>OX457028.1:59353884-60042597 GCA_949752745.1 Protula sp. h YS-2021 | reverse complement strand
CTGCATTCATTTAATTGATTTAGAAGAGATGCGATTTTGGATTTTTTCAGCTTCCGTACACGTTTGCACATGGAACTGCACAGTGTGTGTAACATTCCATATTTGGGAATTATAATCTCAATGGGAGGATCCAGCTCTTTGTTTTGGAAGGGAGCTCAGATGTTCGGTTGTGTGGGTGAAGGCCGAAAGCATAAGGAAAGGTCACCCCTGAAAAAATGCTTGATTCAAAGACTGTTCTTAAAACTTTGCTGAAATAGAAAGATTATTTTTTTATCAATATTTTTTTACTTACAGTTACAAGGGAAGAGTGGTTTACGTCATAGTCCAGCTGATGTTCTCCAATGTTCTTTAATGACTCTCTCTCTCTCTCTCTCTCTCTCTCTCTCTCTCTCTCTCTCTCTCTCTCTCTCTCTCTCTCTCTCTCTCTCTCTCTCTCTCTCTTTCTCTCTCTCTCTCTCTTTCTCTCTCTCCCTCTCTCTCTCTCTCTCTCTCTCTCTCTCTCTCAGTCGCCAGTCACATCCAAGAGTAGAAAACGTTAATTTAATTATGGTAGTGTTTTTAAGAATGTTCCTTATGAATAAAAAAATCACTGACACCCCCCCCCCCCCTCCATCCCCAGGTCATAGTCCTATTCGCCGCCTACTTAAATGGTTCCTTTTAAATTATAAAATTTAAAATAAAATCACGACACTTAAAGTCCTAGGGACGTCCGCGTGCACTTTCATTGTCGGAATCACGAAGTACACGCATGGTACCAATACAAGTAGCAAGTGCAGCTCGCACCCCCCCCCCCCCCCCCTCTGACACACCTCCAAACCAGGCCCGCTGATTGGCTCTACTGAGCAAGTGCTTAATTCTTCATTGGAACGCCTCACGTGTTCCAACATCAGCTCATCAAAACAATAACAAATCACCATCTGCGCGCTGAATATAAATTCCTGATCCATTTTAGTGCACATAAATAGGATTCAAACTCATCCACGACACGTTAAAAGATACAGTCTACAAATAAAAGCACAAAGGCACTGCAAAAAATTGGAGATTGCAACCCAGACGACATGTAAATTGATATTTTCAAATTGATGCACATTAATTAAAATACAATAAACTGCATATATCCTAGAGAATACACAGAAGGTACGTTGGCATTAACTTTTTTCCGTGATTTCATCATTTCTCCAGGTTTTTTTCGACACATAGATTTATGATCTTGGCTCAGATGGTTTGGAGGGTAGTCTGTAAAGAGATTTTCGGTGTATGTAGTCATGAAAGTCGCTGTTGCTAAAAAACTGGGCTAAAAAGTACAGTTACACTCCGGAAATCGGACCATCAGTTGGACTGATTCCAAAGTGGTCCGATTTTACGAACGTTCTTTCAAGTGAGGTACTTAATAAGTGACCTGCAATGGGTCTCTTGAAAGTGGTCCATTTTGGGAGGTGGTCTCATTTTTAGAGTGAACCTATCCCGGGTTCTCGTGTGTAGATTAAGATAAGTTCGGAATGGCAGTACCATTTCAACAGTGCGCTTATACAGCTCCACGCAAAATACTCCGTAAAATCGAAGTCAAAATACTGAAAGCGCAAAACTGAATTGCACCTATTTTGATTTTTCATCGGGCATGTTTTAAATTTTCTTTTTATCATGTCATGAGTGCCATGCGCAGTCAGTCAACCTTCAGATACTCAAACAGGGGTGAGTATTAAACTTAATTGCTTAGAATCATGCCCATTTTGGTATACTCGGCACTCGCATCTGAGAACTTTTTTCGGGTTATCATTTTCTTATTGCCTCTGGGCAGACCGCATACACGGATTACTGGCTAGTTAAGAGGTAACCGATTATTTTTCAGTTGAAAATAGCGGGTGTGGGCATTTCTAGTAAATTAAAAGGAGTGATTATATCACAGCATTTCGCCTAGACTGAAGAGCACCAACAAGACAGTGGCAATTAAAAAAATATGCCACTCCTCCGGTTCCCTTAAAATTACCCCCCCCCCCCCCTCCTTTCTAATCACCAAGTGCTCTGGCATTGCGTCCGCACTTTCGATAAATTCCTTGTTTTCAAATATATAGTGAAAATTTCTCTGTTGAGTATTTCCAGAGATGTTGATGTGACAACAACAAAAACAAAACAAAAAAAGAAAAACAAACAAAAACAAAACATAAAAACACCCAATGAGTAACTGAAAAAACTCTTGTATTTGTGCTGAGTACAGCTGTACTATCGGTTATTCCAAATGGCATATTTCCTACGCAACACTGAGATATCACATGATCTCTGCTGTTCGAGGCGGGCCTTTTGTGTCAGTGCATAAGTCTGTTTACACCTAACCTGAGGGCGGAGCGAAGAGGGTGTAGAAAAACACGTTACATTCAATGCCGAATATGGTGTGGTATTAGTGCATCGCCTCTTTTCTACATGACGTTCTGTAAAGATCTTGGGACATCTACTTATCTATTGAGATCCTAACCCCCACCTCACCACCCTCACTCCCTATTCCCGCTGTTGAATACTGCATTGAAAGCAATAATGAATATGCATGATTCTCGCATATATGGCAGATATGGTGTGATCACCACGCGTTTCTGGCAGTTCCGGGAATGTAACAACAATTTGGTTCGAGTTCTTCAGGCGAAATTATTAAATGATTTGCAGTGTTCAGAACAAATATCTTTCTATCCAGCATTCTTAGTTTAAAATACCTGAAAATAAGTGCCCCGTGTAATTACGTAGCTTTTACTCCCCTTCCCCCCCCCCCCCCCCTCACGGCTTCCTCAGCCCCTGTGGAGAAAAAAGACTTTTCCATATTTTTTTAGTGAAAAGCCAGTAAGAACAGAAAATATATTAAACTGAGGAATGTCACTTAAGTGGGGTGGGGAGGGAGAAGGTGAAGTAACTCTGTACTAGTCTACCCTACCCTCCCCCCTCCCCGCCCCTAACCTCCCGAGGGAATCGCACGATAAACTACTTTTCGTTCGTAACTGTAGATGGGGCAATACGCGTTGCTTCAAAGGCTGGTCAATGTTAAAGTGTGATCCCTTTTGGGGTTAAGGGCAAAGGTTGGGTGTATTAATGACCATGGACTGGGAAAGAGATGATAAAGCATTAGTCTTTTGTTCCTTGGGTTTTTTTTCTGTAATTAACAAATAGCAGTGCTTGAGTCGATAGGCATCGCGATTCTACACTAGACAGAAAGAGAATATGTACGGGTCTCGGGAGACTAGGGTGGCACTTTATGATATGTGTTGCTATGCATATCCAAAAACAGAAATAATGGGGGTATTTTAGGGCCCCGCACGGACCTGCGCGTTCGATTTGGTTAAACAGAGATATATTTTCGTTCCTTACTCCGCATTTTCCACAAAGGTGGTTGGTGGGGGCAGTTAATTTTGGAACTATGGCGTCCGACAAAATAAGGGGATGAAAAAATTTGGCACATGTGCTGGTGTCTTTAATTCGCCAGCGTAAAATGATGTTAAAAGTGGAAAGGGGGGCTTGTTTTAAATTTAATAGTCCACAGTTCGAGGCGAAATTTGCAAGTGTCTACGTCTGGATGAACATGTTTTTCGTTTTTTAAACTGGACACTCTGCTGTTCGGGGTCGTTTAAAAAGTTATGGAAACGAGCCGGAGTATGATAAAAATATCCAGTGCAAAAATGACGCACCTTATAATTTTCATGACTTCTTACACCTCTGGCACTCTACAAAAATGATGTCGCAATACAGTCTGATACAGTGTTCCGTGAACCTTGAACATTCTGACATTGGAATTTGAACTGGATACGTGGGTATTGCTGGCAAACAACGATCTCTTTTCGCTTTCAGCAATTCCATGCCTGCACAAGGAATTGAAGGGATTCATTGGATCCCTGCAACTGATGAACAGCCTCATGAAAATGACATTCCTTCTAGTGACAATCAGTCCGCACCATTAGTGACAGTTCAAATTTCTTCCAAACCAGTAGTTATATCTGGTAAGTCTTTGCCTATTCATCTTTTTCTCAAGCAGTTGGGGCATACAAACTATGGAAATTAGGTACATTTTGCTTTTAATTTAAGGAATTTTGTGTCTGTTCCTGGAAAATTATGCTATAAAATGCAAAATTCTACCCTGGCTTCAATAGATATTGTTGATCTAATCAAAAGAATATGAACCTGAATACATGTCAAGCGTTACAATTCAGAGTTACTGTATACAATGGTGTTCTAAGCGGTATACTGGGGGAACATGCCACCTCTTTCCTAGGATAAATGCGAAAAATGTTGTGTTTTAATTTTTAATTGGACTCGAGTGATTGACTGATTTTTATCCAGATAAAAAAATATCCAGATGAGGTTGAGCCTCAAGACTTAGTTGCGAAAAATTATGAAACCAGTTGATCGTCTTACTCTTTACATATGATAAATCTTGGTTTGTACTGCTTGCTGTCGCTGCAAAATTTTGCGAAGTAGAAACAGTAAGTAGTCTTTTTGTGCTAGACTTTGAAGGTTACTTTGGAATATAACGAATGATGAAAGGATTTTATAATGTTTCGGAATTAAAGTCACGCGAGTTTGAAAAGCAAGCTTCTGCAACCCTAGAAAAAGTGAGCGAGAATACGAGATTTTCGGAAATTTCGCATTTTTACTGGGTCTATCAAAGTTCCAAATGGATTGATTTGTTTTTCTGCCTTCAAAGTGTAAAATTGTCAATAAATATTCCTAAAGATCTCTGCCTCCATCCATTCCTCAAAATTAAAAATCCTGAAATAGCACGGATGTGAAGGAAATTGTGGACGTAGAACACTTCATTCTTGTTTTTAAAAATTGTATCAAAGTTCTAAATGATTCTTACGGTCTTCTTATGAGTCATAGTTCCTGTAGCGGAACTTAGCATTGATGCCAATTTTGCCAACCTTGGCGAACGACTCGAGCCAATGGCTTTTTTCTAGAAAGGGCGAATCGCTCAAGTGACCCAGTTATAAATTGTGGCGCACAGTTTTCGTGGTCAAATAATCATCTCGTACTGAGATCAGCATGCAGAAATCACCATTATTGTCCACAACAACAGTGAGTGTAAAATTGCAAAAGCACTCCTTATTCAAGTTTGGGAGTTTTGTCGAGGTAGAAAATAATGAACCAGGAACAATACTTCTCGGTTTGCTTTTAAACAGAAGTCCTGCCAGTTCGAACCTAGTTGTCCTGGAAGTTGCGCCGAAAAATCCATAGCCTCGAGAATTGAGATCAATGGCCATTTCTTTTTGAAGGAACTGTGACTGTTTTGTCTTAGAAAGAAAGGGTGTACTGGGACTATTATCTCCGGTGCAGGGGGTGGCGGTGGGCCGAACGAATGGCTACGGTACATCAAAATTTGTGAAATGAAACAACGTGTCTGTGCTGAAAGCAATTTTCATTTGTCAAGTTTCGCAAAATAAGGAATACTGTATTTTAAGTCGGAAGGGCCTTCAGATTTACATCTGGCTTGTTAAGGAGTCGCAATGTCACATTTTGTTGTCACTAATTATGATCTACTGTAACAAATTTTGTCTCCTCTGCATAGTTTATTTGCGATAAGTTTCATTAATATTTGACAGTTATTGAAAAAATAGTTAGTGATATTTGTTGTGATATTTTCAGGTCTTTCTGGACGTCTTCCCGAATCAAGTACGATCGAAGAATTCCAGCAAAACCTTTTTAATGGAGTGGATATGGTCACAGAAGATGACAGACGCTGGCGTCCGGGTGGGTACAAACTCCATATATTTTGACCGTGCTTTCAGTAGTCAGTGTTTTTTCCGACCTTTAAAGAATTTTTATTTTTCACGTGCAGTGCAGCTTTGTTCTTATATATCTTCCACAATTGAAACTGCCTGCTCGTTGTTGTGGTGCAATTTTTCTCTTAAAGCGAGAAAAACAACACCACATTGTTTTCACAATTCGGTAGGTCGTTTACGGTTGGGGAGGGGAGTATGGCACTTGGCCTTCTTTAATTCCATGGTTACATTTTCTGTTAGCATTGATTTTACTCCCTATACTAATCTACAGGCCAAACGATGGTGTTTAAAATGCAGATTTTATGACACATTAAGGCATGTATGGGCTGCCTGGAAGAAATGGAAAACTGAAAGAAATTGACAGATTTGACGCGTCGTTCTTTGGCATTGCACCGAAGCAGGCGGACAACATGGACCCACAGCTGCGGCTTTTGCTCGAAGTCACTTACGAAGCCATTGTGGACGCAGGTTAGCTTATTTAAATGTGTAACCGAAGATTATCTTTGATTTAAAACTTTGAAAGATTTGGGGTATTAAGTCAGATGTAATATGTTTTATAAATGCTATGGAAATTTCTTCAGTCCCCTCTTTTTCTCGTAGCTCTCCGTCATTTTTCCGAACAGAAATGTTACCATTGCGAGCGACGTCGCCTGTGTTTTTGGTCAAATATGGTTTTAAAGCGCCATGGGTGAATTCTAAAATTTCCCGTGAAATCAGTTAAGTCTTCGTAAGGAAGTCACATTGAGGTACAATTTCCCGCTTGGGGTGCAGATTCCTGGGAAAGGATAAAGAGTAAGTTTTAGGTACCTACCGCGTTTGTTTTCAGCGACAAACATGTCTTTAAAATGGCTTCATTTTTAGGTGTTAACCCACAGTCTGTCCGTGGCTCCGCTACCGGTGTTTTCATTGGTGCGAGTGCGTCGGAAGCTCACGAGCCATGGTCATGTGATCCGGAACAAACCGTCGGCTACGCAATGACCGGATGTACAAGATCCATGTTTGCCAATCGCCTCTCTTATTTCTTCGACTTCAAAGGTAAAGTTTTTCTCTTGGATCTCGTGTAATGTTGAATATTAGCACTAAGACACTAAAATTTGTAGCACATCTATGCATCATAAAGAATCTGTAAACATGAATTTGACCTTAATTTTTAGATCGAATGGTAGTTGTGCGTGGAATTCGCATGTCATATACAGATCAAAGGCGCAGATGTGTGCTTAAAGTTCTTAACGAGAGTACAAACTGCAATGTGGTGTAATTAAAAAAGTGTTGAGAAGTCCCGTGCAATTAAGATGTGAATATACACCAAAGCATTTGGTTGTAATCAGCTACAATTCTGCGTTCCCATAGTCAAGACTTTGACAAAACACTGCGAATTGCAATTTATTATCAGTTCCCCGCCGCCGCATAGCGCCGAAAGGAAAACTGGTTTCTGGTCTGTCTATCTGTCTGCTCAAGCCTACAATTCTTAATTGAATGTTGAAATATTTCAAGCATAGGTACTTTCTAAAGGGTCGGTGTTGTAAATGGGCCAGGTCAGTCAAAAGACAGTGGCTCAGTTGCATTTTACAAAAACATATTCGGCGTTGGACTAAGCCAGTTTCACTGGCCACCTTTTATTTTTTAAATTTTTAGATTAGTCACTGGGAAGCTTGCGACTGCTACTGATTTTATTTCACTGAATGACGTATCCAGATTTGCTTCATTTAAATCACATTACAAATCTAAATCAGCAGCGTAATGACTGGCCTCCAATTCCAGCCATTGAGCGAAATGGACAGTTTATTATATTTCTTGGGACGAGTGGCGTAATGTCTGACAAGATTAGCTATGACGCTTAATGACTGATTTCATTCTTTTCTAGGCTGTAACGTATAAAATGTAACCCAGCACACATAGAATACGTAGTTTACTGCTCTACAGGGCCGAGTTTTTGCGTGGACACGGCCTGTTCGTCGAGTTTGCTGGCGTTAGACCACGCCCTGGCGGCCATACGGACGGGGCAGTGTGAGGCGGCTGTTGTGGCGGGCTGTAACCTCTGCCTCAAACCAAACACTTCCTTGCAGTTCAACAGACTAAGTAAGTAAATATATGCTTGTCTGTATATATATGTATATATAACATGGTTCGCGCTGGGTTCTCAGGAAAGTGAGTCAAAAAAGGAAAGTGTGACTCAGCTGGGTCCAGAAAAACTCGGTGGGTTCCGAAAAAGTGAGTCATTTCGTAAAAATGTCCAAAAAGTGGACGAAAACCCCGCCAACGCGAACCCTGTTTTATATATATATATATATATATATATATATATATATATATATATATATATATATATATATATATATATTGCGTGTGTGAAACTGCAGGAAATGTCTGAACTGTGAAAAATTGCCAAAATTTGGGTGGTTGCTTCTGTCAGCAATATGCATTTCAAGATAATATATCATCGAACTTGCCTTTCAACCGCTCTAAACTGAACGCTTCAAGATGCCAACGTTAATTATCCGTCCTGTAACGTATGGATATAGTTATGAGCGTGTCCATCTGTCCGCATGCGTGTCCGGGCTATATCTCCACACAAGCAAGACGTTTCGGCCCACGCCCATAGACGATTCGGTCCAAGACTTTTCGGCCCACGTTTTTTCAGGACAAGACCTTTCGGCCCACTGATTTTTTAACTTAACTTGCGCCCCAAGACTTTTCGGCCCAAGACGCTTCGGCCCACTAAACTATCATTATACAGATGTTTTGATTTTGTGTTAGACATTCAGTTAATGCATAATTCCAAAGCCATTGGAAGTGCAGTTTGTTAAAAATCGAAAGTGTAGCTGTTCCTATTTGAATTTAAATCGTATGTTATGTATTATCTCAGATTGCTTATACTGCTTTTTCTTTAACGATTGCAATTTTCAACTTATGAAAACCTGAAACACCTACATAAGCACACAGGAATTAGATCAATGACATGTAACTGCAATTAGCTTGAAACGCCATAGGCAGCCTCGTGAAGATTTGATAAATTGCAAAATGCTTCGAAATCGTTCGGTACGCGTCTCTTATGGCTTGCAGGGAATGCGCTTATGGCCCTCGTAGGTATTTATTGGAGGGGGAAGGGAGGCCGATGTCGCACACAAGAATTCCGTTTCAACGGAAAAACCCATATTTAACCTGCTCATCAAGTCGAGAATCATCTAATTAATTGTGTATGCATTTGAATTTACAAAGTGCAATCAACAAAACAATTCATCACACGCCGTGTTAAGTCGGTAAATCAGCTCATAATCCTCTGCAGCAGATTACATTTCAGGAATTAGAAATTGCAATCAAAGAAAAGCACATCACACACGACAGTTGGTCAGTTAATTAACTATTAATCCATCACATACCAGAGTAGGTTGTATGAAATGCACTTGGAATTGCAATAGAAAAATAATCCAACACACACCAGAGATGATCAGCAAATAATTGTTGAAAGCCATCAGACCCTGGAGTTGGTTAGAAGAATAAAATTTCACAACTGTCTTGAAATAACATGAATACACGAGCCTCAATCTCCAACCCTGTCTAAGTAATAACTTTTTTAGTGGGCCAAAAAGTCTTGGGGAGAAAAAAAGTGGGCCGAAATGTCTTGGCAGTTCAAATGTGGGCCGAAACGTCTTGGGCCGAAAAGGTCTGCCATTTCGGACGGGGCCGAAACGTCTATGGGCCGAAATGGTTTTGGGCCGAAACGTCTAGAAGCCATCTCCACAACTATAGGTCGCCTTGTTTTGGAATATCACACAGAGCACATGTGGATGGTGTGCAACGCTTGTGTTGAAAATTGTCAAAATAACCTTTATAATCAAGCATCGCTCCTGTCGACATATAGAAATGTGAAACTGTTGGAATTGTGAAATACGTAACAAAAGTGGTACTTTTGCAAACCGACCTAAGCACCGATTTAATAGGTTATCCTCGCTGCATGAGGGATCGCGTCTGTCTGAGACTCTAGTTTTTTTTCGCCACTTTTTAAGTGGATTCAACTCGATGAAACATCAAATTTTGTAAAAGAACTAAAATGTTGGAAATAAACATGAAATTTTGTAAAGGAACAAAAATGTTAGCAATAAAGTCGATACTTATATTCTTTCTCTTCTTTTGCTTTTAATTGGTAAACGATATATGATTAGTGAATTATCCCCCGTGCAACGGAGGGATATAGTTTTGAACTTTTCGGTCTGTCCGTCCGTCTGTCTGTCCGTCTGTCTGTCCGTCTGTCACGCTTCAGTCTCACGCGCCTACAGACCACATTAATGCATGGATTCGGTTCAAATTTTGTACACGGCTTCTCTGCACCCTTCCTCAGTGCAGTGACCAAGAATTTTCCGGATCGGGCAAAAATTGACAAAATGGCGGACTTTTGAAAATCGGCGCTGGACTTAGCGTATATACGGCAGTCTCACACGCCTACAGGCCACATTAATGCATGGATTCGGTTCAAATTTTGTACACGGCTTCTCTGGATCCTTCCGCAGTGCAGTGACCAAGAATTTTTCGGATCAGGCAAAAATTGACCAAATGGCGGACTTTTGAAAATCGGTGCTGGACTTAGCGTATATACGGCAGTCTCACGCGCCTACAGGCCACATTAATCCATGGATTCGTTTCAAATTTTGTACACGGCTTCTCTGGATCCTTGTGCAGTGCAGTGACCAAGAATTTTCCGGATCGGGCAAAAATTGACAAAATGGCGGACTTTTGAAAATCGGTGCTGGACTTAGTGTATATACGGCAGTCTCACGCGCCTACAGGCCACATTAATACATGGATTCGGTTCAAATTTTGTACACTGCTTCTCTGGATCTTTCCACAGTGTAGTGACCAAGAATTTTCCGGATCGGGCAAAAATTGACAAAATGGCGGACTTTTGAAAATCGGCGCTGGACTTAGCGTATATACGGCAGTCTCACACGTCTACAGGCCACATTAATGCATGGATTCGGTTCAAATTTTGTACACGGCTTCTCTGGATCCTTCCGCAGTGCAGTGACCAAGAATTTTTCGGATCAGGCAAAAATTGACCAAATGGCGGACTTTTGAAAATCGGTGCTGGACTTAGCGTATATACGGCAGTCTCACGCGCCTACAGGCCACATTAATCCATGGATTCGTTTCAAATTTTGTACACGGCTTCTCTGGATCCTTGTGCAGTGCAGTGACCAAGAATTTTCCGGATCGGGCAAAAATTGACAAAATGGCGGACTTTTGAAAATCGGCGCTGGACTTAGTGTATATACGGCAGTCTCACGCGCCTACAGGCCACATTAATACATGGATTCGGTTCAAATTTTGTACACTGCTTCTCTGGATCTTTCCACAGTGTAGTGACCAAGAATTTTCCGGATCGGGCAAAAATTGACAAAATGGCGGACTTTTGAAAATCGGTGCTGGACTTAGCGTACCTACGACAGTCTCACGCGCCTACTGGTTAATGGATTGATTCGTTTAAATGTTAGACACTACGTCTACCTATCCTTCCACTTCTAAATTTTGCGTTGTCAAAACGCAACTAAATTTTGCGTTGTCAACACGCAACAGCCTTACGCACACCATATCCCCCACGGGGGATAGACGTACTCCTCGAGACGTAGTCAAGTTAATTCTACAAAAAAGTTAAATTTTGCATTTCTTTCCCATAGATATGTTATCAGCGGACGGTGCGTGCCGATCCTTTGACTCGTCTGGCAGTGGCTATGTGCGGAGCGAGGCGGTGGTAGCGGTCTACTTGCAGCTAGCCTCGGACGCTAAGCGCGTCTATGCCACACTGATCCATGGCAAAAACAACTCGGATGGAAACAAGGACAATGGTAAGACGTGAAGCTTTGATGCCTTAAATACAGGAAAAATGCCTATTACATCTAAAATGTAATTTTTGTATCTACGTAAAAGTAGGGATATCTGGGTCAAATTAATTATTAATTCACTGAGAAAGGTAAAAGGCTACTTTCACCAGGTTTACTTCGACCCTAGGTTTAATTTAACTTTTTGTCATGCATTACATTCCTTGCTGCCATGCATTACATTCCCTACTGTCATTACCTTCCTTGTTGCCAGGCATTGTACTCCTTGTTGCCAGGTATAACGTTCCCGTCGGGAGCAATGCAGCGTGAACTGCTGAGCCAGGTGTACCGGGAGTGCGGCGTGGACCCCGCCCGAGTGGATTACGTGGAGGCTCACGGCACGGGCACCAAGGCCGGGGACCCACAAGAACTCAACGCGATCACCGACGTGTTCTGTACCAAAAGTCGCAAAGCGCCGCTGTTGATAGGATCGACCAAATCAAACATGGGCCACCCAGAGCCGGCGTCAGGTAAGGATAGCATCGTCTAAGTCAAACATGGGCCACCCAGAGCCGGCGTCAGGTAAGGATAGGATCGACCAAATCAAACATGGGCCACCCAGAGCCGGCGTCAGGTAAGGATAGGATCGTCTAAGTCAAACATGGGCCACCCAGAGCCACCGTCAGGTAAGGATAGGATCGTCTAAGTCAAACATGGGCCACACAGAGCTTTGAACCGGTAAGGATGGGATCGTGCAAGTGAAACATGGGACATCACTAGCCGGGGTCAGTTAAGGATAGGTTCGACCAAGTAAAACACGGGAATCCAGAGTCGGTGTAAGGTGGGGAAAAGCTTTCAAAAATTTATACAAGATAAAGTAGAAGTAATGTCAGGAGAAATAATTTTTTATTTAGCCCATTTACAATGCACGAAAATTTAGTATTAGGTGAGTGTCCTGCGTTACTCCCTACACTTTGATGTAAGCGATGGAAGTTTCAGATTTAAGCTTTTTATGATGTGGCTGTTTTGTCTTTATTTTCGCGATATCTTTGTTTTAGGCCTGGCAGCGGTAGCAAAAGTCTTGATAGCAATGGAACAAAACAAACTCCCCGCCAATCTGCATTATAAATCTCCCAATCCTGACATCCCCGCCTTGATGGATGGACGACTCCAAGTGGTAGATAAAAACACGGCGTGGAATAACGGTTATGTGGGTGTCAACTCCTTTGGTTTTGGTGGCACCAATGTGCATGTGGTGTTGAAATCAAACCACGAGAAGAAAGAGTCTTCGCACACCGCGGAAAATCAGCTGAGATTGTTCACTTTTTCTGCAAGAACTGAACAGGTAAATCAAAGTTTATGAATATTATTTTAATATGTGTGGAATTGTTTGTAATTTGTTGGTAATACAAATGAAGGGAAGCGGGTCAGAATATTTGAAATTTTGTATTTGTATTCAATTTTGTATTTGTAGTCAATAAAAATATACCAACACAATCTCAATATTGATTCGTTTGACATATTACGATTTAGTAAATAATCAGCTCGTTTAGTTCAGGCCAAGTTCTTCAAAAGACTACACAACTCATTGGTTTGGAATTAAAACAATAAATGACATTTTATGCCAGGGACTGGAAGCCATTTTGAGACGAGTGCAGACCCAGTCCAGCAATGTGGACATGCAAGCGCTCTTACAGGCGAATGCGAATAGCCCGTCCTCACTGCATCCATACCGGGGATATGCGCTACTCAATCATGCTGATAACGCCGTCCAAGTGCAGGTTTGTCCTGGGAGTTTGAGCTATACAGAAGCGTTGTTGGCTAGATCTTTCGTCTGTCCCCATCTCAGACGTAATTCGCTCATTTGCCCATTTAATTATGTGCAAGTGGGGACAAGTGGAAGATACTGAAGATTTGTTTAATTTATGACGTCGAAACTACACCGCTACATCGTAAAAAGCGGTGTTCGCCTTTGTGCTTCAAACTAAAATCCATCTTTTCATTTTGAATCAGTTAACCTTCAAGCTTAATTTGATTTTATATTCTGAAACCACATTTTAATTTTTTAAAGTTAATTATACCCTAGTGATCCAAATGTAATATATATATGACATATATGAAATACATATTACATAATATTGTAATATTTATTGTTATGCTGTACAGAAGTGCCCGTCTGGCAGGCGTCCGGTGTGGTTCGTCTTCGCGGGCATGGGCACACAGTGGCACGGCATGGGGCGCCATCTGCTCAAACTTGACGTGTTCCGCCACAGTCTGGAGAAAAGTGACGCCGTATTGAAGCCCTATGGCGTCAACTTGTGTCACATGATCAAGGAGGGGGCTGAAGAAACCTTTCAAGACACGCTGAATTCCTTTGTTGGCATTGCCGCAATCCAGGTAACCATGGAGATGTATTCTGTGAAGACAGTGTGCTCGTGCAAAACACGACTGAATTAAACATTTAAATTATTTTGAACAAAGGTAAAATTTTCCCATATATCACCTTCTTTGCCAGACCATTTCCTAAGCTAATAATTACCTTTGTAATTATTCCGCATGCCGTTTTTTTTTTTATTATTATTATTGATTTATTTTGTGTTGCATATCCTGAGTAATGTCCAACATCATTGAAAATATAAAAAACACCTTATGCAGCATTTTCTGCATATGAAAAAAAACTAAACAGCACCATGTGGTGGTTGACATAGGTGGGACTGGTTGACCTACTGCGTTGTGTGGGCGTCCAGCCGGACGGTATAGTGGGTCACAGTGTAGGCGAGCTTGGCTGTGCTTACGCCGATGGCGGATTGACGGCAGAAGAAGTAGTTCTCGCCGCGTACTGGAGAGGGCGCTGTGTGAAGGAGGCGGAGCTACCTCCGGGAGCCATGGCAGCGGTGGGATTGACGTGGGAGGAAGCAAAACAAAGATGCCCCAAGGGCGTAGTGCCGGCGTGTCACAACGCTGCCGAAACTGTTACTGTTTCTGGTAAGGTGTAAATAGCTGCACTAATCAGAATATGAATGTTAACTGTCGAACTCAACAAATGCTATTTTATGGCTGTTCATTTCATATTCAAGCCAAACCTTGCCGCTGTACAAGTCAACAGATTATCTAGTAAAATTCAAATTTAGTTAGAACAGTGTCTTGTAAATGTCAAGATTACCAATGATGACTGTTTAAACTCATTTGCATATTCATATAAAGGACCTTCGGAGGCGGTGAAGAAGTTTGTTGAGGAGCTGAAAGGGGAGAAGATCTTTGCGAAGGAAGTTAACAGCGCCGGTGTTGCCTTTCATTCCTACTTCATGAACAAGACCGCCCCAGCCCTGAGACAGGCCCTGAACAAAGTAAAATCTTGCGGCTTTTCCTCTATTTTATATTTTAAAAAATGTCGACAGAACATTTGAAGAATATGATGAACTGAGTGGTAGAGAAGCTCGCTCTTCTAGCCACTTTTGAAAGCTGGTAAAAGGTTACAAATATATAAACATAAATCCCCAGAGGGTCTGCCTAGTGAAAACATTATACACAACAGACCCGAACCGCCGTAGAGGTTGGCTGTTGGACAACAACGAACATAAAGGAACATCACCCACGTTATGTGTACAATTGCAGGTAATCAAAGAGAAAAGAAAGCGCACCTCTAGATGGATAAGTAGCTCCATCCCAGCAAAGCAGTGGGGCAGTGATTTGGCTGCCTATTCATCCGCCGATTACCATGTTAACAATCTAGTAAGTCCGGTACTATTTCAAGAAGCGCTGCAGCACATACCAGATAACGCCATAACCGTGGAGATCGCCCCGCATTGCTTACTGCAGGCTATCCTCAAACGGTCACTTGGTCCGCAGTGTACGCTTACGTCACTGATGAAAAGAAATCACCGCGACAACAAGGAATTCCTCTTCTCCAACCTCGGAAAGTAAGTTTGTGTATGCAATGTTAAGCATTGTTTTTCCGTATTTGTCTCAGTGCATGTTTTGTAGAGCAGCGAGAAGCTTTACCCATCACGTGACTTTTACTCAAGTTGTATTTGAGACTGTGACTACGTTGATTGTTTCAATCTACAGTATATATAATATATTATTTATTTTCATCAGATTTCTATCAAACGTATATTTGTCAACGTGAGAAATTAACCTATACTAAGTATCAAGCCATTATATTTGTGAGATATCCACATGTGACCTAAATAGTATTTTCCTAACGATTTGATTTTATCAAATAGCACATTAAAACTGATTATAAAAAAAATGAATGCTTAAGGATATTAGCTTTAATTATTTTTAAATTTTTATTAGGTTATACATGGCAGGTGTCGACATTGAACCACTGAACCTGTACACCCCCGTTCAGTTCCCTGTGCCAAAGGGTACGCCTATGCTGTCAGCCCTCGTACAGTGGGATCACTCACAAACCTGGCGGGTACCTGCTGCCGAAGAGTTCATTTCCAGTACGTATACTGAGCATGGTGTAGCATCAGTATAATAAATCGTTGAAGAAAAACCTGTAATTTTTCAATGCATTTCCATTTTGACTACAATTTACTGCTTCTGTACACAGACTTGAATAAACAGAGGTTCTCATGCAGCCATGGAGATGTTGTTTTACCGTAAACTAAATGAATTTATTATCGCGCAGCTGGCGGAAGCGGAAGTGACGCAAGCTGCAGCTACAATATTGACGCGTCACTGACGAGCAGTGACCATTATCTTGTGGATCACAAAATCGACGGAAGAGTTTTGTTTCCTGCTACAGGTTACCTCTCCTTAGTCTGGCGAACCTTGGTAAGTTAAAAGCAGTCCTGGATTTATGCAGCTACTCACTTTGCTTGTTATAAGAGCAAAAATTTAGTACGTTTTTTTATAAACAGTATAAATCTATAACAGTTATGACGGCAAGTGATTCATTTGAAAAAGACACGTTTTATTTCAAATTATATATGACGATTTAAGGCTTGGCGTATTTACTGAAATTGTTGATGTTTATCCACAGGCACGAATGAATACAATCCCGTACGAATCAATGCCTGTTGCTTTTGAGAACGTGCACATACACCAGGCCACACTGCTGCCAGTAGAGGGCGCCGTCACACTGCATGTCCACGTACATCCGGGAACTGGCAAATTTGAAGTGAGCGATAATAGCGGGCTTGTCGTGGTGACCGGTAAAGCGTACCAGCCGACGGAGCCAGTGCTGCAGTTGCCGAAATTTCATGATGTGAAACAAGACAAAGAACAAGATAATGGGATTGATTTGAAAACGAAAGATGTATACACGGAATTGAGACTGAGAGGGTACGACTATGGACCAGCCTTCCAAGTCATCGAGTCGGCGAGTATCAACGGTGAGTAAACAACACTTTATGAATCCGGAAAACGCATAGAGCACAAGTGCGGCTTATATACGGGTGAAGTAACACGCATGGATATGGTGTGGGTAACGTGGTGTGTGTTGATGGGATATGGATGACGCTACAGAAGGATAAATCTGACTTAGCTCCTCACATCAAGTTAAAAGTAATGAAACGAAGTATATGTGTATTCTTTCTGAAGGTGAGTGCGGTCAGTTACACTGGGCTGATAACTGGATTCCGTTCCTGGACAGCATGCTGCAAATGCAGGTACTCAGTGCCGATGGCGGCTTACGACTGCCCACAAGAATCAAGTCTGTGCGGATAGATCCACAGGTTCACCTGCACTGTGCTCTGCAATGTGAAGGCAAAGGTGAGCTTGTGGAACTTGTGCGAACCTTAAACATTCTTCAAGTTTGTAATCTTGACATGTTTTAAAGCATTCAGATTATATCCACCCGGTCTCCAGCCATACCTGAATTTCCCTAGAATTTTCACTTTGTACCTGTAATTTTCTCTTTGTACAATCGAATGGTAAGTAGAATTTTGATACCACCTTCCCTTTGCTATTGTAAGCAAAACAACTTGCGATAAGTAAATGTTTGGTGTTTCTTGTACCAGGCTTAGCGGTACACGTGGACAGGGATCTGAACACGTGTGTGTCTGGCGGCGTGGAGATGATGGGTCTACACGCGTCACTCGCGCCCAGGAGACAACTCACGCACGCGCCCACGCTAGAGAGCTACTCCTTCACGCCCTACATCAACGACGTGCGTGTCGAACATGGTGAGAAATACGTACAAGACTGCGTCGATTGCGTCAAGGCTGGCCTGGAAAAGATGCTTGGAAATGGCTTGAATTTTTCCAGTTACAGTCATGATGTGCTACAGAACTGTGCCAAGTCTCTGCCAGTCACTGAACATGACGCAGTGGGTGGGGGTGAGGCGGGAGAAATGCCACTTCTGCATTTCCTGGAGGATATTTTTGAGTTAAAACACAATGAACATTTCCATGACAACCTGAAAAACGTGTGGACGCTACACAAGGAGAAAGTAACGCACGATGATTTGATTGGTTGTCTGAAGAAGACACACATCCTGAAACCTTGTATTGATCTCGTGATCGAAAACAGTGTAGTTTCCCAATCGAAGCTGAAAATCGTTGAATATGGAAGTGGAGAATTCTACAGGCATATTTTACCGTGTTTACAAAACCAACCAATGATCACAAATGAGTATGTCGTTGTCCAGGAAACCAAAGACACTGACAGTGGCTTAGAAAGTTTGATAGAAAGTGGTAGTGTTAGTGTTGCCAACTGGAACTTGAGCGGTGAAATTCCATCTGAGCTCAGAGGATCAAACCTAGTCGTTGTAAATGTAGTTGCATTTAGTCAAGGACTATCTAGTCACATATCAGCGATCTCCAAGGGGTTAAAAGAAGGGGGCTTTATTTTGTTACACGGCGCAACAAACCATCACCAGTTGGCACTAGCTGTAAAGACATTGTCCTCAAACTTGATCGCAGAAAAACGTGACGTCAGCGTCAACTTTGGTGACGTATATGACGCGATACAAGTAGAGAGCGAGCTTACAAAATGTGGACTCAGTGTAGTTTCAAAAGCTTCCAATGTGCTGATGCAGTCCATGTTTTTGTGCAAGAAAATTTCATTGCCAACTGTTGATGTTATCACTGTCTCGCCGTCGACATTTGATTGGGTGGAGAAGATCAAAGAAGCCATGAGGGAGGAAAAGGATGTGTGGTTGGTGTCCAGGAACGACGGTTGCTGTGGCCTGGTTGGTATGGTCAACTGCCTGAGGCAAGAGCCTGGTGGTGAACACATCAGGTAGGTTTATAAACAATCATAAACTATTTACAGATATCAGTTCTAATTATGATTCTAAGAGCTAAATTATTTGCAACTGAGCTTTTCATTTAGAGCATGCAGTTGCTGTTTTTTTTTTTTGTTTTTTTTTTCATTTTTTTTTTTTTGGTGGGGGCGGGGGGGGGGGGGGGCTTTGGGTGGAGAAGTAACCTTGATGGCATTGTTAGGACGTGTTCCGATAATGTAAAGTACATATGACGACAGCATACATGTATCAACTATGAACCAGAAATAGATATCTGAGATTGGGAACGGTTTAACTTGAAGTTAATAAACTACATACATTATCTTGAATTCAGGTGAATTGTTTGCACAGAATAACAAATGGTGACACATGTTAGGTTATTGTACCTTTGTTCAGATGTATACTAGACGTCGATGGATGTCTGGGTGATGACGAAATGAACGCACAGATGAAGAAAAATCTGGCCGTGAATGTTTACAAAGCTGGGCGCTGGGGGCGCTTCACACATCTACCGCTCGAACAAAGTAAGTAAAAAGCGCGAAAACGTCTTGCCTGTTGCGTGTAATAACAAACACGTAGTAGCGCATTTTGTTTTTAATTTGAAAGTTTAGACAGAAACATATACCATTATTTCTTTGTGACTTTCAAAGTCCTTCGTCAAAATTTAGCTTAGAACAACTGGTTTCAGAACAAACTTTATCTTCAATATTTGCTCAATCTGTTAAGATGGCTTAATATATTGAATGACGTCACTTGTTTGGTGTATTGTAGACGAGGGTTTGAAGAAATCAAACCACGCCTTTGTGAACGTGTTAACACGAGGTGATCTGTCCAGCTTGAGGTGGATCGAGTCACCGTTGAAGTATTTTGACCCACAGCTGACCCCTGACCTTGAACTATGTCATGTTCACTACACGTCCTTGAATTTCCGTGACGTCATGCTAGCAACAGGTCAGTCTTTTTATAATGGTTGAATTGAAGCTATAAACCTGAGTACTTTGTCCCTGGACTTCTTCCGGCCCCTGACAACCATGGCATAGCAGTCTATGCTGTAGACGACGTTTCAAAAGCTTTAAGAGGGGAGGGTAAGGTGCTACGCTTTCCAGATAAACTCCATAAGAGGCTACATTATAGTAATGGATCCGTGTGTAAATGCACTCGATTTATTTCCAGTATATGATATAGAGGCTCCGATAAAATTGTGAGTGGCGAAGGGGATAAATTGAACAGTGAAATGTTGATATTTAACAGGCAAGCTTCCGCCAGATGCTATCCCAGGTGACCTAGCGAAGGAAGAGTGCATGCTGGGAATGGAGTTCTCAGGCATGGATGGCGCCGCGAAAAGAGTCATGGGTCTCGTTCCAGCAAAGGTACACAAACATATCAAATAAAATGTTCTGTAGAGCAACATCAAGTTGTGCATTACAGTTAATTGTTTCAACCTGACCCACAACACATATACTCAGCGCTGCCATAATGGTTTAAATTCTCGAAAAGTCTAACATAATTGATCCACGAATTTATGATAAAATCCAACAAGTGATTTAGCCAAAATTGGCCAAAATATTGGCCGGATTTAAGAAAACACCAAAACTTCCACTCGCTGTGGGTCCCACAGATCCTGTCCGATTACAATCCGGTTAGGTTTGTTAGCAATGTCGCCCATGACGCCTACCAAATCTAAATTATGTCAAATTGTCGGTTTTTCCTTTCATCTTTGTAATGTCTTCGCTTTTACGGCTGGGCGCAATGTCCACTGATATTCCTGTTTTGTTTTGTTTTTTTTAATTCAGTTTTGCGCTTCCTGTTTCCTAGGCTTTAGCGACCAGCGTTGCAGTTGATGGAAGGTTCCTGTGGCCCGTACCGGAAAGCTGGTCGCTGGAGGAGGCAGCTACGGTACCCGTCGTCTACAGCACGGCCTACTACGCTATGGTCGTCAGGGGCAGGATCAAGCCCGGGGACAAAGTGCTCATTCATTCCGGAAGTGGCGGCGTCGGTCAGGCCGCCATTGGTATCGCGTTGCATTATGGGTGTGACGTGTACACCACTGTTGGTTCTCAGCAGGTGCGTGGAAAAATAGTGAAAATATGTTTTAATCTGTTGGGGCATGATGTACATTTTCATGCGAAATTTATTTTAAATAAGAAAACATAAAAATATTTAATTGATCACGAAGGGCGATAATTATTTCTGAAGGATAAAAGTTTACCCTTTAAAGAAAGCAAATATTCTCTCTTTTTTTTTTTTTTTTAGAAAAGAGAATTCCTGAAGCAAAGATTTCCGCAGCTAAAGGATAATAATTTTTCAAATTCTCGGGACGCTTCATTCGAATGGCATATAATGCGCATGACCAAAGGAACCGGTTGTGACGTCATTCTGAACTCGCTAGCAGACGACAAATTGCAAGCTAGTTTGCGCTGCTTGGCAACGCATGGTCGCTTCCTGGAGATTGGTAAATATGACTTGGCGAACAATACAGACTTAGGAATGGCAATCTTCCTGAAAAACGTCACTTTCCATGGAATTTTACTGGATTCCCTGTTTGTGGAGAATAACCGCGATTGGTCAGAGGTAGCGGACTTGGTGTCGCAAGGACTGAAGGATGGAACTGTCAAGCCGCTGAATACGACGGTGTTTGCACAAAACGATGTTGAAAATGCATTTAGATTTATGGCTCAAGGGAAACATATCGGCAAAGTGCTGATCCAGGTAAGACAAGAAAGATACTGCAATATTCCCGCAGAGTATGAAGAGTATTGAACCATTTCCAGTGAGACTGTACCCATTAAAATCCTTGGGACATATCACTAATCACCGAGCCGATTACTTGGTTAGCTAGGTGTTGCATTTTGCAGATTTATTACCCTATATTTTCTATTTGTATATTTTACACATCAAACGTGTGATTTCAGGTTCGTGACGAAATTAACTCGCCAGGTTACCAGGACTTGGCAGCAATACCAAGAACATACTGCGACCCACACAAGAGCTACGTCATTACGGGCGGCCTCGGGGGATTCGGCCTCCAGTTAACCCAGTGGCTGATCGAGCGCGGCGCGAAGCATATCGTGTTGACGTCCAGGTCGGGGGTTAAAAATGGTAAGTTTGATCGATGGAGTTTGGCTTAGTGTCAATTCTGTTCATGTATCCTGGTCCAGAGTAAGACTATTTGACACCACTGACATATGTTAAACCCGTGACCTTTTTGACTTAATCTTAGTCCAGATAAACGGAGCTATCAGGGGACTGAAAAAAAAGATAAAAGCGAAGATGGAACGCGCTTTGATGTCTGTTTTACTCTTGTATAACGGGTGCTTGGCATGCCTCTGATTTCTGCAGGGTACCAAAAACGTCTGATACGAAGGTGGCAGTCCCAAAACGGCGTTGATGTTACCGTCTCGTCATGTGACGTGACGTCACAATCACAAGCAGAAGAACTGATTGCGCAGACGCAGTCGGTGGCTCCAGTGGGAGGGATCTTTCACCTAGCCATGGTAAGAAAACCCGTAAAACAGTTTTAAATCTCAAGCGCTTTCTCAAACAGGAGAATAACTGTTTAATACAAATGCCACATTTTACTTATATTGGTAAAGTTTATACCACCATTCTCCCTCTCTTGAACATAAAAATGCATACGTTAGTTGTGTGCAGAACTATGCATGGCGTTAATAAAGCCCCTCCCCCCCCCTTCTCCGGCTGACCTATACCGCTTGCGTAATACATAACCAGAAAGTGCCAAAGTGATCTATATAGAATCGATATTCTACTTAATTGACAAGGTTTAGGCGCTTTGTTCCACGGATTTTTGTTTCATGGTGAAAAAGAGGCGTAAAAGGGAACGGTTTACCGGCCCGTGATCTATTTTAAGCACTACTAAGGTTCCTTTGTTAGACTCTAGTTACAATTTTAAAATTTTCTTATTTTTGCTGCGTACATATAGATCAATTAAACATTTCAGGTACTCCGTGACGGGCTTATGGCAAATCAAACTAGTGACAATTTTGCACAAGTCTGTCAACCAAAAGTTCAAGGTACCGCCCATTTGGATGACGTAACACGCCGCGCATGTAACGGGAGTCTTGATTGGTTCGTTGTATTTTCATCAGTGAGTTGTGGGCGGGGCAATGCCGGACAAGCCAATTATGGTTACGCCAACTCGTACATGGAGAGAATATGTGAACAGCGCCGCAGTGATGGATTGCCAGGTGAATGAAATTATAGGGAATTGTATGGTTGAAGAATATTAAGTAAAGAACCTATAACTGTTCGTTTTGATCCATGCGGTGTGATACAAATAGGTAAAGTAAGTGAATCAAAACCATAGCAAATATAAATCTTTGCCCTTTTCCATTGTAATTTTATTTTGCTGATTTCGTATGTTTAACCGACAAACAAATAGTTTTCTTTTTTTCTCCTGCTACAGGCTTAGCTATCCAGTGGGGAGCCATTGGCGACGTGGGCGTTGTCATAGAAACCATGGGGGATAATGACGCCGTGGTTGGTGGAACTAGACCGCAGCGCATCTCTTCTTGCATGGCCACGTTAGACCAGTTTTTGAACCAGTCTCAACCAGTTCTAAGCAGTTTTGTCATGGCGGAAAAGCAGACGAGCTTGTCGGCGACCGGAAGTGATAAAACAGATGTGTTAAGTGCTGTCGCTCACGTGTTAGGTATGAGCCATTTCTCGTGTTAATAAGTTACATTCAGGTAATTTTCTGCAAGCAATTCATAAAAAAATAATGAATAAAAAAAATTTATTTCCTGCATTTGAAAAAAAATAAGTGCCAGGATTTGCTTTAAGTAAGATTTTCATGCTTGTAGGATTCTGCTTTCGCAACATTTTAGGTATCTCGGATCCAAGTAGCGTGAACCCGGATGCGTCGCTGGCTGACCTTGGTCTCGACTCGCTCATGGGAGTGGAAGTCAAACAGACGCTAGAGCGTGACCTTGACCTTGTCCTTCAGATGAAAGAAATCCGTCTGCTGACGTTTGCCAAACTGGCGGAGTTGAGCCAGGGAAAAAGCAGCCAGAGTGGCAAGAAAACCAGTGCCGAAGTGGTAACCAAGGCGACTACTGACCAATCACAATACACTGGCCATTTTCTCATGCCGTTGGAAAGCGTGGTGAAAATGAATAGTCAAATTGTAGCCTCAACTAATCCAATATTCCTTGTTCATCCGATAGAGGGCAGTGTGGAGCACTTGCAGGAAATGACGTCACACGTCCGTATTGGGGTTTATGGACTACAATTTACCAAAGATGCACCGAATGCCTGTATTTCTGATTTAGCTGCTCATTATATTCAGGTGAAATTTATTTGACAACACTGTGGTTATTTTTTGACAAAGTAACATATTGTTCAACAAGGATAGGAATTGGCTGGTAGCAAATTGCTTCCACAAATTTTCATTTTACCGTCTGAAAAATGTTGAAGCAGTTAAATAAACAAACAAATAGCAACTGGTCTTTAAACCAACCGATGTCGTGATTTGTGAAAACGCGTCACTTTTTATCCATTGTCTGTATGTAATTGTGAACGCAATTTTTCAAAATTGGTGCATGGAATATGCAAAACAGCTTGAACCTCTGTATTTTTCAATGCAGGAAATAAAGCAGATACAGCCGGAGGGACCCTATCAGCTGGCGGGCTATTCGTTTGGGGCATGTGTTGCTATAGAAATAACACTTCAGCTGCTTAAGGGAGGTTGTCAAGTCGCAGCATTGGTATTGCTAGATGGTTCCCACAAATATGTCGCAGCACATACACAACATTACAAAAACAAGATGGCGGCCGGAAATGACGCACAGGCGGAAACAGAAGCTCTCTGTGCCTTTGCGAACACAATTACGACAATAGACTATCCACAGGTAATTGTTAATTCTCTACTTTTGTTGACGGATGATATATTTTTGCAGGTGAAATCTCTTAAAAATTTAAAAATATTCCTGAATTAATTAACCGTCACCGAAAAGCTAAAGAACTATAGCAAAGAAAATGAAAATAGCACCTTGTTTACACATGAGTCATTTAAATAGACTTTAAATAGTGTCTTTACAAGAATGGGCGAAACTTGTTATTATGTCCTGCAATGTTTGTTTTTATAGCTGAGTGGAAGACTTTTACAAGAGCCAGACCTTGAGGCTCGAGCACGGATCTGTAGCAGCCACATATTATCGCTCACTTCCGTTTCGAGCCAGGCTGACTTAGAGCAAGCAGCAATGGCATTCTACTACAAGCTTAAAATGGCTGATCAGTACGAGTTACACCTTTCCCAACCTGTCGACCTTGACGTGACCTTGATCAAGGCATCTGAAGGTCATCCTGATACCGACAAGCTTATGGAAGATTACTGTTTAAGTGAAGTAAGATACTTTTGTGTGTAATTATGTGTTTTATTTATTGGTTTACTCAAAATATAATTTAATGTGGTGTTGTCAGTATTGATTTTACACAGTCTCGTTCAAATAGATTTTAAAAAGTTCTTCGCCAATGTGTCGCCAAATATTATTTTAAAGCTAAGAAAAATTTTGATGTTAATAGTATCTTGAATTCATCATTGTTCTTCGTAATAGGTGTTCCGCGGCGTGAAAGTGACGTCAGTGGTAGGTGACCATCGTTCCTTCATCAAAGCCGACTCTGCGACCCTGGTGGCCGACATTATCAACTCCAAGCTCGGATTGCAAAATGGTTGAAATCAGGGACAAAAACAGATGTTGACCAAAAAAAAAACATTTTCAAGTGCCCAGGCGATAAATGCTCCACCCCCCCCCCCCCACATCCCCCCCCCCCCCAACCCTTCAGAAAAGAAGGGGTGCAGAAAACCCCACAGATTGTGGCTTTGTATGTTACCACAAATGAACTAGATACTCCAAAGATTCATCTCGGCTCCATCAAGTTAATAACACTTAACTTTTTGTGCTGGTGATAGAATTAAAGGCAAAGTTAAATCAGTTTGATGGCAGACATGGCATATATTCAGTCTCTGGCGTGGTCTGCACAGTGGTGTTAAATATCTTCACTTTCAATCTTAGATTTTGATTTTGCTGTAAGGGAAGGGGCAGTGTTGGTCATCATTGGATCATTGTTATGGAAACAAAATGCTTTACTTAGAGTTACCGGAGCATCAACAAAACTCGGTATTAACGAGGATTACTACGACTTTAATTGTTCAGTAAAGTCCGATTGGCTTTTGCGTGCATGAACGGGGCCATACAATTGATCTCACACTGGTCACCATCAAAGCCACTTAAGTAGCGATATTTTGAAGTTTTTATTAGGTTTAACAGATTTTGTACATGTTATTTCGACCAGTTTTGTTGAGAGTGGGAACCTTATGGGTGGATTTTTTAACCAGGCCTACACCTCGTTAGATTATGGGAAACCAGGTGTGGACATAGGTTGAAAAATGCACCCCAAAGTATCCAGACATGAGGGCCGTTGCCAAAGCTTCATAAGCCATGAACATTGTGAAGCTTTAAAATTAACATAGATACCAGTATGACATGTGTGCAAATGGGATTTGGTTCGCCATATGGAACTGCTTCGGAATTAGTTTGCGGGCTTGCCGATGATCTCCATTACATTTCATCAGCGACTCTTCCCTGTTTAATGTTTTGAAACATGTTATTTATTATAGTGAGATATTATTTATTAAAACCTTTGAAATATACACCGCGTATGTTGTGATGTGTACTGCTTAGTTTTATGAAAAAAACAGTATTCGTTCTGATATAAGTGACAAAGAAGTCTTAAATGTTTAAGTGTTTTCATTGGATAATATTTTGTTAATTATTTATCCTTTATCAAATTTGCATAACAATTCTCTACGAACTAGGTAAAAGATATTCTCGTGACTTATTAGTTTTGTTATGTGGAGAGTATTTTCAATAATAAAAACCAGTTAAAAAAATTATGTGGGTTTATTGGTGTATCCTTCCCTGACCCAATGACTGTCAACAAAGAGTTCTGACAATCTGTTTGGTTTCTACCGATCTCTCGAGCAGATTAGACACTTTGTGACCTTGACGGCTTATTCAAGGTCACCAGGGAATTTTTATTCACAGCATTGTCCGGAGTGGGAGGTAGTCCTGCAGGGAGTGGGAGGTAGTACTGTAGGGAGTGGTAGCTAGCACTGTAGGGAGTGGGAGGCAGCACTGCAGGGAGTGGGAGGTATACTGAGTGGTCTTTGCTGAACACAAGCGTGTTATGGCGGCTCCCTACTGGGTCAGTTAAATCAAATTTGTATACGTTTTGACACGTAAATGGATTCTGATGACCCCCACCCATTAATCCCGCCCCACCCCACGTCCAAATAGCATATTCACATACAACTTACAAGGTTTTGGTGACCCTGAAAAGACATTCAATGTCACCAGTGCACTTCAAATATGTGTTGTGCGCTGTCACATGTTCTGTGATTGTTTCTAGACTAAACCCGTGTACAGTATTGAAACAGCACGTATCGATTCTTTCGGATAATTAGATTTTAGTGATCTGAAGAGGTTATTCAAGGTCGCCACAGTCTGACTTTTTTGTCTTTAAGACTGTATATGTGCATTGTGAACAGATGTTTTAAAGCATTTGAAGACTCGAGTCGTTTGTCGGATTTTGAACGCGTTACATGAATGAAAGATTTGTCACGATATATTCTACATTTATTTCAATAATTTTCCATCATTTTATTTCTTTCAATAGCAAAAATTATTTGTTATCACACTGACGGCCGCAACATTTATGCGGATGCTTACTCGATACTGAAATAACATAATACTACCACACTCAACAAAAACAAATATCCGATAAAGCACTGCCTTTTGAATCGGAGTGTGTGATTGGTTCGTTGGACTTCGGTTGTCTGGGCATCTACTGTACGTGCTAATGCAATTTTCAAAGTATCTACTTAAAATATAATTCAAGAAAATACACCCTCCCGCATTTAGGACTTAATTGTATAGGTAGGTTTGTATAGAATGCAATTGGAGGACGGCAAAGTGTTCCCAGTAATTTTCGTTTTGCTACCTGAAAAATATTGTTATGGCGACTGAAATAATAAAATCCCAATTTCACAATGCTGCCCTCTTCAATTTTTTCCAACTGCAGTGACTTTCATCAGGACTAGACCCAGTGCGGTATCTATCAAATTTAAATTGAAAGAACCCATAAAATGCTTCACATATTTTACATGGAAATGCTTAAAAATTGAATAGGAATGTTAAAACGTGTTTGTCGTTTGACCCAAAACACTTTTCGTAGTTTAATACAGTTATTACACTTAACAGTTAGTGCAGCCAAGTAACCAATTAAACTGCTCTTTCATTTCCTAAAATTTCTCGATTACTTAGTACTTTAATACAGTGTTTCATTATGTTTTGTCAGTTCGTACTCTCCCCCAGGATACGGGCTTTACCTTAGACTTCCGTCCGTGACTACTATATTTTATACAAGGGAATCTGTTACAGGGAATCTGTGTAATCAGGGATTTCATGAAATGATTGAAAAACTTCAAATTTTAATTTTGCTTCGTCAATTAACCGTCCTCGGTGGTAAAGTTACAAGTTTTACATATTTAAATGCAAAACCAATACTTTTTCAATCGATTACCAATCAACTTCAATAGAAATATAAAATTATACCTTTTCTTTCAAAACGAAAACAGTAACATTCTGCAGTTCTCACTCGCTTTATATTTTGCACACAGAAACACACCTCACGAAGTGTTACTGCAACGGTTTGCTAATCTTGGCTTATGAACAAATTTTTCTTTTTAAAGTGACCACAACTGGAAAGAAGTTATTCATCACACGAATTCCGAAGGGATTTCATGAAAATCCTGATTTTCTCATATTTCCCTTAACATATCATTATATATAACGAAATTCATAAATAACATGAAAACCTGGACCATGGTTCGGCCACTTAATAATACTACCCACATTTTAAAGTGCAAAAAGTAAAAAGACTACAAAACAGTTTGCTTTGTTGATTTTATCAGGAAAAACATGTAAATGTATATAAACACAACAGTAAATGTCTGCAAAATATCTCAAAGAAATACTCAAACAAAGGAAAGGCTATATAAATAGGGGTTTGGATGATTCGGCCCTTCACCAATTCGGCCCTTTTTGGATGATTCGGCACGACATCCTTGGTTCGGCGCTTTACCGATTTTGGTTGACTCGGCACCAGGTCTTATTATTATTATTATTTTTTTTTTTTAAGGTGGGTGGGAAGTTGGGGTAAAACTGAACTTTAGCCTATTCTGTTGATAAAAGAGGCCAGATACAGGTTTTTATGTTGTGATGAAAGGTACAGCTGAACAATTCACAAATGAGTAGATCACAGACGGGAAAAGTTATAATTTGGGTTTATTTTTATGTTTTAGTTCATTTTTTATCGAAGATACAGATATTAGTTCTGATCAAGAGCTTGGTGAAGAGGAGAGTACTTGAGGAGAGTACAAAAAATTAGCCTATTTTAAGAGATGTGGTCTGTTAAATGTGGTGTGTTCCCGCTTCAAGTGGTAATATTAGATTATAGGACATTTAATTGCATTTTATGTTAACCGAACATCAGATGTTTATATGTATTTTGCAGTGGTCAGATCTGTGATGTGTAAAATAAAGTGTGTTATGAGATATAAATAAAAAAAAGAAAGAATAAAAAGACTTTGACCCTCCGGTATTATTTGTTTTAGTTTGATTTACTTTTTATGAAATTCTGTATGCTAAAGTAAGCCACGTGAATTCTAACCCAAAGAAGAAAAAGTTCAAATGTGGTTGATAATTTTGTGCCGAAACGCCAAGGGCCGAATCATCCAAGATGGTGCCGACTCGACTTTCAAAAGGGCCGAATCGGTTGGGCTTAATCGGTGAAGGGCCGAATCGACCAGGGACCTATAAAAATGGATACAATACATCAAACAGACAAGTCCCACGAATGAGGACAGCCTCAATCTAGCAACCAAAAGCATCCGACCTTGGGGTACAGAAGCCAGACGTTCACCGGTAAAAAATCCAAAACAAGCGCACCGGGCGAGTGACACCCGTGTATCAGGCGATACCCCCCTCCCCCCTCCCACCCCCACGTCTCCACTCATTTTTTGCAGCCACATTAGCAAACTAAAATAAGCTGAGGGATTCTTTAACACTAAGTTTCCATTTGGAGCTAGTTTGGAGTGGAGAATGTGGCAACCAAATGCAGGTCCACTAAATCACGGCACTGCCGTACGTCAGCTCGGACCATATTATGTTGGTTGACGGAAGAGGTAAATATAACAGAACGCTCACGCTTTACTATACACAGATCACATTTTCACCGGGGTATGTCAAGTGCACCGGAATCCTCCCGTCACGTGCCTGCATTGACGCGCACCCATTGGCCACTTTGATTTTTGCTGTACAGTCTAGGGGTGTTGTCCTTGAAAAGCGTTTTATGCGGCTCGGGATGAGCATGTAACGTCAAGAATGCATTACGCACATGGTTCTCAAAATGAGGTGGTTCCTGTTCCGGCGAAGTGGACAGATACTGTAATTCAGAAATAATATCAGCTGCAAATATTAAGACGCAGTATTCACAAACCTAATGTTGCCGACGAACCACTCCGGCGAGTGATAGCATCGGAAATGTTTCCAGCAGTAAGCTAAAGTCTCTGGAACAACTAGTCAGGTCTTGACATATGATTGTGAATTTGCCTTTGTCGCCTCCCCCCCCCCCCCCCCCCCCTCCTTAACCTTTTATCCATGTTAAGCTGCTCAGTGTTGACCCTGGTAATCTATTATCATCACTCTCCGCCCACCCCGCAAACACCGCTTGTCTGTGTCTTTTGCAGTTACCAGCCTGCCTCGCTCAGTAGCTTTCGGCACTAACCTGTCGCTTAATGAACCAGTCTATACATTTTTCAGTCGTCTCCACTATTTACATTTCTTTTATTTAATGTTAAGAACGAATTCAATTGCATTTTTTCAGAATGGACAGAGAAACAACCTACTTTTCTGATGACATGGTTTGGCAGCGACGCGTACTTCAAAGCGTCTGGAGTGGGTGCCCAGAAATACGGACCCACCACTAAATGCTTGTTCTTGCTATCGTATACATTGTGCAGCTGCAAACAGAAGGGTCAGTATTCACAAAAGCATTACCAGCAACTCCACATGAGTTTTAGTTATGCGGTTTCGTGAACATTTCCTGAGACCTATACACCTCAGGACCGGTATTCTCGACAGGGTTTGTAAGAAAGAAGCTAACAGCACAAGACCTACCTCCTGATACCCGGCAAAACACAGCGCACCACGAATGTTTGTGTCCGGACCCTGGTCGGGAAACCTGGACGGGAATATTCTGCCGGTTTTCACTTCTACTCCTGAGAATTGTTATAAGACCAGAAAAAAAAGATTAATATTCGTGCAAGGTATACTAGACCCAAGCAAAAGATATCCATAAAAATGGCGTCCTTAGCGAAAATCCATCCAACGATTTTTTAATTAGTGTGCGTAAAAATATAGAAATTAACAAACAGTCTCCAAGGTAACGCTTAAGGAAATCCTGACGCCCAGACACAGGGGCAAACTTATCACAACTGATTGGTTACACAAATGCACTCACACACACACACACACACATACACACACCTATCCCGTACGCGAATGGGTAGTGGACGCCTTCTCTGATGACGTCATTCAGATCTGAAAACACATTAATTAAACACGGAACTATTTTTGTTATTCTCTTGAAGTCCGAGAAAGAGAAGTATAGTTCACAAACTGCCAGAGATAAAGACGTGTGAATTGTGTGCCCAAAACCCTGAAAACAGTCAAATGAACTACATCCGGGCATTTACACTGTTTAAAAAAATCAATCACGAAAATACATTATTTTTTTGTTTACATACTTCAATCTCTAGCTGAAAAGTGACAGAGAAAGTGAAACTCAGATTTCTTGCATTTTGCTGTGAAATCAACTTGACTTACCAGTGCAGCAAAACGTCAGTAAATAAAATTCATGAGATTCTTTCATAAGCACACCTAAAAGAACACCACAAAATAGACATTCTACAATTCCCCAAGAATATAATAATACTTAAATAATTTCGATCCTCTTCAAAAGCATATAGCTACAAACACCCTACTTTATTCTGACACCACCGACCCGGGCCTGCTTTGCTCAACTGATGTGCAGAATATTGACAATAAACTATTCAACGCAAAGGTTTTTTCCACAGATGTAGTAACATCCCCTTTTAATGCCAGCGCCACGCAGGCTGTTTTAGACGGAATTTTCTTACAGATTTTGCCATTGGTTCTCTCACCCAGTAACTCTCGCGACAGCTTGACGGATTCGTGTCGGTCATCGGTGAATCCCCCGACCACATGAACTTCTAGTCTGCGCAACATACAACACAGTGCGCAACATACAACACAGTGTGCAACATACAACACAGTGCGCAACATACAACACAGCGTTCACGGCTTCGGGACTTTCTGAAGCTACCCCCTTCCTCGCCACCCCCACCCTGTCCCCAACAAAAAACCTGAACTCTATTCTCCAGTCCACACAACCTCCTATCAAACGCAACTAGTGCTTTTTACTTTATGGAGAATTTTTTTGTAAAAGTCTTAATTATTCAATCAAGAATTAAAATGTCTATTCTGAGACTGTTTTGTATAATTTCACAGATTTCAGTTCACGTACAACTGAACAAAAAAAATTTTTTTTTATTCATTTATGCGAAGACTACACATGAAATCGGAATGCATTCACCTTCCCTCAGGGCCACCCACAGACAGCTCCTCCACGTCCTTGGTCATCTTCCCCACGAACTCCTCTGTTTTTAAACCATCGAGATGCCCCAAGCCACTCACGTTACTTCCTGCAAAACATTGTGTTGTGCCAAAAAGCCTGAAATGCTCCTAGCCAAAAAAAGGCGCTTCACGCGATAGCATTTCACCTCGGACTACGCACATTAATATATATTTTGATCGTTGTTGTCCAATAGCCAACTTCTATTATAGCGGTTTGCTCGTTGTATATAACACCTTTTCACTCCGCAGACCCACTGGACATTCCACAAAAATAGTACTCATAAACAAATGAACTACTATTGTTAAAAACATCAATCCGCTCTGTGCTTATACCGTTGTTATAAAACAACTGATCTCTGATTAGATCTATCTGTTATGTATAAACATGAAGTAGCACCTTTGTTTGTGGGTACTATTTTTGTAGAATCCCCAGGTGTTATACACAACAGGCCGAACCGCCGTACATATTTTGATACGCCACTGCCAGGCTTAATACCATTTCAGTTTAACAAGATACGGTTTTTACACTACAGTACTTTCACAAGTGACCGAAAGACAAGCTGTACAATACCTTAGCCGCATGATTTCACCGTTAACGACTGCATGTAAAAAAAGTCAGGCACGATTTTAAGTAAAGTTGAGAACCGGTGATCATTAGAAAAAATAAAAATGATTGTACCGGAATGCCGAATGACAAGTAGATGGCAGGTTGTCGCATCTTCGCTTCCTATGACGTCCACGCAGTCTGAAATACGACAAAACACGTGACATACAGGCGTAACACTCGGTGCCTGAAGTAGCGGCCCACTCAAACAATGCAAGCAGGGAGCAGCGACCAAATACACGGGCATAAGTGATAGTGGTTGCTCGGTGTCAGACGATCTTGACAGAACTGTTTGTGTGTTTGTTGAGTGTTTAACGTCCCGTTCACCAATATGAGGGCTATATTAGGACGCACTTGCTAAAGGAAACAAGTAGGAAGAATGAAGGCACAGTCGAAGAAGAGCTAGACAGAAAGAAATTTCGACTGGTCACCTCAAGCATCATGACCTATTTAACATGATATAATGGTACTAGGCAACGAGTAACTAAGTGTCAGTAGCTCGACTCCAAGGACATGCACGGAATAGACAGCAGTGGGCACAGGTGGATAACACAACTGATAACACGCGACTCCGTTGCCAGAGGGTACTCATTATTGTTTCAAATAACACTGAGTATTCCAATAATTAGGTATTTCGAGGTATATATCTTATTTTAGGTGATAGCACATTTCCACTATATAGCAACCACGATACGATACTGTTGAGGCCATTGTCGCGACGCCAGGTGTGTTTTATTTACGTAACAACTCAGAAAATGCCACTGACATGACATCATGCTCACATTGTTCATACAAGCTTATCGTCATGAGAAGGCCCAACAGCATACTCCCGCCAGCATCAGACAAGCTTACCGTCATCACAAGGTACAAAAGCATACTCCCGCAGACACCTGACACAAGTTTACAGGTATGAGGAGGCAGAACAGCATACTCCCCTAGGCAGCTGACAAGCTTACCCTTGAGCAGGCACAACAGTATATTTCTGCTGGCAGCTAACATGTCAAGCTTACCGGCATGAGGAGGTGCAGCAGCATACTAACGCAGGCAGCTGACAAGACACGCTTACCATCATGAGGAGGCACAACAGCATATTCCCGCTGGCACACATACACCAACTTCTCCCCGGCAGTTGTTTCGTAATTCTTTGTCTTAAATTTTTCCGTGGACTCCTGCAAACATCGAATAAATAAGCTCCAAAAAAAAGTTTACTAAAATTAAGCTTATGATAACATTTAATAAGAGCACCAATATCTCTCTCTCATAAAGAAAAAAATAAAACAAGTCAATCGTTGATTACATATACTCCGCCGAGCAGTTACTGTGTTCGAGCTTTCGTAATTCAGTAAAATCTTACCGATATACACAGATAAATTTTTCTCTGTCCTGATCAATAACCCAGTAAGACTCAGAATGGGAAAAATAACCCACCAAAGTTGTGAGAGCCATAATTCTGGAAATTATCGCCAATTTAAGTTTTTTTGTTTTCGTTCATATAATATGCCAATAGGATGAGCGTAAGACAAAAATAACTTTTATAATATATCAATATTTCCGTCTCGATACAAAAAACATGCATCTATGTACAAGGCACTACAAGGGTCTAAAACGAAATATCTTTGGTGTGGAGGGGCCAATGTAGTCGGCGACCGAGGAACCTAGGTCAGGCTGGAAGGGCTTACTTACAACAAGAGCACGATGACACTGGTGGAATTCGGCGATACTGTCGGGTATTTCCGTTACTTTCTGATCACCCACGAACAGCGGCATTATGTTATAGCAATCTACAAGAAAAACAGTTGACAAAAGAGTTCAAGTTCTGGTTTGTGGTTCAATTCTTTCACTGTAATTGCACTACTTTATCTTGAACAAATTTACCAAAGCCCAAAACCGCTGAGGAGGTTATTTTAGGCGAGCGGTAGGGATAGCAATCATTCAAATACGATATAAATGCGAGCATCTTAGGGAAGAGATACAACGTACATCGGTAAACCATTTTTGGTTAAAATTTGGTTGCCAATTTTTGGTTAAAAAGTCTAATCCGCAATTCTATCTAATACTAAACACCATGTACTTCACTTTATCCTACAAATTACCTTGCACTAAAATCACTCCCCATCCATACTAAAGCATATCGATATAAAAACAAATGTCTATTGTCCACAATTTGCGAAGGTGCGGAATCTTGGGTCTGTGATAATTGTGAAAACTACCCAGCTGGATCTTTAGGCTTCGTATTTAGCGTATTTGTATCTGTAACCGTTGATCTGTACATTGAATGACTGCAGATGCTGCACGTTATATACTAACTTGTCGAATTACTCACGAGTACTTTGGAGTAGTTGTTCGGAGTAATAAATTTAAGTGGTAATTTGGAATAGTTGCATCTCCGGTAATACATCTCTTTGTATGTGGCTTCACGACAAATTAATCCCCTCGAACATTCTTAATCTCCGGTTTCATACAGTGTTTTGACGTTTAATAATCATAACATTAACTAAACACCATTTTATTATACTTATCAAAGTTAGAAACTCAGTTTCCCCAATTCTAAAAAACCTGGCGATAATTCATGATTTTAAATTTTGCCAGATTTGGCCAGATTTTCCCGGCAACTGCCAGATTTGGCCGCCGGCAAGACAAAATCTAGATTTGGCCGCTTTTTTGCCAACCCTGGTACAAAAAAAGCGATGACGGACAGACTGACGGACACCCCAAACCTATAGGCCCTAATCCGAAGGGTTTGGGCCTAATTAAGCCGCCCATGCCTCAGTGTAGACTGTAGTACTTCCTTCATACGGAATCGTAATCCAGAAAAAGTCAAGTTTCCAGTGTTCGCACCGACCGGGCATTTTAATGTAAAATAACTAGAGCGGCCAGTACACATAAAACATAGGAGCAGGCTTGTGTACACACTTTCAATCGACACCTGGTCCGGAAGTTGGTCACTACACCAGTTTTACTGTACGTTACATTTTTATTTGGATCTGGTCAAGACAAGACAAGCATGTTTTACCGTACGTCTTTTTATCCGAATCTGGAAGTGGTCACCACAAACAGATTTCACTTTATATTTCCTATCCGGGTCCTGAAGGTGGCCATTACAAATAGGTTTTACCGCAGGGCTGCTTAATCTCCTATGAGTTTAATGAGTTTAACAAAAGCCGTGCGACTTATCCAAGGAATAATTACGCCAAGTTTGAAGCAGTCCGACTTTCCGCTATCGAGATGTTCATCTCAAACAACAGATATTTTTTTAATTTCAGCTGATCCAAGGAATACCTGACTTGTTCAAAATAAGCGATGACGTCATGTACCCTTTTCGTTACCTTTACTCGCGAAAAATTATTATTTTGCGTAATGACACCATGTACCATACTCGTTCGTTCGTTCACAAAACAATAAGAGAATCTTTCTAACCTTCCAAGCAAACACCCACCAAGTTTTGACTTTCTCCGATGTTCAGCGTCATACGTCTTCCTTCATTTCGCTACAGATACGCTTGTGACAAACTCAAAAATATGTTGGAATAAAACGCAAAAAGTTGCAATTTTTTGTTGCGACTTATTGCATTTGACTGTATCTAGCCGCGATCCAATATTTCAGAGGACGCGTCCTCAGCATGCAATATGTTGCGATTTATTTTGTACTGATGATAAGATTACACCTTGAGCAAACATTCACGCAAGCGATTTAATCCCCCTGCGCATTCACTCCAATCGCATGCACTCTGTGTAAACAAGCCGATGTTTCAGCTGTGTGTGTGGACGTGTAATATGCTCTATCTTGTCTAAAATTATTGTATATGTACGTGTTCACTTTTAATTTGAAATTTTTACTCCTTTCTTTCTCATCTGTTTTTATTTGCCATATTTAAGTGAAAAGGGAATAAATTTACACGAATAATGTCTTTCGTTAAAAAAAAAAACATCAACTCCTCATAACACAAGGCCAGCCTGTTGTGACTGACCCGTGAAGAAACGAGGAGGACAGTAAATAGAGTTCAAACCGTAGTCATCAGAGCCAATGCTCTTTTTATGGGTAACGCAGCCCTTGGGTCTCTCCGAACGTCTCTAAGAGCGGCTCTGTAAGTGGGAAATGCGCAATGACATCGCTACCTTTGGGTAGTAGTCTTCTGCGTTGGCTAAACATAACGCAAGAAACTCATTCATTGATGTATTCATTCATTTAATCTGATCCAAGGAGTGACCGATGCTACAAACTAATTGCAATGCCTATTTCTGATCTCCAGTGTGATCGATGCTTAAATGAACTGCCACCCTTAATCCGATCTCACGTGTGATCGCAATTGATAACTTTGAAATTTGGTCTAATTGCAAGGAGGGGTGGCAGAAAAGGCTTGAAAAAATTAGTTGCTATTTAATTATTAAATTTTTGACCTAAAAAGCGATACAGTTATAACAGAATAATTTCATAATAAAAGAACTGAACACATATCTACACGTGAGTTAACAATTTTAAATTAACATTTTATACCCTTCCAGAAAGTAAAAGGTGTAATCCCTTGACCGGAAAATAAATGGCCATGCACACTGTAAAACAACATGTAATATTTAAACACTGCTAGCATCATGCCACCCCACACAATACTTCTTGTATGCAAACAAAATGCGCATTACTGGGGATTAGTTGATGCGATAACGACAGTACACAATGCAAAACATCAAAAGACAATGTGTTGCATAACACTCAGACAAGTTACAATGTATGTAAAATTTGTTGCGACATATTGCGACTTGCCAAATGCATTTTGCGACACGCAGGACGCGTTTTGTTTCATTTTTCTGCAAACAAAATGCATTTATTTTTTAAATTTATTGCGACTTATTTTTGCGTTTGTCGCAAGCGTATCTGTACATCCGTCAAGCTGAAAGAACCGTCCGACTGACCCAAAAAGTACCCACACACAACTTGCTGTTATCGAGATATTTTGCACACAAGATCTTGTTCAAAATACATACGTATGGCAGAAGTTAAAAGTTAAATATTGTGGGTGTACATAGTAAATTTATGCCTAATTTCGCTGTCAATTATTTGAGTATATATTTTATAGATAATCTATAGCCATTTTATTGAAATTTTTGATCACTTGATTTTAGTCACAAAACATTTAAAGGCCAGAAAGTAAACAACCATTTGACAGGTGAGTGCAGAAGCTAGTGGCGGTATTCGAATACCAAAACAGGGTTCGAATATTCGGGAGCAATATTCGAATATTATTCGAATATTTTTCGAAATCGTGGACATTTTTTTCATTCACATCCACATTATTACTTCTACCCCAAAAATGTTATCAGTGATGTGTGGTTGTGTATTATTGTGTAATATGAAGCTATATTATCATAAATTATTCAGAAAACAAACATGCAGTGAACATCAAACTTTTATTTCGTTAAGTAAGAGATCTTAAAATACCTATTTCAAGTATCTTCAAGCAAAATCAAAGTTTTGAATAACGTCAACAGAAACAAGAGCACCGAAACGCTGCAAATCCCCTCGCCCTACGCAAAATACGGTGAATTTCGACCTCCATTTTTACTAAATAAATGAAAAGTCGGACAAACTGAATATGAGGTGCACAACTACAACATATGAGGGGGTTTGGACAACTCGGCCAATTACCAACTCGGCCCGCTACAAACTCGGACCAATTTTGGACAGCTCAGCCCAAACTTTTTTGGACGACTCGGCCTACTTTTACCGACTCGGGCAATTGTGAAAGACGACTCGGCCCATTTTTTTTTTTTTTTGCCACTTTACTATTTACTATTGGGGTTTTCTTGCTGATTTTGAGTAGAACTAGCAGCCCTTTTATGAAAAAGTTATGATTTTTAATACGATTTAATCAAACAATGCAAGACGGGAGACATTTGTTGCATGATTATGAAAGGCGGGAGATATTTCTTATGATATGCATTGTTTTTCAAGATGACAGGGATGACTGCAACTGATGAATACTCCGGTGTTATTGAGACCAACTGCATTTTTGCCACCTTCGATTGCATTTCTTATCACGATTGTACTTCTTATGTTTTTCACAATGACAGAGATGACTGAATGTCACAAACATCAAATGTTACAATACCCATTTAGCACACCATTTTACGGTTTATGACGGGGATACAAATATCACTCACCATGCATTTCATGTGTTATGGTGATAATGGGTCATTTTACACACCAAAAACTGCACTACAACACTCTTTAAACTTGGTTCTTAAAAACTGTAAAAAATGCAATTAAAATAATGTTGTTCACGTGGTCGCGTGCACTGGTACAGATTACAATTAATTCCCATCACTCTCAACCAAAATAACCGAATTTTATTAGCGATTTGCAATTGATTTTACTCACGAGTGTTATATTGCAAATGCAATTAATTGTTCAAAACAATAATTGCTATTCATTTCAATCAAAGGTAGCACTCAAGCTCTCTTGATGAGCAATCAAACCTTCGATCTAACAATCACAGAGCGCCATAGAGGTGTCAGAAGAACTGTTATTGTTTTGAACAAAACATCTCTCATCTTAAAATCACACAGAGTACATAAGTAAATTATATTTCTTATAAACTGCGTCTAAATAATTCTGTTATTGCCATGAGCAAGAGTTGCTTGATTGCATTAAACCTGTGATTCTTGGTGCCGAGATTTCAAAATTGGTGCTGGTAATCTTACGATTTTTTTCACAATTAAAATGGTATGTGAAAATATTTAATGTTTGGTGCCGACTTTGAAAGGTAGTACCAGCTTGCCCATGGCGCTGATCTGTCCATAAACTACCGATAATGTTTCATACCTACTCAGGTGCCGACTTGTCCATAGCCCTGCTAAAAGTTTGTTTTTCTGTGTATTAATCTCATACTGTCATTCACAATTAGAAGTAGTTTGTCCTCCTAACATATGCATAATCGACAATGGACAAAGTTCTAACTCTTCTTCCATAAATGACACTAAAAAAAAACTCATATATTTAGATAAAATTTTCGATAAAAATGTTTTTGGCCGAGTTGGAAATTTAGGCCGAGTGGTCTTTCACGAATGGGCCGAGCTGTTCAAAAGCTGGGCCGAGTCGTCTTTCGCGTTGGGCCGAATTTGTGTGAGCCGAGTTAGAAATGGGCCGAGTTGTCCAAAGACTCATATGAGGAGTAACTCTGTACAGGATTTAAAATGGGTGTGCTTACCCGTTCCTCGGACTTGTGCATACAAGACTTAGATCATATAGCGTTTATAGCGGAAAAATATGCTAAGTTTCGACCTCAATTTTGGCTAATTAAATGAAAAGTCGGACAAACTGAATACGAGGTGCACAACTACAATACATGAGGAGTAAATCTGTATAGGATTTGAAATGTGTGTGCTTACCCGTTCGGAGGAGTTGTGCATACAAGACCACTATCCAAAAGCGTGACGGAAGTACAGACGGACGGATGGACGGACAGACGAACCAAATCCTATATCCCCTTCGCCAACAAAGTTGGGCGAGGGGATAATAAGGTATATCACTATAACTATGTAATGCCGAGAAACAAAACCAACCCCTGCCTAATTTCTGTGCAACTGAACATCTACGAATTATCATTAAGGAAAATATGGATATTGATATTTTCCGGTCTCAGCTGAGACCTTTTCTTTGTAACGATGTTGCCTGCAAGGCTAAAAATTCTCTCTTCTCATGAAAAATAATTTAAAAATTATACAAAAGCCAGAATATTCGAATATCAAAAAATAGGGTTCGAACCCCACTCAAACGAACGAATATTCGAATAATGGTCCCACCACTAGCAGAAGCTAACTTATCTGCCATTTAAAGAAGAAATAAAGGATGTGTAGCCCACCGCATATTATGTCTGTTTTACAAAAGGGGTACGCTGACCCCTTTTAACAAAGGAAGGCTTCGTAGTTGTGACAGATATATACGACCTAATATAAGTAAGCGCTGATTCGGAGTTAGAAGCACCAAGTTGAAACTGCGCGTTGTTATAAAACAGCTAGTTCCAAATGACTCCTGCGGTCTTTCTGTCCTACGAAGATGGAAAGGGTCCGCTGGGACTATAAGCTGATTCGTACTCTTGCCAAAAACTTTTGCCAAAAGGTTTTTGCGTTTCTACTCAATTCAATTTGGATAAAGATATAAAGAAATGATAGGAAAAAACTGGCAAAAATCAACATAATTCCATTTTGCCCGAAACAGATTCACATGTTAACTACTGAAGTGGCTGAATAATATATAAAATAGTTTTAAATAATTACCTGATGGCTTTTTTAAAAAGAAAGTGCATGTTGAAAGAAAATTAGAATTTTGATGTTTTTCCTTTATCATTTCTTTACAATTCATCAAAAAAAAAAAAATGCAGTCGAAACGACACCTCCATCGGAAAGATCCGAAAGTACTAACAGCCAACTTCTTTACGGGTGGGTCTGTTCTGTATAACACCTTTTTAATTTGCAGACCCACTGGGGGATTCTGCGAAAATAGTACTCATAGAGAGAGAAACTATTTTTTAAATATCCATCCGCTCTGTGTTTATACTCACCAGTAAGCTCCCACCAGAGTTCAGAGTTTTATAACAACGCGAAACTCGGACACAACTTATATCATCGCTCATTCAGTTTGATTTCCAAATACCACACACCTTAACATGCCCAGGTGTGAACTAAGTATATTTCAAAAATAATTTGTCAATATAACATGGCGGGCCAGGCTATTATATATGAACAAAACAACCCAAAACGCGGGGAAAACGAAAGCCCTGTATATTTACACAATAGCTACTCGCATTGTAACGTCGTCGTCGGTTTACGCTTTCAGAGCAAAGCTCTATACGTTTCTATACAGATTCTCTCCACCTAGTACGGTTTTGTGCTAATATTTTGGCTTGTGAGATTGAGTAGATTCCTTTATTTTGTAGATCACGCTTTATTGTTGATAGGTATGTTGTTTTTTGTCTTCCTCGAGGTCTTTTTACTGTTTCCATTGCTTCTTTAAGAGCTCTACTTGCTGGTGTCGTTTCAGGTAATCTGCAGACGTGTCCAAAGAAATTCCAACGACGTTTTCTGATCAGAATAGACCACGGTATTTGGTTTGTCTTTTTATACAGTTCTTCGTTGCTAATCCAGTTTCCAGCACTATATCTTATTGATAGTATAGTTCTTAAGAGTTTGCAGTGAAAAATGTCTATTTCTTGTTCTTGGCATTTGGTAAGACCCCACACTTCACTGTTATATAAGAAAATTGATTCGATTAATGCGTTGAAGACGCGGATCTTAACATGTAGATTTAGTTGTTTCGAGATTAATACAGTTTTCAGCTTATTAAAAGCATTATTCGCTAGTGTTTTTCTTCTTTTGATGTCTTCTTCTGTTCCAAGTAAGCTACCTACTAGTTTACAGCTTTTCCAATCGATGCTCCCGTCTTTGCAAACAGTGTATTTTTCTGTTTTACTATCATTTATTTGTAGATTTCTGTTTTTGAGTGATTTTGTAGTTTCATTTTCAATTTTATTTATTTCACTTTTAAGCGTAGATCCATAGCTGATGTCGTCGGCAAATTGTTGATCTAGTAGAAAGTGAAGATTACTATAATTGTCAAATACAAAACCAGGTTGTCTTTTCATAGAATTGGCTAGGTAAGTTAAGAAGAGTATAGCTGAAGCTCCATCTCCTTGTGGTGAGCCAATTGTGCTTGAAAAGAATTTTCCATATTCCTTTCCTATTTTTATGCTAAGTTTTATATTACTTAGCAGAATACTGAGCAGGTAAAGTTCATCTAATTCTAAAACTACTTTGAGATCATCTATCAGTATATCGCGTTTAATAGTGTCAAAAGCTTTGCTCATGTCTAGCATGAGCAAGTGTATATTGTAATCTTCACTAGTTATCGCTTTCTCCGTTAATAATTTGAAGGAGAATATGAGTTCCGTTGCACTTCTTCCTGGTCGATATGCAGCTTGAGTGTCTGGGATTATATGTGTAAAAAGTCTATCACTAATTCTACGTATAAGACAAATTGCTAGAAGTTTTCTAAGGACGGATAGAAGTATCACTGGCCGTAGGTTCTGTGGTGGACCTTTAGGTTTACCTGGTTTTGGTAGAGGTGTTAATAGTCCTATAGATATTTCTTTTGGGTATTCTCCTGTTTCGCATACATTGTTTAAGATATCTGCTATAAAATCGCTTATTTTCAGGGGAGCACACTTTAAATGTTCTGCTTTTAATTTGTCGATTCCGGCACTCCTGTTGTTTTTTAATGATTTAATTGCTTTATTTATTTCTTCACTGGTGAAAGGACTTTTTAATTTTTTCGGTTTTATGGTTGGAAACGGATCTATGTCTTTTGGATTAAACACACTTTCGAAATAGTCTGAAATTATTTGAAGTTTTTGATTAGTGCTGTTTACTATGTTTCCATTTTCTGCTTTCACGCGTACATTATTATTTGTTTGTTGTTGTAGTACACGAATGGCTTTGAACATGCGTCGACTGTCATTTTTACTATTTTCAATTTCTTCTATTTGATTTATAATTCTTTTTTCCTCTTCTCTTTTCAGTTCTTTTTTTATATCTTTGAAGACTTTATTCCTTGTTTTTTTTAATGCTGTACGTTTTTCTGAATTTTGGCAGTTTTTAATGATATTGTGTAGATTTTTCTGATGCCTGGATAAGATGGTTATAGTGTCGTTGCATACTTTTTTGGTATTTGTTGGTGGTTCTAGTTCTTTAGACGTCTTAATACATATATCGCAAATGAACATCCATTTTTGCTGGTTGTTTGAATCCACAGGATATTCATTTAAAGAATTTTCTATATTTTTTGTATATTTTTCTTTAACTTCTTGTTCTCTTAGATGACTAACATTGATGTTTTTCGTAGTTTTATTTTTGGGACTTGCTATGTTGAACCACTTTTTTTTAAACGAGCACACGACTAGTCGATGGTCAGTATTAGTACTTAAATTGACATACGAACGTGAGTTTATGTTGTTTCTCTTCCAGTTTACGTGTGCTATAATAAAATCTATTTGAGTTCTGTATGGATTTCTTCGATGTTTCGGTATGTATTCAGACTGCCAGGTTGTTATATGGGATAGCCGGTGTTGGAAGAAGGTGTTAGTGGCATAAAGATTATATCTTTGGAGAATTTCAATGAGATGATTTGACTCTTTGGTTGATTTTCCTTTGCCGAAGGGTCCAATATTTGCACGATAGTTGAAATGTTCTGAAGCAATACTTACATTAAAATCGCCGCATAGAAAAGTTTTCACAACACTTCCTTTATTTAAGTGAAATTCTATATCCTTGTAAAGTTGAAGTGTTTCATCCACATACTTTTTGTTGTTCCATCTAGGCGGTGCATATACATTAAATATCCTTATTTTGTTGTATCCAAGGTAAATGTGGGCTATTGCAAAGCGATCGTTGATTTTTTGTATTTCACATTTTATATTCTCAGGTATTATGAATCCTATTCCATTGTGGTGATTTTCACAACTTATAGTATGAATATTATAAAAACTATCCTTTTCTTTGCTGTAAACTGGTGTTATGTCTTCTTCTTTGATGTGGGTTTCTTGTAGAGCACAACAAAAAATGTCATGTTTCACAATGTCACACACTAACGGTGTTTGCGATTTGTAACGGTGTTTGCGATTTGCATTTTTTAATAAGCAATTGAAACATTTCCTGTCTTATTAAACTAGCTTTAACTTTTAAAACAAATGTTATAGCCTTACGGTTGATCGTTGCTTTATCGCCGAACGAAGGTTATTTGAGAGGGAGATAGTGTCATATGATGAGGAGCTATGAATCCAACTAGTCGCCTTGCAGCATAAACAAAAAGATAATCTTTATCTAATTTAGTTATTTATCCACAGGAACGAACAATATTTCACAATCAGCGTTGCAAATCAAACCCTAAACGTTACATGAACAACGAACGTCGGACGTCAGAGTTAAACTCTCAACTACTAAGAATAAAATATAGACTTCCAAACCCCCGAACTAATCAACTGATAAACAACCCCAGCCCGATGCCACCGACCAGGATGGGGAACCACAGAACGACCTCAGCGAGGATACTGTACACTTATCTGATCTCAGCGGAAACTTTAAAGTGTGTCTATTATTCTCACCTTCGTAGCTTAGCTTAAGCTGTTGTGTTCTAGCTCCCCAGAGGGGAGTATGGAGTGTCCTAGCTGGGTTTTGCCCATTACACTCTGCCAAACTGCTGAATATCTCGAATATTTATATACCTAGGTGACGTCATACTGACGAAAGCACAGAGTCTTTGGAATATAAATAACTCATCGAAACAAAAAAGCAGACTCATGCGACATAACACTTATTTCAAAGTTTATATAATATATATGTGAAATCTTAAGATATAAAATTACACTAAAAATATATCAAGATTGCATATAGAAACTGAGAATGCGGAACTATTTTCTGTAAACTGGCGCACCGCATCACCAGTTCTCGCATCTGGTACTCAAACATAGAGAAGAATAGCCAAAATATAATGGCGTACTCTTAAACTGTTACTTCCTTAGCTATCTTCAGGTACTTTTTCTTAAATTTCCATGATAAATTAAATTCAGGAAGTAAATAAACAAATCCAGGGTCTAGCACAAATATTTCTGATGTCCACAAGGATACACAGAAAAAGATTATATCTATCTCTCTATCGATCTCTTCTTGTATTAGTGCTGACAACAAAGAAATAACCAATCAGATTAATATTTTCAGCAGCTTATTATTTATTTGTGTTTGTATATCACATTTGAGTAGTTAATTGCTTCGTTGCTGTTTGTACATTGCTGTTAGTGGCTAAGTTTCAATGAAATGAAAATGAGAAATACATGTCGTCTTTATTCAAATCACTTACATAGAAACGACACATTTTCAGCATGCGGAATAAATATTTTTAATTTGCTCTGTAATACTGCTTAAGTTCTTGCACTGCTTTAACTTATTTTTCTGTTACGCATTTCGTGCCAAAGTTCCATGTAATCATTTCTAGCAGCAGCGAAGAGGAGCTGGCAGTGGCATCTATGACAACAAGCTTACTGATATTTATTTAAATAATGCCCTAACATGGAGTCTCTTTTGTATTTCTCAATGTTTTGAGTTACTCTTCTCTTTAAACTATTCATCTCTTTTATCCAATATCAAACCACAGCTAGTTGATGAGCTTGCTATAAGCAACATTAAAATAATAAATAAAAATTAAAAAGTAAAACTATATTATTTAAAACTATACACAAACAGTAATCAAACAGTAAACATATAGTCAAAACATAGTAAACATATGTTAAAAAACTAATCAAGACACCTTAAACAACAGAGGTAAAATTTTGCCCTGAGAGCCTAAATCATCAACGAACCTAAATCTTAGATACACTCTTTTTTATAAAAAAAATTAAATGATTCAAAGAACATAAAATGTTCATTCCATGGGACAGTTAAAATTTTCAGAAAATTTAAGAACCAAGTTTTGTTTAAAATCTGGGTTATAACAAAAGCATTTAACGAGCGTGAATTTAACTTGGAAATAGATAGAACTGAAACCTACAGCACAAGGGGTGAGGACCATGTTTAATTGTAATGGGAGTTGGCAATACTGCACATAGTGTCAGTGTTAAGGTGTCTGCGTATGTTTAAAGACCAATGCAAAATAAACCATCCTGATTCTCACTTCTTGAGTAAGATACGTGATTTCCGTACTTTTGGTAGGGAATTTGGTGGAAGAGTTAGTTATCATAAAATACCATGTCTGCATTATTTATGCATCGTTGAATGTGCGTTTGTCAGAAAAACGTGAAGGAATTTACTTTTACAAAATAAATATCTTATTTTGGAAAAGAGGGCAAAGCAACTCCGAAATCTGCACACAAAAGCCCTCACGTTTTCTACTGACAAAAATCTGCTCCAGCAAACACACAGCCTTTAAAATTAAAAAGAAAGAAAACAATTTGTGGGATCCAAAGCAGTAGAGATATCCTATTACACCGCCGTCCATACAGGAGAAGGAGGAGATGTACTGAAGGGAACATATGCGTAACAACAGGCATGTAGCAGCACACATACTCACAGCAGGTTTTATGTAACGTATTTCAACTAAATATTGGATGTTGGATATCACGCAGGTATGCATAAATTGCACTTGAACAGAAGAAACAGTTACTGTTAATTTTAAATCTGTTTACAGATATGAATCTTTATTTTAAAATTATTTTATTTACTGCATTCTTCATAATAGTCTGTATGGCTACTATTAGTTTAAGTTTTCCCTGTAGCGGTTGCCGAATTAGAAGTGAAGTTTTCAAAAAAGTCATCGCACTAAGTATTTTTGGAAAACCTGAAACTATGTTCACGTGACTTCCTTTTTCACGAAGTGGACTTCCAAAGTGGCATTGTGCAAATGTAGGGGTCTTTTTTCTTGCAAACTGTGCCTTTCGTTCCGAAATTATTTCCTTGACAAAAAGCAGTTTAGTTCGTTACAATTTTATTTCCAAAGTGGTTTAATTTATAACACTCCGTTTTAATTAAATTTACTAGTATTTGTTCACAAAATAATCTTGCTTCTGTCGACCACGTTTTTTCTGCCTGTGAACTGGTATTATCGCCCGTTAAAACTATTTTATTTTAACCCGAATCGCTTCGAGAAAAGTTTTATTATAGGTTGGTAGCAGTTACAGAGATTTGCATGATCATATCAGTAATAGTAATTGAATAAGACCATGTTGTTCTCGTGTCGCATTGCAGACTGATCACCGTAACTCATTGATCAAGCAAGATGTCTGGAGGTCTTGATGTACTCGCTCTAAAGGAGGATGACGTGCAGAAGTTCTTGGCGTGTGGAACCCACCTTGGCTGCACCAATGTCGATTTCCAAATGGAACAATATGTCTTTAAGCGTAAATCGGACGGTAGGTCTTAAGCGGACGTGTGTCTTCGCAATCGACCTGAGGCAGGGCGAAAATTGAAATCGGGTGTAATATCTATGAGTTACTGTGCAAACGACCTCAGGCACACATGGTTTATAGGCAGATTTAACCTGTAGTATGAAATATACTGTCACATTTTATTTCTTAACCCTAACAACTAACCCTAACTTCCATTATAAAATTGTCATTAAGCAATGTATTAATGTGTGCGTCAAGTAGTTTGCATTTTGATACATTACGGAATGTGTCTCAAAATAGCACTCATAAAGGAGAGAAATCGCTTTTTTTCAAAATTACTAAAATGTAGATTCTAGTCACTTGGACACTCAGGTGTACCTTTTACACCAATGTGTAGAATACTCAACACTGAGCGATGCATATCCATCCGCTCTGTGTTTATACATAACAGATAGAGCCCCTCAGAGGTCAGCTGTTTCATAACGTTTTTTTTTACCAGATTGGATTATATTCGAAACGCAGTTTTGCGCATTTTATTCGGAACGCCAAAAAGGTGATTTGGCTTGTACCTTTGTGCGTATGTTATTGTAACAGTTGCTAACAGCAAGTCACGAAACTTATAAATAAGGAAGGTAAATGCAAGATATATTCTTCTACATTGCGACGTATTATCTTTCGTGAAGGCGTGCATTTAATCAACTTGCGGAGGACATGGGAGAAGCTGCTGCTAGCGGCCCGTGCCATCGCGGCCATCGAGAACCCGGCCGACGTGTGCGTCATCTCTGCGCGCCCGTATGGACAGAGGGCCGTTCTCAAGTTTGCCTCATACGTGCGCGCCACGCCCATCGCCGGCCGCTTCACCCCCGGCACCTTTACCAATCAGATCCAGGTATCGATTGTAGTTTTACAAGTAACACATCACAAAAGAACTCATTGAGAAAACTGCAGCCGAGAGTGGCAAGCTGTGGTGTAGAAGGAAATAATGTGTTGCCCTTGTGTTGCTGATTCAGACTATATTACGGTCTTTCAGTGTCTACTGTGGGCATACATCAACTTGTTGGATCCACAGGTCCTGAAATGTTCATTTTCAGGGACTCACTAAGAACTTCATACATTCAAATTGACAGCAGTGAGCAAGGCTTTTCCAAAACGGTTGACATATAAAAACCGAGAAAAGCAGAGTAAAGGGGGGGGGGGGGGAGTGCGGGCAAGTCACCATAATTCCAACCCACCATACAGTGAATTTGTGTAAAAACTCCCCGTATGGTGACTTAGAAACCAACTCACCACAAATTTCTTTTGCTTACATTTTACACGCATTTTTGTGTTTTCTCATCTGTTTTTACGTTCGGGTTTTGAATTGTTGTTAGTACTTGTCTAGCACTTTACAAAAAATCTTTTTTTTTTTGAAGTTGTTTAATATATATGTGTGTAAATCTAAACTACATTGCATGGAAGTGTAATTGAGCATATGGGGGAGGGAAAGAAATGAGTTGTAATTGTAATCAATGACATTGCAATTGGAGGTTAGCAAGGTTAACAAGGGCCCAAGTTTTCATTCTGAAATAGCATTGCAATAATCAATTCAGCATATCATCTCAGTAAATGCCATGGTTGCGCATCCCGTTTGTTTATTTTATGAAAGAAACAGTGAATTTGCAACTAAAATAGATATGTTTTTTCCTCTATTCCCTATATTTTAAACACCATTTTGCAGCATAACCAATTTCTCTATAAGGCCGCAGTGTCTCTGATTTATCTATCTTCGCCACGGTCAAAATATGGTGTGTAAAATGGGGTTAAAAAGTGTGGTGCGTTGGCAGGGCCTATGGCGAGATGGTAAGCCTTTTCAAAAGTATGGTGACTTTGCCTGTGGTGGCTTGGTAAAGGGGGTATGGTGAGTTGGGGATTTGGTCGATTCGGCCCAAAACCGGTTCGGCCCAAAACCAGGTCGGCCCAATTTGGATGATTCGGCCCAGGATTTTTTTCACCTGACCGGTTCGGCCCAAATTGGATGTTTCGGCCCAATGTCGAATGCTGTCTTTCATTTTGTAATCAAAACAAAGGCACGAACAGCCTTGATTTTAAGTTTCTTTTAACATTTGTGTCATTGGAAACAATGGGCCGAATCGTCCAAAACTATGGGCCGAAACGTCCAAAGCTGGGCCGAATCGTCTTTCACGTTGGGCCGAACCGGTTGGGCCGAACTGGTTTTGGGCCGAAACGTCCAGAAACCGGTGAGTTGACATTATGGTGAATTTTCGATACTCCGATTAAAAGCGTGATGAAAAACTGGCATCTTAGTTGTAGTGTATGTTTAGATCCGTCAAAGAGCTGCGGAGATATTGTCTGGTCAAAGTTGTGTATAAAAGATTTCCACCTTGATAAAAAGATTAAGCCTTGCTGAATGCAGGTAATGCGCCGAGGCGGAAAAGTAAATTTTCCTGCAGAATAACTAGCTGTTAAGCACACGACATTGTCAAGCTACAGTTTCGAATGTCTATTGCCCCTGTGTTGCTGATACAGCCGTATTTTAATGCTGTTTCGGTGTCATATTGCGGGCATACATTAACTTGTTGGATCCACAGGTCCTGAAAGCTTCATTTCCAGGAACTCACTAAGAACATCATACACTGTAATGCTTTAAGCAATGGCATCACGTTACATTTGTCTACAGCCAAGAAAATAAAAGGCTGCTGCTCGTTTAATAAATCTAGTTTCTGTCAAACTGTGTGAAACGAAAATCACTTTAACAATGAACAAAGCGTTGACGGTGTGATATAGAGACGGGATTGGGTGAGGTGTTTGAGCACTATCTTCACCGCCGCTTAATTACGTGTTGTTCGAGTCGTTTTCGTATGATCCCCTAGCGATTGAAACTGGAATGGCCCATTTCAGTGTAATGTGGGAGGGTATAGCGCTGTGATCGCTCAAAGGGTCTTTAAACACCAATAAACTTCCAATCGTTTTTGTGCAGGCGGCCTTCCGCGAGCCGCGCCTTCTGGTCGTGACGGACCCGCGTACGGACCACCAGCCCGTGCGTGAGGCCTCCTACGTCAACATCCCCGTGATCGCACTGGCCAACACGGACTCGCCGCTCCGCTACGTCGACATCGCCATTCCGTGCAACAACAAGAGCACGCACTCGATCGGTCTCATGTGGTGGATGCTGGCGCGGGAGGTGCTGCGCCTCCGCGGCACCATCAGCAGGGAGGTACCGTGGGACGTCATGGTTGATCTCTTCTTTTACAGAGATCCCGAAGAGGTAGGTCAAAAACCTAATGCCTCCCCCCACCCTCATCATTACCCATGACGTGGTTATTTTAGGCGAATGTTTCTGTTAACGCTTGCGTGATTTTAAATCAGGGTTAGCCGGAAAATGGTGAGTGACAGCCCGGCTGTTCTCTCAATAAATTTGGATTCTAGCAACCAAAGTTTCGCTGTTAACAGACCAACTGGCGGCCGACACAAGCCCCTTCTTTGTTGTCCTCAAGTGTAAAAGTATCCTTGTGTAACTTGTCAAGTTTCGAGTATCGCAGTTCCGGGAGTTGCGGTGTTTGATATTTGGCAGCACATGTAATGCCCCTGTGTTGCTGATACAGTCGTATTTCCATACTGTTTCGGTGTCATTTTGTGGGCATACATCATCTTTTTTGGCGCGACAGGTTCCGAAAAGTTCATTTTTCAGGAACTCACAACAGCCAACATACACTAAATCAAGAGTGGGCTGTCTTGATCATCCGTTGCCTTGCAACTATTGCTTTCTAACCTTGTGAGAACCAAGTGTCCCTCCGGTCGACGCCAATTTTATAAGGCCCCAACCCTTCGGATTGGGGCCTATAGGTTTGGGGTGTCAGTCCGTCTGTCCGTCATCGCGTTGTACCCCTATGCATTTTGGGGGCGGTTGGGGCCTGCTTGTGTTTCACAAATACTTAATTGTCGAACTAGGTTGAACGCGTTTGCTAGCATGACACTACACTGGTTGATTAAAAAAAATATGGGGGGGGGTTACGCAAGAAGGGAAAAACCGGCAATTAACAGAAGGAGCCCTTATGGTTGGATGGTTTTAATGCCTTAGGCTGAGAAGGAAGAGCAGGTTGAACGCGTTTGCTAGCATGACACTGCACTTGATTAAAATAGCCGCAACTTGGTTGATTTAAAAAAAAGGGGGGGTTACGCAAGAAGGGAAAAACCGGCAATTAACAGAAGGAGCCCTTATGTTTGGATGGTCTTAATGCCTTAGGCTGAGAAGGAAGAGCAGGTTGAACGCGTTTGCTAGCATGACACTGCACTTCATTAAAATAGCCGCAACTTGGTGGATTAAAAAAAAATGGGTTACGCAAGAGGGGAAAAACCGGCAATTAACAGAAGGAGCCCTTATGTTTGGATGGTCTTAATGCCTTAGGCTGAGAAGGAAGAGCAGGCGGCGAAGGACGCGACGCAGCAGAAGCAGGAGGAGTTTACGCAGCAGGAGACGTGGAACGTGCAGGACATTCCCGCCGCTCCCGAGGTCACCGACGTGAGTACACCAAACATGCTACCGGTGTTATTAAGTGACTAGAAAGGCGAGAAGTATGGGGAGGTGGGGAGTGGACGGGGAGGTTCAGCTGTTAAATATGTTATCTGTAGCGGTCTCGAATCTTGGTAAACACGAGGAAATATTTTTCAACAGCAAAGACCAGTGCTGTGCGAATGGGCGACGTCCTTGCCACGTGCTCCCCCCCCCTTCCAGTGGTCACTTTCAAGGGTTAAATTGACAAGTGGTTTGGTTGCAGTGGGCGGCAGAGACGGTTGCACCAGCCGTGCCTATTCAACCAGCTGCCGGAGGCTTCCCTGCCAAGGAACCAGACTGGTCGGCGGAGGCGGATGGTGGTTGGGCCGCCAACCAGCCGTCGGCCGTGACCGCCCCGCAGCAAACAGTCGGCCAGACCGAGAGCTGGGGCGGCAGCGCGGCCGAAAACTGGGGCTAAAGGAGCCCTGCTTTGGTGACGCCTCGGCGGGGGGAACGGAAGCGGAAGCCGGTGTCCAGGACTACCCGTGCGCTTCCTTCTTTAAAGCGCAGTAGTGCATTCAAAGACGCAACTGCCATGTTAAGAACAGAACTCTGTTAAATTCACCTTGGAATTAATTTTAAAAAAAAAAGAGAGAATAAAATTCCATTTGATCTGAGCCACTTGGGTGTTATTCTTGTTTCTGGTACACGGTGTTGCTGACAGTGATGTGAAAGCCGAACCAATTTGCCAACCTTGTGATGTAATTTTGAGGCGTTTTCTCGTATTTTTAGACCAGCCGGCGATCCGGCAAGAAAGAGGGGAGGGGAGTATTTTTAATATTTTTGGTTTCCAGTTGTGCTTATCCCACAATTTTGATTGAATTGTCTTCAGGTTTTGCATAAATATTCACCAGAAAGGCTTCTTTAAAAAAAAAAAAAGATTTGACGATCCGCCAAAAAATTGGCTGAACAGCGGCATTTTTTAATCTTTGGCAGTCAGTTGTCAAAATGATTCTTTCCCAATTTTAACCAATGATTATCTCTTCAATATTTACCTTTTTCGGCGATCCGCGAAAAACTGGCCAAATGGAAGAGAGAGTTGTGCACAATTCTTTTTTTTTTTTTTTTTTTTTCGTGAGAAAGTTTTATGCGTTCCACCAAAAATAGGTTGCCAAATTTTCATCTGTTCGTGTTACATGGTTTTAATTTGGTTGCCTTCAAATGTTGCATAATTATTGTTTCCCTAACCAAGGGGTTGCCTAGTGTTTGTGCGTTTTCTGTGTGGCAATCTTTTGAACAAAACGTGTGGAAGATATCTGGAAGGAAAAATCTGATCGACTTCAAACAGGGTCTGTTTAGTTCCTGGTTAGGTAGGACGGTTCAGTCAACTTTTGACGCATGTTGCATTATTAGAGTAGATGTATGACGTCATTGCATCTAAATTTTGTGTGTCCAGTTTCTCAGTCGCTGAAAATCAGAGAAGTTGACTGACCATCAAAACCAGGCCTTCTAGCGGAACCTATTAAAACCTATTAAACGTATTTTTTAAACTGGCCTTTTTTGCGGAAATTTCCTGTTAAACCTATAAAAACTTTAACTGCCAGCTAATTTTTTCTCAATATTATCCATTTCTTACACAAAATATTAGTAAAAACTCGCATTTTTAGACTAGTTTCACAGAATATCTGTATTGTTTAAACTAATATATTTATTGTATATAAATTATAATTATTAAAATCGAAAAACTTATTAAAATATGTTTACAAACCCTTAAACCTATTCAAATTATTTTAAAACGTCAAATCTCGAAAAAGTTTGGACGCCCCAACAACCTATTAAAACCTATTTGTTTGACGCCAAAAAACCTATAAAATCCTATTTTTTTTAACTTAGGACCTATTAAAATAACCTATATTTTCCCTCGAGGAGCGTTGGAAGGCCTGCAAAACCCCAACTAGGTCTAATTTACGAAAAAAATACAGATCGGTAGCCGGTACAAGCTGGATGAAATATCCTAATCCACTTCTCTGTGCAAGTAAAACCCCATGCATTCACATGAGGCTTGTATTTATACTTAACACCGCTGGAAGCTGCAGTTCATACGGAAGAAAACAAGTGCGAGTCCCAAATGAATTTTTTTTATTCTGAAGTACTGTAAACACGTGAATCAAAACCCCATAAAACAAGGTCTCAGTATAAGTGGTTAAAAGTATATTCTATAAATCTAATCTAATCACAGTATTCATTGATAAATTAGGAAGCACTGCCGCAGCAAACAAAACATATTCTCAGCAGACCATTAAGTTGGAATGTTAGTGAAAATAATCCATGAATACAGACTAATTTCGATTTCTCACTCTTAAACAATGCATTCTGGATATAAAATGTTGTACTAATACTCCATAAAAAACTATCAAACAGCAGCGATAAAGAGGAATACTTTCTGGATGTGCGAATCTGAATCGCACATTCAGTGGATGCTTCTGTAATTGATTCTGATTTGTAAAGTTGGATGAATCTGGAATCCTGTCGTTATTTGTGGAAGCATTATGTTAGTAACATGTACTAGTCCACTAATGTTTATTTCCTTTATTCAATATCCACTCAAAAGAACCTCTGTGAGGCAAATGCAACTCGTAGAACAATAGAAAGAAGTGACGGCTTTGAGCCCAAACCATTAAGTGCTTCTAATTCCTAATACAAACACACCGCGGAACAAGCAAGCCCATGGTGAAAAGCCTACACCGTTTTTTCTTCAGTATGTACAGAGAAACTTATCAAATAAAAACGAGGATGCAGCTCAAAGCTACCACCCTTGATATGTCTTGCATCAAACCAACAGCTGTGTAGATTACAACCCACCCCTACCCCCTTTCCTGCTCTGCTACTACTTTCTCCTGCTGCTGTGCTGCGAGTACTGCTGACCCGGATATACGTTCATAGTCGGGATCCTGCTTGCGTCCTCGGTATCACTGAAGGAGGAATAGCCGAGGTTCTCCACGCCGTGTATCTGGGCCACCGTCTGCTTTGCGGTGTTGTTGTTGGCACTGTGGTTCGGCAAATCCCCAGCCGCTGCCATTGCGAATGCTTGTCCCCCTATATCGCCGAATTTAAAATTTTCAAATTATAATTTTGTTACCTTGCTGGAATACACTATGAAATTGAAACATTAAGAGAGGACACACGAAAACATGTATATCTTTTACTGCCCCCCCTCCCCCCTCTCAAAAAAAAAAAAAAAAAAACAAGTTCGAATTGACGATTCTGTAATTCTGTTTACAAGAGTTCTCAACTTAAGACCTAATGACTTGTTTATTCCTTTAGTTACTCACAGTGCACAGCTTCAGCATTTCAATGAACGTACTTGGCATTTTCTTTTTTTTTTTTTTATTTCAATTGGATCTGCAATGGGATTATTTGTTGGAAAAAATATTAACCTTCTTTTTTACCAGCTTCGCCCAACAACCGCAAAAGGAATAATTTATCTTTTCCTTCCTGAAACAAGCAAAATGAAGTGCTTTATTACATGCCGGGTAATGACAGTAGGTCTTTGCTTGGAATTTTCCAGCGGCCAAAACAGGGGCGAGGTTACTACCTGCTTGGAATCGGACGGGTAATTTCTGGTGAAGGAGCCTTATGGAGACTCTTGTTCCTCGAATTCAGTGGTACATAATTGGGTTCAAACTTACCGTTGTTGCCCAACAGCCAAACTAGTACGGCCTTTCAGTCTGTCGGGTATAATAGTTTTTTACTCAGACCCACTAGGGTGTGTGTTGTGGTGTCGGTACGCACGGAGTATGCACGAGGGCACACCGATTCGCCTCGCTCTGCATCCCCAATTAATCCACTCATATCGCTCTACATTCAGACCAACCGAAACTGCATACAGCTTTATACTAAAAGGATGCACGAAATCTGGTGAATAACAAACTTCGACAAAAATTCTGAGGTTTTGATCAACATATTTTATAAATAAAAAGTTTTTCAAAATGTGGATACCTTTTTGTACGAATGATCTTTCCGAGTTCGACCCCGACAACTTTTCGGACAGATTACCGCCCCGTCTTCCCCCGCGATCACTGTAATGCCTCAATGCGTATTCACTGGCCGTGAAATGGAACCCGCTCACAAACTGCAGAGAAATGCAAAGCCCCAGAAAGGCTTGATTTGACCGTGCGGGTTCGAATGTCTTACCAATGAAATCTGGTGTTTGAGGATGTCGGCCATCTCCTCGTGTCCCTTGGCAACCACACGGCTCCAGTGAGCCACCACGCTGAAAACCAATCATCAACCTTCCATCAAATACAGGGGGCCCTCGTTAATTCGTCCTCGGTTAATTCGGTCCCTCGGCTAATTCGTACCAATTCCGTCGGTCCCGATTTTGGGACCCATTCACTTCTATGTAAAAGTACGAATTAACGAGGACTCGGATAATTCGTCCCAAAATTTACCCTCAATTTTTTTTTATTCCGGACTTTTATCAATGCAGAGCCATACAGATTAGGCATGCCACCAGTTAAAACAACACGTAACTCAGGCATGATGTGTAGCGAGATGAAGGGGTTGCATAATGCGCATTGAGGGGCAGTAATGATGGGGGTTTAGGGATTATGATTGACGTGGTCTACTCAATACACCGTGTGACTTAGTGTGCACAGCGTTTTCACTGGCCACTAATCCGGAGCATCGTCTGTCACGTACTATGCAGCAGCTTAAGATGCCGTTTGTCTTCTGTGGACACTTCGCGCTCCGGACCGTGTATATAAATTGTGAACAGTGATCAAGCATTTCAACTTTGCAAAATGGAATCAAAACGAAAACACAATGATTACACAATGAACCTTAAGTTCAAAGTTTTAAAGCAAATAATGAGTGGCTCAAAAACCAGAACTGATATAATGAAGGAGTACGGGGTACCTAAAAATACACTTGCTTCATGGATAAAGAATAAGGATAAAATAATCAATGGTGTTGAAACCAGCCAATTTGAGCCTGCTCGAAAGTGCGCAAGGCTTGAAGGTTCATTGTTGTTTTTGTCCATTCGAAAATTTGACCCCCGGTTAATTGGTACCCTCGGTTAATTCGTACTTTTTCCCTTGGTCCCGAGGAGTACGAATTGACGAGGGGCCCCTGTACTTAAAAACTGTGTAAGGGGAAGAGTGGCAGCGAAAAATGCGACAGAGCACAAATTACACGGTTTGTTTTGAAATTTCAACCATCTCATTACGGAACTCACTTAACAATATGATAAATATGCATGCCTCTCAGAATAACATTCTCGTTCGGGCTTAAAAATATTTCTTCCATTAAAAATGAACGAAATAAAAGACTGGATTTTTTTGGCTTGTTTTTGACCTACCACAAGACGAGAAACAGTGCGACAACAAAGAAAGTGGATGTCAACAGCTCGACAAGGATTTTCAGGGCGCCTTCTGCGTTCGGATTCTCGTTGCTCCACTCCTCCACCTGCTCGCGTATGATGTCATACGTGGCGTTGTAACCCACATACGGACCGCACTCTTGTGAAGGCGTCAGACTGCAATGACAGTGTCAGAAGATCATTAGGGTGATATCACAAAGTAAGAGAAAAAACGTCCGGTGACACGTTTGTTATTGCATCATCATTTTTTATCACCATTAGGAACAAAGAACTGGGTATACAAACACACACGGCCGAAACTGTCATTGTCCCTCCAATGATTCAAAGTTCTAATGACAACAAGCACTTATAAACAACGATAAAACGAGAAATAAATAAAATAATTTATGTGTTTAAATGTCGCAGAAAATCCGACAAGTAGGCTTTAGGACTTTTAAAGCACCTCAGTTCAACTTTATAGTCAGACAGTCAAAGCACACTAGAGCGGTCAGAGGATGGAATATCCCCCATGGCCTGTGGCAAAAACCCACTTGAATAAATTCTCCATTCAAAACAAGAGTTTGAAACAAGTTACGGTTTGCGAAAAGAGTTGGGTTCGACACTGAGGTCATATTTCATATTTAAAACCAAATTAAATAAAGTTATTTTTTTTTGTCATTTTTCCTTTTTTTTTTTTTTGGCGATTTCAAGAGCAACAAGCCATCATCGAGAGCACAGCCCCCAACCGGAAACGGCGATGAGTCCGTTTAAAATTAATGTACGATTCGACTGTGACACTGTGAATAGTATAAAACGATTTGTTACAGCTCAATGTGACGGGGACATCGGTCAGGACGGCAACTTAAACCAAAGGTTTAAGTATTGTCTAAAACACGTCCAAACACTTAGTCCATCGTCAAGCTTTTTTTCATTCTTCTTATAACATTGCCTTTCCAGTAGCAAAGTACGAAGTACGTGTCTGTGAGAAACAGCACACCTACCTAATACGCAACCGCAGTTACGACGTTTCGGTAGCATTTGGAATTCAGTTCGTATCACCGTGACGTTGACCTTTACCCTAAGGTCACCCCAACCTAATCAGGTTATAACACCTTTTATATATAAGTTACAGACAAATTTTTGTTGAAATCGGTCCAGCCGACCTTGAGATATGGTGTCCAAAAGGAACAGATGTGCCAAATTTCAAAGTCTCTCAGTGACCTTGACCTTTGACATAAGGTCACCCCAACCTAGTCCGGTTGCGACACTTTTTACATACAAGTTAAAGACAAATTTTGGTTGAAATCGGTCCAGTCGACCTTGAGATATGGTGTCCAAAAGCAACAGATGTGTAAAATTTCAGTCTCATTGATCTTGACCTGTAACCCAAGGTCACTCAAAGGTAATCAGGTCACGACCCTTCTCCACACAAGCTACATACCAACTTTGGTTGAAATCAGTCCAACTGAATTTGAGATATCGTGTCCACAAGACACGATACACACTTTACAATCAAGCTAAAAAGTTGTAAAAAATTCGCAAAAAATCAAATTTTTAACGAACCGCCAAAAAAATTTGCGGGTATCAAGCTACGACCATGGGGGTGAGTGCTGTAAACTATTTGAACAAATGGCCAACACATCTAAGAAGAATGAGTGGTAACGGACGGACAGACAGATGGACAGACAGGGCCCAATCCATAAGCCCCCCCTCCGGGGCATAAAGCCTCGGTTGGGGGTTAACAAGACGTGCACATCTGAAACGCATAAACTTTCACTACAGAAATCAATACCGTTCTTCATTTTTTTTCAAAACTTCAAAACTATACCCCCCTCTCAAAATAAAAAAAAGTAAATAAAATAAAAGTAATATAAAAAAATGCCAATACTACGTAGAAACCACACATTATGCCAAATTAAAGTATTTCTGCAGTTCAGCAAATTTTCAGGATTTATATAATATTTACATCAAGTCCGTGAATTGACTTTTGTACAGACGGTTGACCGCTTCATATGAATCTTGCGTACTACACTAATCTACAACCCTTCACGAATTGAAAAAAAAAAAATTAAATAAATACAACTTACAAAACTATACTGTAACCAACGGAAAAAATGGAGAGTAAAAGGGCCGCAAAAAGTAGTCCCAAAATGACTGTGTGCGTTCTTCCGCCTCTCCACGGCTTCACTGAGGGTACACAGTTCTGTGTCACACTGATCTAGTTTTTTTTATAATTGAACAAAAAATATACAATTACAACAAAGCATGCTTTAATTCACAGTCACTGTCGTTGTTATCCAATGGCCAACCTCTACAGCGGTCCGGTCTGTTGTGTATAACGCTTGTTTCTTCTGCAGACCCACTGGGGATTCCACGTAAGTAGTACTTATAAAAGAGAGGAACTACTTTTTAAAATATCATCCGCTCTGTGTTTATACATAACAGATAGATATCTTTAGAGCTGTTTTATAACCACGGTGTCACTATGTGTAGTACCATATTAAATTTTAAAGTATTTTCATCAAAAGGTGTTGTCTTGGGTTTGTTTTCTGGTCCAATGGTTTCGTCACATAAACAAACTGAGGGACGCGAAATAGATGAACTAACACAAGAACAGAAAGCATTACCATAGCCAGCAGAATTCACTAACCATCTTAGGCACAAAACAACATAACACGAAGCATGCTACATGTAAACATCCCTCCCCCCTCACTATTCAATGGCTTTAATTTTTTATACACTTTTTTTTAACCTGTTTAAAATAAACCAAGCAAGAAGACACCATAGTGCCCACATTACAGTGATCAAGGGCTAACTTACCCTTTTGACATAAAATATGATGAACAGCTTGATTATGTTTATCAACGACAACATGGGGCTGTAGTACGTGCCTATCCTAAAAAAAAATAACAAAACTCATTAGATCACACATCATACTGTAAGTACTGTTTTATAATTCCCCTTATGATAATACTTCAGTTGCTTTTTAAATACCTATTGTGTGAGAAATCGGAAGGGCGAGAGATAAAAAGCGAAGTCAGTATTTCATGGCTTGTGGGTGATGGCGATGGGGATTGGGGGGGGGGGAGCGACAGGCAGCAGGAAAGCAGACAGAAATGATCACGATTTAGTTTGATGTGTGAGAAACGTCTGGGCACGTGAAATAGCTTCTGACTCTGCTATGTTTATTTGCCAAACAGAATCAGCTTCAACAAATATTTGTAATCTTAAAATGTTCTTTATCTTGTATATTCGGATACAATCTCTGACTGATTTATGTCAACAATTGAGTGCAATACGCTCGTTGAAATCAATAGGCGGCAGGGGGGAAGGGAGGGGAGGAGGGAGAGGGGGGGTGACACGATCATATCAGTTTCGACAGTCCTTGTAAATGGCCCTAGAAAAGTTTTTGCCAAAGCGGATCACGGACTTGTGGCACTTTGTCTACCATTACGACTGACACAATAGTGCAGTGTTAAGGAAGTGCGTCTCTCTTTTTATCACCTGAGATCACTACCAGCAAAAAAAACATTTTGAAGTGACTATAGATTAATCACACCATTTGATCTCATTCACTGGCAGTGGTACAAGTACATTATTATGGTGAATATTTAATTAAACGTCAAGTATTTTGAAATGCAAGCTGTTCACTTTGCGGACGCATTAAGGCTGAACGGGAAAAAGCAATTTTCATTCGGCCATCGCTCTGAGTGGTGAGGAAGCCAGTTGTTAAACAAACTGACTTCATCATTTTAACTATCCTTTTGGTATAAATGTATTGTTCTTTTATTCTACAGGTATTTTTCTTTAATTCCATGACCGTTTAGCTGTGAAGACTCAAAAACACGATCATTTTTTTAAAATGTGTCACAAAATACGTCAAAGGTTTTAAATTCTCGTCATTTTAGCCAAGAAATAAAATGCATAAAATATAATAATAATAGTAATAACAATAACAATAACAATAATAATAATAATAATACAACCCTACATTCCTGCAGCCTTAACATATTTCGTCTTTTAATTAATTTTATTGTTGTTAATATAAAAATGAATCGTCTAGATTGTTCTATGTGTATCATTCACGTACCACACTAAGATTTGGGAATAGATGAGATTGAGCGTGTTCCTGCCAATGTTGAATTCTGGGTAGCCGAGTGACTTACAGCAATACTGCGCCAACAGCCTGCCAAATATGACCACAGTTATGTTTCCAGTTTAATAACAAGGACCACGGTCTCACAAAGATAACCACGGCTTCGGTCCCATTCATGCATGCACCGTCTTCGCCCCACACCTAGTCATCTTAATGGATGCACACGTTAGTCACGACTTGGACGAGAGCGCCGGACATAATCTTACAAACCATGACATCGGCGTTTTTTTTTTTTTTTTTTTTTTTTTTTTTTTTTTTGACAATTTGTGACGACTCGTGTGGGTTAGAACGTAACAGTCATAGCATTTATAATGAACTACAGTTTCATCGTGGTTTACAAAACGTACGGTGCAAGACAGGGTCGTTCGATCACTGGGCGTTTTTTTTTATTATATTATTTTTTTTTATTATTTTTTTTTATTATGTTATTTATTTATATATATTTATATTTATTATTTATTTATTATCATTTATTTATTTTTTAGCTGTGTGATTACGTGTGGATTGCTAATCAAAAAGTAGAACCATTTATTTATTGATACACTGGGTCATAAATAGGTCAGCTTGCTAATCACCGCCCAACACACAGATACAGTTTGTTACATCGTATATCGTTTTACTGGGGTGATGAAACTCCTTGCTGTTTTAGATATGTAACCAGTGAGGTTTTTTTTTTTTTTTTTTTTTGATGTCTCACTGAATAACATAGAAAACGCATCCGTAATAAAACTGCTTATTGATTGAGAAAGGAGCAGAAATCTATTACCTTTTGATGAATTCTGATATGAAAGTGATTACAAGAATAAATATGAAATCCACGATGACCAGGCGGTAAATTTCTTCTCCCATAAATGTTTCCCAACACTGCAAGTGCATATACAGTACAATAACAACAGTACATTCAAGTACAACAGTACATCAAGTACACCAGGTCTGTAAAACGAACGTTGTGTAGTGCTGTGAAATTGAGGAGAGTCGCGACCGAAATATAAAAAAAAATAAAGAAAGAAGTGAAAATCCAAGATCTTTTGTCGCGGATAGAACGGACCACAATGACCAGGGACGGAGCATACTATAAAGTCAACAGCCTCCTGACCCTTCTTCCAGCGTGTACACGTATGAAGTACCTGGCAGAAACATTTGTTTTGTCAGCTGCCTCAATATTAAAAATTACCATAAAATATTGCAGGAACGGCTTAGTAAAAGGGCAAATTATTTCTTTTGATAAAATCCGTGACGGTTAAGTGATTATTTCGCTTACCAGACGACATTCGGCTTCATTGGCCTCCCATTTATCGCTCTCTTCATTTTGCTTGGAACAGTCTACACTTGTAAACCAGAAATAAATCAGCACCGCCAGCGTGCACAAATTCAGTACAATCGTCCTACAAAAGCAGAATCAAAAGTAATGCCACAGCCACCGACGCAGTTCGTCAATATAAGCGTGTGACGTGACTAAACAATTCACGTAAGACTACATGAATGGGCTTCTGTGTGGTTTTCATCCGCTCATACGGTAAAAAGGGGCTCAATATTTAAAGAGAGGAGAATGTACTCAAATATTAAGAAACTATTGACAAGATAACAGAGCAGGTAAATGTTCTCACACAAACCATGTCAAAACACTCGCTCTATATATTTTCATTTTTCACTGGACAATCGAACTAGCCTACTGCATAAACAATACGCTCGGTTTAAGGACTAGAGTTAAGGCTGTGCGGGAAGAGCACGTGACTGGGCTCACCGTAACATCGTAATATACAGCTCCGTCTTGGGTTGTTTGTAGCGCTCGAAATTAGCAAGATACGTGAAGGCAAACGGCAGCACGAAATTAATGGTAGAAATACAAAGTGGCATCGCCATCAGGCCCAAAAATTCAATGTCCGTCTGCAAACAAAATGGGCGATAATAACGGAACAAACAGCACGAGCACGTGGACTGATCCATAAAACCTTCCCACAGCCTGCAGCACTGGGCAGCACGGGCCTGAAAAGCGAGTGTAAGGCTGACAGAGGGTTTTCGGATCAGTCCAAGTGCGAATGTGGATCAATATTTATTTCATGATTTTCGATACGGGATTTAGACATTTCGGCCCAAAACCACTTCGGTCCAAACCACTTCGGCCCACTTTGGACACATCGGCCCAGCTTTTTTTTTTCATTTTACCACTTCGGCCCATAACCAGTTCGGTCCACCTGTGACACTTCTGCCCAACATTTTTCAGAGATACTTTGATACTATTCCGGAGTAAAGTTTAGTCCTGTAAATCGCACTGGTTAACATAACTCAACAATACACTCCAACAAAGATAAAAACGATAGATGCCTATGCCTGTGGATGAAATATGTTCTGAATAGAAATTTTAGTGCTGTCTGTCATGTGAAAAAAAGTTTTAGACCACGTCAGCAATTATTGACTTGTGTTCAATGTAGATATTTTCAAAATAGGATTTGTGGATGGTCCAAACGAATGAAGGTTTTGCCGCAACAATCTTGACATTGTTTTTCTTTTCCAGCATCTCATTGTGGTAATTCAGTGATTTATGGCGTGTAAAATAGCTCGTTGATATTTACGGGGGGCAGGTGGGCGGTTGGGCGTGACGGGGTGTAGCAGTATTATAAATCTTCAGTGACATCAACCGAATTGTGGTATGTATTCTGATCACTCTACGTACTTAGCTATATGTTTATGTAGTGTGCGTATTTCCATATTTATGGTGTGTTAAATTGCAGCATTTTCAATGTTTGGTTGATTGCTTCTATTCAATTTGTGAACAAAACATGTAGGAATTCTCTTTAAGTTGTCTTTTTATCATTTATGCGACCCTCAAACTATGGGTCAACTATGGGCCGAAGTGTCCAAAAAGCATTGGACCGAAGTGTCCAAGGCTGGGCCGAAGTGTCTTTCGCGTTGGGTCGAAGTGGTTGGGCCGAAGTTGTTTTGGGCCGAAGTGTCTATTAACCTTCGCTACAAATACATTGTCTTATAAATTAGACATTTTTTGCACTCCTCTGCGATGTTTTCCGTCGCTTAGTAATGTCAAGTATACACTTTCTGAGGTGCATAGCGTGACGTGACGAAAGTGGAACAGCGCAAAATACGGCTACTTTTTAGCCTTTTCTAATCGCCTCTTTATAACCTGCTGCAGCCCCGAAATAAATACTTGGCCCGCCTCCCTTAGAATAGATTTTTTACTTTTCTTTCAGGAAAAATTATATATTTATTTAAGATTTTGAACAAAAATTCTTTCATTGTCGTCACCAAGAGTCCCCTTTTTCTACTAAATCATCCTTGAAATTATGTTATTGTCATAAATCCCAGTCTCAAGACTTGAAATCGAAACTTTCAAACATTTTTTTCCGCATATTTTTAATAATCACCGTCTTTTTAGGGCAAAATCGATGAAACGCAAATACAAAACTAGAGCGGCCAGTGCACACAAAACATAAGAGTTCAGGCTTATATTACACACTTTCAATCGATACCTACTTAGTTTCTTGTTTTTGTGAACAAAAACAAATGTCTCCCCGACTAAACCAATGACCCCCCCCCCACCCAAACTGAAAAAAATATTAATTTCTGCAAACATAACCTTCATTCATTGTAAAAAACTCAAAATAAACCAAACAGATGGTGGTCACTGAAACAGATATAAATGAGCATCTTTTTTCATCGGAGTCTGGAAGGTGGTCGCTAAAACGGGTTTTACTGTAGGCCCCTCTTATCCAGATCTGAAGTTGGTCACTATAGCAGTTTTACTGTACGTTACATTTTTATCCGGGTCTGGAAGGTGGTCAAGACAGGCAGGTTTTACCGTACTTCTTTTTACCTGAATGTGGAAGGGGTCACGACAAACGGTTCTTACCTTACATCTTTTTATCCGGGTCTTGAAGGTGGTCGGGATTTTTTTTTTTTTTTTGCTAACCATCATCCTCCACACGCCCCCCCCCCCCGCCCCCAGCTATTTACTGTAGGTCCGACTATAAACACAACTCTAACCCTTTTACCCAAGGCAATGGTAACAGTCTGTACCCTAAGTGTAGTTATAGCCATGATAGACTACCTTGTCTTCGCACATTCCCATCGGCCAAATAGCACTAGGAAGGCATTCTTCATAACTGCGCATCAGAGATGACGCACCTCGGTGGGAGAAGGGGGAGGCATTTCGTAGGCAAAATGGTGAGCTGCTCCTCATAACACAAGATATCAGACGACCCAATTTAATAGCGAAAAATGCTTCTGCACACAATGCTAATCGATACAGCATGGCTCCTATATATAGCACATCTCGGCAACCTAATCAAGTATGCGGCGAAAAAAAAAATCAATAGCTAGAGCTGCTTAGAGATATAATACGACAATAGCATTCCATGACCTCGTAGATAACGATCCATCATGCACGGCAACTGACACTGACCCCTGACTAAGTGGCATGTTACGTAACAACCACAGATGAGAAATGCACAAAGGCTCAATTTCAGGCAATAACCAATAGCGATGGACCGACAATAATGCTGTTACTGTTTTGAAGCTTTCTAAAGAATACAGGAACACTAGAGAATCTTCGGGAAAATCTTCCGAAATCCCCAGCGCAGTTAACACCCATGGGGGGGGGGGGGCTGTTGACGTTATGCACCTTTCTTGATTTTCTATACGAGTTCAATAATGTTTAATAAAACCATGTGACCTATCCGAGGAATAACTACACCAAATTTAAAGTCGATCCGACTTTCCGATGTCGAGATATTTTGCTTAAGAACAGATAACTTTTTACCTGTTGAAACAGTCGTCTGACTGAACCAAGGAATATCCATATAAAATTTTAAGTCGATATGACTTTCCGTTATCGAGATATTATGCATAAAAGATCTGGTTCAAAATATACACATTTTACGCGATGACGTCATACGCCGCTTTCGTTCGTTCTACTCGTAAAAAATATTTAAAGTTTCTTTCGGACCTACCAAGCAATCATCCGACCAAGTTTCAGCTTTCTCCGGCGTCCAGCAGCTGAGAAATTTCGCACACAAGATTTTTACGCAATGACGTCATACACCTGCCCTAATCACGTGACACGCCAAAAATTGATAGAACAGTCCGGCTGACCCAAGGAATATTCATATAAAATTTGAAGTCCATAGGACTTTCCGTTATCGAGATATTTTGCACACAAGACCTTGTTTATAATATATACATATTCTACGTGATGACGTCATACGCCGCACTCGTTCGTTCTACTCGCGATAAAATTCTATAGAGTCTTTCGGACCTACCAAGCAACAATCCCACCAAGTTTCAACTTTCTCCGATGTTCCGCAGCAGAGAAATTTGGCACACAAGATTTTTACGTAATGACGTCATACACCTGCCCTAATCACGTGACATACGTAAAAAGTTGACAGAACCCTCCGACTGACCCAAAGAATATATATATAAAATTTGAAGTCCATAGGACTTTCCGTTATCGAGATATTTTGCACACAAGACCTTGTTTATAATATATACATATTTTACGTGATGACGTCATACGCCGCATTCGTTCGTTCTACTCGCGAAAAAAAATCTACACCGTCTTTCGGACCAACCAAGCAACAATCCCACCAAGTTTAAACTTTCTCCGATGTTCAGCGGCTGAGAAATTTCGCACACAAGATTTTTACGTAATGACGTCATACGCCTGCCTTAATCACCTGACATGCGTCAAAAATTGATAGAACCCGCCGACTGACCCAAGGAATATTCACATAAAATTTCAAATCGATAGAACTTTCCGTTATCGAGATATTTTGCACACAAGATCTTGTTCAAAATATATACATATTTTACGTGATGACGTCATACGCCGCATTCGTTCGTTCTACTCGCGAAAAAAATCTACACCGTCTTTCGGACCAACCAAGCAACAATCCCACCAAGTTTCAACTTTCTCCGATGTTCAGCGGCTGAGAAATTTCGCACACAAGATTTTTACGTAATGACGTCATACGCTTGCCCTAATCACGTGACATGCGTCAAAAGTTGATAGAACCGTCCGACCTTACTAAGGAATAATTCGATCAAGTTTGAAGTTGATCCGACGTTTCGTTCTCGAGATATCTTGCACACAACACTTTGTTCACAACAGACTGACACACACACACACACACACACACACACGTATACAGGTATGTCGGGAAACAAACGACGAATCGCGATTTCTTCTCCAACTCGCGAAATGTACGCCAAAAATCTAACTTCGTTATTAGGGACTTTTCAGACATAAGTTGTATATGAAAATCTCGGTAGATTTTTTTTACATTCAATTCCGAAAGCGAAAATATATAAAAGACAACAGATTAAGAGAAATTTAACAAAGCATGAACCCTGCGAAACAGAATATTTTGTTTACATAATTTGCATATTTTACACCATTTTTTGATATCTGCAACTATAAGTTTGATGTGAATCGAGACTGTGTAAAAAATGTAAACAAACCGATTTTGTTTATAAACAAAGGCCACGTGCTTTCTGTAAAAGAGTATTAGGGAAACACTAAATAAAAGCCAAACAAGCGTAGAGTTTGTTTTCTTTTATTTACACCTTTTATTTTATTTATTACATAATCCCAATGTAATATTTATTTTCTTTCATTTCTATACATAAACTATTTAACATTAATTGAAGATTTACAAAATATTGAAGAGCAGCACAAAAGATATTAAAACAGATGAATGTTTAAAAACATAGATTTATATTATACAGATGAATTGTTTAAAAACAAAATACAGATTTATACAGATGAATGTTTAAAACCAAAACTCTTTTAAAATATAACCAAAATACAGGAAAAATAATACAACAAAATCCTTCACTGATATAACCGTCTTGTGTAAATAACCAACTCTATCTGATTTTCAAGCTCAGTGTTATGTACACTACTTAAAATTTAATGATAGGCCGAAAAAAACGTGAGGCAATGAGATATAAACCACATAAAAGCTTCCTAAAGAAAACAAAATACACAGCAGAAACTTTCAAACTAACTTGCGAAATGTACGTACACAACCATGCACAAAATTTGCAAGTTTAGAGACCATGCAACACAACTTGGGTGTACTACCCCTCTCGTGACGTTCATAAAGTTAATGTCGGTGACTTCGTATGAGAAAAATTAACTGAAAATAACACAATTAAAACTTTCAAACTGACATGCGAAATGTACGTACAAAATCATGCGAAATGTGCGAACACCAAAATTTTTTAATCACGGAAACATCGGCAAATTTTCCAAGTTTTGAGACAATGTCACGTTTGCGCGTACGCCCTTCTCGCGACGTTCATAAATTTAAAGTCGGTCACTTCGTATAAGAACAGTGAACTGCAAATAACAGGTAAAACTGACAAGCGAAATGCACGTTTATACACAATCATGCGAAATGAACGTATAACAACCATGCATGTGACACGGTCTCAAACTTTTGACAATTTTGCCGATGTTTCTGTAAATAAGCACATTTTGGTGTTCGCACATTTTGCATGGTTGTGTACGTACTAAAGTAGGTGACTTAGTATGAGAAAAGTGAACTGCAAATAACACAATTAAAACTTTCAAACTGACATGCGAAATGTACGCACACAACCATGCGAAATGTGCGAACACCGAAATTTTCTTAATCACGGCAATATCGGCAAAATTTCCAAGTTTTGAGGCTCTGTCACATACCTTTTGCTCGTACTACCCAATCTCGTAACGTTCATAAACTTTGAAATTGGTCACTCCGAACAGAGAACTTTCGAACTGACAAACGAAATGTACGCTCATACACAACCATGCGAAATGTAATGCAACCACGCGAAATCTGCGACGCAAGTATTTATTTTTTTTAAATACATAGGCAAACTTGGCAGCTTTTGTCACCTGTCACATGAAACTTATCCGTACTACCCATCACCGCCACTTTCATAAATTTACAGACTGTCACTTTATACAAGAAAAATCAAATGCAAATAACACACTGAAACTTGATACGCGAACGCACATAACCATGCGAAATGTACGAAACAAAAACACTTCTTAATACCTCGGCAAATTTGGCAGGTTTTGAGACCCCGTTACATGAAAATTGCCCGTACTACCCAGAACCGTGACGTTCATAAATTAAAAGTCGGTCACTTCGTATAAGAACAGTGAACTGCATGGAAAAAATGATACAAAAAAAAAAAAAAATTCCCCACACTTGTGTAAACCAAAACAGAATCCCACGAACATGACATCACCGCGAAATGTCCCCAAAACAGTTTATTTTTTTAACGGATTTGAAGCTTCATCCGCCTTTTTATTTTTCTTGTGAAAATTTGAAAGGTATGCCCGCAACTGAACTTTGTCCCTGTGTCCTAAAATATCACATGCTAAATGTACGTCCAAAACCATGTATGTAACAGGGTTTCAAACTTCAAAAATTTTGCCGATGCTTCTATGAATTAGAACATTTTGGTGTTCGCACATTTCGCATGGTTTTGTACGTACTTAATTCGGCCACTTGGTGTGAGAAAAATGGACTGCAAATAATGCAGCTAAAGCTTTCGAATTGACAAGCGAAATTTACGTACACAATTATGCGAAATGTGCGAACACCAAAATGTTCTTACTCACAGAAACATCAGCAAAATGTGCAAGTTCTGAGACCCTGCCACATATCATTTTCTCGTACTACATCGTCTCGCAACGCTCATAAATTTAAAGTCGGCCACTTCTTATAGGAGCAGTGAAATGCAAATAACACAGCTAATACTTTCGAACTGACAAGCGAAATGCACGCACACATCTACAACCATGCGAAATGTAGTGCAACCACGCGAAATCTACGACGCAAGTATTTATTTTTTAAATACATCGGCAAAATTGGCAGCTTTTGTGACCCTGTCACATGAAACTTATCCGTACTATCCATCACCGCCACTTTCACAAATTTACAGTCTGTCACTTTATACAAGAAAAATCAAATGCAAATAACACACTGAAACCTGATACGCGAACGCACATAACCATGCGAAATGTACGAACCAAAACACTTCTTAATACCTCGGCAAATTTGGCAGGTTTTGAGACCCCGTTACATGAAAATTGCCCGTACTACCCAGACCCGTGACGTTCATAAATTAGAAGTCGGTCACTTCGATTAAGAACAGTGAACTGCATGGAAAAAAAACTGATACAAAAAAAAAAAACTCCTCCCACTTGTGTAAACCAAAACAGAATCCCACAAAAATGACATCACCGCGAAATGTCCCCAAAACAGTTTATTTTTTTTTTAAATGGATCTGAAGCTTCATCCGCCTTTTTATTTTTCTTGTAAAATTTTGAAAGGTATGCCCGCAACTGAACTTTGTTCCTGTGTCCTAAAATATCACATGCGAAATGTACGTCCACAACCATGTATGTAACAGGGTCTCAAACTTCGAAAATTTTGCCGATGTTTCTGTGAATTAGAACATTTTGGTGTTCGCACATTTCGCATGGTTTTGTACGTATCAAAGTCACACTTGGTGTGAGAAAAGTTGCCTGCAATTAACACAGTTAAAGCTTTCGAATTGACATGCCAAATGTACGTACACAACCATGCGAAATGTGCGAACACCAAAATGTTCTTACTCACAGAAACATCAGCAAAATTTGTAAAGTTTTGAGACCCTGCCACATATCATTTTCTCGTACTACATCATCTCGCAACGCTCATAAATTTAAAGTCGGCCACTTCTTATAGGAGCAGTGAACTGCAAATAACACAGCTAATGCTTTCGAACTGACAAGCGAAATGTACGCACACATCTACAACCATGCGAAATGCAGTGCAACCACGCGAAATCTACGACGCAAGTATTTCTTTTTTAAATACATCGGCAAACTTTGCACCTTTTGTGACCCTGTCACATGAAACTTATCCGTACTATCCATCAACGCCACTTTCATAAATTTACAGTTTGTCACTGTAAACGAGAAAAATCAAATACAAATAACACTCTGAAACCTGATACGCGACCGCACATAACCATGCGAAATGTACGAACCAAAACACTTCTTAATACCTCGGCAAATTTGGCAGGTTTTGAGACCCCGTTATATGAAAATTGCCCGTACTACTCAGACCCGTGACGTTCATAAATATGAAGTCGGTCACTTCGTATAAGAACAGTGAACTGCATGGAAAAACTGATACAAAAAAAACTCCCCCCACTTGTGTAAACCAAAACGGAATACCACAAACATGACATCACAGCGAAATGGTCCCGAAATAGCGTCTTTTTTTTAAACGGATCTGAAGCTTCATGTTACCATGAAAACACTGACATTACTAACACCATGGAAGACATCACGTTTCACCGCCAGAAAATGCAACGACAGAAACATAAGCATAAAAAACATGTTATACAATGAATAGCAACGAAGGAAGTGTATATTTATCCTTTCTACTTCGCTACCGTGCGCTTTGCGTCTTCAACATTTTTCCCTTCCCACTCGAGTTACACAGTTAGTCCCACACACGAACCCCGTGCCAAGGTAAGACTTGAACGTCACCGCACAGCCCCCCTCCCTTACTTTCATTTCTAACAAGTACGCTTTCTGACAGCGAAACTAAAAACAAATTAAAACAAATACTCGCTGGGTCAAACAGCATGATTTCATAAAGACAGGTGTCCTGACTTAATACTGGAAAACGAAAAAACCTGCCCCGTAATTTTTGAAAGCTCTTGATAAATCGACAATCCCCTACCACCAATCCCACCCACCCACCCCCAATATTAAATGAGTATGTTTGTCAATACACCTTTTCCTGTCTACCTAGCAAGTGCTTTGTTTAAACCAACCGCACGAGTTTAAGTAATAACGCCACAACCGATGGCCCCCGATGCCGACTTACAACACTACGTCCAGTGTTACCATGAAAACACTGACATTACTAACACCATGGAAGACATCACGTTTCACCGCCAGAAAATGCAACGACAGAAACATAAGCATAAAAAACATGTTATACAATGAATAGCAACGAAGGAAGTGTATATTTATCCTTTCTACTCCGCTACCGTGCGCTTTGCGTCTTCAACATTTTTCCCTTCCCACTCGAGTTACACAGTTAGTCCCACACACGAACCCCGTGCCAAGGTAAGACTTGAACGTCACAGCACAGCCCCCCTCCCTTACAAATTAAAATAAATTTTGCCGATGTTTGTGAATTAGAACATTTTGGTGTTCGCACATTTCGCATGGTTTTGTACGTATCAAAGTCACACTTGGTGTGAGAAAAGTTGCCTGCAATTAACACAGTTAAAGCTTTCGAATTGACATGCCAAATGTACGTACACAACCATGCGAAATGTGCGAACACCAAAATGTTCTTACTCACAGAAACATCAGCAAAATTTGCAAGTTTTGAGACTCTGTCACATATTATTTACTCGTACTACCCAATCTCACAACGTTCATAAACTTTGAAATTGGTCACTCCGAACAGAGAACTTTCGAACTGACAGTTAAAAAGAAAACTCCCCGCACTTGTGTAAACCAAAACAGAATACCACAAACATGATATCACAGCGAAATGTCCCCAAAATATTTTCTTATTTTTTAAACGGATCTGAAGCTTCTTCCGCCTTTCTATTTCTCTTGTACAAATTTGAAAGGTATGCCCGCAACTGAACTTTGTTCCTGTGTCCTAAAATATCACTTTCCTCTGAAAGGCAGGACTTGATTTCTTTCATCGTTGGCGGCTTGTATCGGTCAATGTGGCCTTGGAAATGTTTATGCACCGCCTCTTTTTCCTCTGTTGTCCACGGCCTACTCGAACCTGTAAAATAATTTGCACAAGTGTAAAACATGTGTATCTAGCAAAATAAATTTGTGAGTTTACATTAAGTGTCGAGCATTGCAAAAGATAAGGCGAGATTATAAAATGTAAGTGCAATGAACTGTCAATTCTTGCGAAAGCACACGTTACAGTCAATATAGTTTTCGCAACGCTATTAACAGAACCACGCGAAATGTACCACCTAAAATTTATGTGAACCGAATGCTTTCTGTTAAATCCTACCTTTAGTTTTCTTGGGACTCTCTGACCTGCGGCTGTGACCGGATTTCTTCCGTTTCTTTTTCATAAGTGATGATACTGAGGTGACAGGCAAAGGAATTTCATATTCCACCTCGTCTGAAAGAAAAACATAAATGAACACGTCTAAATGCAATGTTTTTGCTTATATGCAAGAGAAATTAATTATACATAGTGAAGGGTCAACAACATACAATTAAAAACAATGTTAAATATTCATCTACACTAAAATTTTCTTAGTCTCTCACTCCATGCGAAATGTGAAGTACATCTTTCTTTAATATTTTTGCTTGTATGCTTGTACCTGAACTATCGTCTGAAGCATCAGCGGTCGGTGGAGCAGGAGCGGAAGGAGCTGCTGTTTGTTGTTTTTTTGCTTTGGTACTTTTTTTCTTCTGCGCTTTCAGGAAATTGAAGATTTCTCTCACAGAACGACCCAGTAACATTTCCTCGTCTCGAACTCGATCCTCCACTTCATCTAACGTTGGAAGACTACCTCTGTGGTGTAATTCTTTCTTGAATATGGTCTTCATGAGAGCCCCTTCAACTTCACTGAAGTGGGGACGAGTTGCTTGATCGCCTGTAAAAACATAAAAAAATGCCACTTTGTTATAAATAACATTGGCGGAGTTGCAGCAGTACCAAAAACCTGCGAAATTCAAAGGTCACACATTTTATTACTACTGTCTCATGTTTTGTACAGCCTTGTAAATGATAATTACATTCTGAACAATGTTTAAAAAAAAATAATAAAAAAAAAAAGGTTTAATGAAATAGTCATTACAAATATCACCCCTTTATCATCTTACACAACTTTACTCCTGACTGTTTACGCACAATTCAAGCGAAATCCGATTAATAGGTTTCTTACCCAGCAGTCGTTGCTCCGTCTCTCTTATGACGTCCACTTCTCCCTCTCCGTCTGATTCTTCAACATCACCTGCGAACAGCATAGACGGGTATCAAATTAACTCCCAATTACATATACACGTCATTTTCGCGCCAAACTGAACTGTGTGTTACTTCAAATCTTCTCAGCTGTAAAACATACATGGGAACGGGGTCGAAAAAAGTAGGAAAATAAACGTACTGAAACACACACATCTTAAAACATTTTTTGGGTTTTTTAACATCTCCCTGTTACAAAGTCAGCTAACTATACTTTTCAAATTTTCTTACAAATTTTGAAGTACATTTTGCACGTAAAGTGCAACATAAACCTACTTTCCGTTGGTCCACCCTGTGCAGTCACCTCGCCAATTTCCACATCCGGCAACGCTTCGTAGCCCGTTTGTTGGTATGGTTCCCTTGGCTTCCCACTGTTTATGGCAATGAGGACCTGTGCCACTTTACTCTTTTCGACAATGTCGACCGGTAATCTGTAGTAATCCCTATGAACCCTTATGTCGTGACCCATGAAATTTGCCAAAAAGTCCTGCTCTACGTGCGGCAAGTTTAACACTTGCGACATCGTTGCAAGGTGTTTTCGCATGTTTGTTGAATTAAAAATGTTCAAGTCGGTAAGGCCTGCTTCCACTGCTACCTTTTTTACCGCGACGTGCCCCTCCATCGGTGTGTTATAATTTCCGGGACGTGCAAAGACATAAACCGAGTTCTTGTGGACGTACTTTTCGCGTAGCTTCAGCAGCAGCTTGATGTTTTCGTGCATATCGTTTGTTAACAGCACCGATATTCGTCTAGAGCATTTCCCCAAGAACTCAATCCTGATCAATTTGCTTGCCAACTGCTTTTCGAATTCCTGCATTCCCGCTAGATATTCGGGATCTGGCTCTGATGAAATTTTCAGACCGTCAGTTAAATCCTTCAATAGCAACCTTTCGACCTCACCACTGCGTTTTCTGTTGAACATTATCACCTGTGCGAGGGTATACACCACGACTTCCCTATAGATGTCTTCTTTCGCCGGTTTCGTATGAAGTACCTTCATTCTGTTCGATATGTGTTGGAAAAACTTGTCAATGTCTTGAAACATTGGCAGAATTTTTCTCTTGTTAAATTTTCGTCGCTTTAGCAGGAAGTTAGCTCGTCTGGACAAACATGTGTAATAACGATCGAGCACAGAATGGAACACAGAGGCAATCTTGTTTTTCGAGTAGTCTCCATTTCGTAGGCAATGCATCTCGTATTCGGTTGCAAGGGTTCTTAGAGTTCCTCCTAATCTCATAACCGCCGATGGATGGCTGAATTCTTCTTGTGATGCTGGTCCTTCGTCCTGGGACATTTTAATAACGCTCTCCATTAGCCTGTAGTGGCCAGGGTGGACTAGGTCTTCACTGCTTACGAAAACATCGGGATATTTCTCGCGACACAGCTTAAGTAACTTTGCCAAAGCTATGACGGGTTGTGTTATCATACTTTGCGCCTTCGACATATGACCATGTTTATCGGATAAAAATTCCATCAGCTCTAGCAGCAACTTGTCGTTCTTTATGATCTCCGTCGTATGACACGGGTGCATGCGTGCCAAAGCCTTTTTAACAGATTCAGACTTGGTGTCCACTTGCATCATTTTAGCTCTTGCCTCAGGAACAAGTCGTTTTCGCGTAGTTTTTTCGGGCGTATCAATTTTCTCTCCTTTTTCCCGTCGATCTGCATTTTGCTTACATTCCCTCCTTTGATGACGTGCGAAGTTTTCTTTCGTTATCATTGCCTTGCAGTATGGACACAACAGGTACTCTTTTTCTTCAGTCGCTTTCTCCCTCTTCCTCATGGTGTTTCGGTATTTGACAATTAAGTCTTTCAACCCTTTCTTTTTGGCCTGTTTGTTGTACCAATAATCTCCCAATTTTCGAATTCTATCCCATTCCAATGCACGACAACGCTTGTCTTTGATTTCTTTTATAACTTTTATTTCGTCTTCGTTTCGATGGACGCCTGTGCAATGTTCGGCTACACGTGCAATCAATTTGTGACAGAAGAAACAACAATGCTTTTTTTTACTGGCTGGGTCCAGTCTTGGTAGATCGAAATCACTATCCGCAGTTGCTACCGTTGAAGATTCAATTGCAGTAGCTGGTTCTGTATCCGAGGTTTCGCTTCTTAAAGCTGATGGTGTTGAAACCGTTCGTTTCGCTGACTTGCGACGTGATTTCATTGGGGTCGATGTGACGGGCGTAGATTCGGATCTGTCGGTACTTGAACTAAACATCGGTCCCTCTGTTGTGTCTTTTTCTCCAACAGGCACCGATGGGTCCTCCATCTGACCGTGTTCGTCGCCTGAGATCTCGCTACTTTTCACTGATCTGCGAACCGTTGCTTTCGCCGCTTTTCCTGGAGTTGTGACAGGGGTTTCATTAGACTCACTGCTACTTGTAGTAAATGTATGTTTTTTTCCTGGTAACCTTTTCTTTTTCGCAGTGGGTACGGAGTCTGAATCACCATCATGAGCGTGGCCAGAGCTTCTGACGGACTTGGGCTGTAACTCCGACTTTGTAAGATATTTCTGTCTCCCTCTTTTGTCTTTCTCTGGCGCCGATGAGGCTTTCAATTGACTGTGTTTGCCACCTGATCTCTGGCTACTTTTCACTGCTGGTCTGCGAACTATTGCTTTTGCACCTGATCTCTGGCTACTTTTCACTGCTGGTCTGCGAACCGTTGCTTTCGCTGCCTTTCGTGGAGTTGATGTGATAGGGGCTTCATCAGACTCCTCATCACTGCTACTTGAACTAAATTTATGTTTTTTTCCTGAGAGCCTTTTCTTTTTTGGAGTGGGTACGTAGTCTGAATCATGGTCACGATCGACGGAAGAGCTTTCATCGGACTGGGGCTGTAGCCTTTTCTGTTTAGGGCGAATTCGCAGTGAGAAACTCTTTGGCTTTTCTATCTGGGCCACTGATACGGGAGAACTGTTTTCTATCTGAGCCATTGGTACGGGAGAACTTAATACCGATGAATCTGAGACGTGTTGTTCAACATTCGGTTCTAACGGAATGACCTCTCTTAGGGACACCTCGAACACCTCAGGATCACAATCTTTTCCCGCCTCTGCAATAAATATATTAACCTAAAATAGCACTGAAATTCAGACAAAGAAATCATGGCAAATGCAAAGCAAGTCATTTTTACACAAGTAGGACAAAATACTACCATACCACAGCGAATGTAACCCCCTCTCATATGTTTGCATCATGAGCTGGTTACTTCAATTTGTTAATAACATTAACTGCAAATGCTAAACCTCATATCGCACTTTTTGGTTAAAAAATAAACATTGTTGTGTATCAACATGTCGCAGTGAAACGAACCGAATTTAAAAAAAAAAAAACCACAGCAGACTCCAGATTTAGGGCACCAAGTGGCGAGTGCTGAAACTGAGTTCAATCTATCTTTTTTTTTCTTTGAGAAAGGGGCGGGGTGAGGGGGGGGAGAAGGTTGCAACCCACCATAGCCCCCTAATTACACCAAGTACACATTTTTGATTCTGGTGTATCAACATATTGCAGTGAAACGAACTGAATTTTGAAAAAAAAACCACAGCAGACTCCAGATTAAGGGTACCAAGAGGTGAGCGCTGAAACTGAGTTCAATCTATTTTTTTTTCTTTGAGAAAGGGGCGGGGTGAGCGGGGGGGGGAAGGGAAAGTTGCAACCCATCGTAGCCCCCTAATTACACCAAGTACACATTTTTGATTCCGGTGTATCAACATATTGCAGTGAAACGAACTGAATTTTGAAAAAAAAAACCACAGCAGACTCCAGATTAAGGGTACCAAGAGGTGAGCGCTGAAACTGAGTTCAATCTATTTTTTTTTCTTTGAGAAAGGGGCGGGGTGAGGGGGGGAGAGGGAAGGTTGCAACCCATCGTAGCCCCCTAATTACACCAAGTACACATTTTTGATTCTGGTGTATCAACATATTGCAGTGAAACGAACTGAATTTTGAAAAAAAAAAAACCACAGCAGACTCCAGATTAAGGGTACCAAGAGGTGAGCGCTGAAACTGAGTTCAATCTATTTTTTTTTCTTTGAGAAAGGGGCGGGGTGAGGGGGGGGGGAGAGGGAAGGTTGCAACCCATCGTAGCCCCCTAATTACACCAAGTACACATTTTTGATTCTGGTGTATCAACATATTGCAGTGAAACGAACTGAATTTTGAAAAAAAACCACAGCAGACTCCAGATTAAGGGTACCAAGAGGTGAGCGCTGAAACTGAGTTCAATCTATTTTTTTTTCTTTGAGAAAGGGGCGGGGTGAGGGGAGGAGAGGGAAGGTTGCAACCCATCATAGCTCCCTAATTACACCAAGTACACTTTCTTCATTCTGGTGTATCGACATGTTGCAGTGAAACGAACTGAATTTTGAATAATAATAAACATAGGCATCGGAGATGCAGAGCCTTCAGCCAATAACAGCTACATCACTGTGGTCCAGTTACTCTTTTGAAATACCGCCCGGATAAAAACAACATACAAGGTGCAACGGATGAAGCGGCGGACGGGTGTTTGCACATTTACACTATATATACTTTCTTCCTGTAAAGTTTCGTGAAGCTCCGATAAATAGTTTTTGAGATATCGCCCAGACAAAAAAATTTACGGACAGACGAACGGACAGACCGATAGCAATAGCTCCCTACTAACACCAATATTACGTCCTGCGATTTTGTGAAACAAGCCGTTTGGGTGTGGGGGCGGTCTCGCCAGCAATAATGTCTTCGTTTAACGGTATTAATATTTTTCTGACCACTACACTTTACCACTGCACAAATGCTCAATACCAGCGAAATGGACATCGCATAAAAACTATTTTACTTACCACCTTTTGTTTCTTCTGTCAGCGCGCAAAACCTTTCCAAGACATGGTGCTGTTGCTCTTGCATAAGGTCCTCCTCCCTTACAGCTGTTGATGGAATAGGCCGCTGCCGAGATGTTACGGGTGCACTACAGGTCGTCAAGTGCTCTAGAAATTCAGGATCAGGTTCGGCGTCATCACGCAACATCTCAGAAAATGATAAATTTGGAAAAAAGTTTTGCTCTTGTGCTGTTGTAGCTTGTGGCTGACAAAGTTCATGGCTAGTTTGCTCCTGCCCCTCCCCCTCATCACTTGCTTTGGCCAAGACATCTGCTGAAACAAAAGAAATAAAAACAAAATGCATTTCTAAATATCTTTTCCATATAAAACACACTCAACATGCGAAACGCGATATTGCTATGTTTTAGACTTGCACTTAACCTGGATGGTTTCGCTTGCTTGACGTCCTCATCAGTTTACAACCATACCGTAAAATGTATTATATTGTATTAAAGCATACAGCTAAAAAAAAAATGAAATACGTAAAACCTACCCAAAATAGCACTTGTATCTACTGTTTGCAGTGAAGACCTGGGTTCAATGTGGGAAAAAGTTATGCCTTCAGGTTTCAGTCCTTCTACCACATCCCTCACAACACATGTCGCAATTTCCTGTCCCGCAAATACCTCCGCATCTACCCCTCCAGGCCTCTGTACCATCCTGCAAACAAGTCCGGCAGCTTCTACAACAAAACAAAATGACAGACATGAGAGTTACACAAGCAAATGGTAAATGCATTTATGTGATATACGCGAAACCAGATGCACTGCACACTTTTTTTATGTTCAACTTACTTGATAACACATCTAAAATGAGAAAGAAACAAAGCCAATAAATAACTCTGAGTTACCTTGTTGATTAAAGTGCAAGGCGAAAAGCGCTGTATTTTAATTGATAACAAAGCTAAATACGACTTACCCATTGCATTTGCAAGGTAGGTATTCCCTGGTTGGACCGTGTAAGTACCTTCCGTCTTGTGGGACAACTCAAAGATCTTGACTGGTTGAGGTACAGGTTTCACCACTCCTAAAAAAGTTAAAAGGATTTTGAATTTAAGTCATATTTTAGTTTCTTTCCGAGCATTTTTCGTGGGCGCAAACACAAAATTATTTGGAACAGCGAAATGGGCTGCAGTTGCAAACCCTAAAAACAAAAATAAGCAACACACGAGGTGACCACTTTAAACACAGCTGGGCAACAGAACATCTTATGCTTCAATAGTTAAAAAAAAATACACTTACCAAGTAATTTGCCCTCAAACGACTCTGTAGCACCCAATTTCGCATCTTCAGCCAGTTTTGTGTTACTAAAATGTGTAGCTGCCCCCTCTTTCTTTGACTTGCTAGCAAACTTTTGTAAAAGGGCACCAACGCCCGTAATAACGGTATCGCTTCCCGGACTACATTCAAAAGTGTCCCTGTCTTCTGTCTCACGCCTTCCCCTTGCTGCTACGGGAACATTTTCTGAAAATGTATCACATTCTAACTACATAAGCGAAATGAGCAGCACATCAAAGCTGGACACCCTGGATTGCATTTGTTTTGCAAACTCTAAACCACTGCGGATTCGCACGACAGAGACTGACAACTTCACGTGAAATCAAAATGCCAACTACGCTTAAAGAGACCATGTAGCGGCCAGGAATAACCTTTACATTCAATCTTCAATTCAAAGCTGTACTCACAAAACTCTTTCAATCACATTCGGAAGACCTGGAGGGCCACTACTGCTGTTGCCCTACTTGAATTTTGCACGTGACATCCTGCTAAGGCAGTGCTTAAGCAATGCCTAAGCAGGATTTCACATGCAAAATCCAAATAGGATAGCAGCAGTAATTGCCCCCCCCCCAGGTCTTCCGTAATCACAGCAGTGATAAGCAGTCCTTTTCGCCGACAACCATAATGCAAGAAAAAAGTTTTGAATTCTTTAAAATGCCAGCACCCGATTCCCTTGACCAAATCTGCACTACTGCTACATATGTCAGGATACTCCTTCCGACACACCTCAGCAACAATTCTTACCCTTTATAAATGCAAAAGCATCACTTACCCAGCGACTTCTCATAAGACGCCCCTTGAACAGCCGATTCCGCATTCGCTGTGTCTTTTTCGCCCTGCGATGAATGTGTGTGTGCCCCCTCTTCCCTTTTCACCGATCTCTCACAAAGCTCCTTTGACATGATATCAACGCCCGTAATGACGCAATCGCTGTCCGAACTACGTTCTTCGGATTGCGCCACCCCCTCCCCAACGGTGACCGTAACGTCTGTGTCACGGCTTCCGATTGCAGCAACGGGGACATTTTCTGAAAAAGTATAACACTGGTATTACAAACGCTAAATCACTGAATTCGTACGACAGAGACACTGACAACTTCACATCAAGTCAAAACAGCAACTAAATTTGAAAAGACCATGAAGCGCCCAGGAATAACCTTCACATTTCATCTTCAATTCAAAGCTGAACTGTACAAAACTCTTACAATCTTAGCAGTGGGCACCGATAAGCAGTCCGTTTCGCCGACAACCACAACGCACGAAAAATGTTTTGAATTCTTTGAAACGTCAGCACCTGGTTGGCTTGACCAAATCTGCACTAGTGCTACATATATCCCGATACACCTTCCGACACATCTCAGCAACAATTCTTACCCTTTATAAATGCAAAAGCATCACTTACCCAGCGACTTCTCAGACGACGCCCCTTCAACAGCCGATTCCGCATTCGCTGAGAGTTTTGTGTCTTTCTCGCCCTGCGATGAATGTGTGTTAGCCGACTCTACCCTTTTCACTGGTCTCTCACAAAGCTCTTTTGACATGGTTTTAACGCCTTGAATGACGCAATCGCTGCCCGAACTACGTTCTTCGGATTGCGCCACCCCCTCCCCAACGGTGGCCGTAACTTCTGTCTCATGGCTTTCGATCGCTGCAACGGGGATATTGTATGAAAATTCTGTGCAAGCGAAATGAACACATGTTTTAAAATTAATTTGAACTCTGTGATTTCTTCCAATGCCAATGTTTCATTCTAATGTAACAGCCGAGTCATAAACTATGACGTCCTTATTTAATCCTTGAACAATTTAAAGCTTAGCCGCACAGGACATGCATGTTCAAAATTCTGACAACAGTCCGTTTCGCTCCAGTCTTACAAGTTCCGGTTCAGGAAAATAACGAAACTGCCCTTCGGATCACACCCACAGACACACAAAAAAAAAGATGTCGAATGAAACGAGAAATACGCGTCAAGCAAAATATATGTTGTATATTCGTCCATCTGTTATTACCTGAAATCGACGCAGGGATATTTTCCGCTGCTTTCTTAATCTGGCTACAGGCTTGGTTAACATCCGAACTGTCATCACTATCTTTAACCGGTCCCCCAACAATTTCACCCACAAAATGGGTCAAGTGGCTCTGATCCCTGCGGCATAACCTCTTTGCGGCTTCTGCCCAGGCCTTGATATATCCCTTCCCGGGGTTTTTACACACCTCTTCTGCAGAAAAAAATGACGGAATACTTAATCATTCCACATTTCATTCCATACAAGTTTAGACGCACATAAATCATTCCCAAAAACCATGCGAAAACACACTGTGCGTAAAGGAAAACGATACTTTTTTATCATTCCAAGGCGTGAGCACAAAAATGACACGGACACAATGGTAATTTAAGTTTGTGTTCCACGCAAGTTACAGAGAGAACAGATACCGAAGAGAAAATTTAAAAATAGGTGTTATACGAATAAGTACAATCTCGCATATACAGTCCGTTTAGCAATGAGAACGTGCAACTGGCAATACAGGGATTCGGCACTTCATCTAAAATACTGAAAAATACAAGTCCTTTTGGGTCTGATGCTTCCAGTTAGATAATCGAACCTGCAAACTAATGAAGCATTAGCATGCAAAACTCAACGGAAACGGGGATTTGCAAACCATAAAACGACAAAACAGACATTTAACCCAATCACCGGGAAGGAAAAAAATCGAACAAGTATAATCTCGCATATACAGTTCGTTTAGCAATGAGAACGTGCAACTGGCAATACAGGGATTCAGCATTTCATCTAAGATACTGAAAAATACAAGTCCTTTTGAGTCTGATGCTTCCGGCTAGATAATCGAACCTGCAAACTTATGAAGCACTATCATGCAAAACGGAGATTTGCAAACCGACATTTAACCCAATCACAGGGAAGGAAAAAATCTGTCATTTCTTAATAACATATTACCAATTCCCACAGCCATAGGAAACGGTTTGAGCTTCCTGGGATCGGAAACTTTCTCCGGACTAAAAATGAAAGAATGTTTTGAAATCATGGATCACTCTCAGCTGCTGTAAGGACGTCACTTCTGTCCTTGTCAAGTTTTTTTTTCAGTTATTACAGGAGCAAAAAAAAAAATGTTACGATACACTGGTCTTTCAACTCTACAAAAGTATAATTTCTGCGAATAGGACGTCATCATTCCACAAGAACACGCAAAAACAAAAGGGAATCTAAATCAAACTGGTTGTACAGGACGTCCACGACCTGGAAAGGAAAGCAATAGAAAAAAAGTTTAAGAACTTACGCAAAGTCAAAACCGCAAAACGAGACTTCTATACTTCCGTCAGGGTCCCGGCCTTCCACATGTGCAGGCCACCACTTCCTTCTATAGATGTGAAGCACAACGTCACCTGTTCTGTAGCGCTGCAGATCAACGAACTGTTCTTGGACCTTGGTCTTTTTAATCCACCCTTTTTTCCGCGGCATCTGTGAAAGCAATAAGAGAATGATCATTAGCTGAATATATTGGGAATTTGAAATAACGACAACACAATCCATAAATCTTAGCGAAACTAACCGACAAGTGACCGGATACATTTGGTGTAGCATTGTGATTTTCTTTTTCTTTCTTTTTTTTTTTTACTGCTATGGCCATATCGGGGCCCCCTGCCACATTATTCTGATATGGGGCATTCAAAATCTCTCTAACCGTGGAGTCCCTCACGGAGTAGCAAGAAGGAATCTCAATCTTAGGTATGACCCGACAGCATGAGCTATAACTGCGCGAAATTGACCTATTTTTTTTTACATTCTAAGAGATCATCAATGCCGTTTTTTCTTCTATCATTACATCCTAATCCCACCTGAATTCAGCCGAAACGCAAAAGTTTTTCCGAAAAAGTCTAAGTGCGTATTGGCTTATTCTTTTAAGCGTTCAAGGTGGAGGGGGAGACAAAGCATCCGGACTGCGTTCAGGGTAGGGGGTTTAAAATTGGCAAAAGTCTGTGTACGTATTAACAGGGCTGGAAATTGACGGGGATCAGAGACCCTCCTTTTTGGCTACCCAGAGTCCGACTCAGCCGCAAAAAATCAGGTCTTCTTGCGCCCTATGTTATCTTAACACGGTTCGGATCCTCCCTAAATAGCTTTGGACCCTTTTTCAAAGTCCTAGGTCCCAAGAACCCGGACCAAAAGAAGCTAGTTTCCAGCAGTGGCCACTTACAAAAAATTGTAAACCAAGAAATCCAAGAAAAGACAACATCGACAGCATTTTCAAGCGAAACTGAGCAACAATTTTCTGAGCGAACATTTCTAGACACATAAATCCGTAAAATAAAAAGATATGTTAGCTCAGAATGTGCCGTCCTCACAATCAAGCCTGTATTTTTACAGCAGTATCTTACACAAAAAAGTGCCACAAAACACACCAAACACGCTAAAACAACATTTTCTCGTGATTCACAAAATCACCGCGCTTTTAACATTTGTGTATTTACCTTTCAGGTGTATCCTTATTAACTTTGTATCCACTTTTAATTTTTCAAAAATTATCCACATGTAACCTGGAAGCTTTCTGCATTGAAAGTGACGCCACCAAGAACAAAGCCGCGCGCATACACCTCGTGACAGGTTAATTTGCATACTGAGTAAAAAAAAAACATTCAACTTCATGTACACAGTGTAGTGTTTCGCAGATAATTTCATTCCAAACCTTACAATATTTTTTATAAACTAACACAAACTAAAAAATATCACCAAACAAGCATTTTAATGGCAGAAAAACCTTGACAAAATAACTGATTATTTCGCGCGCAAACAGTAACAAGGCAAGTCAATCATAAAAGTAGTGCACACACAATTAAAACAGCGCTCAATAATATACAGTCAGCCTGTCATGAGCGTGGGAACCTCGAGCTTTTAGCCCGTTCAAAGATCAAAGCAAATCTACTGCGAAATAGAGCTTCTGATACGTGTTTGAATTGGCAATTCCGAAGGAGGACGGGGGCCTGGATGGAGAGGGGGGGGGGGATCTGAGAAGCATATATGGAAGATAAATATGACATTTTTCGCGTGTAAATAGTAAAAAGGCAAGCCAATCTTAAAAGTAGTGCTCAAACAAATAAAACAGCGCACAATAATACACAATCAGCCTTTCACATGTGCGTGCGAATCTCTCGCTTTAGCCCGCTGACAGATGCAAGCAAATCAACTACGAATAGTCGTTTCGGTGTGTTTATCAACTGTCAATTTCGCAGTTGGCGTGTACAAGAGAGGCGGAGGAAGGGTGAGGGGGATCTGGCCGTCAAAATTTTTTTTCACTTCTAGACTTTACCAGTGCATTTCGCTTTTTTGGGGAAAGGGTGGGGTTTTCCCCAAATGCAACCAACCCCGTTGTTGCACCAATTTAACAGTACAAATACTACAATTGTTGGCTAAAAAAAAAAAGCCGTTTTGATCTGCCAAAACGTAAAGTCAACGTGAAACGAATCGATTTCTCTCTCTCTCTCTCTCTCTCTCTCTCTCTCTCTCTCTCTCTCTTTTTTTTTTTTTTTTTAAATAAAGCAACTCAAGATTAAGGACAGTGAGATAGTGAAACTCAGTTAAAGCGATATTTTTTTGGATAAAGGGACGGGGAGGTTTGCACGTCATTGTCTCCCACTAGCTACACTAATTGAGCATTAGCTACACTAATGGAGGGAGGAGTGGGGGAGTCGCGCACCCTCTCTATTTGCGTTAATACAAAAATGCACTTTTGAAGTATTAGTTTCAGTCCAAGTGAAATAAGTCGAATTTGAAAAAAAAAAAGACAGCACAAGATTAAGGTCACCAAGCAGTGAGAAACGAAACTCAGTTTAAGTGATATTGACGGAAAGACTGAGTGTATATTAGACTTCTACGCACATTACACACGCTTGTACACCCCAGAAAAATATCAAATGGCATCACTCAAGAACCTGCCTCTACACGGCGTAACCAAGCGAATTTGGGAGAATTTAGTGGCCACAGCACACTCAAGTTTAAGGGCATCAAATAATGAGAAACAAGTAATATTTGTGAAACACAAGCAGGCCCCAACCGTCTCCCAAATTCATAGGGGTATTAAGCGATGACGGACGGACGGACAGCCCAAACCTATAGGCCCCAATCCGAAGGGTTGGGACATAATGAAAGCCAATTTCAGCGATATCCACAGAAAGAGTGGGTGTAAATAAGACATATGCGGACATAAAACACGCTTGCACACGCCAAGAAAAAAAAGTTTAAAATGAATGGTACTGAGAGTTTACAGTTACTGCATCTCACACGCGACACGCATACATGTCGCTTGCTAAACTAACATGAACAGATATGAAACTCAGATAATGCAATATTTTTTTTTCCGAAAAAAACGGACGGGGGGGGGGGATTTGCCCGTCATTGTATTCTCCTAGCTACACCAATGGAGCAAAACATTTTTGAAGGATTGCGTCCTGCAGTCAATAAAGCAGGCCGTTTTTAGTACGTTTATCAACTACCAATTTCGCAGTTGGCGTGTGCAAGAGAGCAGGGAGGAGGGGGGAGGAGGATCTGGCGAGAAAAATGTCTAGGTTTAACGGTGTTAATATATATTTTTTTCACTTCTAGACTTTACCAGTGCATTTCGCTTTTTGGGGAAAGGGTGGAGGGGTTTACCCCGAATGCACCCCCCTCCCACCCAGTTGTTGCGCCAATTTAACAGTACAAATACTACAATTTTTGTCTCGAAAAAACAAGCCGTTTTGGTGTGTCAAAACGTAAAGTCAATGTGAAACGAATCGATTTCTCTCTCTCTCTCTCTCTGCTTTTTTTTAATAAAGCACACTCGAGATTAAGGACAGTGAGATAGTTAAACTAAGTTAAAGCGATATTAACAGATAGACTGGGGTGAATTTGACTTGAAACACATAAAACACGTTTGCAACCCCCCCCCCCCCCCCACAGAAAGATACAAATGGCACAGAGTAATAACTGCATCTACTGGGCGAATCAAGTCGAAATTTGAGAAAATGTTGCGAATACAGCACACTCAAGTTAAGGCCAACAAGTAGTGAGATATGAAACTCAGTTAATGCGATATTTTTTGATAAAGGGAGGGGGAGGGGTTGCACGTCATTGTCTCCCACTAGCTACACTAATGGAGCAATATATTTTTGAAGGACTGCGTCCTGCAATGAGAAAAATAAACCGATTTCAATGCGTTTATCAGCTACCAATTTCGCAGTGGTTGTGTATTAGAGGGGAGGGGAGGGGTTCTCGCCTACAAAAATCTTAAGTTTAACGGTTTTAACATTTTTTCCAACTAACAGGCTGTACCATTGCATTTTGCTTTTGTTACAGGAGGGGTGGGAGTGGGGGCGGTGCACCCCTCTACTTGCGCTAAAGCGACAATGCACTTTTGAAGTATTATATTCAGTCAAAGTGAAATAAGAAGAATTTGAAAAAGAAGACAGCACAGTTAAGATTACGGTCACCAAGCAGTGAGAAACAAAACTCAGTTCTTCAAGTGATATTGACGGAAAGACTGAGTGTATATTAGACTTGTACGCACATGACACACGCTTGTACACCCCAAAAATATAAATGGCATCACACAAGAATCTGCCTCTACACAGCGAAAGCAGGCGAACTTGGAAGAATTTGGAGAACACAGCACTCAAGTTTAATGGCATCAAGTAATGAGACATTAAGTCAATTTCAGCGCTGGCCACAGAAAGATTGAGTGTAAATAAGACATGTACGGACACGAAACACGCCTGTTCGCACAACAAAAAGTTATAAATTGCACAGAGAGTTTACAGTGACTGCAATTCACACACAACACGCGTACATGAGGCTTGCGAAACAGACCGGCTTACATAAAGAAACCGAAAATAATATGTCAAACAAATGACTTGGTTAAAAAAAAAACAAGAATCTACGAAGAATAACAAACTCTAACGATTGCTTAATAAAATATGTGACACTTTGCTTCAGTTAAACAAAAATATGTACTTAAAAAAATGAAGTGGAAACTTTCTGGTATTATCGTCCACTACCAAAAGGGGTGTTGCCTTGCTTACCCTCAACTTTAACTTTGATTTTTGAGATTTATAGGCTACAAACAAAACAATAAATAACTTTAAAACGTATTTGCGATATTATTCTTCCTGTTTTAAATACAATTATACGGATATGCCACCCCAGAATCTACTAAAATGTAGGCCAAAAAGTAGACAACCACCTGGGGCCGGGTCCATTCCAACACGTGGTCGCGCTCCCCTGACACATGTGCTAGCACCTGATTGGTTGAAATGTGATATAAAAATAGATTTCACACAGATCGAAAGATGTGTACGTCTTCTGATTGGCTCTCGTTCCACGTGCTTTTCTCACACAGAGTTCATGGTAGGTAGCCACCTATATGTTGGTGTGAGAACTATTTTACACAGAAATTTTGAAGGTCTCTGTAAATTTCTGCGAAATAGGCATGTGGTCTCAGGTGAAAGAGCACGTCCTGTTTCGCAAAATGAGCCCCTTACACAGATTTGCGAAACGGACGACCCGACCAAAATGCGAAACGGACCGAAATTCGGTCCGTTTCACTTTAACATTGCAACGTGATACACACCAATTCGTCTTGTTTCCCGACGAAGCCGCATCCACACACACACACACACACGTACACACATACACACACACAGAACGTACAAACACTATATGTCTCCCCTTGGTCGGGGAGACATAATTACAAGAAGACCCCATTGAACATGCAACTTTCTCGTGATTTTGGCCCTGCTTCTGTCAATTTTGCCACAGAACCAGCTTTATATTACGAATGCCGAAACAACCCTTCAAATGTTGCAGAAAGATGAAGCCGTTAGATCCGGTGACAAAATTTAGCAAACGTTATACTAATGCAGAAAAAAAAACTGACAAAATGTGATACTTGAGAACATACTGCGAACTCACTTTTAAGGATTGGTTGATACTGATGTACCAGACCAAGTACCCGGATCCTCCCAGCAGCCCTATAACCAGCAAGTTGGTAAATAGCCGCAGCACTAAAAGCGAGCAGAACGTGCCACATGTCTGCTTTTCTTCTTCCCTGCGAAACTCCGACAGGTATTCCTGCACAAAGGCAACGCAACAATGAGCAGATATGGACTTATTCCCAGTCAACATGAAGCCTTACGGGCCAGTAACAAAATATTGACCTTAAGGTCAACATTTCATATCTGATCAATAACGCCGTCATATGATTCGCAATAAGTCAATATATGTTTTGTTACTTGACTGAACTGGTGTTTTCATAGCAGATATCCATCGACGTTCGTGGTTTTGGTGAACAATAAAAAAATCAATGACTTGGAAATCGACCAATCAGACTGCGCCATTTATCTAAGTCATGTAACAGTGGTAAATCATGACAGAGTTTCCTGTACAATCGCAGCACAACAGTGAAATTTTGACTTGTATTCGTGCAAAATGGCAACGCAAGAATGGCATTATGACACGTTTTCCTGTGAAATGGCACAGCAAAATGTGCGGTTCACAACAAAATTCCAATACACAAGAAACTTATATCAGAGTATAAAATGTTAAAACTTCACCAAACACAGTATTTCGTATTTGCTATGGCGTTCGAAACGTAAAAACGACAGTTCAACGTTTATAAACACAGAAAATACTTTCAACCCAAGATAAACTGAATTTTCACATATGGAAAAGCAAATTTTAGTTTTTGAAACCTTGTTATTCTAATACAACATCTTTTCGAAAATAAGTTGGATACCTGCAACTCTTTGAAAAGGCTCTTATGTTTCAGCTTGGCAGCTTTGGGGTCGTTAATACTGTGGTCCCAGCCGGAGAACACCTTGGTCACGTAGTAAAAGCTGAATTCATCCGCGGACTCAATGTAGTTCTTCCGGTAGGACCGTGACAAGCTGCACATAAATACTCATAAAAATATAAAAATTTTCTCGCGTTTTAACTTGTACGTTCCTCTATAGGAGGGTATTTATTTGTCTACTGTATAACATGTAAAAGCGTTGTATTGCACCATTTAATTCACTTTTCACTAAGTCAATACACCGCATTTGAATTTAAAAAAAAAACATTGCTGCTGATCTATGACGTCACGTAGATTGTACATCACCAGTGCCGACAACTTTTTTATCTCTTATTTTTCCAAGCTCAAGTAGGGGTAGAATCACCCCCAATAACCCCCCCCCCCCCAACACCCCTCCCCGTAAACCCTACTCCAGACATTTAGCAGATTAGCTGATCATACATAAGATTAGGAAAACGATCTCTGTGTGCCACCCTCCTCACCTTCTCCGTAAGCCTTACTCCTCACAAGGGAGCTGTTACCTGATCATGGTTACGATCAGTACAAAGATGTATCAGTGCCTCCCACCCCTCCTCGCCCCCACCCCTCCTAACAATTCACTCCACACCCGGGACGACTTACCTGACCATGGTTACGATCAGGACAACAATGTAGTAGCCGAATACGGTGAGCAGATAGGCGTACTTCATGTCGTAGTCATGATCAGCTACAATGTTTATCACGTCTCCCGTGTAGCTTCCATAATACAGCTCTGTTTCGTTAAACCAACCCTATAATATAAAAACCGCATAAATACTAAGCTGAAGGTTATCACATACTTTCTTTTTTATGTGGCGATAATAACGTGCAATAATGGCCTGACATTAAGTCGCTGATATTTAATCAAAGTAACTGTGTTGCTGAAGACATTATTTGTTGCCAATCATAATTTTCTGAGCTTTTTTTTATTACTGGTATTACTGCATCTTTTTTTCAATGCACTTGAAATCACGTTGCAATGTCATTGTAGAGTTTGAAGATATTCAACGTACTCGTGCACCAGCATGTTTCGCGAAAAAAAAACAACAAAAAAAAAAAAAAAACGAAAGACTTTCACTTACACTTCCAGTCAGTATATCTTCCGCCTTAAACTCGTTGGTATTGTTCTTATACCCATGTCCTGGCTCAACGTATCTGTACAACAGCTGCGGAATTATCACAAAGGCCAAGGTCAACAGGAAGACGGGAATATTGAGCAGAAAGAGCCATTTTATAAACCGGAAGTATGACGTCACACTTGTCCCAAAATGCCCTTCGATGGCCTTGAAGTGCGACTTCCATAACTCTAATGAGTAGGCTAATTCCGCTAATTCTTCCTTAAATTTCTTCCACGACTGAAATTGTGAGCAGATGGTTAAAAGTTTCATGAGCCTTTTTTTTTTTTTTTTTTTTTTGAAAATAGATGTAAGAAATATAAGTTGATAAAATTAATTTAATAAATTCACTTTTTGGTTCTTAATTTGAGAACATATTAAACATTTCGGAGATTGGCTGAAATGACTAAGACCGAACCGGACCAAAGCAGAGACGCCAGTGGTTGAACTGTCCCAGTTTCTAGGCCGAAGTTCTGTCACGTTCAGTTAGCTTCGGTAGCGAAAACGGTCTAGTTTCAAGTTCGATTACATCTGCAATTTTGCTTTCATTTAACTGTCAATTTGTTTGTTTTTTTTTAACAGTTTTCACCGTTTTGTAAACAGACAAAAGAATATCATATCCAGACACATTGGCACGTATCGACAGGAACTTAGGTTATTTTTCGAATAATTACCATTCGAAAGAAAGAAAAATTTCAGCTTACCACCGATAAGCTATATGAAGCTGTTTTAAACGCGCCTGGCTTCTTTTCTTTCTTTTTCCTCTTCTTTTCAACATTTTCTCTGCAAAAAAAAAAAAAAATTGTAATCATACTTAATCTTCAACTTGGTAGCCAGCTTCACGGCCGGATACTTACTTGAACCTCACATTGGTACCTAGCGTCGTGACCGGGTACTTACTTGAACCTCACATTGGTACCTAGCGTCGTGACCGGGTACTTACTTGAACCTCACATTGGTACCTAGCGTCGTGACCGGGTACTAACTTGAACCTCACATTGGTACCTAGCGTCGTGACCGGGTACTTACTTGAACCTCACATTGGTACCTAGCGTCGTGACCGGGTACTTACTTGAACCTCACATTGGTACCTAGCGTCGTGACCGGGTACTTACTTGAACCTCACATTGGTACCTAGCGTCGTGACCGGGTACTTACTTGAACCTCACATTGGTACCTAGCGTCGTGACCGGGTACTTACTTGAACTTCACATTGGTACCTAGCGTCGTGACCGGGTACTTACTTGATCTTCATCTTGGTACCTAGCGTCGTGACCGGGTACTTACTTGAACCTCACATTGGTACCTAGCGTCGTGACCGGGTACTTACTTGAACCTCACATTGGTACCTAGCGTCGTGACCGGGTACTTACTTGAACCTCACATTGGTACCTAGCGTCGTGACCGGGTACTTACTTGAACCTCACATTGGTACCTAGCGTCGTGACCGGGTACTTACTTGATCTTCATCTTGGTACCTAGCGTCGTGACCGGGTACTTACTTGAACCTCACATTGGTACCTAGCGTCGTGACCGGGTACTTACTTGAACCTCACATTGGTACCTAGCGTCGTGACCGGGTACTTACTTGATCTTCATCTTGGTGGCTAGCGTCGTGACCGGGTACTTACTTGATCTTCATCTTGGTACCTAGCGTCGTGACCGGGTACTTACTTGATCTTCATCTTGGTGGCTAGCGTCGTGACCGGGTACTTACTTGATCTTCATCTTGGTACCTAGCGTCGTGACCGGGTACTTACTTGATTTTCATCTTGGTGGCTAGCGTCGTGACCGGGTACTTACTTGATCTTCATCTTGGTACCTAGCGTCGTGACCGGGTACTTACTTGATCTTCATCTTGGTGGCTAGCGTCGTGACCGGGTACTTACTTGATCTTCATCTTGGTGGCTAGCGTCGCGACCGGATACTTACTTGATCTTCATCTTGGTACCTAGCGTCGTGGCTGGGTACTTACTTGATCTTCATCTTGGTGGCTAGCGTCGTGGCTTGGTACTTACTTGATCTTCATCTTGGTAGCTAGCGTCGTGGCCGGGTACTTACTTGATCTTCATCTTGGTAGCTAGCGTCGTGGTCGGGTACTTACTTGATCTTCATCTTGGTAGCTAGCGTCGTGACCGGGTACTTACTTGATCTTCATCTTGGTGGCTAGCGTCGTGACCGGGTACTTACTTGATCTTCATCTTGGTGGCTAGCGTCGTGACCGGGTACTTACTTGATCTTCATCTTGGTAGCTAGCGTCGTGACCGGGTACTTACTTGAACCTCACATTGGTACCTAGCGTCGTGACCGGGTACTTACTTGATCTTCATCTTGGTGGCTAGCGTCGTGACCGGGTACTTACTTGATCTTCATCTTGGTGGCTAGCGTCGTGGCTTGGTACTTACTTGATCTTCATCTTGGTACCTAGCGTCGTGGCCGGGTTCTTACTTGATCTTCATCTTGGTAGCTAGCGTCGTGGTCGGGTACTTACTTGATCTTCATCTTGGTAGCTAGCGTCGTGACCGGGTACTTACTTGATCTTCATCTTGGTGGCTAGCGTCGTGACCGGGTACTTACTTGATCTTCATCTTGGTGGCTAGCGTCGTGACCGGGTACTTACTTGATCTTCATCTTGGTAGCTAGCGTCGTGACCGGGTACTTACTTGAACCTCACATTGGTACCTAGCGTCGTGACCGGGTACTTACTTGATCTTCATCTTGGTAGCTAGCGTCGTGACCGGGTACTTACTTGATCTTCATCTTGGTACCTAGCGTCGTGACCGGGTACTTACTTGAACCTCACATTGGTAGCTAGCGTCGTGGCCGGGTACTTACTTGATCTTCATCTTGGTGGCTAGCGTCGTGACCGGGTACTTACTTGATCTTCATCTTGGTACCTAGCGTCGTGACCGGGTACTTACTTGATCTTCATCTTGGTAGCAAGCGTCGTGGCCGGGTACTTACTTGATCTTCATCTTGGTGGCTAGCGTCGTGCCGGGTACTTACTTGATCTTCATCTTGGTAGCTAGCGTCGTGGCCGGGTACTTACTTGATCTTCATCTTGGTACCTAGCGTCGTGACCGGGTACTTACTTGATCTTCATCTTGGTAGCTAGCGTCGTGGCCGGGTACTTACTTGATCTTCATCTTGGTACCTAGCGTCGTGGCCGGGTACTAACTTGATCTTCATCTAGGTAGCTAGCGTCGTGCCGGGTACTTACTTGATCTTCATCTTGGTAGCTAGCGTCGTGCCGGGTACTAACTTGATCTTCATCTTGGTAGCTAGCGTCGTGCCGGGTACTTACTTGATCTTCATCTTGGTAGCTAGCGTCGTGGCCGGGTACTTACTTGATCTTCATCTTGGTACCTAGCGTCGTGGCCGGGTACTAACTTGATCTTCATCTAGGTAGCTAGCGTCGTGGCCGGGTACTTACTTGATCTTCATCTTGGTAGCTAGCGTCGTGGCTGGGTATTGTTCTTTGATATCTTCTATCTGCAGCGCGTCCGGCTCGTCGGCAAATTCCGGACTTTGCAGCAACTGATCAGCCAGTTCTCTGGCAACGTCGTCGCCATGGAAACGTAGCGTGGAAAAACCGGGCCGGCGTCGTTTCGATTTGTTCTTTTCTCGCCATTCTTCGGACCCCATAACATGTTTTACTTGATTGGCTGAAATATGCAAAATGTAAAAAGGCCTGAAAAAGTCCCATTGTGTGTGCGTGTTTTTTTTTTCCTTAGCTTTGCATAAATGATCGCTCTAGGTAATATGTGACTGAGTTATACTTATCTATGCAAGAGAGACAAAAATATAAGCAAAATACAAACCAAGCTGCTGGCTTGGTAATTTTTTTATTATTTCTCGATTCAGCGTGGCTTCATCCTCAAAATGGTAGCTGTGTCTCATTCTCGAGTCGGATGTGGAAACAGACGATCCGAGGCCATAGCTCGACGCCCTGCAACACAACCGGACAGACGACTCTCCAAAACTGTGACCCACCTGCATACGTTTCTCCCCCCACCCCCTCCCCCTCAAGTGTGGCCGATGTATCAATGTTTTCAGTTGTATGGGATACAGCATGTTCCATTTCCGACAACCACAGAACTTCCAAATACCACACTCATCAGAGCAAGTTAAAATGTAAGTATTTGCTCTAAAGAGGCCTGTAGGAGAATTTCTTTTTGCTTCGTTTTTGTATCCGTTCCTCTTGCTAATTGCATTTACTTATTTCAAAGACTTGAAAAATACGATTTCACGAGCCGCACGGCACCCCAGTCAGTACTTTGTGAGTAAGAGAACTCACCTCGAGGCTTTGTTTTTCCTATATCGCGGTTGGTTGCTGTCTTCCATCTCCAAATGAACCCCATCAGTTCTCGACCCTATAATTTATCAAACAGCTTCATTGCTATTATTTCACATTTCATTTGACATGAAGGTCAGGAAAAAATTCTATTATTAGGTGTTTTAGTCTCCCCCCCCCCCATCCCCGCCCGCCCCCACCCCTGTGGATCCTCAATTGCTCAAAACACATTCAGTACACGAAGACTCGAGTTCCAAACTCATAAAACATAATAATCAGCTCGGATGACAAGTCACACATTTAACACTGTAAATTCTGATCAGTCTTCGAATACAAACGCGACACAAATGCGAGCCCGTCCTCACCATAGTTCAGCTGGGTCATTCCTATCTCTTCACCCATCACCATGTTAGGGGGCCGTTACTCATTTCCTTTCCTAAAAGAAACAAAAAAAAACATATCAATAAATTGTACAGTTAAACACGGAGTGAACTCCACGGCTACCTCAGACCCTCCTCCCCCGCGACTCTTTGCATGAACTGTAACAACATCGGTGGTTCTGTCACAGACTTCCAAGTTAAACTGGTCGCGCAATAGTGCCCCAGAGTGACCCCGCATGTGTTAATGTAGACGAAAATACCTCGGAACTTACGACGTCACACCAGATGTGAACAAGCCATCATCGAAAGCACAGCCCCCCACCGGTCGGTTTAAAATTAATGTACGATCCCACTGTGACACTGTGAATAGTATAAAACGATTTGTTACAGCTCAGCCTGACGGGAACTCCGGTCGGAACGGCAGCTTAAACACAAGTCTATCGTCAAGCTTTTTTCATTCTTTTTAAAGCATTGCGTTTAGAGTAGCAAAGAACGAAGTACATGTCTGTGAGCCACATCACAAATGTGTAATACGCAACCGCAGTACTACGCTTCAGTAGCTTTCGGAATTCAGTTTGCATCACCATGACGTTGACCTTTAACCCAAGGTCACCCCAACTTAATCAGGTTGTGACACCTTTCACATACAAGTTACAGACAGATTTTTGTTGAAATCCGCCCAGCCGACCTTGAGATATGGTGTCCAAAAGGAACAGATGTGCTAAAGTCTCACAGTGACCTTGACCTTTGACCCACGGTCACTCCAATATAATCAGGTTGCGAAACCGTTTACATACAAATTACAGACAAATTTTGGTTGAAATCCGTCCAACCTAATAGTAAGTACGGCCTCATTATGCATGCGATATTTTGCTTAAAGAAAACGACAATTCATCACTTGGCTTAAAATCAGTTTTTATTATGCATTCGATTTTATCCATGTGATAAAAAAGTTTGCGAAAACATTGCTTTTTTTTTGACACTTAACGTTAAATTACTTCAATCACTTTATGCAAACTATTCACTACACTTGAAGTGTCCTTGTTATCCAAGCCATTACGGCTTTCTTCTCAAGAAAAATCGTGCTCACAATCATGGTGGAGAACCATCACGTGACCGAGGACACACAAAAATCCTCAGCACCTAATCTACAAATGGATATTATGTGTTTATCCAATAAATGCAGCCATCCGACATACCTTATGGTAGCTAATAATAGACCCATTCAGGATCTCCAAGCTGAACTGACAGTTCAGCTGTTAAAGTTTTGCAAAGAAAAGAAATAGAACACAATGTTGGCACCCAGGGAAGTATCTTTGTATCGTGTATTTAACCATCTTTTTACACTGAATTAACTCCTATGAAGGAGTATCGTCCTAATTTAAATTAATCACTGTTAAGGATTTTAAATCACCTGATAAAATCAACGTACAAAAAATCATGATTTTGGTTTTTTAAATCGTTTTGTCATTACGCCTGTGTGCAGTAAAGGCACTCAGCAATTGATTGCAACCACTTTTGTTTCAACAAAGCATTTCATATCGTACGCTTATCAGTATGCATGAGGATGGGGGTGGGAAGAGATTAGCAGTGGGCAGTAGGTTACGAGAGGGGCAGTTCAGATAGCTGCAATTACTCTGGTGTTGGCCAAGCGGTTTATGGTCAACTCACTGACAGGCCGAGTCGCAGACAACCAACTCGCGAACAGATTGGTCAACTCGCAGACAGCATTGGTCAACTGGCGGACAAAATTTGATTTTTTCAGGAAAGATTTTTGTTAACTTTTCTGGATGTTTTTGACTTTTATTTGGTTTTACAATCTCAAACACCCCTTTATGCATTTTATGCCAGGGAACAGGATAACCCCCCCCCCCCCCCCCGACAATTCCCCCAGTCAACTCCCCCCCCCCCCAACTTAATTTTTATTTTACTTTTATAATTGCAGTCCTAGAGCAGTGTTATTCACCCGGAGTACACTGTAATTCCGGAGGTAATAATATTAAGACCAACGAATCAAAGCTGGAAATTCCGGAGTCAATGGTTTTTACGTGGTTCCACCAATCCTCAGCAGTCCATGTCCTATAAAAGTTGCCAACCAATACGAACAATAACGTGGAACCTATGGCGCTTCCTGGATGTGCGCAACACAGCGTATTCGTCAAATAGTCCGCGACTTCGAAACCGAGAGATTGTTGACTATTTGCGTGGAATTGCCCACAACATCAGGTTTTAAATGGTAGAAAAGACTTTCGTTCCAGACAGAAGAATTTTGCATTTTTGATTTTAAGGTGTTTTACAAATAAAGAAATGAAAGATACCTGGTTGTTTTATTCTTGTTTTGGCATTCAAAGTAAAATAAAAATAAAAAATTAAGTTGGGGGGGAATAATCCTCGGGGGGAATTGTTCGGGGGGGGGGGGAATTGTCGTGGGGGAGTTGTCTGGGGGGAATTGTCCTAGACCCGTATGCCGATAACCAGAGCAGAATGTCACATTGAATTGCAATTTAAAGTCGCTGAGTGGGGTTTAGACTGGATCGCGGCTTACTTACTGTGCGTTAATAACCAGATTGCAATTTAACGAGGACAGTTATTTTTTATTTGCGAAAGGTAAAAACGCACTGAACGAGTAACTGTTCATTAAGCAAATTAAAATCCTTCTAAAATCACGACACCTTAATTAATGCATTGAGTGATGAAGCATTTATTGAGAAAGCTCAATTCCTGCTAAATGTAATAACAATAAAACCACTCTTGGTTATCGATACACAATGCATAAAAAAGATCTTTGTTTCAATAGAGTTTCACTGGTTGCAATTGAAACAGAATTGCAACTGTAGGCAGCTTTACGTGACTGCGGCATACTTAATTTTACAGCGGCATATTCCACTCTGGTTATTGAGATCAAATACCCAGAAGACCTTTGATTCAAATACACCCACTTATCAACCCAATTATAACAGCAACGAAACTACTAATTGTTATTTAACAGTGGCATGTACCGCTCGGGCCCTTTAAGTCTACTGCATAAAAGACCTTTGATTCAAAAGGGAATGGGGTACCCTTTGGTGTAAATTTTGGTTGGCACGATCCACTCTGGCTATAGAAATATACGCCTTTGATTCAAAGAATTACCATGCAATTTGTTGGTAATAATGACTACTCAGGGCAGTCAATTGCCAGAAGGATTGATACAAATATTTAAAACTCCAAAACACAAATAAAATACAAGTCAAAAACATCTAATAGCGTTAACAAACATCTTTCCTGAAAAAAAAAATTAAATTTTGTCTGCGAGTTGACCAATCGTATCTGCGAGTTAGCTGTCCGCGAGTTGACCAATTGCCGGTCGAGCATGCCTCTACCCCGTGTGCGTCCCAAACAAAGTATTAGTGTTACACGTCGTGCAAGGTGTATTTCAATGCCTCGCAAATGGCTGCGTCTTCAGTTGTTAACTGAAAATCTGACAAAAAAAAAGATCACTGAAATCTCAGAAATATGTAGGAGGCGTACTGCTCCCGATGGAAATACTTTGAAAGTGACACTTCACACAGCAAAAACTCAAAAGAAATCAGTACATCTGAACTTGCGGACAGTTACCCGAACAACTGAATTTTCGGACAGTTTTATATCAAATGTAAATGCAATTATAAATATTTTACAAGAGAGCGTTATGACCTCTGCAATTCTGCAATAAATTTTTACAAACTTCGTGTTTTTTTTTCTTTTTTTTCTGCTTTCACTTTTTGACGTGTAAAACTAGTTTGATTTGAATAACAAAAATCCGTTTTGAATAAGAAATCACGCTTTTATTGAAAACTGAATTTTTTCGAGCCGTGGGTAAAATTGCGAATCCGTTTAAACTTGTACGAGCAGTTTTAAAAGGTGACACCTATGACTGTTGTTATTTCTTTTTTTTAACATTCGAAAGTGCATGTTGAAAGAATTTTTTTCCTCATCATTTCTTTATAATTTAACTAAACTAATTTAAATGACACTACCAACAGAAAGATACGAAGATACGAATAAGCCAAATCACAATTTAACTTTTGACTAAAAGTTTCTGAATTTCGGCTGAATTCAGTTGGGATAAAGATATAAAGAAATGATTAAAAAAACTGGCAAAATCAACAAAATTCCATTTTGCCAGAAACATTTTCACATGTTGGTTATTAAAAGGACTGAATAATATGTAAAATAGTTTTTGAAAGATCATATGATGGCTTTATAAATTTGAAAGAGTGCATGTTGAAAGAAAATTAGAATTTCGATGTTTTTCCTTATCATTTCTTTATAATTTATCCCAAAATATTTGCAGTCGAAACTAAACCTTCACCAGAAAGACCAGAAAGTTCGAATTGGCTTATTGACTTTTTGGTTTGTACAAGGACGAGACAGTAATCAGGACAAAATTATGGATTTTTAATGATTTTAGGGGAATATCCCTCAATTTACACGTGAACAAATATATAAAACCGACAGAAGAGGTCTAACCAAACATTGCTAATACAAAACGCAGCAACTTCCCAGTATACAAACATTAAAATACACAAAAGCATAAATTGTGTTTCTAAGGTAAACAATAGACAAGTTTGGGACATGAAATGTCGGCCTGAACATGAACCAATCACAAACAGCGTTACAACCGATGTTCCAGAACATGAACCAATCACAAACAGCGTTACAACCGATATCCCAGGACCAGGATGGCGACGTCAAGAAATAAACAGCTGATCGATCTGGCTGGGTTTATTAACTTTTCTCTTGAACAACAAATGATACTTTCAATTTTATGTTACAATATTACGAGATACACTTTCCTAAGTATGTGGATCTAAGGATATCCGGTAGTAAACTGAGTAAAGCAGGTTTCAGCCTATCTGCGTCAAATGTCTCATTCTACCCTCCGTCCCATTCTACGGTCTGGGCCTTTACACTCCCATCTTTTCATTTTGAACCACATATTATCGCCCATTTATTTTCCGAACATGGCAAAATGATGCAACACATATTTCGTCACTTTTCCACAGATGGTCTATAACTTACCTCAATTTGTTAGGCAAACAGCTAATACAGTAAAACATCCAACTGTCTTTCTTTGTCTTTTTTTTTTTTCTTTTTTTAAACTTCCTTGTTTACTGGATGTGTTCGTTTGACCTGCTAACACCAACATGCGTTGTCCAACCCGACTGCCCGAGACAAAATTTTACGAAATCTGATCGGGTAACACTTGATGCTATCAGACCCAAACTTTAACTTTTTCACCGGTGTTTTAAGCAACAAAAATCGATATCGTATCATGGACACCATTTTTTTTCTAGAAGTCCCGTAGCTCAGTTGGTAGAGTGTAGGTATAGAAACTTATGGACCCATCTTTCGATACTGGTCGGAACACTTTTTTTCCTCTTTAGTGAAATATAAATACCCTTTTTCACAAATATTATATTTTCCAGAGAAATGCTCATAACTGAACAAAGTATTCTCTTCGAGAAGAGGAAGGCATTAGATAAAATGTTTGAACCTTTGTAGTGAGAGATAGCTGGACGATATTTTCTTAAAGTCGGTGTGGGTCATGTAAACTACTATGGGTATAACGCGCAAAGATATTAAATTACTCCCCGGTTACGTGCGAATACACAGAGAAGAGCTCATCACATTAATGAATAGAAGTGATACCAATTTGACACCAGCCTAGACGACGTTGCGCGTCCTGTGGTTTTCGATGCTAATGAAAGGCTTACGTAAAACTGATGTGATTTAATAAATTCGCTTTCTATTTGGTTTCCAGGCGTTTGGCAGAAGATGTACCCTTATGGTTGCTGATTTAATGTATCCCGGTATTTGTTGGTGTTGTGGTGGCACTTTGGAGTATGCTGATGCGACGGTCTTTAAGTAATGTATGTGCCACTGGTGTGCTGTTTGCCAAGGGATTTAAACATAGGTCTACCGTCTCCAAAACGGCTGAAAAGAGACTGAATGTGAACAACATGCCGCTCTATGAATAATGGATTATCAAGGATCGAAAACGACAAGAGAGGAGTCATCCACTGAAAAAATATATATTTTGCGGCATAAAGAATCTGTGATTCGTTTTGTTTCACTGTATTAAGACTAAATCCCATAGACTCAAGATCACACTTAATTCGTAAACGTTCTGTTTTTTCATCACAAGGTGTCTCATTTTTTCTTCTACCCTGTTTTTTTGCTTGGCAAGCTTTGTCTTGGAATTTAATTAGGTTCTTTTGTGTGTTATATTGAAAACATTTCAAGCCAAAGCTGTAGTTGAGTGTGTAAAGCTTATGGCCTTTCGACACCCCCTTTCTGCAATTAAAGTTTATCGCACAGCAAATTTGAATTTTGGCTACTTTCAGAATTTTATCAATGATTCGCATTTTTAATAATCTTTATCCAGATGCAATATCAATGCATTGTACCACTGAACAAATGGCGCAATGGACAACTGGTTAAAACTGAGCATCTCACAGCCTTATTGTTCAGGTGGTCCACCAACCACTTATGTCAACATGCACTTTCGCAAGGAAATGTTTCGCTCAGTTAGAGTGTTAGAATAGTTAATCTGGCCCTCATATTCATATCTAGTCCATGATGGTAAATTTGAGACTGTCTTATATCACATGACCCGATATATTTCGAATTAGGTCTTCCAATCATTCGTCAAAGCTTTCTATTGTTTTATTTTTTATTACAAAGCGTCTTTCGTCGCAGTTGACCTAATAAAGAATATCAGTTCACGGAAACAGTCATTTGCAAAAACAGTTCGACCGCTTTTTTTCTAATGCTCCTCCTTTACATTGCATAGATGCGTTTTTTGCAGACTTCTGCGGGTTGTCCAAACCTTCGAATTTATAAAATAAAATTATTATTCGATAGTTTTGAGGAGAAAATCTGGTATTTAACCGATACAGCATTCAGCACCGACAGGTGGTGGAATATATGTGTCGGTGCGTCAAGTAATTCCACATCTTGCGGCGGTGGTGGTGGTGGCGGCGGTGGTGGTGGTGGCGGCGGCGGTGGTGATGGTGGTGGTGGTGACGGCGGTGGTGGTGACGTCGATGGCGGTGTCACAAAGCCCACTACATCGAATCAACTTACCCCTTGCTGTAACTACCCTTTACATAATACACACAAACTACACACTCAGTCTTTTTATATAAAGCATGAATGTTAAACAGACCTTTTAGTACACTGTGACATTGCAAGCCACACCCCCTTTCCCAATAGAAAATGTTTACAGAATTACACGCCTCAATGCATTTAAATACCACCACTTTACTAACCCTACAGCTCAACCCCTTATCACAAACATGACTGCACTCGGGGTTATCCGTATTATGTACACATGAACGCATTTAAATACCACCACTTTGCCCCTTACCCACTACGCACATCCCGTCAGCGTAAATTCAGGTATGTGCTGCTAAAAATAGATCATGACGTCACGGTATTGTGTCAGCCATTTTCCCACCACACAATCCCTTCTCCTTAACTATGGGGCATATGGGGCCATATTAACGCCCTTGCTACTCAACAAACTGTTTCGGAGATATCGCAACAATATGTACCAAAAAGTTTAAAATCAAAAATTTAAAAATTCGCCAAAAATACATTTTCAGCGGAAATGAAGAAAAACTTGGCACTATGCATTTGCGCTGCATGTGTGTTCTTCTTGCGATATCTGAGCCTTATCCAACGAACTGTTTCGGAGACATAGCTTGCCAAAGTGAAAAAATGCACGAAAACCCCCTATGTTAAAAAATTTGCCAAAAATAGAATTTTTGAAGAAACGAAAAAAATAACACGAGCATCATCTAGACATGTACCCCAATATGTATGTATGTTTTGAGAAAAATCGACTCATTAATATCATAAAAACTCACTGCGGACAGACGGACGGACAGACGGACGGACACACCAAATGCTATATATGTCTCCCTTAGGGGGGAAACATATAATAACAAAAATGTTCGTGGACATTGTGTTATACGAAAGTCAGATTTTGTAGGCGTCATGAGTAGCATTGCTGTCAAATAGAATCGGGCCTGAACGAACTGCTTTGCTTCTGTTTTCTTAAAGCTATCCCTTTTGCCAATACTTGACCACTCTTGCAGAATCGATAACAAAAACACTACAGTCCCACTGAAGATTTATATGGGATCATTCCTGTTAAATCTTAAAAACGGTTGAACCGTAACTGCTATACGATAATAACTAGAGCGGCACTGCACACAAAACATCAGCCCATATGTTTTTATAAACAAAGACAAATGTCTTCCCAACTCAAACATATACTTCTCCAAAATCCATTTGCCTTTTTTCCATTTACTGAACTAAAGTTATAATTCTGTTCTTTGTACACAGTGTCAAATAATACACAAAAATTACGCACCGTCAAAAAATTGCAATATGTAATTATATTACATTTTTTTAATCATAGCACCCGGACACCAACATTCGGTCAGAAAAATGCATGTGTCAATCACCAATCTCTCCAACGCCAGTCAAGAAGCTTATCTAACCTGGTCCATTTCACGAGCCCAACACAAATCTTAACGAAATTGTCTGTGGACCACGCTATAGTTAACAAATATTGGAGGTTTTATTATACATAATTATAACCGTTAACCAAAATTTTAAGACAGGAAGGCTATATTCCTGTCTTCAGTAAAGATTTCATCGCCATATTTCCGCCAATGTAATTTGAAAGTAAGTTACATTGGTACTAATAGCCGCTTTCTTTAATAAAAATATCAGACCACATCGCTGCACCAGTTAAGACCTTACCGCTGCACCATTTCTTCACCAATATTTCCATTATTTATTATTGTGGTAAATCGCCAAAAAATTGGCCAGGTGGACACTGGGGCCACTATCCAATCAACAGTTAATGATGTTTTGATAAAAATACCAAGAGTACTCCCTACTTGAATTAAAATTTGAAGACTTTTCAATAGATTACTGAGAGAAGATATGTTTTTAGGAAAAGTTTTGCATATATTTTCGTCAATTTATGGCGAATCACCAAAACGTAGCAGCGAGATTATACAAAATTTTATTACAGTAAGGTTATACCCCTGGCGTAAGTTTACATTTGAACCAAGACATGTTTCGCCAATATCTCCGCCATTTAAATAATAGCCAAAAGAGAAGAGGGCACACTTAAACGAACCTCCTACTTCGACCAAGATTTTAAGACGTTTTCACAAAGATCCTCGGAGATAATTTTTATAGAGAAAGGTTTTTTTGTATATCGTCAAGCGAAATCACTTTTCAAGTACTAAAGTCTGCTACAAATCAACTATCCAAGGCAGTAGGAATATTTCGCTGACTTCAGTTTTTATAAAAAAAACGGTATTTTTCGCCAATATTTGGCGATTCAATAAAAATAGTCAGAGAGGCACCAATTCTTGCTACCTTTAATCAAAATATAAAAATAGTAAGGTCATATACCTGGAATCAGTTAAAGTTCTAGAAGAAAATGTTTTTCTTCCCTAATATTCTAGGTAATATTTTGAATTCTAGGTAATACTAGGTAATAACTAGAGCGGCCGTGCACACCACCATCAATGTACTCGAACATGAAAAAAAAAAACACTGTTATTCGCTAGCCATCGCCCTAACAACCTTCCCGCGATACTCACCCCATCCCCTTTCATCGTCCGGCGGTTTACAAAATTTTCATTTTAACCATTTCAGAATTATAAGACCTTTTACCTCATAAAAATATTGTGGATATCGCAATCATTAATTTCTACATATGTCTACTAACAGGCAGTCCAACCCAAGGCATAACCCCACCAACTATAAGTTGATTTGACTTGCCGTTCGAGTGATATCGTGCTAATAAAGTTGAGTGTCCCAAACAGGTTTTGGCGTCATATGTTGTCATGCGTTGGGTTATATTCACCAAATACATTGCGAACAGTTGGACCCACACAAGGCTCTATTCTACCAAGTTTGAAGCTAATCCGACGTTTGGTTCTGCAATAATAACGCAACTGTCACTGACGTTCGAGAGTTATCGCGTGAAGAAAACAAGTGTTTACGACAGGCGCTCATACTACATACATGTACACATACAGTAAGTACAAAAACAAAATATTTCCCCTCTAAGGGAAAAGCATAACTAGAGAGGCCAGTGCACATAAAGCACAAAAATACCGGCTTGTATCACAAACTTTCGATCGATACCTACTAAATTTCTTCTTTTTGTAAACAAAACCAAATGTCTCCCCGACCAAACACATAATTGTTAAATAACCGTTTTCCATTAACCAACCCCTACCCCCGACTGCCCTTTCGCAAAGTTTTATTTGAACAAGTGTGTACTTTTTTGAGAATAATATTTTTTGCCTTAATGTATCCCGTGTGCCCACTAGTTGGGTTGTGCATCACCTCTATCCAGTGTTTAAAAGGGTGGGGGAACCTTACTACACTTGTGGGTCTTTAAATCCTCTTTTTCATACAAGTTAAGACTTAAGTGTTTTATCTGGGTCTAGAAGGTGGTCAGTTAAGAGGTTTTACTGTTCGTTTTTTCCTGTTCCAGATGGTGGTCGTTAAGAGGTTTTACATGTTTTATCCCTGGTTCGAAATTGGTCATTACAGCAGCTTTACTGTATGCGCTTTTTTTTTATCCGGGGCTAGAAGGTGGTCACTGCGGTATCTCGCCCATTAAGTCCCCGGTTATAAGGTCCCAAATAAATTCAGGTCTAAAAAATCCCCGATCAAAATATAAATAAAACATACGTTTTTGAACTCTAATATTATTTTTTTATTTAATAAGAAGACTAGAGATTATATTTAAATCCCCATGAACCTACAGCTGAATTATGGAATTATTGGTTACAGGAATGACACAATACATCCACCTGAAAAAGAAGTATATTCGAGGAAGATTAGGGATTATATTCAAGCCTTGCAAATCTACACCTGGATTAGGAATTAAGGATTACAGCAATGGCACAATATGGCACAATGCAAGCCGTTGCGTAATTACTCCCGTAAGAACAGCTCGGCAGCCGAAGGAAAACACGTTTATAGCTGAAGGTGAGTTACGCACAAAAATGTCAATTACAGGAAATGCAACAAATGATTGATAATTGTGCTGCTAATGATTTCAAGTCAATCTAAAAAATACAGGAACATTGGTGATTCTTCTGGAAAACACTGAAATCTCAAGCGGAGTTAATAACTATCCTTAGTTAACAAAACAGCCGACAAAACGGGGAAGGAGGGGCGGGATGGAGGAGGAGTATAAGATTCCGCGACTGCAAAATCACATAAAACTTTTCACGCCATTGGAGTCTTTATTAATTTTCTATGAGTTTAATGTTTAACAAAAACCATGCGACTTATCCAAGGAATAACTACACACAGTTTGAAGTTCATCCGATTTTCCGCCATCGTGATGTTGCCGTTTTCGTTCATTTTACTCCGGGCTACATCGATCAAAAGTTAACAGAACCGTTCGAATGACCCAAGAAATATCCAGACAAAATCTGAAGTTGATACGACTTTCCGTTATCGCGATATTTTTTACACAAGATCTTGTTCCAAATATACACGTATTCAATGTGATGGCGCCATACGCTGCATTCGTTCGTTATACTCCCGACAAAATTTGACACAATCTTTGAAACCTACCAAGCAATAGTCTGACTAAGTTTCAACTTCCTTCAATATTCAGCGGCTGAGAAATCTGACATAAGAAATTTTAACCATCAGAAGTTAACAGCACGGTCCGACTGATCCAAGGAATACGTATATAAATTTTGAAGTCGATAAGCCTTTCCCTTAGCGAGACATTTTGCACACAAGATCTTGTTCACAATACATATTTTACGTGATGATGCCATACGACGCACTCGTGTTCGTTGTACTCGCGACAAAATTTGACAAAATCTTTCGGACTTCCCAAGCAACAATCCCACCAAGTTTGAACTTTCTCTATGTTCAACGACTGAGAAATGTCGCACACAAGATTTTTTACGTAATGAAGTCATACACGTTCCCTAATAACGTAACATACGTCAAAAATTGAAGGAACCGTCCGACCAACCCAAAGAATGAATATATAAAGTTTGAAATCGTTCGCGAGATATCTTGCACACATTTTGTTCTCAAGAGACTTATGCACATACACAGAACGTACAAACACTATATCTCCCCTTAACGTACAAACAGAGATAATAAAATCAACGTAGGTACTAGTGTCCGTTCGTTATTCAAAATTTTGAAGCGTCAAGATAATATGCCCAGCATTAGTTACGAGTTTACTCAGAAATTGGTTTTTATTTCCACCAATTTATGAAAAAAGTACTACCCAGCACTCTCTCCACCAATTTCCATCGCCTCCCTCGGTCGTGGAGACATAATTAGTGAGAAATTGGACAGGACACTCAAATTGGACTAAAAGGTGACCCGTTGATGGATCCATCTTCTACATTTGTTGTTGTTGTGATGTTGTGATTATCATGTCGTTCTTTCCGTATGTACATTTTTCTGTGGAAGGCTTTTGTATGCCCCCCTGCAAATAATGGCTAATCGTCCTTGTTTAAAAATGCCATAACATCACATTTCCCTACTCTATTTATGCACCGAAATTTGTGCATTTTTGTATCGCTATATTCATAAACAGGCTATTACGGCTATTATGCATGTAATAATCACAGAAAAACAATCTTTTTTTGTTAACGTGTAGTTTTAATTGTAACATAACATAAAGACTTTAAAACATGTATGCATATATATGAAAAGAAACAACAGGCAAGAGAACATTATGACCTGACAGAAGTCTGACCGGCGTCTGCTATCCAGTAAGGGTTTCTTACAGTACAAATATAAGTATATCATCAAACTAAACAAATACATCAAAAGTGTAATCTTAACATTTTGTAACCTTTCCATAGAAGTTGTAAAAATGCTTCAGAAAATCAGACTAACAATCGATTTCAGAATAATAATAATAAATTAGAGATTCTCAAATAATCAATACTTGTAGTTCAAGCAAGGGGAACTTAAATTAACTCCATTCCAAATTATTTTATCCTTTTCTACTTAAATTGCTTTCAGAAAACGTCATTTTATTTTGTGATCCCTTCTCAACGCTTCGTACAATGTTAGCAAGTGTGGGATAAAATAATGAGCTAAAATGAAGTACCAAGATTCACATAGTATGAAGATAACACAGCTCTGATTCATCACGTGCCCCGGCTTCCGAATCTCCCAAACATTTCTTGGGCCCTACTTCCATAGGATTTCGATGACAATTTGACAACATGTGAGATTGACAAGTGAAATTAGAAAACCGGGGATAAATCCACAAGAATGATTTCATAACCCGTATTACAACAAATGCCAACCAGACCAGACCATTAACACAATTTGTCGTACTTCTTGTTGATCTAATAAAATACTTTCATCATCTTTGCCCGTTTCAGCCATTTCAACAAGACTACGTTTGACCAATTCCTGACAAAAATGTGACACTACAGTTTTCAAAAGAAGTCATATTTGGTCAGTCTCTGAAAATTTGACCTGGGAGCAGGGCAGTGGGTGGGGGTGGTACACATATTTTTTGAACTTCTTTTCCATCAAAGTTAAGCCGAGGAAATGCAGACAACACAATATGGTGAATAGAACATAAATCGGACATATGTATATACACATAAATATCATGTCGACGTGCATAGGAAGTGCATAAAATAAACATGGACTGTCTTTCTGATTTCTTTGTGTACATAAACTACTGCTAATACTGGCACTAGCTGCGAATATTCAGCCGAAAAATGTATAATGAAATCGAAGTACGGCAAATTTGGTGATTTTTGCAAGGTGTATTTAAACTGTAACAGCACGCTTTGTCCTTTGAATAGCTGCTAAATATCCCATACGTTGCGCAATAACAATGGCCAATGGGTGACTTCTATTTATTTAACTGCTGACAGGACGTGTAATGTGGACAGAAGTTTACACTAAAAGCAGCACAGGATTCAAATAATTCTTTGCTTTCTGGTGAATTTGAATTCAGAGAGAAATATTTGTTGAAGAAAGCTTTAAAGTTCACCGAGAAAGAGTCAATTACACAGGTGACATCAGATTCAGATTTGGGCGCTGGACATAACGCTCCGAGCACACTGCACAACTAGAACCAAAACCCAAAATGCACATAACTTTTTTTTCTAATTCTAGACCTATTCTGCGACTTCAAGAGACATAAAATAGAATGCATAATGTAATATAATATCGAAGAAAATCCAGTAAAGAACAACTTAGGGTGCTAAAAAAGTTCAAGTCAAAAATTATTTTGCATCATCAGGCAGAGCGTCACAAAAAATAACACTGAAGCTTTCGCGGCGAAATACAATCAGGCACTCGCGCGTCAAAAAGCGTGTGCGCACTACTTTTGTTCTGTATATTCAGTACTTTTCGGGCGATTTATCGTTATGTGTTTAACCATGTTGTACCTGGGACGAGAGAATAGTATTTACGTTCACCAATACACCAACATGGTCATAGGCTGCTTCATGCCAATGTATTCACCATCTGTTGGAAAATAATTTAAATAATATCAAGAAATTTGACCACTGACCAGGAACTTCTTGACCTTTTTTCCGTCTAAAATTTCTCACGCCAACTGCGTAAAAGGTGCTAAAACAAATAACGCATATACACAGAGAAAAGTTAAAACGCTTCGCTCAATATTTTACACACGGTTTGACATCAACTGTAAAAGTAACTAGTCAAAACTTCACATTTTAAGGACTTTCTTGCGATACATACACTGTACATAGAAAATACCATAAAAAGAAAAGAAATTTATTTAATTATTTTGAAAATTTTATAACTGTCCGTAAAACGAATGTTTTCTCACATATACGAAAGATCTATTAACAGAAACAGTATCTCCTCATCTTTAGAACTACTTTCAAATATATGCACTCTTTTATTTGCCTGTACACTGTCCTTAGTCACAAACGCGAGTCATGCGTCATCAGGTGGCCAAAGAGCTTCAGATTTTAACCTAAACAGCTAAAAAATACTTAGGCTCCGTGTGTAACAACAGAGACTGAAATAATGTGGATCGCATAGGATGAGCGGGTGGGGAGGGGATGCTGGAAATTTTGTGTATTTCCGCACTTTCAAAAAGTTGAAGCAGGCCAAAACTAAGACCTGTGACACATCTGGATGCATTTCACCTTAGTCTTGAAGGACAGAGGCGGCGGAAAGGGGGGGAGGTGGGGAGAGGGAGGGGTGGAGAGTGGTTTTTCAATCAGTAAAAAAACCACTTATTCAAGGGCAAAGTATAAAGCGATAATCAACAACGTTACTCAACAGAACAAGGTCAGATTTATATACATATTTCTTCTAAAGAAATGACATTTACTCATCAGTCAATAACACTCATTAACACTCGCCTGCCTTACTGCACGTGTCATGAATCACGTGGCTAACTCCACGTTTTAAATATAGCGTATAACCTTTGTAAATACATAATATGCATGGAATGCTTGCAAATTGGTTAACAAAGAGAAAAAAAGCATAAGAAAAAAGGCATAAGCACAGCTATGACGATCCACTCAAAAACAACTAGAACACTTTTTAAAGAACACATTTTTGTTTCGAATAAATTCCTTTTTTTGAGGGGGGGGGGGGGGGTAGAGTTCATGATACAGAACGACACGAAGTGAAATATTCAAATAATCTCTAGAACACAAAAATCATTACGAAAACTCCCCGAAGTGGCACTGTTTTTTCCTTTCGTTTTCTTTCACACGAGTGTTCGAACAGTGAAATAAATACCACGACCACATGTATTTACATTTCATACATGCAACAAAAACTTCACATTTCACCAAAACAAGTCTTTTCTTTAAAGTCACGTAATAAGAAAATGTCACCATCATAATGAAACCAAAAAGGGACATTCTACATAACTTCTATGCCGTCTAAAGTATTTCAGAGTCTTTTAAGAACGAAGTATTTTCAAGTATTTTGAATGGCAGTACTATTCACTAATTATCAAGTCATAGATGGCAATCATTATGCACAGCACTTGGGACAAAAAACTGAAATAGCAAAACAAGTAAATGTTGATATAACAACCTAATATGTACCGTGTCATCCACGTTTGTGGTTACCACAAACGTTACCTAGCAACCAATTGATTTACATATCAACCACGATGGCAACCATTTCATTAGTTTGCTCCAACAAACCTAGCAACCAGTTAACAGTAAATTAAACAAACAGGCAATCACTGAATCACATCAACAATGGTTGCCAAGCAACCATGCCATCACTATGTCAACCAATAATAACACTGCAAGAGCAAAAGAGACCTGTTCGGCGCGCACTCTAAAACCATTTAACAAGAAGAAAACGGTGCTACACTTTCACACCTCAACAATGTATTCTGGATTTACAAAAGAGAATCCAGTAAATTCTGTTTGATCCAGATTCATGATGAATAATTTGTCCGTTGGTGTTAGCTTGGGTTGTTCACACGTGAACTCATGATCAAAATTGCTGACGTCTTTTCGATTTTTCTGTAAAGAAACAAAACGTAACAATTATCACACTAGCGTACAGGGCAAATTTTCATTATTTCGATTGGTCGATACCCGTACTGCACCAGCGTATGAAAACGCCCGATGTCAAACCAACAGCCAATATAAACCTTACACGTGTCATTGTGAAACTTCAAGTAGAAGAATGTGTATTTCCAATCAACCATCCCTTACAACTTACCTAGCACCCCAAAATACGGATTACCAGGAACCGAAAAGACCATGTCTCAAAATAAAACGCACAATTGTATTTGCATATCTTTATTTTTGTAAGTCTAAAACAAAAGAACAATTGCTTTTAAGTACAAACAGAACTTAAATTTTCCAATACACAAAAAGGAGGAAAACAAAGATGCAACTATACTCTACATACAACTATACTCTACAGTAAAAAAGAAATATCAATTCAAAGACGCGAAATTTGATCCAAAGCTGAAATAAGCCTCACTACAACAATGGACATCTTTCAAGCCACTACAATGTGTTAGTGGATATAACCTGCTTGTCTCTGTAAACTAACGTCAAGCATTATTAGGTTAAGACGGTCATAGGCTGATACAGGAGCTGATACAGGAGCTGGCCGAGGCTGGGGATGTTCTTGTCATTGCAGACGCTTTAAAAAGCTAAACAAATTGCTCCTGTCTGATTTTATCAAAACATTTTCTCAAAACATCAATGTAGCTCTATTACGGTGAGACATAATGTCCCTGATCATAAAGCCCCTAGAGATTGCACCCGTGGTCAGAATGCCACTAGGTGTAGGAGGGGCGGGGGGGGGGGGGTGGAGGGAGACGGGAGGTCATTCGTCCCACCCCCACAATACGTGAACACTTCACAACTGAACCGCTCACTCGTATCGTGCAACCAGAAATCGCTCCGATACTTTCTTTAAGTACACGACACCGAAGTATCTTTTCTTCGTTTATGAACACGTGTACCATGCCATAGGTCGCGTGTTCGACACGTGTTATAAATACGTCACACACTCACTGCTAGTATTCTCCAACTAATCCCCTCACATACAATCCCACTGTCCAGTAGTGCAGGATAAGGCGCGAGGGGGCAGATTAGTGGATATACCTACATATCTACTCATTTTACACAAACCTCTCAAAAATATACAATCGAGACTCTTTTATTACCATTATAAAAAAATAGAGACATGGTTTATCATCTCATGATCATAATCCCACTAATTAAATCCCTCAAGAGCATGGGATTAATGTTTAATCATTTAAATTTTAACATTTTGACTGTAAATATAACGACTTGTATGGATTTGATCACTAACGTTCTCAGTAAAACTCAAGAGCCTACACGTGGGAGCTCATTATGTGGGGCAAAGAGCGGCATAGGGCGAGGGTCTCTTTCCCCGTCCAACCCTCACTTCCCTCTCCACTACAGACGCACTCCCTTATGCATTTTACACATGAAAAACAATAGGGGAGAAGACAGAAGTCGGAAAGGGAAGAATAACGAGAGAGAGAGAGAGAGAGAGAGAGAGAGAGGAGAGAGAGAGAGAGAGAGAGAGAGAGAGAGAGAGAGAGAGAGAGAGAGAGAGAGAGAGAGAGAGAGAGAGGACAGAGGAGGGGAGAGAGAGAGAGAGAGACAGAGACCACTGTGTGTCTGGTGGTTCAGTAACATATTGTTCTACAACGTCACAATACACATTTAATATACCCTGCATATAAGTAAAACCCTCACGAAAAACCGGACGCCCACAAAAACCACCCAAAGTGCTTCAAATTATTCTGAAACACAGAACTGAAGTTAGACCACTGCTGTAACCCGAGCACTTATCCGGAGTCATTTGCTACGGGGGATTCCAACCACACAACCACAGCAGCCCCTCCTTGGAGCTACCAATACAGAGAATGGCTGTAATCTGTTCATAAAAATCTACTAAATTTACGAGGCAAAATTTTAAAATAGGAAAACTAGTTTTACACGAACCGAACAAATTTAAACGCGACAGACACAGAGCATTCTTTGGCGTGTGCCGTGTGCGTATTTAAACGACAAGACGTCCACTTTACAGCGCCCCGCTAAAACCTTCTACTCATGGATTGAATTGTTGTCTTAACTTTCAGGCGGACAATACAACGAGCTGTGGTGTGGTGCGTAGAAGGGGTTCCTAAACGTGAAGCCATAGAACTCGTCGCCACGGACATTCATGGCGATGATTGCTTCGTCAATGGGGGTCAGGCGAATCGGGACGCGGGTAAACATCTTGTCGAAATTCTCCGCCTTTCTCGGGTCATTCTACAAAAGGAAATACGAGGCCACATAAATATACACATGCATTAAATTTCAACAACCAGACTGATTGATAATTTGTTTATTTGCACTACCGCAAAGCCGCCAAATTTCCGTTGTAACCAGGTTGGAAGTGAAAGCTCTCATCCAATTTTCTATTTTTCAGGCAACTGACATGTAACTGGCAGGCCCTGGGGTACCAGATCCCCAATGGACACATCAGTGCATGACGTGGTGCGAAGCCGCACGTCATGGCAAACCACTACGTCATAAGCAATAGTTTTAGCACAGTCTCTGTCTGGTTGTGGCGCTGAGAAGAAGCGCAGCCATTCAATAAGATTATGTGATCTCAGTGAAAAAATAAACACCACAGAAGCTCCTATCATTCCAGCTTGTCAGGACAACCTACCCACTGAAATCATCGTTTGATATTCCAGCCTAAATTAGGGTGTTTTATCTTTAGCCTAAAAGCCTAACTGGGGCCCTTTATCAATCAGGCGACAAGCCTTAATACGAACGTTTTATCCGTCAATCTACAGGCCTAAATCCGGACATTTTATCTGTTAGCCTACAAGCCTAGCTCCAGGCGTTTTATCTATTACTCATATGTTTAATTGGTGGCGTTTTACCTGTTAACATACAAGTCAAATCCAGGTATTTCATGTTTGCCCGGGCATTTTTTAATAAGCCCACAAATCTAAAACCGTGCCTTTATCATTAACACACAAAACTAAATTTTGGAGTTTTATCGTAAGTCCACAGAACTAAATCCGGGTTGTTTTATGTTAACCTACAAGTCTTAAGTCTGTCGATTTTATCTGTTAGCCTACAAGCCTAAATTCCACTGTTTTGTGTTGGGCTACAAGTCTAATTCAGGGCGCTTTTTCAGTTAGTATTCAAACCTAAATCCGGCTGTTTCGTCTGTTAGCCCGGGCGTTTTACCGTTGGCCTACAAACCTAAATCCGGGCGTTTTTCCTGTTATTCTTCAGACCTAAATTCGATTTTTTCGTCTGGTAGCCGTTGGCCTACAAACTTAAATCCGGGAGCTTTATCGTTAGCCTATAAACCTAAATCCAAGCGTTTATCTGTTGGCATACAAATGTAAATCCGGGTGTTTTGACCTCACCCACAAATCATCGGATCAAGCTAGTACCAGTTTTAACCTTTTAACCCCCTCTCCCTCAACCACCCCCCCCCCCCGCCCCCACCGCCCTTTAGATGTGGCACTTTCAAGCAGTCTTTGCTGAAGAGCTCACTATCGGGGATTACCTTTTGTTTTGTTTATTTTGTTTTCTTAGCGCGTGTGTGGCGCTCCCCATCAATTGTCTAACAAGCCAGGAGAAGTCACTTTACAACCTACAGGGTAACTGTTCGGCACTTTCGCATTTACCTCAAGCGCAGTTATCATCAAAGTGACCGGGCCAGTAAACCTCCGGGTGCTACTTTTTTCAGACAGTAGCGTACAGCAAAACTGCGGATGGATACTTTTAACAATCGGCGATAAAGCAAGTTGCGCACTCAGCAACCAGCTACCGCTGGATGTATCTTTTTTATCGATGGAGATGTTGTTTCAAATCCCAATTACAAACTAGACCGAAATTCGCAGAGCGAATTAGACCCCACTTGGAGTGATAACTTAAAACGGAAGGTAGACGATATTGCTATTTGTTAACAATTTTCACACGTCTGAATGTAGAATATCCTCTAAATACTACCAACTATACCGGTAAGGTCAAGGTCAAAAATTTTTATCAGGTGCACCACTTCAGATGACCTCTATTCATGTGCCAAGTTTGGTTGGTCTAGCTTCAGCGGTCTTGGAGGAGATGTCTGGAAATCGATTGCACTATCTCTTACCGTTTTCGAGATAAGGGCTAACTTCCGGTTTGGGGCTCGAAAGTGAGCTTGAGGTCAAGGACGCCGGAAGTTATACCTTACGTATCGTCGTATAGGGGTGGAGGTCGAAAATGAAGTCAAAATTGCTCTATCTCTTACCGTTTTCGAGATAAATCATTGTTTTTCTTAAATAATGTTTTTTGCGATTTGACCTTGACCATCAAGTTCAAGGTCAAAAATTTTTAACGGGTGCCTCGGATCACATCGTCCTTCATATATGCGCCAAGTTTGGCTTTTCTAGCTTCAACGGTCTTGCTGTAGATGGCTGAAAACCGATGGACCTTTTTCGCGATTTGACCTTGACCAGTAAGGTCAAGGTCAAAATTTTTATTAGGTGCACCACTTCAGATGACCTTCATACATGTGCCAAGTTTGGTTGGTCTAGCTTCAGCGGTCTTGGAGGAGATGTCTGGAAACCGATTCGGCGGAAGAAGAAAAACAAAAAACAAAAATAAAAGGGATGAAAAAAAAAATAGGTGAGGAATTCGAGGCAATCCATCCCCATTTGGTATTTTCAATACCAAGTGGGAATTAAATTTTACGTTGGTTCACTTTTAGAATGGCACGGTTTTTGATTTAATCTCTTACTGGTACGGTTGGAATCACCACTTTGAGTGATATCTAGTTCAGTCAATTCCGTATGCTTGTTCGTTTATTTCCGCATGCCTGTTCGTTAATTTCCGACTGCTCGCTCGCCCATTTCCGTATTCATTGCATTCATTCCCGAATCTACGAGGCAGCGACAGAAATGACAATGCAAATCCGATCACAATAACGGAGAAAGGCGCCATCTATGTTAATATGAACTTTGGGTTGGGGGAACAGGATAAAACCAAACTTCATATTCCTTTTAGTTCAACCAGTCATGCATTTCTTGTGTAGTTATAATACATAAAACATCGAAACTCTCCGAGCAAGTTGCACGCTTGTGTCCCGAAGAATAAATCTTATCCCACCCCCCACCAACCCCCCCCCCCCCCAAAAAAAAAATGGGAAAACAGTTCATAAATCAGACCACAGGTCTACGAAGAACTCCTTAATAAGGAAATAAATACTGTTAAATCGCATTATGTGATACCACAAGATAGAGTACAATAGAGAGAAACAAGCGAGAGAATAAGAACCTTAACAAACTGTCACTATACATGTATGGAAACTGGTACGATACTGTTCACAAACTTCTCAACGCATCATCACTGAAGTGGCGTACGAGCAGTTAGGGGAAAAAAACGGGTGCATTGTAAATATAAACATACAAATATACATGTGACCTCAGAGAAAGAGGTAAAGCTGTGTGTTCAGGGAAACCATCTGATTTTGTAGCCACGTTAGCTGCTAAATATGCTAAATAAATACGTCTTCCGGGGTCAGGTTTTAGATTAGGGTCAGTTTACAGCGAGGACCGTACACAAACAAGTAGGTGCCCTAAACTGCACCTTTACAAAAAAAAAAAAAAAAAAAAAAAAAACCCAAGACATTTCATGGGAAAGTATGAACTTAAATATTGGAAACTTTCAGTGCCACCAGTGTATATTTGTTTATGTTTATTTTGTCGCCATGCCCATGTCACCTTTACCGCAGTGAACAAGTTCACAGCAAGACTTGGATAATGAAAACAACTTCCATCTTATCAGTACTTAAAAAATTCACAACATATCTTTTTTTCAGTTAGTCACTTTCAAAGTGTTAAAATTACATCAGATTAATTGAAAGAAAGAAGACATAAAGCAATAAATACCTTGCTGAGTGAGGCTTTGTAGTGCAAGATCCCATGCATGTACAACACCCAAAGTCAAGGAAAAACTCGTCATTCCAAAAGACAAACGGCACAGAAAAAGTACAAATTCTGCAACGTCTCCGGATGAAGACGACTAGGCCACGGCACTAATCTCAATTCGCTTCTTCTTCATATATATTTTTTTTTTTGGTGTTGTTATCATCATCATTATTACGGTTATTTTATTAAATTTCAAAGCGGAGAAAAAAAAACGCACAGTACCGAAGGAAAAATATTCTTAGTTAGTGCCAGGAAAGATTGATTTCCGGGAGGATGCAAGAATTCTAACATAATACTGTCATTAGGACCAGCTTGCACTGAAAACCTTGATGATATGACGTCATGCCGAATGAAACAAATCTTCTGGCGGGCCCTTCTTTTCTGCGGTGTGGGTAGGATTGGAGGGAGGGAGAGGGCGGGGGGAGGGGGGTAGGAGGCGACATGTGGTTTTTTTCTGTTGTTATTAAACAGACAAGTTTATGTTCGATATATTGTACACAAAACGAGTGTAGGGCAAATGCCATAACGTAACTAAACCATTTCTAATCAAATCGTTTCATCATTAATAATGTCTTAGACCAAACAGAAAGGGTAATATTTTTAGACAAGGCTAATTCACAATTTTACTAGACTTTTTACACTCCACCGCCCTGTTTTTATTAATTTTATTATTATTTTTTTTCTTTGTATATTTATTTTTTGCAATTCACTAGACATCCATGATTTTCTAAAACTTTTCTAAAATTTAAAAAAGATGAATTCTTGATTGAAAATAGCCCAAAAACGTCAACAAAACCGCTGACATTCTACTCACAATTTTGGGTTTATACGGCGGCTGTACATCGCGGTTTTCTATGGCTTGCCAATTGACTCGGCGGAAAAAAGCATGATCTTTGATGTCCCGTTCTCCCGCAGGCCCACAGCCTAATCGCTTGGTCGGATTCTTTGTTAATAACTGAAAGTCACAAAACACACGTGACACGTATCATGTGATGAACGGTATGACAATCCACCACAACAACTTTCATATTTTGATTATCTACATATTCGGGTTTAGATTCGAATTTATTTTACTTCATTTTAGGTTTTTTAAACCTTGTCGCTCAGTTCATTGGCAAACGCAACAATTTTCAACTTTTCAAACAAGTCACAGTAAATTCGAAGTCAAACATCAAAATGTGCCAAAAAGTAACCTTCTGTTTTGTAACTTTTTTCTGCCACCTCAAACATGTTCTACCTAATTTTAGCTTCTACTTTTCACTTACTGACTAACTGATTGACTGATCTATTCATTTATTGATTTTTTTATATTTTTTTTGGTAGGGAGGTTATCAGCGACTTACCCCTTTGCATAGCGATACAGCTTCCTTGGACAGCGATTTCGGGTAGGAAACATTGTGGTCTGTAATTGACGTGAATAATTCTTCCTCGTCTTCTCCATCAAACGGTGGCTAAAACAAATACTTCTTACAATAGCAATGGCTAAATATTCAGTTTGCTTTATTTCCAAAAGCAATTTCTCATAATACATAACTTCATTTTGAAAATTCTATTCAAATATGCAAAAGGTATAAATCTTGGCACCAATATACACATTAATGTTTGCTAAAATTAACGCGTTTTGCTGAAAATAATATGAGCTATAAAACATCAAAACAAACACAAGAGAATATCTTTAACGGAAGTATAATTCGAATGTCCCCCCAATGTCAGAGGACAACAATTGGAACTCAAACGTTACCTGACCAGCCAACATTTCATAGAGTAAGACACCGTACGCCCACCAGTCCACAGATCTGCCATACGGCTGATAGAGTACGATCTATACAACAGAATCGCAGCACACACATAAAAGACCGGATTTTTTTAACAATGAAGAAAAGGCACAACACACTGCCATGGAAAATTTCTCCTGCAGCTGGCAAATCTGGATCATTTTATTGGATTGCTCGGTCGCTAGCCATTTCTTTTTATTTTTTAAACGAGCGCTCAGCTTTCAGGAAACAACCTGTGTTAGTTTCTTGCACTTTTACATTACCACAGGGAGATCATTTTTAGACTGGTACGTCATTCCTCATAAGAAATAATGGAAACGATGATCTTTTTCTCAAAAGAGTATGGTATTCTTACCTCTGGGGCAATATAATCGGGGGTACCACAGAAAGTTCGTGTTGTTTTATCGCCCAGAATGTTTTCTTTACACATTCCAAAATCGGCTATTTTTATGTGTCCTTCGGCGTCCAACATGACGTTGTCGAGCTTGAGATCCCTGTCAAATAAAGCAAATACAGGAACAGTTCAAACAAAAACGATAAGATATTGGGGGTTTACAGTTCGCACCGTAACCAAAAACCGATCGCGGTTTTTCGGTTCGGTTCGGTTAAAAAATCGAAAAAGAAAAATTATCGGTTTTTTGTTCGTTTATTTTTTTTTTTATTTATTTATTTTTTTTTTTTTGCACTTAAATTTTTTCACTGAAAGTGGACAGCTGTAAAATAAGGTAATGCTTTGCACTTAACTATGAATCTCAGAAAAAGATGTGAACTGTTCCTTTAGCGGGAGTAACGTTATGTTTATTAAGTGTAATTCAAGATTTAAAACTTCTTATAATATGTGTTAAGGCGTTTTGTTTATGGCGTTATAATTAAGAAACTCTGTAAATGATCTCAAGCTAGAACAAAACTTTAACTAGAGCGGCTAGTGCACACAAAACATAGGAGTACAGGCTTATATCACCCACTTTCAATTGACACCTATTATTTTTTTGTAAACAAAAACAAATGTCTCCCCGACTAAACACATCATTCACCAGTAACCATTTTCCATTTTCTCACCGACAGCCCTTTCACATAGCTTTATTTGAACAAATTTGTCCTATTTTCAGAATAATAAGAAATTTTACCTCATATAAATGAATCTCATGTGTCCAGTAGTCAGGTTGTGTATCACCTTTATCCAATTTTTGAAGCGGGGTAGGGTACGTAACTTGATTTTTGGGTATTTCAGTCCTCTTTTTTATTCAAGTTTAGGCTGAGGTGTTTTATCTTGGCCTAAGAAGTGGTTACTAAACCGGTTTTACTGTACGTCTTTCTGTCCGGTTCCAGACGGTGGTCGCTAAAACAGGTTTTACTGAACGTCCTTTTTATCCCCGTATTGAAGTTGGTCACTACAGTACAGTCGTACTGTACGTACTTTTTTTCTTCTGGTCTGAAAGGTGGTCAAGAACGCAGGTTTTACCGCACGTTTTGTTATCCGAAACTGGAAGTTGGTCACTGCAAACAGGTTTTACTTTACGTCTTTTTACCCGGATCTTGAATGTGACAGTTACAAATAGGTTTATCGAAACAGCTTCTTTTTTTTTGCTAGCGTTAACCAACTCCCTCCCCCAGCTATCTAATTCAGGTACGACTCTAAAGACAACCCTAACCATTTTAGTCAGCGGTATAGAAAGGGTTTGTACGCTAAGTGTAGTTATAGCCATAAGGTATACCTTGCCTTTGTACATTCCCATCGGTCAAAAAACACTAGAAATAAATTCTTCATAACTGTGCCACACAAGACCCACCTCGGTGAGACAGTGGGGGAAGGCATTTTGGTGTCAAAATAGTGCACTGCTTGTCATAACACAATGTATTAGATGACCCACTTTAAAAGTGAAAGCTAGTTCCAGGTAATGCATAAATATTACGAGCCGTTACGTAGTTACTCCCATATGTGGAACAGCTTGGCAGCCAAATGAAAACCTAATAGCTGTAGGTGCTAATAGCTAATAGCTGTAACACACAAAAAGGCCATTCACACGAAATCTAAGAAGCAATCGATAATTGTGCAGCTAATGTTTTCAAGTATGTCTAAAGAATGCAGGAACATTGGAGAATCTTCTGGAAAACGCTGAAATCACAAGCGTAGTTAATAACTGTCCTTAATTAACAGAAGAGCCGGGAAAATGGGGAAGCGGGGGTGGGGGTGGAGCGGCGATCCAATTTTCCGCTATCGAGACATTTTCATCCAATGATGTCTGGGTACATTTGACAGAATCTTTCGGACCTACCAAGCAACATTCCCACCAAGTTTCAACTTTAGCCGATGTTCAGCGGCTGAGAAATGTACACATATAAGATTTCAACGTAATAACGTCATACGCCTTTCTTAATTTCTACACCCTTCAAAAGCTGACAGAACCGTCCGACTGATCCAAGGAACACCCATACAAAATTTGAAGTCCATACGCCTTCGCCAATCATGTAAAGTTGAAAGAACCGTCCCATCTACCCAAGGAATAAAAAGGTCAAGTTTGAAGTCGATCCGACATTTCGTTCTCGGGATATCTTGCACACAAGATCGTTTTCAAAATATATACATATTTTACGTGATTATGTCATACGCCGCACTCACTCGTTATATTCGCGACACAATTTGACAGCCACTTTCGGACCTACCAAGCAACATTCCCAACAAGTTTGAACTTTCTCCGATGTTCAGCGGCTGAGAAATTTCGCACACGAGATTTTTACGTAATGACGTCATACGTCTTCCATTATACCGTAACGTACGTCAAAAGTTGACAGAACCGTCCGATCTACCCAAGGAATGAACAGTTCTAGTTTGAAGTCGATCCGGCTTTTCGTTCTTGAGATACCTTGCACACAACATTCATTCACAACAGACTGACACACACACACACACACAACGTACAAACACTATACGTCTCACCTTGGTCGGAGAGACATAATAACTGCTGTGTGATCTACTTAAACTGAAGTTAGGACAAAACTGCGATGATTGTAATAGGATATACTTTAATTTTATTGCTCGGTGATGTGAAATGATACGTACTGTATATTGATTGTTATTTGAGATATTTATGCTCAACTGTAGTTTCTGCGACTTTTTCAATATTTAATGAGAATTCTGGAACATCTACTATTAAAAAAATGAGCATCTCGTTACGAATAACAAAATAAAGTTATGATTGATAAAAGTATGGCTAGGTTTACTCCTTAGGGGAGACCTGTTTTGGGTGCTTCGTGACTGATAAATATTAAAGGTGTGGTGCTTTATTTTAAACAACAGTCTCTAATTTATAAATTTGAGCATTATAAACATTATAAACCGGTGTTTTTGTTTCAAATCACACAGCTAAAAGGCATTATTGAGCTTTACACGGTAAATATTTAGCTAAACACAATTATTATACCATTTCGGCAAAATGTTAATTTTTTGCAAAATCACACCGAAAAAACCAAACCGAACCATATAATTGAAGTGTACCGAACCGAACCGTTGGAATGGCGTACCGTCACACCCCTGATAAGAAAAAGATCTGATGGAAGTGTTGCGATACCAGCTTAAAGTCAGTGACGTTTTCCAGTCGGGGTATTGTTTAATCTGGTCCAAACTCAAAATTCAAATCAAGATCAAATCTTCACAAAAGCCGTTATCATAATTTGGATAATACGTCAGAAATAGGCTGGGATGACAGTGACAAGTAGTCAAGGGCCCCTTTTTTTGCAATATCCTCAGATACCGGACACACAACTGCAAGGATACAATTTGTTCTGACAAACAGCGGACTGACAGACAATGCGGGTGTGGCTGATGACCAAGTTTGATCTTTGCCTCCTCCCCCCAACCACCCCCCCCCCCCCCCCCGCCCGACCCAATATCTAATTGGAAAGATGATATGAGTGAAATCATCGCATAATTCTAACATTTAACTCGTTTATGAAATGCATACTAATTTAAAGGAAGTTACCTATAAACGATGCCTTGGCTATGCAAGTAGAAAAGACCTATCGCAATTTCGGCAGAATAAAAGCTGAAATAATACATAAAATTACATTTGAATTATACAGTAACTGCAAAAATATCCTTTCAATTTTATGATAAATAACATTATGCAGGCGTATGAATTTCAAGTGGAAATATTCTGAATGTTTCAGCCATCAAATGCTACCACTTCAAATAAAGTAACACTTAAAAGGATAGTCAGCTTAAATAACTATTGCAAAACAGCAGCAAAAAAAAAATTAGCATGGATGATAGCTGATGGAACACTTTTGTAAGAAGATATTTCCGTTCCTTACTGCTGTTGTTCAGAGATCAGCCGTAATCTTAAACCGACAACAAACTTCCTCATTTGTTATAAACAGATAATTTCTCTATAAAATGTTTGTTTCACTTTCATTTTACTTATCTATTTAGCCATTGTAAGTTTTTACATATTATTTAAACATTAGCCACATTCTCTTGGACCGTGTCGAAAAATCGAGAGGCTCTCGAAAAATCGCTATCTAGAGACAGTTTTTGTCTCGGAAAATTTCTCTGGAGAAGGTCACATACAAGATGGCGGAAATGCAAACAAATGCACTTCTACAACTTATTTGCCAAATGAATGTGAAATATAGATATTTAAGAGCAGAAATTTAGTTCAAGGAAGATTTTAGACGTGACTGCACCATGTATAGTAAAATACAAGAGGACCCAAAGGTTTAACCTCAATAACTATAGGTTGAGATCAAATCTGTATCACCGATGATACTGCTGAAGTGATAGGGACTTTATTAGGTAAAACAGATCACATTTCAAATAATAACCCCAACAAACGATTGTCACAGGATATATTTCTGGGCATATAAATTACATATTTATCTGAAATAAGCACCAAATAACTAGATTTGTGTTTTCTATTTCTCGATTTTTTGAGACGTGTTCTTTTGGACGGTGTCTCTGAAGCTTCTCTGGTCTGTTTGGGGGGTGGATTCCTGAGAGGCCTAAATGAATGTACCAATTATCGTATTACATGTCATTCGACGTTCGCACTTTTTGGCTACTCACACAGCGACGGGTTCCTTGAACTTGCCTTCCTGCTGTATACGATACATGAGATCACCACCGTTCACGTATTCCATCACAAAGTATAACCGGTCCTGTTAACAAACACCAAACCATGTACACACATTATTATCCGGGCCGCCTTCAGCACACTTTAAAATGTAAAATACGTCAACAAATTTAATTTGACTTTCTGTTGGTTTTTGAATGATATTTCAAGTCAAACATTCACGGTTTTGTTATTTTTATTACATTAAGGAAATATACGGTTCATTTAATTAAATTAAAGAACCTGTCTATTTCACACATTAGAAATTAAAACCCTCTATTGAAACTAAGACTGTATTAAGCAGTATTGTACTGTATTGTTCTTTAGATCCCTTTCAACTGCTATGGTCATATCGGGATCCCCCTGCCACATTATACTGAAATGGGGCATTGCAGCCCTCCTTCTAACCCTTACATGTGGAGTGCCTCACAAGGTAGTAAGGAGGAGTACCAATTTTAAAGTCTTAGGTATGACCCGGACACTCTAACCACTAGGCCACCGAGGCTGGTTTATTAAGCAGTCAAGATATTTTTGTCCTGGGCAAAATAGGGCGTTTTCGACTCAGTGAGTCTGTTCAGGAATATTTAAGAATAAACTCACGATACTCAATCTCACCGATGTGTGTAGAGTATTAATTAAGGACACTTTACCTTCACGCATCTACATTAGTCTATTCCAGAACACACTCAATGTGTCGAAAGTCGCCCAGGATAAATTTTTTTTATCTGCTTGATATATTCTAAAATACGGTGATAAAAGTGATTTATAGCATCCCCAAACAATACTGACATTTTAACGATCTTAGCAAATAACAATACACTCTAATTCCGACATTATTTCTGCAAGTACTTCTATAAAGTAATTACAAAAGACTCATAAATCCTTTTTTAAAAAAGCCTCATAAAAGAACCCCGAGGGCATTCCGTGCAGCATTAACCAACAACCTATGTATTCTCCAGTGGCAGAACCACCTTTTCTCGGCGACTGCCTTACACACACGAAACCACACGATAGGAACTCTCAACCAGAGTGAATTAACTGGACATCTCTACATATAACTAACAAATATGTAATTTCGTTCTTTCGTTCTTTCGTTTCCTTATCATTTATAGCTATGGCACTTTTCATAATGAAAATAAAAAATTACTAAATAAATAGACAGAGGCTAACCAGGGCAAAAGATTAAATTTCATTTATATTTTTCTTTCTTCAGAGTGTCTGTTCCAGTCTAATGAATATCCACAAAAGGACTTCAGCTAAAAGATAGCCCGGCATTTTACGCCATAGATTCGGACGAAAAACTGGAACAGTTTCTCTGAGTTTGCAGCGCCGCTAACTTCCCCCTCCCCCCACAAATACCAGGCATTCCTTTAGTCATCAGCCCATAACGGACTCGCACACTCTCTTTCCGTGGGTTGTCTTGCGGCTGCATTGTTTTGCATGTACTCTATCGCTGGACAGACTCACGTTCACTTTAACACACCCCGTAGCTTACGTTACGAAGCTCTCTTGCTTGTATCAAACAGTTCAATCAGTACTTGTTTTGGCTCACTGAGTACAATCAGCTCCTCCTTTTTCACACTTCAAACTGAGAACAGTTTCAAAACTAACAAATCAATTACCGTACTAAGGAAAATACACACACGTTTGACTTTTTTATCTCTTTTCTGGTGAAATGCCACGGAACGATACAATTAGCCACTTCTGTTGTTCTGTTATTTAAAAGAATGGGCCTTACCTTCAAGCACAAAAGGTTCCTAAACAACATAATAAAGTCTGTAGCTTTGAAATGCTGAATCTACAATTGTATTTACCTCAAGCTGGATGGCAACTACTAAGTTTAGAGCTCTTATTATGGTCTATCTGAAACGCCTCTTTGGATACCAGAAGAACGAACTTTGAGCACTGCATTTAAAGCTTGTAGAAATTAGCGATCCACTTTCTCTTTATTCACGTGTAATGAACATAAAATCGTTAAAAGGGGAAAAGTTCTACTGAAGACATACTAACTAGAACCCAGTTTGTCTGGAAGTATTACCACAGACTGTAATCGGACTGACCCATAAGATAGCATCATAACTTTGCCACGAAAGAAATCTATCTAAATAACTATGGGTCGGAATAAATAAACAAAGAAATCCATTCAAGGTGCGAACAAAAATACCCCTGCGGGTTCACCAACAGGAAGTGGCAGTCACCATGGTTACTGCCGTATTATCCCTTGGCCGACCTCGGCGACATCAGAGCTTCCATCAAAGCACTGTGAGCTGGCCACGTGATAACATGATCCGAGCCCTAGAATGCGTGTGAGGGCAGGCCACGCCCATTCTACCCTCACGTGAGCTACTCCCGGCATCATGTCACGTCGCTGCTGAAACTCCAATGCTCGTCCCCTCCCCTATCCCGCCAACCCATCGAAGTTCATCGGAGGACAACGGAAACACAAAACAATTCCATAGAAAGTTGCAGTTTTAAATGTCCCTAAATAGCATACGTTCCCCTTTTTAACTGGACAGCTGAAAATAACGAGAGCGTTTGATCAATTAACCCCTACCCTAAAATCGCTTCATTAGTTGCCGATTAGAGATCGCATAGACTTTAAAGTTTTAGTTCTAGTTTTCAAGACCCAAAATGGACTAGCGCCCCAGTATCTGAAAGAGCTACCAGCTCCCTATACGACCCCCACCTCCTCCCCCCCCCCCCTCCCCGTCAACTCCGATCCACCACGCCCAACCTCCTCGTCCAATCTTCATTCAATCATAAAAGCTATGGACACCGTGTCTTTTCAATAGCTGGTCCTCGACTATGGAATGACCTTCCACTCGATATTAGAAATTCAGTATCATTATTTACCTTTAAAAAGAAGCTTCAAACACATCTCTTTAAGAATGCTTTTAACTGTTAACGGTTAGATGTATTTGAGCTTTACTATACTTCTTAATATTTTTATGTACCGTTGTGTTGCGGCATTTATGTCTAAACAGCGTAATCTCATTATTTATTATTTGTATTACATACATAAATTATCTAAAATTGGATGAAATGTGGTATAGTGCTTTTGAAAGGATGAAGAAACGCCAAACGGTGAAACGTGGGAATATCGCCAAATTATACAGACATAATGCAGGACAGAAGAAAAACATCTGTCACGCATAAACTGGATGAATTCAGGGAATATTCAGAGAACATAAAATAATGTGGAGAAGGGGAATAGAAATGAGGTCATCTTCTTACAGTTTAAATATTTACTATATGCCTAGCATATTTTACATGTAGTGCAACCGCCTCCTTTTAGGCATATTCTAAGACCTCAGTTGTTTCTCTGTTTTTCGCCCTGAAGGAGGAAGCGAAAAACTGGGTCAGTCACTTACAAAACAAGTTAAAAGTTTTCAAATTTATGAACCAGTTCGTGTGAATACATAAAATTTACTCTAACAACAGGGCCAATGAAAACCCACCCAGCCGCATAACCCATACCACATCGCCCAGAATAAGCATAGTGACGGACTAATATAGTTCGTTCTAAACGTTACAATTTTTTCTGGCCTTCAGCTGACGGAAGTCCGGCTTCAGGCAAAAGAATAACATTCTGCCCATAAAGAAGGCAATATTACTGGTATATTGCCCGCCGGAAGCGCTAGCAAGCCATCCCTTGCCCCGTTCCATCCCATACAACAAAAGGCTCTCTGAGGCCACACCAGCAGAGCTCACATATGACAAATAATACCCAGGAGATCACGGTAGCCGTGGTAAAAGTGGTACCCTAACCTGGGCTCTTACACATGATTAGAAAAGCGGCTTGGGAACCCGAAAAGACAGATTGTTCAGCAGAACATTAGTGATTGCTAAATTAGGTTTGTCGTCTGCTCTGTGTGTCTCGGGATGAAATGAACTCCCTTCATAGATGCAGCGATTCCTTGGTTTCTGTTATACTGGATATTTGTCACTACGCACAGTATTTATTGGACTTAATAACCATGAATGCGCTTTTCAGTTCAAAATATGAAAATACCATTAGTCTACATCAACAGTCCGATCTCGGTTCCGGATCATGGGAATCGGTACATTTCGTTTTTTTCAGCTGCTGGTATAATTGTTATTGCCAGTAACTAAACGCTGTCTGCAAAGAGATTAAGCGAATATAATACTGAAGACTGATTTCAAACGAAGCATAAAAAATAATCACACAATTGTTGAAAGATGGCTGCAGTGGTTCAAACCACAAGCAGACGGCTTCTTCTGTACACTAAACAACACAACTCCACCAAGCGAAAAAAAGCAAAAAATGCTAAAAGGCGAAGTGCATAAAGAAATTATAAGATGGGGCTCTTGATTCGTAGAAATAAACTCATGACTGCCAATCTGTCTGGTGTGTGGAACTAAAACAAAGGATAGCCAACGACGCAGTAGTGCAAAAACGAGGGTAAAAGATCACTACCTCCAATACTTTCTAAAAAAAAAACTTCCGTCTGAAATAAATTTTGAATTTGCCGTTCAAGCTTTCAAACCATGATGCATTCTGGGTACAGTCCGAACAGATTTCCAGGCAGACCGAATTGTCCAATACGTGTGATTACAACCAACGTTTACTGAAATTATTCAATCACATCCAAATCATGCGAAAATACCTGGGCACAGGCTAGATCCTGTCATTTCTAGCATCAACAACTGGCAGTGTTACAGGGGCAAATGCTGTAATCTGATTGGTCGACTTTCAGGTCAATACTTTTTCAATGCTGACCAAAACACCGAAATTACAGACACTGCAGTTATATATGTAATCAAAACGCGAGTTAAAGTCAAGTAATAAAGCATTTAAGACCAGTGCGCATGTTTATTTAACTTGAGTTGATGCGCGGTTTTTGAAGTTCGGATCAGCGCGCACGTTTATTTAACTTGCGTCGATGCGCGTTTTTGCATTTCGGACCAGTGCGCATGTTTGTTTGGCTTGCGTTGATGCGCGGTTCGTATTTCGAACCACTGTGCGTCTTTATTTAATTTGCGTTGATGCGAAGCTCTTACTTTAGACCAGTGCGCATGTTTAGTTAACGTACATTGATGCGCGGTTTGTATTTCGGACCAGTGCGCATATTTATTTAACTTGCGTCGATGCGCGGTTCGCATTTCGGACCAGTGCGCACGTGTACCTAACTTGCGCGGTCGGTATTTCGGACCACAGCGCATGTTTACTTAATTTTCGTCGATGCGCGGATCGCACTTCGGACCAGTACGCATATTTCGTTAACGTACACTGATGTGCGGTTTGTATTTCGGACCAGTGCGCATATTTATTTAAATTGCGTCGATGTGCGGTTTGCATTTCGAACCAGTGCGCATGTTTACATAACTTCCGTTGCTGAGCTAGTGCGCATGTTTACTTGTGTCGATGCGCGGTTCTTATTTCAGACCAACGCGCATGTTTATTTAACTTGTCGGAGGTGATGCAAGTTTATTAAACTAACTAACTAACGAACCCCGTCTGCAAACCGATAGGTAAACCCTAGCTTACTTGTAACGTAAGCTGGGCTCAAAATCTAGATTTTGAGAAGTCGTATTTTTGACAATTTTTACCCGATTTCAAAAATAATACGACGATGCACATCTACAATATACATATATTTTCACTGCATAAAATTTCAGAACGCTGGATCGAATAGTTTCGGAGAACTCGTCTGGGAAAAATCTATCTCCGTGAAAACAAGTTCCATAAAAATATATATTTTTGACAAGTTGTATTTTTTTTTTACAATTTTTGGCCGATTTCAAAAATAAGGCGACGCTGCATATGTACAATATATGTATTTTCACTGCATAAAATTTCAGAACGCTTGATCGAATAGTTTTGGAGAACGCGTCTTCACAAAACCTATCTCCGTGCAAACAAGTTTCCTGAAAATCAGCCATTTTTGACAACTCGTATTTTTGAGAATTTTTGGCCGATTCCAAAAATAATGCAACGTTGTCCATCTACATTGTATATACTTTCGCTGCATAAAATTGCAGACACGCTGGATTGAATAGTTTCGGAGAACGCGTCTAGACAAAATCTAACTCCGTGCAAACAAGTTTCAAAAAAAAAAAAAAACATTTTTGACAAGTCGTATTTTTGAGAATTTTTGACCGATTTCAAAAATAATACGACATTGCAGACCTTCACTATATGTTCGAACCGTATGCCAAAAGGAAAGAGCTATACGAATAATACTTTCGGAGATATAGCCCGGACATGAGGGCGAACGAAAGCGGAGACAGACGAAAAAAGCTGAAATCTATATTCCCCTCGTTACACGGAGGAAATTAAACGCGATTCTCAATGCACAGTCACAACCACACAAACGCGATTCCCACTGAACGGTCACAATAAATTAAAAGCGATTCCTAATGCACGGTCACAACCAATCAAACGTGATTCCCAATGCGAGAGGTCCCAACCAATTAATCGCGATTAGCACTGCACGGTCACAGCCAGAGTGGGGCTCGATTCTGGGAACGGTTTTTGTTACTCTTCTTTTTCATAAAAGAAGTACTGGCTTGGGTGCAATCGGAGAAGAAGAACAGACGTTCTTCAGTGATGCAATTCTCTGGTCGATATTTGCATAGTTAGAACCACTAGAAGACCATGGCATGAACACGTCAGACTTAAGCAGCGAGTTGCATCTTCAAGCCGTAAAATAAGTGTTTTGTGAAGGAAACAATAACGATACCTAAATATATTTGAAGCACAATGGACGCTGACGTCACGACTACTGGTGACTGACGTCTTCGCTTAATGTACAATTTTTGTTCTTTGGAGACTACTCAGCCTTACTTAAAAGCCCCCTTATGAATGGTTGCTCATAAGTGTATTGGTAGCTAATCAATTCCTTCCAAACAGAATAAATTACCGCTTTATTTTCTTGTCCTTTTTTTTCTTGTTTGTATCTGGTAACCTTTTTTCCCTGCTATGCGGGGTACACCAAAAACAAGTTCACAAAAAACTAGATATAAAGAGCATTTGAGACAGAAAAACGCCTGTCAAGTGCACTGCTGTTGCTAAATATAACTTGTTCTGGGCGGTTACAATGAAAAAAACAAACAAACAAAAGCACATCATACTCATTATATTAAACTACGGCACTACTTTTTCACACGTAGCATAATTTACCTGATTGATGTTCGGCCGAGCTTAATACTATAAAAGTTATTGCTAATGCTACATGGAAGCACATAGAACATCCGAAAATTGTTGCTGTAAGCGACATGCGGATATGCGTGTACTGTCAATCAGCTCTCCGCGTCGAGACATCAATGAAGCTTGACGAGCGCACATCATGCCTTTTTTGTCAAGGTTATGTTTTGCACACAGCCCTATAACTTGTTCTCCGGAATACCACATACAATACAAGACAGCTACTACCTCAGTTTTACATCAACATTAATAGCCAAAATCAAAACGATTTTTTTTTTCGCGAATTCCACATTAGGGGGCGTTTCAAGAATATAGATGTGTCTAAAGCTCCCGAACTATCTACCGATCGGATCCTACCTAATGGGGTAAAGGCCGATTACGGAGATATCGAAACGTTTTCTCCAATAAGACAGGTTCCAGACTGTAATGTCAACAGTAACGTCTGTTGCGAACTGCCTCTTTTCGTCAAAATTTCAACAAATTTGGCCCTTACCATGGTCCAAGTGGGAATCGGCAAATTTCGTTTTTGTTTTTTTTTTAATTCCCCGAACATTTCTCCATATTTTTTCGTACTAATTAGGATTGACCAGGAGACATTTTGTGCTGTTTACATACGTTATTGTGTCCAGGATGTAATTACCACGCTTTCAAGCTTCGCAATAAAGAGGACATTCGTTGTCCAAGGAAAGAAAAAAATAAAAAATAAAGGGGTGTATGATATTCCTGTGCCGGCGCAACAAAGCTGCCATATGCACTTCACTTTATTGTGCAGTGAGGCGGTAAAAACTGCCATTTGTTTTTGCTCAATAAACATAGTGGGAGATAACAGTGAATCAAAGCAAGACACATTTGTCTCCGTATCAGTTTTGATCACATTGTATTCACAACGCTCATTCCTCAGATGAGTAGCTTTCTCGCTTGCTCCCAACAATGATGGCTCTGGGTTTTTTTTATCTTTTTTCTACTTTATTGGTTTTTCTCTCCAACTGAACCAGGAAGCACTTGTTATTTAAAGGAATGCGGGCCCGAGAAGCACCAAGCATATTAAAATTATGAAGAGATACAGTGTGTCTCTGAAATGACTTTTAAGGAGTGAATACACACTGTTGAAAAGTGTCACATCATTACAAAATAAAATTAAAATTTTGCCCTGATCCCACTTAGCACTCAACCCCATCCCCCTTTCTCCAGAATATAGCATCTAATAAACAAATGGCTCGTTTTAGAATGTCGTGACAAAAGAAGCAAAAAGTAAATCTAACATTGTAGACCAAGTTTAAATTGCTGTCTGTCATCACTATAAAAACGCGAACATTAAGCTGAGCTAACTGAAAATGATGTCATTTCAATTCAGAGTTGATCCGGTGCACACGTGTTCAAAATGAAAAAAAAAAGGCTTCCAGAATTTCGCTCAAATCAAGAAGATAAGATTGCCATGTGGATCTGCTGATAACGTGGAACTGCATTTGACTGTTGCGGCTTTTGAAAGTCCCGAGAATATAATCGATTATTCAGCTTAATTTGAAAAGCCAGCTGACCGTTTTTTTATTTACTGGAAACCATCACATGGCTTCTGGTGAAAACGAGGCTCTTTTTCCTTGCCCCCCCCCCCCTTCCCAATCAAACTATGGGATTAAAACTCCGCAGAACAGAAATAACCACATACACCTCCTCTCTTGAAACCCAAATGATATTTACTAAATCAAGTCGTTACACCGATAAACCTGCCGGTTATAATAATGATTCTTACCATGGTTTGAAAACAAGAATGCAGTTGTACTAAAAATGGCGGCTTCTGGGAGAGCGCCAAAACCCGCTTCTCAATCATCGTGCACTCTACGTCATCGTCCTGGATGATGACGTCTTTCTTGAGTATTTTTATGGCGTACAGTTCATCAGTGCCCTTTCTCTCTGCGAGCATTACCTAAAACGAGAAGTTCATGATTTCACACGGACACTGAAATCAATTTTGGACTTTGATAAGTTTTTCTTAAGATTAAAAAAAAATAAAACATCTCTGAACGACTGTTGTTATTTTTCAAGCTCATAGAATCTCACCTTCATATTTTAACAACCGATATTGGATCAGGCACTTTATTCTCGAACTTGACACATGACCACAGTTTCTTACAGGTACAGTTTTCGATTTATTGGCTGATATTTAAACATACGTCATCTTGACCATGCGCAACGTCTCACTCCGATGATGGTCCCACGCAGTACGGCACGTGGCCACAAACGGTACCGCACATAGAATCAGACGGTACCGCACATAGCCCCAGACGGTACCGCATATGGCCCCAGACGGTATGGCACATGGCCCCAGACGGTCCTGCACATGGCCCCACGCGGTACGGCACATGGCTCTAAACGGTACCCCAGAAGGAACCGCACATAGCCCCAGAAGGAACCGCACATGGTCCCAGACGGTACCGCACATGACCCCAGACGGTACCGCACATGACCCCAGACGGTACCGCACATGACCCCAGACGGTACCGCACATGACCCCAGACGGTACCGCACATGACCCCAGACGGTACCGCACATGACTCCAGCCGGTACCGCGCAAGGCCCCGCGCCGCTTTCTCGTTTCATTGAGGCACATACCTCCCATCCATTCCCAACGCTAACATAAGGCTGAAAACGACGTTACCTTGCCGAAGCTACCTTTGCCTAGTACAGTGAGGAAGTTGAAGTCGCTGGCGCGTATGACGTCCTGCTTGCCCGTGCTACTCATTACCCGCGACGGGTCGTCTCGGGGCTTGTCGTTTATACTGCTCTTCTGCCCAACATAAAAGGTGTAAGCATTCTAAATAATAGGACAGGTGTTATTTTATGTGCATGGTCTCGAGATTGGTAACTGCCTATCAGGCTGTCCTGTACTGTGTTTGGTTACAACTTGGCATCACTGTATTTTTGATGTGCACATGTGAAATGTGATGACTTTCGGAATCCACAATGAAGTTGGGTGATATTCCCCACTTATTAATATTCTAGTTCCTCTTTAATATACAGGACACAGTTTCTCCCAGTCTTTACTGGGGTCGTTTCTATGCAAGAGAGCAAAATACAGTGAGGCAGAATATTTCATATATTAGCCCCTTGAGCAATAGCGTTTTGCATGGAGCGAGATTTACTGTATTTATAACGCAATGAGGTCCATTAGCCCCTCACAGTAAAGATACATAAACAACCCTACAAACTGAAAGCAATTCTAAGCCGTGTGTCACAAGTCATAAAGTTCTGCCGAACCGAGTGAATTGTCTGATATTTGTACAGCGTCCTTGTGGGCCTCAAGCAGTTAACTTGGAAAGAAAACAGGAATGAGGTGGGCTGAGCATAAAGATACCATGGGTTGGTTGTTTACAATCCACGACTGAAACTGTAATGATGAGATGTACTAGACTAACTACTTGGATTTTGAATCTACTAAGTAGGTTTTCAACCGGTAAATTACGCTGTATAACGGTATTTCCTGGCATGAAGAGAGAGAGAGAGAGAGAGAGAGAGAGAGAGAGAGAGAGAGAGAGAGAGAGAGAGAGAGAGAGAGAGAGAGAGAGAGAGAGAGAGAGAGAGAGAGAGAGAGAGAGAGAGAGAGAGAGAGAGAGAGAGAGAGAGAGAGAGAGAGAGAGAGAGAGAGAGAGAGAGAGAGAGAGAGAGAGAGAGAGATGGAAATATTGAGAGACAGATGAAGATTTGAGGTACTCTCAATCACGGCAGTTGGTGTTATAGCAAATGATCTTGCAGAAAATGTTTGCGAGAACAAAAAGCAGGTTACTGGCCACTTCTGGTAACGGCTGGAAAACACAAACACGCTTCGTTTCTCTGACTCCAGCAAAACAAAATGGACATCAAAATTGATACTACGTAATTTCTATTGAATGCACATATCATGAAAGTATGAAAATATTTTTTTGTCTTGTATCAATATATCCCCATGTTTTTTGACGTGTTACTTTTGATCAAATGTTACTGTACTAGTCTACAAATCGCAGTGCGTCCGTACAGTTGTGATGTCACGTCCGTACAGTTGTGATGCCACGTCCGTACAGTTGTGATGCCACGTCCGTACAGTTGTGATGCCACGTCCGTACAGTTGTGATGCCACGTCCGTACAGTTGTGATGCCACGTCCGTACAGTTGTGATGTCATGTATGAATGTACGACAGTGGGTCTGACAACATTACGTTCGGTTACAGTCGGAAGAAAAATAGTAACACGTTGCCAAGCGAATAGCCATGAGTGACAAGAATTATTATTGTTATGCTTTTACACGCTCCTCCAGTCCCCCCCCCCCCCCCCCACCCCATTCCTACCATGTCCCCGAATTCCGAGTCACTCTGACGTGATACTGAACTTGTGTAAGATTCCCGCCGTGCACTTGCACTGCGCTCTTAACCACCTTGTAGACTAAATGGAGACGCTACTTGTGAAACACCGTGAAATAAATAGCACTATCGATGCGCCGAAAAAAAATCTCATTAGCTCTCGGGCTTTATAAAAGTCCCGTGAGAAATTCAAATATATGAAGCAAAAGTATGTGCAAACAAAACCTCAGATAAATGAATTAGCCGAAAGTCAACTGACACCCAATTCCATGGATAGTCCCCAGAAACGATAGAGAAAACTGCCAGAGTGTAATATCACAGCACTAATTAAATCACGGAAGGAAACAAAAAAAGACAGCGATATCCAGTAATGCAACGACTAAAATGTAATATGGCGGAAACAATTGACACATGATTGAACGCATTTCTGCCGAGAAACTTTGTCGCCCTTAATTTCATTTTTTTTCTTGGCATCGCGCGGGAGTTAAAAGATTCGGACAAGCGAGTATGTGCAGCATCGCACACACAGCACAATACACAGGCATCTGCGGCAGACTGTAACACGCAGCTCGAGTGCCGATCCGGTAAACATTATTCTGAACTTGTTTCGCCTTTTCTCATCCAAAGAAACTTTATTAAGTGCGGAGTAAGTAATTTACAAAGAAGAAACTTCACACGAAAAACTATACATTACATTGTTTCTTTACTTGAATGCACAGAAAAAGCATGATAAGATTTTCAGGTTGACCCTGTCAAACACTAAACAAACCTGTTTACATTAATGACGTAGTGGGTTTGGTAATGACGTCATAACATTCTCTAAATATTGCTTTTTTAGCATTCACCTACTTTCCAGTGTTATTTCTTTGGTTTGATGATTCAATCAACACGGAAAATATGTCCATAAACAAAATAATTTCCGGCGATATAAATACGAAATGCAAGACTGAGCGACATTGCTACAAAGCCAGTTGGGGGATATCTGCAGCGAACTCCACACCCAGAAAATCAGAAACAACTTGGGGTATATTTAAGAAAGTTACGATAACTGTTTCGCAGGGCACTTCTTTTACTCAGCTGTCTGCATGACGGAAGGCATAATGGAAGGGGTGAAGGAAACACGGTCAAATATATCAAGATTTGAACAAGTTAATACACTCAGCAACTGGGAAATAGCCCACTGTGACGTCACTGGGCGAGGATGGCCAATCATGACGTACAGTGCTCAATGAAGGCCAACAATTTGCACTGGGTACAGAAGGTTTATTTTACAGGCAACTGGTAAGGGTTGAAGGGAAGCTGAAAAGGCAACACTGATATTGTGGATCCATCGCCGGACCTGCCTGTAGGAACTGCACAGACTTTTAGAGGCAACGCAACTGCGCAGACAAGAAACTGGGCTCAGTTATGACGCATCTGTCTAGTGCCTATGATGGATACTGAGTTTTTCGATAGCATCAAAACTTCGAGCCCTGACAAAAGACAGGTTCTGTATCAGCAGAACAACAATTCTGTTCCTAACGCCCTAGAAGTGACATGACACGCCCAAAATATCAATGTATCATGACGTCACTCGATCTTAGAAAAAGCCAGGCCACCACGCGATTCAGTTTCTTAACAAACTGTTGCTGAGCGAGCTGCGTGGAATTATTTTCATTTCTAACAATCACCAACATTTCACCGCTTACCTTCCTGTACGCATCAGATATTTGTATTTTTATTTCTATTTTCATAGACTGTCTACCGAAATTACATCCTGCCAATTAAAGAGGTGTAAATTTCCGCGATATCGGGGTCATTACTCAACAAGTGAGTTTTTTTTTCAGCTGATGCCACCCAGCAAGGCTCAGCTAAGAAGTTGAAACCTTACAGCCATAGTAAGCCACTTCACCCTTGAAGTATATTAACTGTCATTCTCTTACGAAGGAAGCTCCAAGACAGGATGTTATTTGCGCACGCCCTCGGCAGCCAGATAAGCACAGAACGTCTGTGAAGACAGACCAATAAATTCGCCAACTTTCTTTTACTCGTCAACTTATTTTTTTTTCATTTACTCTCGTTTCTGAAACTTTAGAAATTAGGTTTTCTAGTTGAACGGAAGTAGGGATACCTCATTACTTAAAGCAACAAAATCATAAATACATGTCTTAGCCAAAAAAAAAAAAACTCGACAGTGTCTTCCTGCCTTTTGAGAAGTGAATTGAACACTAAAACTCAAATAAATTCCAGTGCTCAAAACATGTTATTGTTGAATTTTTGAATAACACCGTTTTACAGATCTGAAAGTTTTACCCAGTTTAACTAGGGCTGTTTAACTAGGGCTGTTTGGTGTATTCGGGCCGTTTTTTAATGCTTGACAAGCCTTTGGCGTGCAAGGTGTTTCTGAATTTGTGCGAGCAGCCGTTGGTATCTTTTTTTTTTCTTGACAGTAAACGGATTTTTTGTGTCATCTACTCAGCTGACACTACGGGCCCTAAGGCTACGAAACTTGTTTATACTCACTTTGAATTGATTTTTCAGTGTATCTACATTGGGAGCCACTTCGTCTGGGCATGGTATTCCATAGAATTCTCCTTCTTCCTGAGATAAAAGCTTATACCTGATCAAACGTAAAGATAAACAATTACAGAATTATCACTTCTGACCGAAACTAATAACATACAGTAATTGCACAAAAAGTACTTTTGTATAATTTTTTTTTTGTAAATAATTTCGCGTTTAATTTTCCGTTTGTATTGTTTTCTATGTTTTTCTTGCTCAGTTTTTACTTTAAAATTTTTGTTGCATAATATTTACTTTGTTTATTTGTTTATTTAACTATTACACTGAATTGTTTACTTTAATTGTTACTGAGGCGATCCCCTCCCCTCCAACTCCCCCCCCCCTGCCCACCCCAGCTTCCTAAATTCTATATGCCTTTGTTATCTTCATTTTTGCCTTACCATCCATCGGCTGGTTGTTTCATAAGTTCTGAGATACCAAATGACAACGCCCCCATGAAATCGTTTCGCGATGTTCGGTCCCAGTCCCACACTTCTACAGACAGGCGCTTGGAATGATCATCTGGTGTTAGTTTACTGAAAAAAAAAGAAAAAGAAACGAGCCATCGCACAGAGCGCAGAAATGGGCATGGAACGACCGTGCTTTCGAACTGGTTAAGCCATCTAAAATTTGTTGATGACCAGTCAAGTATTTTCATTGTTTTCAATAGAAATTTCGAGTGAACACCCAAGATGGCGGGCATGATGATCTGCAATTCGGTCAAGGTCTGATGTCTCAGTAGATTACTTTTAACTGATTTAACTCTAAATTAAAATGCAGCAGTAGATGGCATATGTAACGTATTGTAAAGATGCCGAGAACTCGATGGCTATAGTTCTTTGGTACTTTCAGCTTCATGGAGCTGTACTGGTGTTTCACTGTAGTATATAGCTTTGTTGAAGAGGTTGCAAGACTGTCGAATCTTGCACCGAGCTATATCAGTTCGAATCAATGCTGTTTTAATTTCAAAGACCTGGTCTTACTGTAATTAATATAAATCATAAACCGGATCTGTCACATTTGAGTTCAATTAAAAATATTTCATGAGATATGCCAAGAACTTTTCTAGGATATCCACATTTTCTAAGGATCACGATTATACTCAGTATGATGTTTGGTTTTCTTTTTTTATGTTAGAAAAGCTGTCAGGAGGTGCGTAACAGTACGGCTCTCAAAAAGCCGGCAGCGTTTCTTACATCTGACTGTGTTCTAAATCAATCAGCAAAATTTACCTACTTTAAATCGCCAAAAAAAGTTCTGATTCAGTTATATCTTCACGTAAAGAGCTGTGCCTTTTATATTTCCATCTTTGCAATGACATTGTGGGACAAAAACAGTGAGCATTTGATGAATATGTCTACATCAAGTCTGATCGGAGTCCATTAAATGTCAACACTTCATAATTTGAATAATAAGACAGCACGCCGATTCAGATATTCATAATTTCTGTAACATCAATATCAATTTGTAGGAACGGTGTTTCATTTTCACCTATGTGCACATAATGAATATCCATTCTCACGCTACATGACTTTGAAAGATAACTAACAGCTTGGCACCAACTGCTTTTCTCTGAACAGCTAGAGCTACCCACAATGACATCTCGAATCCCTCCATCAAAACACTGCTTCCACCTTTTTTTTCTCATTCTTACAAAGTATGTGTAATTATTTTCCTCATTGACAAACCTTCAAAAGTTCATGTAATTCCAAAACTGGAAACATCACCTAATACCTGAACAAGCCACAATTTCCTTGTGCTTCATATAATCACCACCTCTCCCCCCTCCAACCCCCCTCTCATAGTCGCACTCATGTTCATCGATACAACACAATTCCATTTTTATACTTACAATGTGAATTTTTCATTCCATTCTGGGTTTAAGCTAGTTTTCACAGTTTTTGTCTTCTGTTTGGATTTACTGTTATCGTCTGGTGTGAGCTTGAGCTTGACGTAAGGATCTGCCAATCCATTGGGATCCATAGGAATTAAGTTTTTGGCCTCCAACACTGTAAAGAGAAGCAATTAAATTTATTTTTCGAAACATCATGGAACTGGAATAGCTGAATGGAAACATAATTAATTTATTTTGTTTTCATCACGAAGAACAATGTTTTAAGTGTTATTTTAAGAGAGATTACTTTCCAAAAAGGCACAACCCGGTTCAACCCAAATAAGACCGTCACCTGACGTAGTCACGTGCCTGCCAATATCCTTCGATCGAGCTTTGGTTTCGCAGTAAAACCGTAAACCTATCTTCTTATCTATCCAAATACCAAACTCCTCCATCTACTTCAAACCCGCCCCCCCTCCAATTTCAATTTCTAATCACTTAAAAATACATTGAAAATGAAATTATTTAAAACAAAATTATGCTTAAATAATAGCTTTACTCATCGTGAAAACGTCACAAAGACTCCACAGTCATCTTTTAACACCATCCTATCTCCTCACTCCCCGAAACATCTCCCACCCCTTCCCCCACCGGAAAGCTACTTCCCGGTCCGGTAGATAACAACCCGCAGCTAACGGTCCGACTCGAGATTTTACCTGCCTGGGTAGGTCAGCCAATCGTTAATGTAAAGCCCTGTATGACAATACTGGCAAATGCAGTGGTTATAACAGTGATCCTGGTACACTCTGGCTAGAAAGTCTTATCCTTATAGGACCTTATTCTTTTGATTTTAGCTTACACATGCCCTTACATCAGTGATTGTAGCCCAATTAAGGAGCCCAATTATTCTGTTGATTCAGAATAAACAGGGCCTTATTCACACTAGTACTGAGCACACATGTGCAATAAAACAAACAAAAAAAACAAACAAAACTTTATTCGAAGGTCGCCAAAGTAAAACAAAGCACAAACGGCCTTGAGTAATGAAGTGTCCATACAAGCTGACACGAATCTTGCTTTGCTCATTTTTAGAAGTACTTTACTCTAAGGTTACCCGTAAGTGGGCATCCATCTTCCGAACAATGTCAAGATGCAAACCCTTGATACTCGTATTATTGTACATTATCCAGGAGGTAACATCCTTCAATATGATCCACGCTTCATGTTTAACATGGTGTCGTCGGTTAAAATTATCATTCAATCCATGAAGCTCACAGAAAAGTAGCAAAACTACTCAACAAGCCCAAGTTGACACCAATGTGATGAACAAAAGATACATTATCTCACAAATCGGCCATTCTACAGAAAGCCGTTAATGCGCAAAATTTCACGTTCCGGGCGAGATTCCATACTTAGAAAGGATGGATGAAATCGAAAATTATCACCAATTACCCAACCATAGAGTACCAAGAATTAGGAATCGTATGGTAGCAGGCTGTGGACAGTACTTGTTACAGAAAGAACAGACAGACAGGACCTTTGCTTCACCAACCCGAGACTTCAAGGCGACCACCTCATCCACTTAACCGCCCTCCACAAGTGAGTCGTTATATTTTATAAAAAAATGTTATGCAAAACTAAGGTCTTTCAATTTCACGACAGATTCGCTTCAAATCTGAAGATCTTGAAAACAGACTTTACATAAATATCATTTCTACAAGAGTGCTGTGCTTGAAAGTATTAAAATATTAAAACATTCAAAAGTACCGGTTAGTCTACACCAAAAAGTTTGTGCTTTTGGCCAAACAGTAAAATATTGGTTCCTATGGGCAACTCCGAAGTCACAGCCCCGCTGTTGGGGAATGGTGATTGAGTCTACACTGTATCAAACCAGGTCGAACGGAAGAGGGGGGGGGGGGGGGCGGCAAAGAGGACGTCGTATGGTTCGTATGCATAATAACACCATGGATATCTATCTGGAACCATAGTTCTGTTTGTCAGAAACAACAATGAAAAGGCAAGTCTCTAGATCATTGTTATTATATTTTTTCCAAGGATACACTTTATTAAGCTTAAGAAAAATCTTACAGAGCAAACGGAAAGGAGGGTTTAAGGTGAACAGACAGATGTGAAATTGAGTCTCACACAGGCACACAAAGCTCCTTACGTGTGACACCAGTCGCGCCATTTTCAACACTTAGCAATGGCCACAAATACGCATTTGAGGTCCCACGGAAGCTTAGCGAACATTTGGCTTGACAAATTTCAAGACAAGACCAGTACCTTTAGCTGAATAAATAAGAAAGATGTTTCTACTCTGACCAAAGTGGTTTATGGTCTTTGCTCTGACGTAAAGCAATGAATGTTCTAAATATCACTACTTTTCTTCACGTGCTACCAACGCACCAGTCAGCAGGCGGGTTTGAAGGGATCTTTTCACATCCTATAAATTGCCATTTACTTTAAACCCGGTTTTTATTTCTGAAAGTTAGAAAGTAAAAGGAAGTAAATGGACTCAGAATATAAGAACAAATGTGTATGCATGTCACAAGCATGGCATATAAGGACAAATGTGTATGCATGTGACAAGCACAGTATCCGCCCATTACACCCCGGACACCTCACCCCCGTCCATTACGCCCCCGCCCATATCGCGCCCGCCAATTACGCCCCCTGATGAAAAAGTGGACATATCGCCCCCGACCTTTTTAAAAAAATGAAACAGGTAATCCAGTATCAGTATTTATTGAAAAATAAAACATATAAATCTAGCAGCTGCTAATAGTTTGTCTCAGAACTAATTTTCTGTCTCAGTCAATTAAACAAAAACAACAAATCCAGCAACTACTAATGCTCTATCTCAGATCTAATGTTCTATCTCAGTCAGTGAAACGTGTACACACATCTTAATCTTCTTGGCTTTCCCTACTGACACTACGCAATCTGATGTTGTAGCCAACTCCTCTCACGAAATCCTCTCACGATCTTCGTCCAGCTGCACGTTCGATGCACAGAGTTTTCAGGCGCCTCTGCACAGCACTGTATTCCTTCCTTCCTGTAATCCCCGACTCGCCATTGAAAACTGCCGCCCATGAACCAGGGACTTGCCGTGCTGAGTAAACGCAAAGCCGGTCGGAAGCGAAAATCAGCATACGGCTATCGGCGCCCCGCCCGTTGTCATAAAATAGGAACGGTTGGGGATCATTACCAATGGTTTCATACCACTCTCCTCCTATCACCAAATCCTCTACTTTGTCTGTAACTGCAGGAGCATTGTGTTGACGTTTTCGCCTCATAGCCTTTTTCAGAGCGTTATCTGCTCCGAGAAGAACACGTGCGTTATCTGACAGATTTGAACGGCACGTCGAAACCATGGTGGCAGGTTTGTCGTGGGTCTGTGTGGTTAGAGCTTTGAGGGCACATTTTGTTTGCGGCTTGTACTTCATCAAATCGCGGATCATGATTGTGTTCCTGAGAAAGCTGTGGATCCAACAGATCCCCAGAGGTTGTGACCGTCCCTTTTCAATTTGTAAGACGACGAGCGCACCTACAAGAAATCCTGCCCGATAACTTTGGCCTTCCACGGCTAGTTCTATAAATTCCATGATATCACCTTGATATTGAAATGCTGTATGAATTTCAGCCTTTCGGACTTACCTTTTACACTTAAACCAAGATTGAGTTCTATAAGGACAAATGTGTATGCATGTGATAAGCATAACTATAAAGACAAATGTATATGCATCCAAGCGTGGGCTACTGGGATAAATGTGTATGCAAATAATATCAACAATCCAAACCTCTGGGAAACAATAACTCAGCTGAAAATAAGTTACACTTATAAATTTAAATATTTATTGGTTTCATAATCGGACTGAAATTTTAAGCATTGAACGATTTGTGATGTTACCACGGAATCCATCAGAACTGTTGGCATTTCCAAATCAACAAAATAAGTTTCTATAACAAGCACCCAAGCTGCTTAATGACTTACAGCGACCGAACTAAATCAGATACGCGTTTAAAAAATCCAATCGTAAACCAATTATCTGCCAGTATCAATTTCTTTAACATCATTACCGAGTTCCCCTAACTCTGTTTCACAACCAGGAGCTGCATCTACTTGGGGAAAAGTGGAATTCAATGTTTGGAAAATGTACAAGCAACCGCTGGATACTTCTTGGCCAGAGCGGCTGTAGATTTGGCTGAGAGGTGCTTCAAAGTGAAAACTCGAAAGCGCTTTGTGAAGAAGGCTAATGACACGTGAGGCTGATCTCGGTTAAACGCAACTAAACCTGCATTTTTTAGTAAACACATTTAAACAGTGCCCAAATGCTCACATACGACTACGATTCTTTGAAGTACGCATTGCTCGCAATACGGGTGGATGTGTATGTAGGTGAGTCACCAAGTACTTTAACAGCACAAGGAATAAGGAATATATGTTCGTTTAACATCAAAGTTTTCCGCGAAACACAACCCAGCGCGAGTAAGCAATAATTTGCAATCAATCAAAAATGTTGATTTGATTTGACTTTCAATGAAGTACACAGAATCAAACTTTGAACCCTAACCCTCACACCGACTTTCCTTATAAGCGGCTTAAAACTCCAACTCGACATTTTCCAAACGCGGCATTCTTTGTTTAATTTAAAGGAGTGTTTGATTGTTTCTCATTATTCTTTACTCAAAGAGTTGTAGTTTTAGTTATTTGCACGACTTCTGTTGAAACTGAAGAGCTAATATTTCACGTAGATTACCACGGAGATATTATTACGGTATCAAGTAGGAATACATGACAACTGATCCAGAGACAACTGATCCATATGGAGAGAGTGCAACAACTCATCTAAATTCTCAAACCTCGTTTCTGCGTTAGCCCAAGGATTACTAACCCAGTAACTGCGACAGGTTAGACAGCCCGACGTCATTAAAAGAAATTAAAGGGATTTACATCTACAGAAATAAAGTCTGTGAGCTCTAAAGTAATAAATAAGTCAATCGATTACCACCCCTGTAACGCCGACAGGTTTGGCAGCCCTTGGCATTAACAGGTACTTGGGGAATTACCTTTTGCGCAGAGCAATAAATTCTGTGAACTAATTATGTGTGGATTGGTCTTAAATAAACTCCGCAATAGTTAGCATAAAAACTTCTTTAAAAAGTGCATTGAAATCCCTAGAGTTCTGTTCTGAAAATCTTAAAAGCTGCGCTTATCTTACAATGGAACTGATCTATTTCAAAGAAAAGTGACGTTAGCATTTAGGTTAATTCAATTTTTATCAAGTCAACAAATATTTAAAAAAAAGGTTTTGAGCAAATGGATCAGTATCCGTACCGTGCCCATTTAGATCAACTGACCGACCGACAGACCGACACGCGGTCGATCGCATATATTCCCCCTGTGGGGAATAAAAAATAGCCAAAGGGTTTAAAATAAAGGGTAAAGATTACAACTGCTAACCCCTTGTTTTACTGCGACAGTAGTCAGACTGGGAGAAATTACATTGAGTAGGAGAATAATCAATACGGCGAATGAAATGTCGTGACTAAATGAAAACATCCCAGTGTCACCTCTCATTTAGACAACAGCAGGGATTCAAAAATAAATATTACACTGCAATGTTTCGACAATGAACCATTAATATTAAGTAAAATAGAACTGCAAAAAATGGCCGCAAGGAAAAGTCAAGTGCTCCTGTAACAGACAACTTCTAAAATTTACAAAACAAATTTAAACATTAATTTTTAGGTAAACAATGGTTAGTGAGGCAAGATTGGTAAGGGGTGATAATAAAATTTGACATTTTTTCAGGGGTGTTATTTCACATGTGCCGTGATTATAGTTTTAACACCAGTCTGGATTCTTTTCAATGCCTTTTTTGCAGAAACACTTTTTGTTGGTCAATATCTTTAAATATCCTATTTCCTTTTGACCACAAAAGTAATGTCAAGTCCTTGTGTGACAGATTTCAGGCGTAATGCCATTTGTTCTGACAACGATCACATGTCCGTGTGTTCGCTTCTATCTATGACCTCTGCGCACATCACTGGCGTTTTGCATCCCAGGTAACCACACAAAGTCAACCTACAGGTCTCTTATAAAACAGCAGGAATAATTCTGAAGATAGAACCGCGTGCGCCTATGGCGCAAAGTAAAAATACAAAAACAAAAGTGTGCGCCATTTTGTCAACTATGATGCCCTTGATTTTTCAGAAGTGTAGTAGTGTATAATTCATCAAAAATCAATAATCACGGGTGAATGGGCACGGGTGAACGGACAGACAGACTCTACTTTTACATACTATATCAGTAATAGCAACCTATGTAAAAGACAAGTGCATTTTATATATTTAAAAAAATATGACGCACGTTGAAAGCTTTTGTGTGCCATCAGGAAAAGTCACGCGCTATTACGACAGAATCAAAATGGATAGAAAACCCATGCGCCATGACGCACGCCGAAATTATCCCGGGGGAGGGGGTGTCACTATATGTATTATATTGGTGACGAAAAATCAATACAATTTGCTATTCGCAATGAAGAAAATAAGACAATCTAAAAGGAACTTGAGTCTGTTTTACTTGTTTTGTACCAGGCACGCAATACGGAAGAATGAACCTTTATCACTGCGTAATCTCAATGTTTACCTTTCGTTTTCTTTCTGCCAGAAAGGGAAAAAACGGAAGCGAAGCTGCAGCAATGTCTTGATCATCTGTTAGTGAGCATATTGTTGCTTGCATTCGGCCAGTGGCTAAACTGTGAATTCATTATTAGCCAAACTACGGGACGATATTATGATCTGAAAAAGTTTCACTGTATGGTGGACGGCAGTACAGTGCTACTTGAACATAACGACATCGCTGGCACCGAGAAATAATGTCCCCATATTCGATGTCATATGTCGTTATCGCCCACTCATGGGAATACGCAGCGACAAACTTAACTTGGGCCAGACAGCTATGCCGCTACTATCCGCATGCCGTTATAACCAGTGTCAACTGTATTTGAATTCGGTTGAGAGGCGAATGGCTGCCCTGATTCGATCTTAATTCAATATTCTCTTACAGATTTTTATCGTTTGTATCGCCGATACTGCCTACAGACACACACACACATTACGGACGTTCTTCCCCAATGGCTACAACACACGACATCTTTGATTATCCCATAAGCCAAATAAGGTGACAAAAGTACCCAAGCCAAAGTTAATTATCACAGTTGTTACAAGCTGGTTAATTCATGCAGGGTAAATATGCCATTAGCGTTGCCAGTGCAATTTCTATACGGCTCTATATGATCATGTTTTTGCAGTTTGTTTGCTATTTACATTTGATACTCCGAAAGGTTTTGCTATCTTGTTGGTTTTCCTGGAATTCTCTGGCTGGAATTCTCCACATTGGTCAGAAAAAATTAAATGTGGAAAATCGGATATGACCTTGATTTGACCTTGGCCTGTTTTTTAAAGCCAAATGTTGGGATATATTACCATCTGAAGGGGGGGGGGGAGGGACGGCTCTCTTGACGACATGAGGGTAGCGAGGGGGAAGGGGTGGGTGGTGGGGTGGGGTGGGACGACTGAATGAATTACTGGTCACGTGTCTCAAGTGTGACGAAATCAAACCACATCACAGATAGCATGGCGACTGTCGTTAACAAGGAATTTTGTAGAAACAGATAAATAACCCAATCAGGTTTGTTTTAGCCGTTTCCTTTTAGCTATTAGTTTTCTTGCCAGTTCGCACATTTTCAGTTTCCATCTGCGTAAATTAGATTTTTTTTTACTTGCTCAGAAGGCCGTTGCTCATCTTAACACAGCAACGGAAACAAATATGTTTGGATATAGAGAAATGAAGTGAGCAATATTTTCAAGTTATTGAATTAACAGTACGAAACGAGATTACTTTACCCTCGGATTACTACACTGAAGGTCATCTCATACTGATACAGCGACGCCGAGTTCATTTGAAACCTGGCTGAAGGCTCATGCCAAATTAACAGGAGCATTTACCTAATGAGAATAGTATTCTGTTGGAGACCGGGCTTTATTACTGTATCTATTCTTCTTCTTCTTGTTAATACACATATTCTTCTTCTTCTTCTTCTTCTTCTTCTTCTTCATTGTTGTAAAGTAGCTCTTTACTGTGACATGGTTATTCATGAATATTACAAGTTTGCTGTGAAAGCTGGCAACGCATGGCTGAACATTACACATTATTTTACATTCGTCATCAAAAATTAAATTTATCTGTGTGAACTCTTTCATATATTTAGAAATGGGATTTTACAGAGGGGATAACTCTATCACTCAATAAACATAAGATAAACTTATGCGAAAGGCCTCTTTTTGTTCACCACATATTACACAGTATTTTATTTTTAGAGGCGCAAATAAAGATTTTATAAGAATACAGTAAATTGTATGCATTTACAGCCAACTGTTCGAAGCAAGATTCGGCTATTGCCTATGATATTTTGGCAGTTGCTGAGTTGGAATTGCTATAACAGCCGTCACAAAAAATCTGGCATATTTCAGATAATGTTTCATCACTGAAAATATACGTGGAATGAGAACTGCATTCGCTACAGTCTCAGCATTTTGCGTTTTACTGCTACGCTGAATTTTTTTGTCTTTCAGTTTTATTGATGCATGGGCCGCAGCATTTTGCGTTATACTGCTATGCTGAATTTTTTTGTCTTTCAGTTTTATTGATGCATGGGCCGCAGCATTTTGCGTTATGCTGCTATGCTGAATTTTTTTGTCTTTCAGTTTTATTGATGCATGGGCCGCAGCATTTTGCGTTATACTGCTATGCTGAATTTTTTTGTCTTTCAGTTTTATTGATGCACGGGCCGCAGCATTTTGCGTTATACTGCTATGCTGATTTTTTTTTTCTTTGTCTTTCAGTTTTATTGATGCATGGACCGCTACAGACAGAGCAGGCTACGAACTCTCCATGGCTACCCGCAAACCCACCGAGGGCCGTCGCCTTCCTCGTGTTTTTTCCTGGAGCTGGTGTCCATGGTTACCGGTAGTCGCCTTCCTCGTGTTCTTTCCTGGAGCTGGTGTCCATGGTTACCGGTACTCCAACTTCGTTGCCCTTTCTGTGGCAACACCTTCAGCGCAACAAGTACGTGCGGCTCTGCAGGCGGGGCATCAAAGCTGAGAACGAAGCGCGTTCCTATTTACGTGCTGGTATCTTCTCCATTCCCTTGTCTCTAACACACGCTCCTCTTTTTACAAAGAGATATGCAAGCCCATTTACTTGGATGAAAAGCTGAACCAAATCCTCTTCCTTTATCAGAAGATAAGGAACTCCGTCGGCTTAACTGGGCACGTGCTTGTGTTTTTTAGAAAGATAAGAAAGAACATCCGTCTGCTTACCGGACGATAGCTTCTGTATTTATCAGGAAATAAGAACAGTCACTTTCCTCACTACACAAGAGTTTCTTAATTTCCATCCGGAGATAAGAAAACTATTTGATTGGACAAGAGCTTCTACTATCACTGAGTGATGGGGTAAAATGACTCGAAGTGGATTTTTAATGTGTTTGGTTCTAAATTTAAGCGCGATTTAAGGAGCCATACATCTCTGGATAGTTAACGTTCTGTCCAGGTTTACCCAAGTGACATACCTTAATTATTCACTTCGCAAAAGAAGGTTGCTTGCCGTTCAAAAAATACAACAAGCCTAACAGGTCATGCTGCGCACTATTTTACGTGCCTAACCGCCAGGCGAGTTATGGGAAAACCATTTCCCAGACGAGGCACGACTTCCTGTCACGTGGCCCCAGCACATCATTGCTATATTCCATTCTACTCTACTCTGCGAAGTGCCGCTTAACGTACTGTCATCACCACACAAGCCTTACCCAGATAGAATGGAACTTTACTAACTCGATGAATGCTCAACCGAGATGTAACAGACTGTGTTACGAGTGTATTCTTAAAAGGTATCGCAAACTGGATATTCACAGTTTGAGCGAATAACTGCCTCAATCGAGAAAGCTTGTGAGCAAACAAAATGTTATAATGTAATAGAATGCGTATAGGGCTACAGTGTTACTGTAAAACTCGCGCGATTTTTCAAAAGGCAATTAACCTTTGTGGTGTTCCACTTCTCGTGGTGGAATTGCCGCAGTCTTGTTAGACCGTGATCGATGTACAGAGGAAGCTTGCATATTTTGCAATATCCAGGGCTTGAGCAGCAACCCAACTGAAATGCATGCCCGTTACAAGTGATGTCCTTTTTTTTTCTTCTTTTTTTAGCTTAAAATGATCGCAGCTGGCAATTACAAGTGATGTGAGTGCTGTTCCTCTACTGTTCCGCTACTGTTCCACTCGCAATTCTTTCCACGACTGCACAAACCTGTCTGCAGTCATTTTGATTAAGGAACAAAATTTTGAACAAACATCAAAGTATTCAAGTGAACCCGAAATAGCGATATTTGACATTGGCCACTGATAAACTACACTAAACAACATGAAGACTAAAATCGCCAAATCTGGGATATAAATTGCAACACTGATTTACGTGACGTCATAGTGCAAACTAGACTGGCCTGGATACTTATGGACACTTCATGATTACAAGTTTCAAGAATGCGAAACATACAAGCCAAAGCACAAACACGCCCATACAGAACGTACAAAACCTGCACGCCCCTGCCCTGACAGGAAGACATAACAGTATCCAAGTGGGCACTGAGGTCTTCATTTACAATATCGACATAGTAGCATGTAATCCCTACACCCTCCGCCGCCCTCACCCCTCTCCCCGCCACCCCCCCCCCTCCCCAAATCCCTCTCTGAAGCAAGGTACACCAATCATACAACACACATGTACATAAATAAAACACTACAGTGTGTAAGAAATGATTTCTTTGACAAGATAGTCAATAACTGCACTAGTTTACGAGAGAACGGGAAGCACTGTTAGCTGCTTTGTTAATATTTATCTCAGTCATCAGAAACAGTCAGTTTATCCAACAGCCAAAGTGTTATTTTATACGGACTGAAGGTTCAAGAACGTTTTTTTCACTACTTTCTTAACATAAGAATAGGATTTTAAGACAAATATCACCCGCCACTCCCCTTCCGCTAGTAAGATAATACTTTCTAATCTAAAATTAGTTTTAACTGGACAATACTGCTCAAGTGAAACAATTTCCATTGCCTCACTCTGGGAAACATCTATCCGGATTTTCTTTGCAGCCGGTGTGAGATGTAGAATTGACCCCCATGGAGATCTGACCCTCCGGTCAAATCTACATAGCTTTCAGCCATGTAATATTGACCCCTTCTATACAATATTGACCCCCAATATTTTTTGTCTGTGAATATGTGCATTATCTTATTATTATTTGCCGTATTGTTTTCTTCCTTTTAATGCCTTTTTCATTGATTATTGGTGAATTACTTGTCAGTAATAATTTTCAGATGCTAAAACCAGCAATTGGACTGCTTTATATAGGGCAAAATGAGTAATTGCTTAACATACACGGGCCAATCAAAATGTAATCAAGACTTGAAAACCAATCAAAATTAATTTCCTTCAATATTAAGTAAATAATTGCAATTCCAAAACCAATGAAACCCAATCAAATTTAATTTCCTTGAGTTCTTAGTAAGTAATTGCAATTCGAAGCATTACATATAAATTGCAATTGCAGCGTGGCATGATCGACTCTGGGTATAACAGCACAATGCATGAAAGATGTATAGTAGTCTCTGATTCAAAAGATTCATACGGGCCCTGTTAAAAATATGGTAATTGCAATTTCAATGCGACGTGTTCTACTCTGGCTATATAATATAATTGATAAAAGAACTGTTCCCGTTCCATTTGATTCAAAGGATTCACATGCCCCCACTTGAAGATGTGGCAATTGCAGTTTCAATGTGTATAATTCATAAAATACGTGTTCCGGTGCCCTTTAATCCAATGGATTCTACACTACTGCACAGAGTGATGTGCAGTTAACGATAATAATTGAAAAACTTAAAAATTAAATTCCATAGAGGGAGTCAATATTACATGCCCAAAATTGTGACCCCCCGGTCACATCTACATATGTAACATTTAGGGGGGGGGGGTCAAATCTACATATCACACCGGCTAAAAGGCCTCCCATTATAATTACTGTCGCTCATACCATAGACCGCCATAGCTTCCACTTTGAGCTCGTGTTTGCCACAGCTAGCTTTGAGCATGACCCTGCCCCCCTCCACCCCCCTCCCCCCGCCCCCCCTCCACCACGCCATCGACCGCTCATACCTTACACTTTGAGCGCGTGTTTCTCACAGCTAGCTTTGAGCATGATCCTGCCCCACCCCCCCCCCCCCTCCCAACGCCATAGACCGCTCATACCTTCCACTTTGAGCGCGTGTTTCTCACAGCTAGCTTTGAGCATGATCCTGCCCCGCCGCTCCGTGTGGTCGATCCCGCACAGCGCCGGCACGTTCTTCTGACACCGCTTGTGCACATTCATGTCGCATGCTGAAATACGCAAAGAAAAAAACCATGAGTTCATTCGCAGATTATGGGGGTGGATGGTTGCAATCCCCACCCTCGAAATTTCTGCAGAATTACGCGAAAAGCCAGAGCAACACAGTAATATACCACAGCAGTATATCAAGGCCAGTAACATCGAGATCACCACCCAAAGCCCCCCCCCCCCCCCCCCAACCATCCCTTAAGAACAGCCTGGTTCCACGCATGACTTAAAACGGCGATTCGTGCCTCTTATTATTGAAAAAAAATTGGTAGGGTAGGGTGGGGTGGGTTGGGGGTATGTATGTATGTAACAGGAACATTACTGTGTAAAAACACTTAAAGCCAAAGTGTCTGCTTTTTATAAGAAACTTCACTAGAATATCCTTTAATACACTGAATCTCTACATGTTACTGTTTTGCTTAAGTGCATTCAGAAGTAGCGTTATCAAATTAGAAGGCAGGAGAACCCGAAACTCACTAGACCAAAACTAAATTTTTGAGAAACAGAACCAACGAGTTATCGAATTGCACAATATCAAACAGAGAATTTTAAATCATGGGACTACAAACATTGCCTGAGTTGCTACCTTGATATGTTGAAGTTAAGAGTTACTGGATTTATCTTGCTTTCACTTTCCCTCAAGGTTAGGCTCATGTTCCTCTTCAGATTGACCACTTTGAGGAATATTCTGGCTGTGTTAGCATGCAAATACCATATACGGTACGCAAACATTTCGGACTTTCCAAACTCCCCCCTTCTCCCCTCCTGTTCGCACAATCTGTGACATCACTCTGTGAGTGCAACTGCAGCATACGCAAAGCCCCCAAACCCCTCCGTGCGTGAGTATTTTGTGGATAGATCCCCTAATGTTCCGAGCTCATGACAGCTTGAAATCCTACAGTTCAGAGCATTCTACAGATGAGCAGCTTTTTCTTAGAGGTTTTGGTTGTATGATCCCTGACCCCAAGGACACGTATGTATCTTTCTCGATAGATCATTCACGCTAATCTCGGCCACTTAACGCACATTGTAAACGTAGACCTATCCTCTAGGTTAAGCCGTCTGTGAAAAAACATAATAAATCCACTGCTAAAAAAGAATGTGTTTACTTGCTTTGTTTATTTGATGTTCAGACATTTGACTGTTGTGGTTGTTTGTTTTAATTAGTTGATATCAATTGTATCTGATTTTGATGTGTATGGCGTCATAACTCTGTGCTTAATCACCTACGATACAAAACTTACGCTACAACCAGCGATAACACGAAGATACAAGAAACTTAAAGCAAGCAATATCCTAAATAGATTTTCTATACAAAAGTTCGTTTACTTCTCACGTGATTTGCAGCGAAATCGAAATATAGGCTTGGCTTGCTCAATATGATTTCTTTTATATATTTCTGCACATATGCCTATTATTCCCCTCCCTCCCCCTCCTCCCTTTATACTCCTTCACAGATTTCGCTTTCTGGTATGTCAAACACTTGATCTATCGAATAAGTGTAATATTTGGAATGGACATGAAATGAACATGGGTTCTGCCACCTTGGCTTTTCAAATCCGCCACTAGACATCGCCGAACACCGGTGCTGGCGAAGTTAAGAGAAGATGCGCCCATGGGTTAGCAGTTTTGGATATCAAGACTTCAACAGTGGCGAAATCCCGGTATTCGTGGCACCGATCGACGCTTATTGATCGTGTGGGGGGGGGAGGGGGTGGTAGGTTGTCCCTGTCCCCCCCCCCCCCCCCCGCCCTCTATTTCCATCTCACAGTAAAACAGTCGGTTCCGCAAACAGTGACGTCTACGGATCAAACTGTACACAGCCTTAAGTGGATTGCTTTGCGCCAATTTGTCATATAAGAGATAAGGACAACTTGACTGACACAGACGCCCATTACACTTAACCTAGGGTTTACCCGGGATAAGTTGAAATAGGTATCTAACATCTTACTTCAGAGTTTCCAGAAGTTTTTTTTTTTTTATTGCGGCACATCTAATGACCTGTAAACATGGGAACATGGTTTATTTCCATGGTGCTAACAACAATTGTGTCCAAAATATCGCACAATGCAAACTGCAAAACCGTTTAATTTCATTTAATTGTGAAGAATTAAGACATTAAAGACATCACTGCTGCTTCCAGCAAAGTCGAATCAACTGCTCTTCCTAAAGACTAACATCTGCTAACACTTCTCTCTAAACACAGACAACCCATTGAAAGTTCTCCACATCTGACTTCATCGGAGTTTTAAATAACGGATTTCAAAGGCCATGGAGCGGTGAGAAGTGGCCCAAGTAACGACTTCATGAACCAGCTCTGGGTCGCCGGGAGTCTACAGTTACAGATCCTCCTTATCCTACAAGGCAGTGGAGATCGTTCGAGTGTCAACACTCCGGTGTAGTTGCCAATTAGCATCCCAGCAAAGGGAATTAAACGGTCAGATTTACAAGAAAAGAATAAAATTAAGATTGTGCCCAATTCACAGATGGGGTAACCTTAGAAGAAAGTAACAGGTCCTCTCTGACGATATCAGACAATTCTAGCAGTATCAATCACGGGCTGTTACATTCTGTCTCCTGTCTCTGTCATTCCTTGCCCGAAATGAGGCTTCGCTGAAAAAAAAAACCCGACAAGCTTAAGGTAGCCAAGAGGCACACATCTTTGCGGTGGGTTCTCCTGTGATCGAGTGCCATCAGACCATTCGCTGTGAATCGCGAACTGAATTTTGCCATCTAGGCGTAAAAAGAAGGGGAGATAAGTAATTGATTTTTATATACGACACAAAACCGTCATATTAATGATAAAACCACAGGAGCGAATGGACTATCCGAACAATTCTCCCGCGACCTGCGTCACTAGGAGCACGATTCTGATAGGACGGGGATTCGGAGGGTATTGTTTGACAGACGACGCAAAACTACACGACATACTGTACCACCTCGTACACGAGACTTCGAGCAGAAGAACAGAACGGAACCAAATTTGACGGAATAACTCTCTAATATTTACCAATAATATTAACAGTCATAATGTGCCAAATTACAACTTTCAACATCAAAGATGAGGTCAAGTGAGGAAAAAGCTAAATATCTCGCGAGTGTACACCTATCTGTACACTTGCACAAATGCAGTCCGAAAGCAGTCATCATCCATTTTTCTCCATTTATGATGTTCATTTGCCTGTCACTTACAAACGAATGATGTCAAAGTGGCCAGTGTCTTTTCCTATATAAAGTATACACAAATTTACCAAGTTGGTCCAGATTAGTTTGGGAATTCCTGACCTGAGAGGATTTTAATCCGTGCTTTGATTGGTTGATACCGAAGAGATTATTGAGAAGCACGGGATTGTGATTAGGCTTATGACTTGAATGTTTCAGGTTATGGGCGGACACAAGTGGTGAACCGGTTTGTTTAATAACTCCTGTATCGGTTCGCTTTAGAATCGGTTAACTGGTTTGTGGCAACTATATGTACAATTGGGAGAACACAGACAACAACAAAAAAAATCTCTTTTTTGTGATATCACCCTGCAATATGATAACTCAGCCGTACTCAGCCGAACAAACAGTGCACACGCAAAAAGAACCTAGAGAGCCTGTAGGCTGAGGTGCGGGCGAGTTCGAGAGCTTGTACCCACGCGCCAACTCTTTACTCGAGTGAATCCGCAAGTACAACCATTACTATTCTGCCACGAAAACGAAAGTATTAAATGTCAGATGAAGACTAGAGGTTGATTCAATTCGAGCAGGGCGTGACTGGTATTTATCCACCAATTCTGGTTCTAGTATTTGCACGCAAAGCACAAACCACCCGACATTCGACCAAGTAAAAACACAACCACGACGAGAGATGCCAATCCGAGCGGTGCGCTGATTATTACAATTCGCCGCGCTAGAATGTGATTTGGCGGTAGAACTGAAAGGTACACACAGAATATCGCCCACTGAACGGGGATCCCAAATACATTTGTCCGATGGCACCCATGCACAACTGATGCCTATTTTAGGAAATTGAACTGTACAAGAACTGCGAGATGAAGCAAGACGTAGTCTCAGAAATGACTACACATGTTAGAATAGATCCGCACCCATCCAGCGCAATTTCGAATTCCTAAAAACACAGTATCTATTTTCAAACCACAGTAAATTGACTCACGCAAATTAATCTAAAATCGAGAAAATAAGTTAAGAAATTCAGTTTTGCACAGTCTCCCTGATTGCATGCATATATGTTTATGGTACTGCCATGGAAAAACTACCTTGGTAAGGATAAGGACCGACTTTGAGTCGTGATACGCCAATGCATGCAACAGCTACAGAAAAGCGCCATCTCGCGTATTATCTTGTCATCAGAATGTCTAACAAAGAAGGCTGACTACTAAAAAACAAGGTTACTCACTCCAAAACAACTACTTCAATTTCAACGCAGCCGGGGAATTGTCTGGGAGCAAATGCACATGACCTCCCATACAGCTGGCTGGAGATATCACAACCGCGGTCTGCTTGGAGATACAACAGATATAACACTTCTCCCAGGGACATAAATAACATTGATAGTATACCATATAGTGAGGCGTTAGTGATTGTTTATTTGTTGTTGTTTTTTTTTCTCTCGCTCTTGGTTCGTGAGCACAAGGTGTATGTTCACCGCTGTTATACTCCTGCAGTTTTTCCCTCTCTCTTTCTAGGTTCTTTAGATGCTACATTGGACTGCCCTAACCTGAAGCAAGTGGTCCATAAATCCTCATTGCAACATTCAAAACGTCATCATTAAAGGACATCACTTTGTCATAAATCCTCCATAAAGCGCAATCATGACGTCATGCTGACTTGCTAAATGACGCTTTTAAACTTAACACCAAAACACACCTAAACGTTACAATACTTGGACCATTACGATCAAGGGCTAGACTTGAGTCCGTCGTTCCTTTGCAGCATGGAAAGCTTTGTGTCAGAAGGATGCGTACAGCCTAGGGCGGACGTGAGTTCCTATAGTCTAATCCTCATCAAGATATATCTCAAACAGAAAGAAAATCAGATTGAAACAGAATATTTACCCGAATCAAATGGGTGGGAGGGGGAAGGAAGCACCTAAAACTAGTATAAAGATCCACACACTGCTTTCGCATTGCTTGTGCTCCTTATGGGACATCTGGTTTCACAGCTTCAAAAAAATTAGGGGACCAGTATGAAAATAAGGTGACCAATACGGAAATTAGGGGACCTCCTTTCCTGACAATCAGGTCCTCTTCGGCAAGAAAAAAGGAATAGGAGCCAAATTTAGGCGATACACAATGTTATCCAAATGATAAGTTTCTTTAAGATCTGCAAAACATTTTTTTGTCAGCAGTCCTCTGAAGACAAAAACTGACACTACAGACCCTTGTGCAACTTACCGATCAACTGAGAACGAATGAGACCTCATGAGAAATGCAAACTATGACAGCAGTCGACATCCAAGGATGACGTCATACCCAAGAGATCACTGTTCTTGCTACTGAATAATTCAGCTGTTTGCGTGTTTCATTTACTGCCGGAACATTATCAAACATCATCTACCTGTACTTAAAGAGGTATGAATAGATCACTGGCATAATAAATAACCAAAAATGTGAAACCAATGACAGACTACTGGCAGCAGATCAAACGCTGTGCTTTTATGAATGAACGGGGAGGAGCTGGACGCAAACGTTACATGGGGGTCGTGCAAATCCAAATCGGAAGTGGAAGGAACATTGTGCAGTGCTCACAACGAGCACTGTGGTTTATGACGTCAGCGCGGCGCGACACATAATTAAGTGCCGACTGTTAGGGAAGGGGGGGAGGGGGCTGTTTCAAAATGATCCACAAAATCCACCAGAAGTCAGCGTTTCGCGGGCAGCGGATTCCAACCAATCGGAATCATCTCTTCATGAGTTAACATTTTATTTTTTTTTTCATATATGCCATCTGGCCTAAGGTCGCCCGGGCTCTTCCACAAACAGCCCACGCTGTGATCGGCCACAGAGACTTAATAAGTTCATATTTATCCATTTATTTAATGCATAAAGTGACATACTGTAATAACGGAGTAGATTCAGTTCAAACAAATTCGATCACTCTAATCACTAAACGGCGGATTTCTCCTTCAGGCAAAACCAAAACGTCCAAATTAGAAAAACACACACACACACACGTACTTATTAATTTAATTCGAACACACACATTTAATTTAAACTAAAATATTTTCACAGCATCATGAAACTTCGGTTAATAGTAAAAGAACCCTAACCATTCCTTCAGGGAGGGAGTGGGGAGGGGCACTGTAAACAAATATTTTACACGATGTTTCGGCAACAGGGGGTATTTGGAAATACCAGCCGCCTAGCTTACGCTTGATGTTGAACTAACGTGACGTTGATCTCAATATGATGTCTGCCCCAACATGACGTTGAACCAACATGGCGATTAATGAAGCAGAGAGTGATTTCAAAATGTTACTATTAACAAATAACTATTAATGTAAGAGTGCCACGTTTTGACGTCTTATGACGAAGGCGTCATAAAACCAGGAAACATATACCCTATTACGAATAGGTAACAGAATACTGGGTTCTATTCTTTAGGAAGGTGCAGGAATAAAACCAATAGCAAAGAGACCAAAACTCTAAAGGTAACATTTCTCGAGCCTTCATTCGTATAACGAAAAAACCGTTGCAGTGATAAATTTTGATATTTCCTGAGATACTGCGATACGAAACAAAGTTTTTTCAATGTTGTACGACCTAAATCGAAAAGTGAGAGTATTAAATTTCATGAAGCTGTGCTGAGCTAAATACGGCATATTTAGGCACAAGGCTTAGTATCGAATTCCATGGGGTGCGACAAATGCGGGAGTTAGAGGCTTAACGTTACAGGCTTAACGACACAGCTGCTACAGAAAGGCTCATGTTGGTTGCTGTGCGAACTTGTTTAGCAGCAACTGCCCCGGGTCTGTGCTTTGCTGTCGTTGGCAAATGACACTTTCATTTACTCGTAATCTTGTTGCAAAATGGGAGACCAAGCTCATAAGCAACTCGGGTTGCTGTAATTGTGATAATTTACAAGAAATAACAATTGATTCTGTGGCTATGCCATGTACATGTATACTAATATTTATGATATTTCGGTAGCCATTATATCAAGTCGCGTTAAGATGTGAATCAGCGAGATCTCACATTTCTCAATGAATTGTCCCCTAATGGTGGAGTCCAGTCTCTCATCGTTATTAAGCTTCAAATTGTTGTGTCAATCCTGCAATGGCGGCATCTACCTAACGAATTGCCCATCAAGGCCAATTCCGGCTTAAATTACACAGCCCACTCTCTCTGTCCCTCTATTGGCGTCATTTCTCTGGCGAATTTGTCTGAAAAGAAGCTTCTTCATTTGAAAGGAAAATATTGGCTCATTCGAGTTATTAGTTCTTTTATTTCCATCATCTGGTTTTCCAGCTCCATATTTCTTGTGACATTTAAATTGGGAAGTAGCTCACAAGCTTTGAGCACGGCAGCTGGGCTTCTACTTTCCGTCCGCACATACTGAGCAGCAGCATGGATGTGTCAGCCAGCGTCACTATCGTGTGGCATTTTCATTGCAGAGAATCTCACCATACTGCGTCATTGCAAAAACTGCTTTAAATTTTCGAAGACATCGCCATCTCACTAAATAATGTAACCTCGCCAGTTCTTAGATTAGCTCTGAAAAGGAGAAGGCTCTGACGCAAGCATTTCTCTGCAAAAACCGCAACTAAAAATACAACGAGCTAGAGCGGCCAGTGCACATGAAACATGAGTGTTTATGGACATTCGCAAGCATTAAATTAAAAACCTATTTGGTGCTTACTTCTGTAAACAAAAACATACGTATCTCCGACCAAATCTATATTGCGCAACAGAAGCGCTGTTATAAAAAAGGTGACCTCTGAGAGATCTATCTGTTATGTATAAACACAGAGTGGATGGCCATTTTAAAAAGTAGTCCCTCAGTTTATGAGTACTTTTGCACAGAATTCCTATTGGGTCTGCAGAGTAAAAAGGTGTTATACACAACAGACCGGACCGCCGTAGAGGTTGGCTGATGGATAACAACGGTAATAGAAGGATTTATTAAATTACAGGTGAAAAATGAGCACCTTTTGACTTTAACTCAAGGTATTCTCAACTTTATTTTGAGGAGATTCATTTGAATGAATGCATTTGCTTTTAGATCAAAAACTTTCGTTGTACTCAGGCTGTTTCACATTCACTGTCTCTGAAAAACGATACATGACGTCAAAATGACGAAACAACATGGCGTAGATACATTCCAAATGAGATAGGTATCTGAAATCAGCTACGATTATATCCGAAATCCTCAATAACCGCTCACTGAAAAAAAATAATTTTTACACGTGAAACATCGATTCGCTATTATTCGCAGTATCGTGCGAGTAAAAATAATTTTTACACGTGAAACATCGATTCGCTATTATTCGCAGTATCGTGCGAGTCGCATTCAAACATTAACTTAGTTATGTCAATATTTTTAATAAAAAAGGTTAAACACATGAGAACCACATGTTGCCGCCATGTTGTGACGTCACACAGAACCGTATCTGACCGTATCCGGAAGTTGAACTAGGATAGATAAAATGGCGTCGAGACATTCTATCTTTTTTTCGATACGCCATTTTTTTTTTTCGAGACTCTCTAGAGAACCGTATCTGAGGGAATGAGAAACACGGTCAGTTAATAAGACGGAAGAAAATTTTGAAACACTACGTCGTCAATTTCCATTACTAAATAAAAGAAGTGCTTCAACAGCTTGCACGACCAGTTGAAAAACGTATTTTAGTGCATACTGGCTCTATCAACAAAAAGCGATTTGGCTATAATTAAAATCGTTTAGAATTCTGCAGAAGCCATAATAAAAGTGTTGCGACGAACTCATCAGTACATTTTTGGCATTTTTTTTTTTTTTTTTTTTTTACATTTTGGGATGTTTTAATTCGAGACGTTTTTTTTTTTTTTTGTCCACTCACAGAAGGCTTTCCAGGTGACAGCCCACTGCGATTCAGGAAGCCGGCCTTGTTCCCAGTGCACGCTGAACCCATTTACCAGTATTTTACCCCACAGTGGAAAACACCGATATCACAGGTGTGTCGGTTACCTTTTGTTCTGTGGAGTTAAACAATGGACGCGGATTTTGGTTCTTGCGGTATTTCTCCTGGTTCGAAAATGTTTGAATCAGTACTGTAAGCTTGCGAAATAAACTGGTACCGCCCGCTTTGTAGATCTCATCTGGGAAAACATGCCACCCTGGAGATTTGGCATTTGATAACTAGCCTATAAATGCGTGGACTGCGTCAAGGTTCGGCTGGACGTACCCAGCCATCTGGGACAGCCTATCGATTGCAGCGTCGTTAATGATGGGGGTGGCGGGGGAGCGGGGGAGGCAGGTTCAACCCTGCTTCGAAAGGTTCAGCCCTTCTTTCTAGTATCCTTGTCCTGTCTTTTATGAGTTTCGCCACTACAAATAAGGATAGGCGAGTAACTGGGAACAGAGCAGCAACGTCTGGAGTCGTTTGTGTGGGCGTGTCTTTGACAGCTTTCCATCTTGACCACGCGTCTTGCACGCTGCGCATTTGCCTTTTCACAGTGCCTTGAAGAAGAAGAAGAAGAAGAAGAAGAAGAAGTAGAAGAAGACGAAGAAGAAGAAGAAGAAGAAGAAGAAGAAGAAGAAGAAGAAGAAGAAGAAGAAGAAGAAGAAGAAAAAGAAGTTGAAACGGTCGAGCTGTGTGCGGGCAGCTGAACAGAAAGCCATGGGGCTCAGCTGAGTGGACTGTGTTGCGGAAGGTTCCTCAGTCTTATTCCCCGCTGCCTTCCAGAAATTGGCCAGCACCTTGATACTCTAGATCCCCTGCAAACTTCGCAGCATTGTCAGTCTTCTGCTTTGTAACGCTGACTCTCTTTAACAAATTTTAGCTCCTTAACGACACCACTTGGGTTGGATGTTCAACGTGATCTTGGAGACGATAAGCCTGTAATCAGTCCAGCAATCAGTGCCATACATACCTGTTTGCCCCTTCTTGCAGTGGTGACACAGCATCCCGGGTGCCAGTGCGAGGAACGGAGAGTGTGCATCCAGGAAGTTTTGTTGTGAGTGGGTCGAAGAAAGTCTGTTAGAGCGAACTATTACTGGTCAGAGCCATTGAGCCCACCCTGGCGTTGAGATTACCAAGAAGTGTCAGTTAGTCTTCACCTGACAAAAGTTCGCTCAACCCTTGGTACGATTTATGAATCACTTCATCAAGGTTTGTCTGGTTAGGAAACATTAGCGTCACTCCCTCGACAAACATACACATGCACAGACCGTACCTATATGTCTAGCCTTCAGCGCGGAGACAATTTCACCTCAATGCAATAGCTCTTCTTCCCCAAGAGCAAGACAACTGATAGAAGTGCTGATTAATGTTTCTCGTAACATACACCAGCAACAAACGCCGCATACAGAAATTCAAGAAAGCACCATCAAAACGTCAAAGAGACAAAAAGATTAAATTTATACAGAGCAAGGGCACTAGCAAATTTTATATTGATTTTAGTACGGCCTGGGACCATCTACTGTATGCTGTATGCATGCTCTTAAATGACTCTTAAGCAACTGAGCATCAATTATATCGTAAATTGCTGTTTAACTGAGAAAACTTGTGAATGGAATTTTACTCTGTTTTGCTTATTTCTGAGAGTAATTAGTGGCATTACCCTTTCAGTCTTCGTTTTTCTTCGTTTTCGACAAATCTGCTGCAAACGTTTCAGAAAACGTTTCAGAGTAACAAGTCTGTTTCTGCAGAAATATTACAGTGCTTTTATACTTGAACCCGGAAGATAAAATATCATACGTGCAATTTTAACGTTTAATGCATCCACAAAGCCACTCTGTCCAAGGCTAGAACATCCCCTCCCCCTCCCCTCCCCTCCCCCCTACCCTCCCCTCCCCTCCCCTGGATGGTTACAGAATGGGCATGTATCCGAATTTATCCTGACAGGATTTTCTCGGATCACTTTAGGGACGCTTGCATATGCTTAACGTTAGCGATACCCCCCCCCCCCCATCCCCCTCCCCTCCCCCCTCCCCTCCCCTCCCCTGGATGGTTACAGAATGAGCATGTATCCGAACTTATCCTGACAGGATTTTCTCGGATCACTTTAGGGACGCTTGCATGTGCTCAACGTGAGCGATACCACATTCATATTAATTGGCAAAGCAGTGATCTACAGAAATGTTGCTGTTGTCACTCCAGCGACAGCCATCATCCAAGAGATCAATATGCCGCCGAGTACAGAATTCTGTCCTTCCTACCCACAATGCTGCATGATATACAAGCAATATAAAGGACTTAATTGTACCTGCACAGTTCGGGTGATAGCCGCGAGGCTATAGTGGCTATAGTAACAAAATTCACAGATGTGTGTGTGGGGAGGAGGGGGAGGGTGGGGCTAACCGGAGTTGTTGAACCAGTCGCAGACAAACCTTATGTCGGCTATTTAGCATTCTGATGGTGACAGAGGCGGGTGTAGGAAAAAATGGCAACGGAAAAAATGGCAACGGAAATAATGGTAACGGAAAATATGGCAAGTGGAAATAATGGCAACGGAAAATATGGCAAAGTGAAAAAACGGGAAAAAATGGCAAAATAACAAAATAAAAATTTTATCACAATTGTCAAATTTATTCTTAAGCGTAATATCACGAGCATGTTGCTCATTCTAGACATCGCCCCTAATAAATGCATTGTTGTGATGGCACCCGAACATCCATAGGATTAGCAATAATGTATACACAGGGTTTAAGTTTTGCCTGATGCAGCCCAAATAAATGTTTTGTTACGTTGACACCCGAGCATCCGAAAGATTAACCGCATTGTACACACAGCGAATAAGTTTTGCCTGATGCACCCCAAATAGATGTATTGTTACGTTGGCTCCCGAGGATCCAAAGGATTAACGGTGCCGCACACAGGGATTACGTTTTGCCATTTTTGCTTGCACCCCAAATACCCTGACATCAAGTGGCATTAAGTGGTTGCGTTTGGACTTTCTTTGATCCTGAGTAGTCAAGGTAGGCGATTTCTTTGTTTCGACTGAACTTCAGTGAAACCTGCAAAATTTACCATTTTTTCCTTTTTTTCACTTTGCCATTTTTTCCGTTGCCATTATTTCCACTTGCCATATTTTCCGTTGCCATTATTTCCGTTGCCATTTTTTCCGTTGCAATTTTTTCCGTACCCCGACAGAGGCATACCAGAAGCTCCCGAAGGGGTTGAAACCTTTTCTCCTTGACCTGACTAAAATCACCACCACGTTTCCTCTGGCACGAGAAAATACGCGCGGAAGAAAAGTCAGTGATAACGACACCACGGCGTCCATTTCAAGGCCTGGCTCCTTGTGGGTCCTCAGGTTTTCGAAAGTTGGATGGGAATGGGCGAAATGTCTATTTCATATACACTGAACCGCTGCCAGCAAGACAGTTCACGTGAGTCACTGAAACAGCACTTTCCTCTTGAAAGGATCTACATAAAGACATCGCTACTGATTACAGCATTCCCTATGTAATTCAATGAAAACCTCGAATATTGAGACATCTAAATGCCACAGCCACGCAGTTCACAGTGGCAACCTTTTCCCACTTTCTAGGCATTCCGTGCAAACTACCCACAACGGAAATTGCGAAATTCAAATATCAGTATGTCAGAAAAAAAGGTAAGGCCAGGGGGCGGAGGGGGGGCAGAACCAGCACTCGGTATCTCTTGAACGCGGAGTATTTGGTGGAAATTTAACTTTGCCAAACCCCTACATCAATCAGCACACAAAGTGGTACAGTGGTGTGTTTTGTCTTCCTTTTTGTTATTGTCTTGTGATTAGCGCACAAAGGCGTTCTATTTCGTGAAAAGGTTAAACCACCTCATGAGTGGTGTATTGCGTGAGCTGATCGTCATGTGTCCAGTCTATTTACGAAACGTAAAAGTGACAACAGGCTCTCGAAACCCGCTCTCACAGTCCGAGATGATAGCTGTTACAATACAAACGCATCTGTTGTGACTCACTGCGCCAGGATAGAAAGTAAGGGTCGGAGGGCGAGCGGCTCGCCAGGAATAACAATACCAGAAATAGTTTCACTTGAATCGATGATTACCGAGTAAAAATAGACCTGTTCTGGATTTTGCAAAGAATTTTTCATATGGGTCAATACAAAAACATTAGGAACTTGAGTATTTCAGAACGTTACGCACACATGTTATAGGTCGACTACGGCGACCTAATCGGCCAATCTGACTGCTTTGCATAATTGGCATTTAAACATAACTTTGAAAGATGTGACGAAATCTCCAGCATCTCAGGAGAAAACGCGTCACTTAATTGCTGAATGGGTTTTGAACAACGTAAGGCCAGTGAAGCTCAACGTCATAGCTTTGAGTTTGCGCCACTTTCACGCCTCGAGACTAGCATCGTTTGTTATATGATATGATTAACGACACGGCCGACACAGCAAGCTACATTGTATCAGCACTGGTCAATGACTAGAAAACAATAGTATCACATTTAAAATCCAGGTCAGCTAGCTACCTGGTTCATTCTGAAATGACAAAATAAACATAGCTTCCAGAAATACTGATACAGGTTGGTTTCTTTTAAAAATTGACGCATAATTTTACTTGGTTCTACTTCATCAAATAACTGCCTCTGGAATGGCGTGAACGGGCGTCTTGAAGATCGATATAGTCTATTGAATTCTGTTTCTCTGTGTACCGTTCCTGACACTGGACACATTCGGGGGCATGTTCACCTCTCAAAAGATGTTTATTACTGGCATATTTATGTCCGAGTCTTGCTGTGGTGTATAACCATATCGTTTCGGACATTACATAGTTTACAGGCGAATAACAAAAATTCAGGAAATAGATGGCAACGACTTTGTTAAGGGAGAACGGCCTTGGTTTTTTTCTGTTTCTTTATTGCCCACTCGGTGGCAACTACTCCTGGATCTATTTTTGATTCGTTGGTGTCAGTCATAACACTTGTCTTCTTCAACTGTGACGTCACGACGCTGCGAAAACAAAAGTGGTGCAAATAACTGCACAACACTGCATTTGGCACCGATCACTTACTGTGTCCCGTTTCACCCTTGATGCGAATTTACATGCAAGTAGACGGGCACTTCACACCCTCCAAATGTGCGCTCCCCAGGAACCAGGCATTTCGGGGCATTGATTCAATCCATTACCGCGGATCACTAGAATAACTGGCTTCAATTTGGCTAAGAAACTTGGTTATTCTACTTGATTAAACAACAACGTATACAGTAAAAAAAAAAGAGAGAGAGAGAGAGAGAGAGAGAGAAAATATCATCGGCAAGTCTCGACAACACTCAGACTGGGGATTCCTTCTGGGATTCCTGGAAGGAGCTGTCATCTTTGATCCATCCACGAACACATGACTCGGTATTATCGGTGGAATCTTGTCGCTGACGTCATCAGAGCACCGGGTTAGAAAATGCATGTTCATGATTCTAAGTGGCATGGCACTGATATAAAAGCGATGTTCATAGAAAAACCCGAGATTTCACCCAAAAAATGTGAACTCACTAATTTCTTTTCAGAAACCTTTAAAAAAAAGCAACATTCAGATCTTAGTACAAAGCACAATGAAGATTGGGATTCCACTGACATTTGCCCGCACTCCTACTAATCTAAGAGCAAACCTGAAACGTGACAATGATTCGGATTCCAGGTTGAATTCCATTTTTTATTTCTTAGGACATTGAAAAGAAGCCTGTTTAGGAACAAGTGATTTTATAAATACGGCGCATAAAAGCTGGTCCACTTCCTGGTCAACTTCCTGGTCTATTTCCTGGTCTACTGCCTGGTCTATTCCTGGCCCACTGCCTGGTCTATTTCTTGGTCTACTGCCTGGTCTATTTCGTGGCCTACTGCCTGGTCTATTCCTGGCCTATTGCATGGTCAACTTCCTGGTCTATTTCCTGGTCTACTGCCTGGTCTATTCCTGGCCTACTGCCTGGTCTATTTCCTGGTCTACTGCCCGGTCTATTCCTCGCCTACTGCCTGGTCTATTTCCTGGTTTACTGCCTGGTCCATTTCCTGGCCTACTGCCTGGTCTATTTCCTGGTCTAATGCCTGGTCTATTCCTGGCCTACTGCCTGGTCAACTTCCTGGTCTATTTCCTGGTCTACTGCCTGGTCTATTCCTGGCCTACTGCCTGGTCTATTTCCTGGTCTATTCCTGGCCTACAGCCTGGTCTATTTCCTGGCCTACTGCCTGGTCTATTTCCTGGTCTACTGCCTGGTCTATTCCTGGTCTACTGCCTGGTCTATTTCCTGGCCTGCTTGTATTGCGGTGCTTGTTTCTGGCGGGAATTTTTCTCTGTGCAAAGTGGTACTGACGAAAAGTTGAGACTCTAACAAAATACTGTGGAATTTTAAAACGAAGATTGAGCCGAAGAACACTGGTACAGAATTGAGCTTATTCACTAATCAGCATAATAAAAACAATTATTTATAAAAAAAGCCCTCGGCCGGGGAGACATACTTTTTTTTCGGGGAGTGGCCAATGCATCCGAATTATCCGAGCCCTCGTTAATTCGTACTTTGCCATAGGAACCAACAGGTCCTAAACTTGGGACCGACGAATTTGGTACGAATTAACCAAGGGCACGAATTAACCGAGGACGAATTAACGGGTGGCTCCTGTATCATTCCGAATAAATTCCTTGCCAATGAGATGCCCTGAGTTCGCCCTTGCAGTGGTTGCCCCGTCTGCCACAAACACGTGCCCTCACAACAACCGTCAATAGTGGATTAATGGTCACATCCATGCAAAGCAAAGCCGCCAGCTGGCTTCCGACAAGCCCTTGTTTCTGCTTCAGAGCGCGGATAATAAAGTAGTAGGGGCTCAGATATTCTTCCACTGTGGCGGTGCCTTGTATATTGACGGTACTGTTTAACAATGCCTCAACGGGGGTTGGGTTTATCGAAAGCATGCCAATAAGGGAGTTCGAAAGGTTTCAAGAGTAATCAAAACAGAAGAAAGCAAAATGCAAAGCCGTCAGATAAAGGTTAACTGACATTGGGTGAAGTCAGTTACATACACATTATACATTAATTTCGCGATGTTCTGATTTCTTAAATTGCGTAAACAATGTGGATTAGTCTTCATACAGCAAAGAGTAATTTTCGTAGTGTTACTCGTGTTCTTTCTCGATTATTGGGAAGTTTTAGTTAGATAGAACGGGCCTGGGAGTTTCACCCTAGCTGCGATTCTTCAGTGAAGGCATCAGCTGTGCGGCATCAGGCATCGCAACCTACCACGTGAAGACTGCATCGGACAGTACTGTATGTCAGACAGCAATATAATCGGAACACTGTCCCATAGTGACAACAGCACAACTAAACCTCATTTTCGCTAGCGAAATGTTAAACACTTGACAAAAATTAAAACACAAAAATACTTCCTTCAATGGGTTATTTCTTGAATAATATATTGCAAACAACACAGCTTGAATACGTCTTATAAGCCGAGTAGTGTTTCGTTTTTGCTGACTTAATGTTTTATTGACTGATCCACTTGGCGAAGTGTGTTGTGCACTAAAGGAACTAATTTTAATTTAAAATTTTTTAAATTTAAAATTTTTTAAATTTATTATTCTGTTCAATTTGGAAAACTTCATTTTTTTCATACAGTGGTCCCGGCTTCAGACACCACCGTCTTTGTCGACGAATCTTACAACCTTTTGTTCTGAAATTTTTTACTATGTGAAGGTTTATTTCTTTAGAACGATATCCGGACAAAACGTCGACGGTTAGAACGTCGATTTCCAAAACGCAGATTGTGAAAACGTCGACAAGTGCAAAGCGGATGAAAGTCGACAATTCTTGGCCAGGGGTCTTCTCCCCAGCGAGTATTACTTACAAGTGTTTAATATATCCAACAGCACCCCCCCCCCCTGCTCCTCCCCACCATGAAAGTCATCGGGTGCGGCAGAAATAGGTGGATGGCTTGATCACGAGTCACGTTGTGTTCTGGAATTCAATTGAATTTAATAGCGAATGGTATGTCCTGTTTAAGGTGCTCCGTATTTACGGAGTAATGCACCGTATATTTAGGGTGCTGTTGAGTGTTACAGAGTCTAGCCCCTACAGCAGACGCAATGTTCGCATTTATTTCGGAGGACCACAATCGATCTTTATTTAAGATCATGAAGTTGTAGTTGTGACCCTAGTCCATCTGTTGCTCAGAATTCAGACTGGAGCACGAGATCTGTCATTTGGAGTTCAACTTTGTTGACAGTGTTTATTTTCGTGGTTGCTAGTGTGAATAAAAAACTATATATTTGTCATCACAGATGTTTTAATTGTAGAACGTACTAAGTTCAATTAATTACGTTTCTTAAGAGGAACGACTATTTCATTTTAGCCAACAAGTATTGGTCGACGCGTTATCCGATTTTACATCTGTCGACGTTTTATCCGACGACCTTTTGGCAGTTGACGTTTTGATCGTTGACGTTTTATCAAGCATCCGTTTAGAGCATGTTGATCTAGGTAAAGCTGCCCAGCTATTTGGCTCATGCTGCCCAAAACCAAAAATACGGGACTCTACTGTGTTCCGACCTGTCAAATATATAGCCTATCAGGTCACTGTAGCTTCAGGCAAGACGAAAATAGCTCTTCACTTGGTATTCCAGACGAAATACAGTACAGATGAGCAATAAATAGCCACACACATTATGAGAATTTTTGTTTATTTCGTTTTTTTTTTCTGCCATATGATGCAATCTCAGACTTCACATCCTAACTCGTAAACATGTTCAATATTTAGTTCGATCCAAAGGGTGAGTGCAACAGGAGTGAACCAAGAAGTATAAACGTATTTATACACAACAACACCTCGCCACATTGACAAGGTTATGTCAGAGATGTACTTAATTGATTTTAATAGCCAAAAAACGCGGGACCACAAATTATGTCTTTATCAGTAGTCTGTAGTCATAACCAATTTCATTATAATGAAGTTCTATTCTGTATTTCCTTCTCATTTTTAACATCAATAGATTGCTTTATGTTCTCTCGACTTTCATCTTCTAACGCGCAAGTTACATTTACGACCAGCATGCTCCCTAACAAAAACGTTTTGCTCCTATCAATATAAATGGAAACCAGTGTCGACTCCGTTTTTGCCTGTGCTGGTGTAAATAAATAAGGAAGTGAAATAAGCATAAGGAATGTGGGAACAAGTTATCTATCTCTGGGCTTACCTTGCAAAGTAAGAATATTATTTAACTCCGAAAAAAAATGTTACCCTTTTCAAAAATAGATTTGCAACCATTCATTTCCGCAATGCAACTGTAGAGAGAGAAAAAACAGATGTTGGCCACACCCCAAACCCGACCCTAAAAGACTTACAGTCACACTTGAGGCCCTGGTGTATAAGGCCGTAGAGCAATGAGCCGCAATGGTCGCAGAATGTCGGACTTCCATAGGAGTGAACTTTGAACTTGTGCGTATTTGTTGCCTGAAAGAACAAGATATGCATAAAATTAGTCAAAATATTCCATTGGTTAGAGTACAATGATTGTGATCTAAAATCATGTTTTATGTGATTTTATGGTTTATAAAGTCACACAGAAGAACGACAGGCATATTTTAATGAGAAGTGCAAATGTCAAATGTTAGATATAACAACACATGTTGTATATTCACAGAACTAACTGAAAGAACCTCTGCTGGAACTGTAGTTCTGCTTTACGTACTTAACTTGTGCGGCGAAACGGCAGTAGAGAGCGTACGTGCTTACACTGTTAATGGTAGCCTTTTGTAAGCGATGTAATAATTTAGTCATGCTACAAAGTAGTTCTCTTAAAGTTAACTTATAAAACTTTCAGTAATTAGCCATTAAATATAATTATTTCAACTAAGGCACCACAACAGCTTGTACAACGCAGAGATAACGACAGATGTACGGACGCACGTAAAGAAAATTTCTACACAGCGGCTGTAATAACCATCGACCTTTATCCTCCTCTCCCTCCACTCTAATAAATACTAATCACAACACATTTGACAACACTCCCAGACTTCACAAACTGGTTCGGGTGAAGTGAACATCCCTCTCCCACCCCACTGCCAATACATTAGACTCGAACACCGTTCAGACACAAAACCATACATTCATCACGGAAACATTCACTAGGAGTTCTGTGTAACATCGGACACCAACTTTTCCTCGGTCAGTGTTACACAGAAGCAAAATTCTAATGCTAAGTACCAAAACCTTATATTCAAACACGCAACATTTTTTCCAGTTCTTGACACTTGGTTCACGCCTGAACACCCGCACACAGCATTTTCTGCCGGGTCGATAGAGAAGCCTGAGCAGGAAACCCTGCGCTGTAATTTCTATGTCGCAGTTGTTGGGAAGGGTAAATTAAATGCAATTGCTTTTCAACAACAAAAACATCCGTAATAGCTGCATATGTTTGAAATGTCGTTTATTTTGAAATGAAACATTTGCTTTTTGTTCACTCGATGGAACAGCCTGTGTATAACGACATGGGTGTCTGTCTTTGTGAAGTTTGGGCTCGACGGTATGTTAAGGACTCCAGTAAAACCTCGAGTAGCCCATGCTATTTCTATTCTGTTGAATGGTTTATGTCTCGTTGTTTCAACTGAACAGAAATTGTGGAAACGGGAAAAAAAAATAATTGATTTCTTACGTAAACCTAGAAAACTATGCATACTGCAACCATCAACATACAGCTTGATGGCAAGTCATTGGAATGATAGGAGGTTCCCGGCGCCAACTTTTAATTCCAATGCTGTTACTCAAATTACACTTTCCTGCGGTCACCATGCCAACGAATCCTCTTGAAATTTGACGACACTCTTACCAGACATTAGCTTTCAATGAGGTCTCTTAGTAGTCGGAAGTCTCCTTGCCTATTGTTTAAGTATGTTCAGTAAAATAAAATATTTCGCGATTGTGACTGTTGATCAGTGCCCCAGGGAAGAGAGGTTGTCATCTGTGGCTGTAAATATCAATTTTTTTTTTCAATGGAGCTCTACATACCTTTATATCTCAAAGGCGTTCACAAGCATTTTTTAAATTACGCTATTTTTTTTTATTTAAAAATATATTGTGTGAAACTACAGTGAATTACAATTAGACTGCGAAAAACATTACATACAGATAAAAAAACTACATTCGATTCTGTATAGGCAGACAGACGCTCATTTGTAGGGAAGAGCAGCCTGCAATGCCCTCCAGTACAGAAATTCAAGGCTCTCCAAATGCCTATCAAACAACCCGAGAGGGTCTAGCAGGCACGTCACACATAAAACGTACAGAGCGGAAACCGCAGTGGTCAAACAACTGACGATATAGAGACAGTTTATGCTACACATTACAAGCAATGTAATACGACTACTGCTACAACCGTGTTATAATAGCATTAGATCAACACTTGTAATATATCTACCTAATTCCGTCTTCTTTCTGCCAATGAATAGGAAAACCTGGCTACTTCCTATAGAGTTCCCACATTGAAGCGCCAAAACTCACATACAAAGGCAAGGCTTTTTATATCAGCATAATACACAACACAGCAACTTATACGCCGACGGTCTAAAGCAACTTATACGGCACATCACAGCAAAAAAATGGCGTTATATAATAACCTAACTGGAACAGGGATTGACATGAGTTCTATTTTACACTCGCCAGCTTGAATGGTACAGTAAAATCCACACTACCCTGTGACGATTGTGGCGAGCAATGTCTATGTCTGCCAGAATACAGTTTTTGTACATTACACACAGCTGAACAATACAACATAATCTATATTCAACACAGTTGTTTCTTGAACAATTTTATCTACAATGTATCACAACATCATGGGTACCTAAAGCATCCAAAAAAATTCTACGAGTTACCCTTCAATACGCACACAAAAAAAAAACAGCACAATACCTACACGTCAGCCCACAAAACAAAACAAAAACGAAACTGCAAACCGAAAAGAAATATAATGAGCACCGTACACTTTGTATAAACCGCCTAAATTGATCAAAAGTCCGCGCTACAATGGTTTTATATGTGGTCTTTCAGAATTGAGTACTTAGGCATTCTGACATTGGTTTTAAAGGTCACATACCAAAATCAAGCACAAGGGCTGCAAAGTTCATTGGCTAAAACTGTATGGGTACATTTTTTCGTATTCTATTATTCTTCTGAACTGTGTCACTTTTTCTGTGATAAACATCAACTTGACGAGTAAATATCCAATACAAATGCATCATGACCAGGTACCAAACCGTCAAGGGCATGAAGACAAGGTCACACATTCAAACGAAGGGGGACAATAAAAAAAAAAAAGGTTTACAAAGGAGCAGCAGATGTTTACTGCAATTTTTCATAGTGTTCTTTTTAAAGGCTTCCCTAACAGCCTGCCCCTGAGAACAGCAAGAAAGTATTTATTAACGTAACCTATCACGATCCTTCTGTTTCAAGGTACCACAAACGTGCGGACATACGACCGGACACCATGTTATTCACACCAGATGCAGAATGGCACGTTGCAAAAAGCAAGGTATAGCATTTTTTCTGATGATGGTGTCTTCAACACAGGGGCTTCTGGAAACGCTGATTTCATAACTTGGATGACATTCCTATGTCGACCATTACATCTTACGAGTGACGACAAATTTTTAAGACTGTGGGACCCCAATACACTGTTACTACAGGGGAAGCTTTGACAGCAGTACTTTCTTTCAAATGGTTTTATTTTTAGTTAAGAATGTGTCTGTTTTGCTGACAGAATACTGAAGCCTGCGGTGCCAATGCACTCTAAAAATCAATTAATTGCATTTTTTTCAACGAAGTATAACTATAACTAACTAACTAACTGACTGGCCGATTGAGACCGGATGCATGCTGATGGGAATGCCCGGTGTGCCTACCAACGCAAACTCGGCTAAAATACTAAAATTTTGCATGTCACTCAAATGAACAAAAGTGGTGGTGGAACGTTTCAGCGACTTCCAGGAATTTATCTCCAAAGTGTTGTTCATTTAGAATGAGTTGTAAAAAAAAAAATAAAATACATATAGACATATTTAAACTTAAATCACTTCCAATTGAGAATAATTAACCTACCTTTCCTTTCATGGCTCGTAAAAACTTGAAAGTAAGTATCAATAATCAATGTTAAAATTTGGAAACAAAGTTATATGACTATATTTTAAATATAAGATTCGTGGGGATGCGTTCACATGTTCGCAAAAGGGGATTGTTATGGTAACTTGTGGAATCTTGCCCTGCCAGTATATACTATAATTATCAGTTATCTTACCGAGATGCGAGTGGACTTCCGCACCACTACCAGTTATCCACTAAATATCTACTACTACCACCACCAGTTATCCACATACAGACATTATTTGGTTCAAATTGTAGAGGGCGGGGGGGGGGGGGGGGGGGAGAGGCGAAAGTAGCCAGCGATATCCACATGAAACAACGCTTAACTGCTCCTATGTGAAACACAAACTCAACCACAGTCGAAACGGGCTCACAGAAAAAGGCCAGGTGCAGCATATACACAAATGCGGCTTATGGACACACAGGTTTACTTGCAAATATGTAAGATCTGCTTCCTCACATGCAAGAACTTACTGTGTACTCATTCTACCCAATATCCGCCAAAATTCCTCCATTTGGCCTTTTTTCAAACTGCTCCAAACAGAAGCGCATTGGTAACAATCGTACCGAATTTACATGCAATCCAGATTACAGGACATGTGATAGTTTTAAAGATAGCATATATATATATATATATATATATATATATATATATATATATATATATATATATATATATATATATATATATATATAGATATATATATATAGATATATATATATATATATATAGAGGCACAAACGATGGCCTATATATGACAAGCCCATAAAGCCTCATGGGGCCGACTGGGTCCAAGAAAACGTGAAATGTAAACTTTGTGTGCTAAAAGACTTGATGAAGGGAGTGCGGGGCTCAAAGACATCACATCTGTGTGTGGAATATGTGTCACGATTATCACATATATAAGGAACATTACATAAAGCATCGTCCCCAATAAACCCTTTAAAAAGGTACCCAAAAACGTTTACAGACTCTCCAAAGCTGTAGTGAAGACAAATACAGGGCAGTATGTGGTATTTTTCCGCGTACAATAGTTTAAATAATTTAAAAGAAGTGGGTGTATGCTAGAATTTCTTCACCGTGCAATTAATCGATGGAATCCTTAAATACATCCTAATAACAAGAAGCAAAACTCACAAGGTGGTAAGACTTGTACAGCTCTTTTCGTGGTGTATAGTAGAACCACGTTATAAGGACATCGGTTATAACGCCACAGTGCTGGTAACTGCATTAACTTTAAGGTCCAAGTCGAGCTTCTTCTCAAAATTAACTATGCCGGGTAAAAAATGTGAGCACATAACAAAATCGTGCGCGCAGGTGGGTCAAAAATGATCCATGTACAACCCTCCAACCACCACATTGACTTTCCCAAAAAGAATACAGTTCGGCCGGATTAACCTAGACGATTGGTGTACAAGGGGTAAGGAGCGAGAAGGGGGAGCTAGGGGGTTGGTACTTAATCTGAAACCTGACTGGGGACATTTAGTCAAAAAAAAAAAAAAAAGAAAGAAAAAAAACTAGCGAAGAGCTTATCACACCACAGCAAGAATCCTGTTTTTTATCCACTAGGAAATTTCAGGTGAATGAGCGCTTTATTTATGTTTCAGAAAATGCAAACTAATCCGGAAATCGCCATTAGCCTTCGAGGAGTTTGTTGACTTCTGACAGTATCCGCAACAGCGGCAGAGGAGCAAAAAACGACAACGTGAATTATGACCTCACTTCAGCTTTTCTGCCACTTACTGTTTGTAGATGTAAGACCTTTAGAATAGGCAAAAAGCTAAACTAAAGAAGCCCTCTGCCTTTTTTTTTTTTTTTTTTTTTTTTTTTGCTCAGTATTGCACAGAAAACCTTCTTGACCCAAAAGGAAAAAAAATGACTGCTGAACCCACCTGATGTTTCAAATAATTGAATAATTACGAAAACTTATATTACGTCTGCCAAAAAAAGGCGGTATGCAAAACCCAATCCAGAATAAATTATGAACAACAGTGCTTCTAATTAGCTGTAATTTTTCATGACTGAGGAAAGAATTGAGACCCAATGCTCCTGCCAAGAACATTCTGTGTCATACACGAAAATAACAATATGTGATTCGATGTGATCAACGGTGTGCGGATGAGCTGACTAGTTTGCGGGGGGGGGGGGGGGCAAAACAATGCTTCTTCTTTTTTCAGTCGCACGTACATTAAATTTCCAGAAAAGACTGATCAACACTTACATCGGAATCTGGCCCCTGATCGGCCCCTGGACACTGGAAGGTGACAAACTCGTGACATCTCTTATGCACCACGAAACTGCAAACTGAAACACAAATGCAGAGGTTTTTAAATATCCGTGAGTTTAAATGACATAGTTATAACAAGATTATAATGATATAGGAACTGGTGGTGAGCACTTTTTGCAGTAAACTGCGACTGGATTTTTTTTAATTCCTGTTACTAACAGAGAAATAGCACTCGCGATCCTGGCAGGAGCCCGGCAAATTCTGGGATTTCAGTATTATCACGACATATTGTTCTGATACAGTGGGGGACTGGATGTCAATGCTTCCCCCAAATCCCACTGTCTTTGTCAACATTTCGAGAACTTTGAAACACTGCTACCGGATTTCAAATAAATTTGATATGGATTCTGAAAACTTCCCCCATTATCCCGGTGGAAGTCGAACAGAATCGGAATCTGCAAATCCCAGCTCTTCGACCAACCCCCCAAACCACCCATCCCCCCCCCCAAAAAAAAAAAGAAAGAAAACAAGTGGGTCAGTGAAACTGACTTTGTCCCCCGCCGGCGTACAATCCCAGTATTTGATTTTGTTAGGTTGGACTACAACCCTTAAGCAATTCGTGTCATATTCGTGAATTTTAAAATTCCAGCTGCGCCAATGTCCTTGGGCCGACCTGGCTCATTCACAATACCAATTCTTGTTACCACCTATACTACCTATGTGTATAACATTTTGCCAATTGATCAAAAAATGTAGGCTTGAGTGTGTTAACAAACTCATTCCAGTATGTCAGGATTGGGAAAATTTCTGAAGTTCAGCTTTGCCAATGTCCTTCGGCCGATAGCACTCATTCACAATAGCAACCTTTCTTGGTTCTAGTACTTCCTATATGTAAAATATTTTAACAATCGATCCAGAAATGTAGGCTTGAGTGTGTTAACAAACTTATTCAAATGAGTAAGGATTGGGAAAATTTGTGAAAAGTTCAGTTGGGCCAATGTCCTTGGGAAACATGGCTCATTTACAATACCAAACCTTGTGGGTTCCAATACTACTTATACTTAAGATATCTTATAAATCGATCCAGAAATGTAGGCTTGAACGTGTTAACAAACTCATTCCAGTATGCAAGGGTTGTGAAAATTTGTGAAGTTCAGCTGGGCCAATGTCCTTGGGCCGACAGGGTTCATTAAAAATACAGACCTTTGATGGTTCCAATCCTTCCTATATGTAAAAGATTTCAACAATCAATCAGAAATGTAGGCTCGAGTGTGTTAACAACTTAACAAACTCATTCAACTGAGCAAGGATTGGAAAAATTTGTGAAGTTCAGCTGGGCCAATGTCCTTGGGCCGACAGGGCTCATTTACAATACCGACATTTGCTGGTTCTAATACTTCCTATATGTAAAAGATTTCAACAATCGATCCAGAAATGTAGGCTTGAGTGTGTTAACAAACTCATTCGACTGAGTAAGGATTGGGAAAATTTGTGAAGTTCAGCTGGGCCAATGTCCTTGGGCCGACATGGCTCATTTACAATACCGATCCTTGTTCGTTCCAGTACTACCCATATATGCAATATCTTAACAATAGGTCGAAAAATGTAGGCTTGAGTGTGTTAACAAAAGTGTCGACAGACGGACGGACAGACCTGAAAAACCTTTCGGACGCATTTAAAGTTTAAAGGGTATTTTCTTCCTCAGTCATGGTGGGCACTACCTGCAACAAATTCGTGAAATAAAACTCCCTCACCATTAAGTGAAATGAGTTTTCACTACAACCTTTCGATTTTAATGGCTGTCTCAGACCAAATATACTATGCATCGTTTGGGAGCGCATTTTATTACTTTCAAGCTTGCTAGCCTTAATCCTTTATTGCATTCTTTAAACCCAAGAAGGTACAGTGAGAATTTCTTTATGCAGAGGTGGAGTGAAAACAAGCTAGCGTGGCCATCGATTTTCTCGGCCGCTGCTGTTCTCACAGCTCCACGATTCCTGCTGCCTGGGGTTACAGCATTACAATTTTCTCCAGCTGAATCGAACAATAGGTGACACGAAAGTGAAAAATATAATTATGGTCGCATGCCTTGCTAACGGCCGAATTGTTGCGAGTTTTCTTTCTCTCAGTACCCTTATTGCTTTTGGTAATTATAAATCATTGGCTGAATCAGAGGAAAGGCCATCCATCCCTTGAACAATCCTTCGGGCCGTTCTTTAATAAACGACGTGAAATTTTGTCACTTCAGGGTAGATTCAACCACACAGTTACATGACATACTTTCTTGATTTCAGATCCAGGTTAAAATCGATCCCGAGAAAAAAACTCTCTGTGCTTAATACTGCTGTTACACTCCATCCATCGGCAACAACTGCCTCGTTTTTGAGCACCAATGTTGCTAAAACTACGGAAACAGATATTTTGAGAGTGACTGCTGACCTAAAAGGGACAAATTTAAGGGAAAACAACACAGATACGATAATGAAGGAAAAGCTTCACTGCAGACAATGATTCGAAAGTGTTTCGCGGGGTTTTGAGGATCTGTGACTGAATAACATTAACATTTTTTAGATGTACATTTGGAGCTGCCTCCCCGATGCTCATTGTAAATCCTTGAATACAGTTCCTATATCTTAACCCTCTGAGCCTGGGCTGTGACTGGCAAACTTTCGGTATCCTAGATTCTCGACAGTGACCACGCCGGATGTCCACCACAGACATCTTGTCGCCACCTCCCAACGTTACATGTCACGCTTTGCGCTGATTAGTTACGTGCCTACCCTTGATTGAGTTGCTGCTATATATAAATCACAGTTTTCTTCATCGGATCCATGACAAAAGGTCGAGATTTTTTTTAATTGGTTAATAAACATTAATTTTATTTTCAACATTGGAAATTTTAATAAAGCGCATCAAACGTTCTTTGTTCTATTGTCACATCAATGACCTGAGATTACTGTGCTGTGAGAAAGATTAGTACAGACTAGGACAAAAATGCAATTAATTCCTTCATCTCAATTCACCAATAATCTATTCAAGTAGTTGTTTCATTGCACTTTAACTTGAGTCAAATCCATCAAAGACATGATAAAAGGGTAACTGCAGTTCTTGCGGACCGAAATTCCCGCAGGCGCAGAGTCCCGTCATCAACTACTTTGTCTCTACCTGTGTGACCGGCACCTACCGCAGAATCAACCAGACACCCGACCCCCTCCCCCCAGTCTGGAACATCCACGAAGCCACGACAAAACAATGAGCCGCGTACCAACATCTCCGAAGCGTGGAATCAGCGATTTTCACACCTCGTAGGCTTTAATCACCCAAGCATTTGGGTGCTCGTTCGCGGAATTTAGGGATTTCAAATTTAATGTATTTTGTGATAATAAATCCTTTAAATTTGAGTATATTTAGTGTATTTTGTGATAAAAAATCCTTTAGACTTGTGTCTCAACTGTTTTTGCATTGCCAGAGTATATACGAAATTTCGACCTTTTGTTGCGTTTTCCACTTTCGATCTTTCGTCGTTCGATCTTTCGTCGTTCGACCTTTTGACGCTCGACCTTTTGTCGGGACACCTCTTCATCAATTGCATCATGTAGCTTAGTGAACAGCAACACCACGTTCCTTTAGCAATCAAAATTCTGTCCTCCTCTATCCCCTCCCCCCCCCCCCTCCCAATCTGTACATCCGCGTATGTATGCCAGGTTGTTTGGTGTACGCCCAACCTCTACCCCACCCCCGTATTTCAATGTTTAAGTTGCAGCCTCAACCGCCCCCTTCCCCCATCTTCCTCCTCTTCCTTCTTAAGCTTTGTGTTATTTGCATCTTTATGTATTGTTAAATCGAGAAAAGAAGCAGCGGAAAATATAGTTTAGCGAAAACGTTTCTACTTTTATTCGTGTTCAATTGACCGCATTTTCGCCTGATTCTGTGCCCGAGAATCGAATACGTTATTCGGGCATCGTGGCTGGATGGAAGCAGCCGCTTTAGACTCCAATAGTTTTTAAGTTTTAAATTGGTGCTTTCTATCCTACACCAAATGCAAAAGAAGAATCGTGATGTGAGCAAATTAAATCCCACGGCCATCCCGTTTCTAAGTACAATTTGGGTACAAGCAGGAGCAATCTTCGTGCCGAGAAATGAATCCGCCAAACTGTAATTTCACAAAACTAGGGTGCTGCTTTGCTAAATTTAGAATAATATGTCAATCCGCCTTTGGTCGCGTAGGATAATAAACACGACCTCAGCGTCTTCGGGATGTTATTTTTTGTTTCTTATTTAATGCAAATGCCACTAAGCCTCCGATTTGTTTATACATACTGAGTCACATGACACGGTGGCATTTCTCATTTTTAAGTATCAAAAGAAACATAACACTTCAGCATAGCAGGGTGAAAACCACGTTTTTTTACCAAGCAGCGCCCACAGATTTTAAGTTACTCAGATGCCAACATTACAATTGTATATGAACCTGGAATACAGAAACTGAAAGGAACCTGGAATACAGAAAATGAACGGAACCCGAAAATATACAGAAACTGAACGGAACCTGACATTTAGAAACTGAAGGCATAAGTAGAAAGAAATATATTTATCTCCTCCCTGGGAAGAAATAGGGGAGAAAAAGGCAAGAAGCAGCTTTGTTGCGACAAGAAATTGAAGAAAGTGACAAGACAAGAATGTCCAGGAACATCGTGACCAGCCGCGATCTAGTGAATCACGTATCAATAGCCCTGCATGGTCGCCGTGGTCATACTGTAAAACCCAGTTGCAGAAAATTCGTACAAAATTTTAAAGGAATCTGGTCAAAATTATACGAAAAGAAACGTTTTGAAAATTGGCTACCAAATATTTTTAAATGCATCCCATATCCCTCCTCCATTCAGCCAATTTTGGCGGATCGCCAAAAAAGTAATTTTTCAAAAGAGGACTGCCTAGCGAACATTTATGAAAAATTTGAAGAATATCCGATCAAAATCCTTGGAGGAGGACAGCTTTGAAAAATGGCTACCGAAAAAGTTTTTGGTGGATAGCGAAAAAACAAAAATTAAGAGAGGACAGCTTAATGAACATTTAAGCAAAATTTGATGGTAATCCAATCAAAATCGTAGAAGAAGAAAAAATCCTTTGGAAAATTGCCAACCAAAAATTTTAAAATGCCCTTCATATGAAATATTTTATGGCTGGCGAAATAAATTCAGGAGAGACCTACCCAGTAAACATACGTACAGCATTTAAAGGTAGTCTGATCCAAACTGCGGGACAGAAGATTTGAAAATTGCTAACCAAAAATCATAAACGCCCCCCTACTTAGCCATTTTTTGGCGAATCGACAAAAAAAAGTAACTTTTCAAAAGAGGACCGCCTAGTGAATATATATGAAAAATCTGAAGGCAATCCAATCAAAAATTAGGTAGAAGCTGTTTGAAAATTTGCTGCTGAAGAATGCCCCCCCCCCCCCCCCCTCTATTTAGCCAATTTTAGGTTGATCGCCAAAAGAGTAGCTTCTCAAGAGATGACAGAACATTTATGCAAAATCTGAAGGCAATCCGACCAAACTTGTGGAAGAAAAAAAAATCTTTGGAAAATTGGTTACGAAAAAATTTAAAAATGCCCCCTCCCATTAGGTCAGTTTTTGGTGGATAGACCAAAGAGTAATTTTGCGTGAGAGGCCTTCCTAGCAAACATTTTCGCGACATTTGAAGGCAATCCGATGAAAATTTTGAAAGCATTTTGTAAAATTGGCTACCAAAAAGTTATAAATGCCCCTCATTTGGGCAATTATTGGCGGATTGCCAAAGACCAAAAAAAAATTTTAAGACAGAATCGTCTAGGAAACTTGAAACTGAAAATAAAAGCTATCCAAATTGTAGGAGAATAAATATTTAAAAACCGGTAACCAAAAAATTGAAAAATGCCCCCTATTTGGTCAATCGCCAAAAAAAGAGTATTTTTTCACGAGAGGCCTTCCTAGTAAACATTTGTGCTAGATTTGAAGGCAATCCAATAAAAAATTGTGGGAAAAGAAGCATTTTAAAAATTGGCTACAAAAAAATTATATAAATGCCCCATGGACGAAACAAAATAATTTTTAAGAGAGAACGGTTTGGCGAACAATGGGACAACATTGAAAAGACATCCTCTACATACAATCAGTCTGTAAACACACCATTCCTTTCGTATATCACCACAGAAACGAAATATCAATGACTAGAAATGTGTCCGTTGGAGAACGTAACTGTCCCTGGATAATAGTTCATGCAATGAAAATCTGAGGGGTTACAGTTAATCATGTCGACCGTTCGGATATACTGTAAAGGTGGCATAAGCCAATAACACCGTATTATTGAAAATAAGAATTCTGAAGTTAATAAGAAACCAGATATTTTTGGGTAGGCTATTCGATTCCCCAAACTTCAAGCTGCCACAGTGAACACTTCTAAGATGACTAAGCAGGCACGGACGAGGCCAACACTATTTGACGCTCCAACCTTGTCGGGAGGGTAAAAAGTTATGCTTTTTCATGATCTAAGTCATTGAGTAATCGACATTTAAAACGATGAGAGTGTATCCGTGCAAGGAGCGCGACGAATAAAATAATCAGATGTAGATTCATATCCAAGTGAAGTGGGAATATCGGGTGATTGTTACTTAAAAAAACTGACATTGGGACAATATAACGCCAAAGCCAATTGTTCATGAAGGTACGAGGATCAACACGTTTTATGTTTATCTGGGACATCCCTGTTGCATTTGGACAACTTTTGGCAAATTGTGGCTGAATCGCCAGATAAATTTCAACCCTGGTAAAAATGATTTTGGTTGACATTCTTGACACATCGCAAAGATGTCTAAATGCATTGGTAGCAAGAGTAGACTTTTTGCGTTGTTTCTAAAATTTGGTCATGGTCGTTTTGGCCAATATTGGCCAAACTGTGGTCGTTTAGGCCAACAATGACCAAATCGTCACCAGGTCACAATCGTGGTGGAGGGTCTGCTAGAGGACATTCATGTGAAATTCCAAAGCGACTAAATTAGATGTGTTGGAAGAGTGGCATTTTTTTCGTTGTTTTTTTTTTTTTTTTTGTATGAAATTTGGCCAGAGTTTGCGGTAACAGTTTAGCCACTTTTACCCAAATCGCCAACAAATACACGATTCTTGAGGGTACGCTAAAGAACATTCACGTCAATTTCCTGTTTTGGCCAGCAAGTTCGACAGTGGATTTATTGGGGACTAAAGCGATCAGTAAGGTTAGTACTGTTTTGTAATTTACTGAAATTTGGCCAATATATCCAAAATGCTATATACAGTAATATGCAACAAATTATGACAATGCATGCAACAATTTTGGCTTTACCACATAAATCTCAAACCCAGGACACCTTCATGGCTTCTGCCCCTTCATTTCTTATCAATTGATGCTTTCAAATGAATCCTAATGAGCCATTCGTCGGCTGTATGCGTCTTTTTTTTCTTGTTTGTTAGGCTACGCTTCTTTGACTGTTCCAACCAAGGAACACATATAAATTTCAAAGCAACATTGGACTATAGTTTTCTTATTGCAGCGAAGTGCAAGTATCGACAAATATCAGATGCTTGCAGCAGCTAATGGAAAGATTTTATATGCAACCTGTAACTGCGATGATAGGTAAAATCAATGCTTGTTCGGCTAATCCGTTTAGATATAGGAAGATGTAGGATGAATACATATAGAAATCTAATTATTGGCTGTCTAAATTGCGCGATATTAATTAACGCAATAGGAATCCCAATGATTTTATTGTCCGAATGTACGTCACGAGGAGAAATAAGCAATTAATCAGTGAAAAAAGTTCCGCCGTAGCCAAGCAATTTTCTCCCACAAATTTTTTATGACTTCTAACTACTCTAAAGCAAGGCGAATTGACAGACTCTGATACTTCAGCAAGACAACGACATTTAAACGCCAAGTGGTCACCAGTAGCGTTTGCGTTACAGGCGAACAATATGATAAAATACACATTAGTTTCAAAATAAACAAGAAAAACAAGAGCTCTGTGTCAAACATTCGGCCAAAATATAAATTTTTCAGCTACTTTCATAACAAGCAGAAAGTTAAAACCTGGCACTAGCCCTGTTATCACACTATCCAACCCGAGCAGCTACAAAAAGTTACCCCCTGTTCAATCTTGACCCATGCTTGCACAATAAGCACCTCCAAATTATGCTAAGTTAGACATGACGCAGTTGTAACTCTGTTAACAAAGTAGTATGTACAGCAGCACCACGAACAAATTAAGAGCTTTGTTGCCGCCACTGACACTAAATTTTGAAGTTCCAGCAAATCTGCTAAATTTTTTTAATAAGCGGGAAAAGCAACAGCCAGCTAGGACCAATAAGAAAGCCCACAGGTAATAACGATGCATTAAAGTGAAAACCCGAGACGAAATATGATTTTGCAGTCTTATGTTTCTTGCTTTTCGTCTTACCTATTATTAAATAATCATTTCGCCAATTTTGCATATAATTTTGCAGTGAATGTTATTTTTACACGTTTGCACTTAAATCTCGCCTGACATTGAAGAAGACCCAAATTAACGTGCTGCATAATTGCATGAAAATCAAATACAATTTAATACAATAAAGGTCAATGAACACTTGCCAAAGCGGTTTGAAGATCTGTATCAACGGTTCTACGGCTGCCCTACTTGTGACTTTTACTAGCATAAACTCCTTACAAAATGTTCTGGCCAAAGAAATACAGAGGGATTCTAGTTAAATACTGTCTAAGAGGTTTCATTTTTCTCTAATTAGGCAACAATCAGTAAGAAACTTTTGAAGCAATCATTAGGTTTAGCAAACACTGTAAATTGTTTATGGTCAATATATTGAAACTTATTATCATTCAACGGATTACCATTCATGCACACTTTTTATTTCCAAAAGCAAGACAGACACAAGCCCTAAATAAATCTCTCGGTCTTTCCCTTATGTCCTGGAAAGATAGAAAAAAGTGTTCGCTGGGGCTAACGGGACATCACTTGAGCAAAATTCGACAAGTTACATGCTGCAAAATAGAATTGTTTCACCTTCATTGCTACTTACAAATTATTTCAAAATAAGACTTCTAAGTTATCAAGAACCCCTCCGGTTTGTGAAGCCTTTATCAAATAAACATTAATAGGCACAAAGAATTACAACAATAAAAATTACCTACTGCACATAAATATTTATGTTGTGAAGATAAGTCGTGATTTGGCAAACAATAACATAATAACAATGTACACGGTTTAGAACCTTTGGTGTCAATAATAAGCCTAACCACACTTTGGGTTTTTCAAATATAATGCGCGAGAATTTTGAGTTTGGAGTGCAGGAGTAAAAGGATTTGTTAAAACTTTTCATAAATTTTGAAAGGAGCATACGGGTTGTTAAAAACACGATTGCTTAGGTGAAAGAGAAATTTGACATTTAGATGAAATCTATCAATCTTTGATATTTTCCCGTTAAATTTGTATTCAAAAAGCAGTTTTTGCTCATTTTAATCGGAACGCCCAACGTGTGATTTGGCTAACTGTGTTTTTACCAGGCACACAAATGTCAATTAATAGTATGGTACGAGTAGAATAATAATGGATTTACCTTTGCATTGAAATCCTTGTTTGCCAAAACCCCTGCAAACAACAAAAAAGACAGTGTCAGTTACATGTATCCATGTAGACAAAGGCTAAATTTTGCGGATTACACATTAAACCTCTTCACTATCCTCAGCGTCAGTGTTTGTTGGAAATTAAACGAAAACTTACCAGATGAAATCTTTGCAATGGCTGCAAAAGGTTGGCTGTTTGAAGAAGCGAGCAACGAATTTATGGTCTTTTACTTCGTGTACGTTTTTCTGTCTCAATGCACCTCGTCTAAAAACCCCTGCAGGTGCAGGATCGCCACCCCCTTTAAAAGATCCTTCTTTTTCATCCGCCATTTCAGCAGTTTTTATTTTTCACTTTTTACTCTTATTTCTGCAAACCGTCCGTTAACACGGAAGTGTTATTGCTGCCTCGTTTTGATGCTAATTGGATTCGCACCACAACGCCTCCTGGTGCTATCAACTGAAAACATAATCATCCCGAGTAATTTCATTTTACATCTTTTAACTGGAATCCCGAAAGTTAATATGTTTCTAAGTCAGAATTATTGGCAACAAATAATAATAATGATTTAAGAAGAATACAAGTTGTCAAGGAAGTTTCAGGATCATAAACAACAATGGCACTGACACATGTAACTTGAATACTCAATAATATATTATAAACTTCCACATAACTTGGGTATGTTAAATGATTTATTGAGTGGCATTGATGACGCAGTGCGATACAAATCCGCTGTATAAACACACATTAAATTTGTGCTGAATTTGTATAAAAGTGAATGCCATCCACTGCAGTTATTTTAAATTTTTTGTAGAAGACTTGATGAGATTTGAATAAAATATATTTCAAAGTTGAAAGCTTTATGCAAAAACGTATTTAAGACCTTGTTATAGTGTAGTTCAAATAATAAATAATTAAACAAATATCTTAATCATGGTGTCATATAAAGACCATTCCGTACAGTGAATTAAAACTGTCTTGGTCAAGAGATACATACTGTTTATATGACGATTGAAATCCGACTCAATCATTTCAGACCACAGTTAAAGAGGAGATTAAAATCATTAATTTTAAAATGTTTAGAAAAAGTATGTTCATTATATACAAATTACACATGAATTAAATTGTGAAGAAGAGTAGGAGAAAACGAGAGTTCCACGCCACCCTGTGACGTCATCAGTCACGTGACCCCCTACCCCTTTCCCCCTCCCTCTCCCCCCTCCCCCAGGCCATCTAGACCGTTTTTTTATTTCTTTGTTTATTCATCCCAACACTCTCATGTACACACACACACACACACACACGCCAACACCATGACAGAAATAGCGCTTATTTCACAATATGTGGTGACCGCCCTGAAAAGGGCAGCCGGGAGAGTGAGCTCCCTATTGTTTGTTGCTGCTCTTACAGCCGTGCTTCCTCCTGTGCGCCGCTACCCCCGCCCTTGTTGACATGAACTCTATGTCAAGTACGCCGCATTTATGTGCCTCGGGTTTCATGGCGTCTGGACAACTCGCCTCGTGCGCATACTTCGCGATGCCCTGCGGAATGAGAAAGCTGCAGAACTCACAGAATCTAGAGTTATCAACCGAGTCGAGGAATCGCACGACCTCTTAAAGTGACTGTTTGCTGGGGTCAACCTGTTTCATGTCAACAACGGAAGTGTTTTGGCGACAGTCGGAAGGCTGCTGCGTCTGGCTGGCTTGCGTGTCTTGAATTCTGGCAACAGCGGCTATCAATTCACCTGGCTGGCAGCTGGCGTGATGGCCGGAGAAAGCGCTAAAACTGGCTGGATGCTGGCGGACTGCTAACAACTGCTGGCGGGCTGTCAGGTTTGCTGACAGCAGCAGGCTTATCCACGACACGCTTGCTACGCCTGGTCACGACATGCTCAGTATTCTGGTCACGGTCCCATCAGGCTTGACAGGTGTTCTGACTACGGTAGGGCGATGTTTGCAGCAACATATTATCCGGAGAGCGTTCTCTCATACGTTTGTACGGCTCTTCCGCCGCCCTTCCAAATCTGTTATGTTGTTTGTGGCCTACAACACGTTTCCGCCATATTTCCCTTTCGAACAGTTCGCATTCAATTGATATCTCTACAATGAAAGAAACATCTTTGTCGAAAGGCAGGTATTTCTGCTTTCGTTCCGCCTCGAAGAAGAGTTCTTTGTATTCCATGTTACCAAGCGCAGTGAGAAAGTCAGTGTGAGAAGCAAATGAGCTGGAGCTGCCTATATATATGCCACCCGTCCACCTCCACCCCCACCCCCAGGACATATACTATGTGAGACCTCTATCCGCCCCCCGGGGTAACAAATCGTATAAAAATGCCGTTTCGTCCGTGAAACGACAATTGCATCGTCAAAACATCATGGAAACGTCTCTGAATACACCTCCAGCTGGCAACATGGACATTGATGACTTATCTGGCTTGTATGATAACGAAACAACTGTTTTTGAAGATACAGTGTTAACTGTGGAGGAGAATGATGCGTTCTTGAGTGCAATGGCAGACGCTGAAAAAAGCCTTGGAGGAAGCGTTAAAATCACTGTCAGACATACTTACAGTGCAACAAGGAATGCCAGATCCTGAGGGACCTGACTACCTGTTCTGGGCTGCAAATGCACTTGTAAATGGTAGAAACACACAACTCAGCACAAAGTTAAAAGCACATCTAAAACATTTTGAGGAAGAAGAAGTGAGCATATCAAGCAACGACGAAGGAAATGGGGATTCAAAAGTGGACATGTCAAGCGACGACGAAGAAGGCAAGCATCTTAAATCTAAATTTGAGGCTTTCGGAAATCCCATAAAAAGGAAGATATAACCGGTTCCCATCATACTTTTTGTCCCGATTTCACTTTAGTTTAAGTAGACTACCAAGCGTAGTTTCGAGTAACCCGTGGATCCTTCACCGTTGAGCTGTGCACACAAAAATTGGTGTGTTTCGTGATTTTTCGACTCCAGTGTCAAGTGTAAACAATTGAAAAGTAAACTTAAAAATAGTGTTTTTTTAATTAAAAAAATTAATTGTAACTTTATCAGAATAACTATTAAAAGTGATGTCTAGACTCTTTGATATGCATCATTGAAAGTTAATCTTGTACAGATTTTACAGAACGTATATATTGTATTATCGCCCAAGCAAAGATAGTTACAGATAATCCCAAGTGACCGTAGTCCAGTCACTGTCTTATTCAGACTCTGTGGAGGGGGCTCATCTGGAACTACACAACCGTTTACAGTTTAACGCACCGGATATCGTTGTGCCATTTCCTCATCGCTGCTTAATCCCTACATTCAAACTGTCAAACGGGAGCGTTAGGTCCGATCCAACCGCGGGAGTTAACGCATTTTAGTAAAATATGACAAAAAGTTTTAAAATTGGAACAGGTATTTTTTTCAAGAGTTGACCGCTTAGGCAACATTCATTCAAAATTGAAAGCAATCCCATCCAAAGTGCGGATGAAGAAGCAATTTACGTAAAAGTTTACGTAGATATATGCATGCATACAGACAATTGATGCCCCGCCGGCACTGATGTGATAAGGGTAGCCCGATGAAGTCGGATAGCCTCACAAACTTAAACTATAAATATTTTGAAACTATTGTTACTGTTAGAGCTTGTAGCTTTACCACCTTAATAAACAATAACTAGAATGACTATTTCACATGACATAAATGAGCATATTTGACGCGCGCTGAGCTATCACTGGAGAGTGCCTGTTCGTTCATAAGAAATAGTTATGCAAGTACTCTGCGGTAGTTTCGACCAACAATAGACTGTAAAAGAGGGATAAGTATTGGAATGTAATAAAACTATTTTGCTACTTGTATTTTCTTAAGCAATAGTTTGATATAAGTAACAAACACAACTAATGTGATAGGAATCCGATAAAAATTTAAGAGCAGTAATATTTTGAAAGAAAGATTCAAAGTAATTATAAAAATGCAAAATCAATTTTTACTTAGTTTTGGCGGATCGGATACAAATATTGTTGCAGTCACATAGGACAGATCGGCAGTAATCAAACAACTTGTCAAGGGGACTTATGGCTAGCCCCCCACCCCTCTTAAAAATTAAATCCGTGCGAGTCACTACTTAAGAAACTTTACTTCCAAATTTCAAAGCAATCGGATCAAAAATGTAGGACAAATAGCATTTTTGAAAAACTTTACATACACAAGCACACATAATGGACGACAGATAGCCAGCAAGGGATGGATATAGGCCACAGATGAAACTCGGCTTAGCACAAACCTGTACGAGGAAGAGGAGATAAAATTGGTTACAGTAGATCATAATTGGTGACAAGAAAAATAGTACATTACTCCACTAAAAGTCAAGGGTACATTTGGTACAGTATATACAATATATTTCCACGCGTGTCCAAAAAAAAAAAGAAGAAAAGCTGGGAAAGGGGGTAGTTTTGAGGTGAATCGGTCTAAGTGGTTCTTTCGGAACTTTACTCGGCGTTTGCTTAAAATAGGGGGTACTATTTCAAAAGTAGCACAAAACGTTTAGGGCTCGTTTGAAAAAGTCATGGATAAGCATGGTAATATATAAAGAAATTCACTCTATTTTGATTCGTTTGAATGAACTTGATGAGGCAATACAAACGAAATTGTCAATTAAGGTCTATCAATACCGTGTCAATGTGTGATTTGTTACGTTTTTGTCTGATGGCCCTTAACAAGCAAGTTTTTTGAAAATTATTTTCAAGAATACGCTTCTGATTTGTTTACTTGTTTTCAGAGCCCTTGTTGCTGTTGAATTAGTGATTGATAAGGGTGTAGGTTTGTAGCTATTCAGCGGCAAGAAAACGTTAAAAACAAGGAGGCGCAGAAATAACTGTTGTCTGATGTTGAACGATTCGTCGCTTTTTCGACTTCAATGTAGCTGTTTCCGTCATGTGTTCTGTGTCTTGTCGACCTGACGCCGTCTTACCATTGTGCCATGGATGTGTTCTGAGAGTATCCTGTTGTCTATGGTACAACGCGGCACTGTGACGGATCGGCACACACTCTCATGCCTTATATGACAATTCTGATCAATTTTTTTATATTTTTCCCATCGGCGTGAGAATAAAATTTTTGCATAGTTTCGTGCTTCAGACAATTCTGATCATTTTTCATTTTTTGACTCCCTCCTAGGGGGGAGGGGGAATCAGATTTTTGCATAATTTTGCGCTTCAGTAATTCTGATCATTTTCATTATTTTACTCCCCCTAGGGGAGAAAATAAGATTTCTGCATAGTTTTACGTTTCAGACGATTATGAGCATGTTTCTTTTCTAGACCTCCCTCCCATGACTACATAGTATATAAGCCAGACATGATAACGTCAACAACGCATAACTTCAAAACTACCGGGGCAATTACAACCGTTTTTCAGCATAGTGCTCACCATGACTTTGTCTTTGTAACTAAATAGACGGATAACAAATAGAGAATCATTTCAAGATGAGTGTTACCTTAACTGTGAAGGCTGAAAATGGACAGTTTGGTCGATTCATCACAATCACACGAAATAAAATTCGAATGGATTATCTGCAGTGAAGGCAGTGAATGAAAATGTGGAGAAGCTGCGCAATATTAACTTTAGACTGTACTTAACATAATTAAAACGCTTAGAAATTATTGCGTACAACGACATGCTCTATGTCAGCTTTGTGTGCGTCTTTCACTTTGAAGGGAAAGGCTATACCTACTAAATCAACTTCAATGATGAGGAAAGGGCAACGCTTCTGGAGGTAATGCCACAAATAAACAGTATGTTATTTGACAGGTCACGGCGTCATCAACATCCAGTCTTTTGATTGATGAGACGTGTACAGAATGCTATAGTTGAATGACAAACAGATGAAAACAACGAATTTGACATGGAACAACTGACTGAAATGGAGTTATATAATGCAAATGCACAGAACCAGCTCGGACTTCTATGTGCATATTGCGGCGCTGAAGAGTTCATAGAAGATGATTCTTACTGCCACAGATCTGACTGCAAATTATGTGAACCTGAAAATTTTTGCAGTGAACGTGAAGCTTTAAAGAACAGAGAGAGGAATGGCCAGTATATTGACAAGATTAATATTATAAAAGTTCTCATAAATAAGGTACACAATCATCTATCCTGTATAGACCAGTAGTATTTTGAACATGCATGCTATTTTCAAACGGAATTATGTAGACTTCATGATTGCTGAACTGGCTCACTTTGGATCTGCGGAAGAACAGCATTGACACTTAAATGCTTTGTGGGACTTTACACACTACAGCCTTAACAGAATTGAATTATACAATAAGCTTATTGAAGAGTGTTATCAAACTGAAATAGAAGACACAGACAACTTTGATTTTGATTCTGCATTTTACTTTGTTCGTACTGATGTAGGGATGTATTATCGCATGGTGGATTATTTATTTGATTGTTTTATAGAAGAACAGTGAAACATGTCAGCATCTCAACTTCTTCTTCGCAGACCCATAGAGACATTGCGTGATGTATTCAAAGTGAACTATATTGACGCTGTGTTTTCAAACCTTCTTTATTTTGAAATAATAATGGGCGAATTGAAGTAAATATAGACATTTCCAAAATATTTCTCTGAATTATTAAAATATTAGGTAAGGTATTCGTATTTACATGTATATAAAAGTTTTATTATGTGAATGATTGATTTCAATTCTAGCTAGTATGGCAACGTGGAAAGACTACTTAACCAACACTTACTTTAAACCTGGAATCACTGGTGCCATTGTAGGACCTGATAAGTTATGCAAACTACTGAAACAAAACAAACATCCCGTGACATATTAAAAGTAAAAAATTGGTTGCAAGATCAAGATGCGTTCAGTTTACTTCAAGCAGTGAAATACAAATTTAAACGACAATGCATCATTACCCGTGATGTTGATGATATGTGGGATGTGGACTTAGCAGATGTAGTCAACACTGCAGAATATAATGAAGCCAATCACTTTCTACTAATCGCCACAGATGTCTTTTCCAAATACCTGTGTGTACAACCTCTTCCAAACAAAACTCATACTAGTGTCATTCAAGTCATTCAAGCCTTTCGAAAGATTTTTCAAGAAACAAAAAGAAAAGAAGACCTAGAACACTGAAGTCAGATAATGGTGCAGAATTTAAGAATAGACGGGTAAAGCAATTTCTAAAGAAAGAAGATATTCGTGCATATACTACGAAGGATGAAAAGAAAATAAATTTTGCTTAAAGAGTCATACGTACTCTCAAAGGAATGGTGTATCGTTATTTTCTACATCGACAAACGTATCGATATACAGATATTTTACAAAACTTAGTGTGCAATTATAATCAAAGACCTCATGAATCCTTACCAAATGTATTATCACCGATTGACATTATCAAGAGTATTGAATCCAAAGTATGCATATATATGTATATTGATAAACTGGAATTGAAATCAACAAAAAAGCTAAACCCTTCAGGTTAACGATGGTCAACATGTTCGCCTTTCACACATGAAATATGTATTTCAAAGAGATTACCATATAAAATGGACACAAGACGTGTCCATCGTTATAAGAAGCAAGGATTACACTTATATCGTGTCAAAGACTTCTTAAGATATTGATGAAGAAGTATTACAAGCTATTACAAAGACGTTCAATTCATGTACAAAACTGAAAAAGTTTTGAAGACAAGAAGAAGACGAAGTGTGAAAGAATTACTTGTCAAGTGGTTAGGCTGGCCAAAGAAATTTAATAATGAGAAAAAGGAATCTCATATTCAAGCGCTATGAAGCATCCGTTTTCATGAATGGTTTCTAGCCCAACAGGAAGTGGAAAAACGTCTCTTGTGAAGCACCCATTGAACAAACAGCCATTCAACCATATTCTAAAACTATTTTATGGCTCTATGCTGCGGATCAGTCATTGTACAAAGATATGAAAGGAGTGACATTTCATCAAGACATTTAAGAGGATATTAAAAAGCGTTTTAATCTAACACAGAATAACTTACTCATTATTGATGATCTCATGACCAAATGTCACAGCAATGAACGAATGACTAGATTGTCGAGTGTTGGAAGCAGTCATAAAAATCTAAGCATTATTTTCATCGTTCATAATCTGTTTCACCAAGGAAAAGAATGCTTAATATTAGTTCAAATACACATTACATCATTCTCTTTAAAAATCCAAGACATAGTCAATAGATCAGTATAATGGCTCGGTAAATGTATCCAGGGAAATCTCAGTTTTTAATTGAGGCATATCAAGATGCTTCAATAAAACCTCATGGTTATTCAGTTATTGATTTGAACCAAAGACAGAAAATAAATTACGTATTCGCTCAGGAATTCTACAAAGAGGTACACATTCGGGTGAATAAAATAGTGTACGAAGAAGAATTAAAACAGTTTGGTATTGAACGTCAAGATGCCTAGACAAATTCAAATGAATCAACCATTTCTTCATACATTAGCACATAGTGGTGTAAAACGAATGAAGGTATTAAAGATAAACTGAATAACCTTTAAATAAATTAACTAAAGCGTGAAACTGCAACGAAAGTGTCTCAACTTCTTGGAAGTCATTTACGAACAATTCAATCACAACAACAAAAGTCTGCTGCAGCTGATGCATAAAAGTCAGAAAAGTCACAACAGTTAATATTTATAAACCATTTTCAACCTATATATCATGTGAAATTAACACAACTTCTGATCAGAACTTAAGAAATATGGTACGAGATGGACAGATGAGAATGAACTTGTGTTGAAAACTGGAGATGTAATTGAAAATTCCATTATTGATTTGATGACAGAAGCATTGGTTGCTGCAAGAAAAAAAGAACGACAAATACTACCACGAGATTGGAGGCAGTTCATTCAGGAAATTGTAGATGTTAATATTTCAAAAACTGTTTTTGGCAAAAAGACAACTCGTAAAAATACTACAAAAGAAATAAAACAGCGTCAACAAAGACAGTTTCTAGAAAAATGGGACAATTTTTAGCATGGTTTAAAGAGTTATGTTGTTGTCAAGAAAATGAAACTTCTACTCACATTTCTGTAGAAACAAGGCGTGCAAGTGCTTATTGTCAAGGAGAAGTAATAGATAAAAACAGTGTGGTCCATGCATCCAGCGTATGCAATGGACACAGCATGCGCAATGCAAGCAGTGTGAACGGCGCGCGCCATGCAAGAAGTAATATATATATATATACGCATCCAGTCCGTCAACGCACATATACGATTTAGTTACAATGGAGTCAACAAGTTTTTTACATCAGCTTATGGAAGCATATAAATACGATCCATCAACGTATCGCAACCATTTTCTTCATCAAGCGGGTGGAGATTTGCCAAGATTTAAAGGTGTGCGGATGCAATATGGAGATGGTGTTGGTTCGTTCTTGGGAGCATTGGCTCGTAAAGCCATTCCACTCATTGAGCCAGGAGCTAAAATTGTTGTATCTCATCTTAAGAAGCTGCAAAGAATGTGGCTAAAGACGTAACTGGTCGTGTTGCTCAAGAAGTTGTTGGTGCTATTGACCACCATAAACCAAAGAAAGTTTACAGAAGGCGAAAGAAACTAAAAGCAGTAACATCAAAAGAAATACTTGTATAAAGAAACAAACACAACGTCAATCATTCATGACGTTCTTGCGAATGCAGTCCTTCGCCATTTCATGATTTCGTACACCACCAACGCAAACTGCTGTAGAAAAAGTTACGGTGACGTTAGAGATGGTGCTCCAATAGAATTTTATATTCCTGCTAGTACAGAAGAATATTTAGATTTAAAGAATAGCATTGTAAAGCGTGATGGGACACATTGTGGTGTAGATGATAACGTAACATCCATAAATGATCTGAATTATGTTGAATTATTTCTGAATGATAGATTGATTTCACATAGTACCAATTCTCATAGTTATATCAGCATTATTTCTCACCTCATCCACGATTCCGAAGAAAGTCTTAATTCTGAGCGCTACATAAGGATAGGATACTGCTGGATCGATGAATGCTCAGGCGGTGAAATCAGCCAATCATGAAAAGTTTATATCAGACGAATTTATGCTTACGGGTGCTTTAATAGTGGATTTGTTTGAGCAGGATCGTTATCTTCCCAATGGTACGAGCATGGAATTGTATTTACACAGTCAAAAAGATAAATTTCTGTTGTTATATGAGAATAATGCCTATAATATAGAAGTGAAACAAGTGTTTTTAACCAATCGCAAAGTGAGGGCTAGTCTAGGTATTCAACTAGGACATACAGATGCATTGATTAAGACTCCTGCCAAGTTTCCTCTTACCAGAAAAGAATAAAAGGTTTAGCTATTCCTGCTGGATTTCGATCTTTTGTGAAACATCTTTTTGGGTCAATTACCAAAACGTATTGTAATTGGAATGATTGATAATGAAGCCTTTGCTGGAACAGTGACACGAAATCCATACAATTTTGAACATTTTAGTATCAACTACATGCACCTTTACACTGATAGTGAACCAGTCCTATGCAAACGTCTCATGATCGTTGGTGGAATATATCTTGACGCTTTTGAAGCTCTCATAATTCTTTTGATAAATTGAATGATGAGAAAAGCTCCATAATAAAAAGGATTGATCTATTGGTCTAAAAGTCATGCTTTATGTTGTTTCGACTTAACACCTGATTATGATGGCGATAACCATTACGGCCTTGTCAAGCATGAAAATCTGAAGTGATGAATTCATAGCCTTTGGCCAGCTCGTAATACTGTTGAAACTGTATACAGTATTCATCGTCACGTTCAATTGCATTCACTTTAAGATCTTCTGAGACTTTTAGATGAAATCCAGGTACAGAAAAATGTTATATTCTCATTCACCACAGCTCGTTCATCAGTTAAAAGGGTGATAAGATATGCATTATAATAGAATGTCGATTCATCCAATGGATCAAAAGTTAGATGTATCTTCATGATGGATGATGAGTTCTACTGAACTTTCTTCAAAATATCACAGCACGTGATCCACTGACGTCAATTGCATTTGTCATTCTTTCATTCTTACAATGACAACAAAATTCACTTCTTGATAGGATATAACTTCCCAGAAGCATCCGTGAGATTTCAGCGAATGTTGACCATCATTTGATGTTGGAAGTTCACCAGTTTAATATACTTTTCTCAATTGATGCGTATCATAATCGGTAAATCATCCAGACTTATTTTCTATTGACTTTGCAGTAGCAGCTTTACGCACAGGTTTTACAAGAGTGGCAGCAGCATTTTCGGCTAAACTTTAAGCTCTGGCTTTGCGACGGGCAGTAGCGGCAGGTTTTACATCAACTTTCGACTTTCCAGCAGTGGCAGCAGCAGCTGTAAGCTCAGGTCCTCAATCTGCTTTAGGTTCAGGTGTGGTGTAACCATCATTTAGCACATAGCGCTTGTCATCAAATGGCGACAGACCAACCTACAAATGTTGTTTTCCACGACATATGACTGCTCTTGTCCAAATAAAGTGTCTTTATATTGAGGATGTGTTATTTGCTATTAGTAATGTGTTTCTCTTTTCCCCTATACATCTTCGGCCGAAGACCTACAAATCCTCAATGACTGGTGTGTCATAGCACAAACTGTCCGTGTCACTGAACAGCAGTTTTGCCTTTGGATACTTCTTCTTTATGTATTTGTAGTGATAATCATGCATGAGGGTTTGCTGAGATCCAGAATAGCAAACCCAATATGAATGGGCTTGTTCAAAATTAGATCCAATCTCAAGTGGTATACTGCTGTCAAAGCTCATTGAAAACTTGTGAAAAGTAGCCTTACCGCCACCTTTCTGAAACGTTTCTCATTGTGAACCAAGTCTGCATTGGTTCGTTCCTCATATTTTCCATGGTTTTGCCAAATATGGAATTATTCATCAATTTGCCATATTTGTTTTTGCCAGTTTTCTATTCTCTGTGTTGACATCTATGTGTTTAGCTGGGACATAATGGCACCTTTGTTACTTTCAGCCCAAGAGATACGCATTGCTGCAGATTTCGATAATGTACCATATACTTGTTACTGATACAGGGAATCAACTTTCCCGTAGGTAAACATTTCAATCCTAACTGCTTTCTCAGATTCTGACTGTATTCTGACAATTCACTCATTCGAACAATTTTCTTCTCAGCAGGAACTGGATAGTTACTGTGCTGATCATGGATATCATCCGGGTATGCCAGATACCTCTAAAATATCATGTCTCAATATCTTCACTCACATTCATGTAGTTCAGAGATTCTGGATTTTTCCCCCATGCAAATCCACATACTCCACCCATAGAAACTGTTGGCTTCAAAGTACATGATGTGGTTTGCAGACTTGGTCACATCATAGTCTGGAATGGAGGGATTGTTTGCTTTTACATACTTATGTGTAATGGCTGAAATACATCATCTCAAACCTTGCTCCTCCATTTGATCCATTGCAGCATAGCATTCCATGTCACATCTGGTACTATATAGTAATGAGCAGGATCAAATTCATACGTGCTGAGACACATATTTCTAAATTTTTCGAGAACATTTGCCAACAGCCACACATTTGTTTTCAGGTAGAGGTCATGGTACTCTCCAAGGCTTTTGTAGTGGAATACATTCCAGAGCCTTTCTGCGTGAGCATGGTCCTCATCACTAATTCCTCCTCCAATCAGCCGTTATGTTGGCTACTACTTTTTGCAAGGATGCTCTCTTGATTTGGTTGGAGTCGGAGAATTTCAGATTGCCCATGGTAACCGTATTGTACTTTTCATCATCCATGGGAATGACTGATAGCTTCAAGTTTCTGAATTTTTCTATACTCTCCAAAAGAAGATGACTGTCATATCGTGGTGGGTTGTTGAATAGGACAGGGATGAGGAATGAATCCCACTTTCCTTGCTGATCCTTTCTTAAGCAAAACTGTAGGCTGCATTCACTATGAACTGTTCCATGGTATTTTCCACAGATGTGATCGTGATCTCGCGCAGAATCCACTCCCATCAACTCATGACAAATGTAACAATGAGTAGTTTCAGCAAACTTTTCTTATCCCCAGCAGTCATTTCAATCGGTATTGGGTTGCTCAATTGATTTACAATGTGACTACGTTCATCCACTATATTCTGTAGAAATGTTTCGACAGCATTGTCTCCACGGTATAGGACAGGGATGATGAATGAATCTCACTCTCCTTCTTAATCCTTTTTAAGCAAAACTGTAGGTTGCATTCACTATAGGCTACATCACAGTATTTTCCACTGATGTGATCATGATCTCGCACACGATCCACTCCCATTAACTTGAGCAATCCGTTTTTTATCATCAGTCATTTCAATGGGTTTTGGGTTGCTGAATCGATTCACAATGTGATTACGTCCATCCAGTATATACTTTAGAAATTTGCGAACAGCTTTATCTCCACGGTAAAGTAGAGGATCACGCTTCTCATATTCGCTGATGATAACAAAGCAAAACTGTTAGCCATTGTCATGTTGATACTTGGTGTGTATGTCACATTTCTCTGTACAACATTCAAAGTCAGCATAAATGACAATGAATACTTTTTGTTGTTTTGCAATACCCTTGAATCGAACGATTAAACTCTCTGGAAATGACAATCGCTGTGGTCTGTGCTTCCCACAAACTTCAAGATTTCAGTTCAAAAGGTATTAAAACATGAAAAAACATGAAAACAATTCAAACAGTAAAGCGTTTTACTATTATGTTTTGTACGATACTTCACAAGTCGACTTAAGTTCTTAATCAAGCAATAATGTCTCTTCTTACTGTCACTGATGAGCAGTAAGTTGATGTCAGTGTCACTCTTATGTTGGCTTATGCGATTGATGTGGCTGGGTACCACAATTATATTTTTCCAACCAAAAACATTGATGGCAATGTTGTTGTTGTTCCTGTTCTTCTCAAATTGAGGAATTTGATGAATTGGTGTTGGAAGTGTTATATCTTCCACATTCAGCTCATGTTCAAACCTTAATACTTCCACACCAAATTTACATTGTCATCTATTGGGTGTAGATGAGCTAATATGGACCGTAGGATGCACTTATTCTCTGTGTTCTTGATATTGGTAACAACTTTGGCATTCTTTATCTTCTTTGGCAACTCAGTGTATCTGGAGGCCTGTAAGGATTCTAATGCAGTTGTATGAACTTCAACAATTTGAAGAATCTTATCCAGCACCCATCCAGGTGCAAATCGTTATCAATGTCCATTGCACTGATTGCCCTAAAAATCTGAGTGCTCAGATGAATGCTTTCCACACGTTCTAGCAACACTCTCTCTTCAATTGTTGTTAGTAGGTTCAAACAGTTTTTGATGTGCATGTCCACCAAGACTTGTTTTTCTACCTTTATCCACTTGCATTACACCCTTCTTTGTTTTGGTCTTCGATTGTTTAACTGCAAGAGGTTGATCTGACTCATCAAATAATCTTTTTATACGTATATTTTGCATTGGTGCTGTGTGAGTTTATGTATCGTCACATATATGATCTGCATACTGCTCAACATTGTTGAAGACATGGAAGCAAGTCTGGCAAGTAGCAAGTCCTCTTTCTTTACAAAAAACAGTAATTTGTTCACACATAGGTCTCTCAGTTTTATTAACACTGCATCCACTTTTCACGTCTACATTTGGGATATTCATGTTATCTCTTCACTGTCTTGATGGTAAATGATGGAAATTACACTTTTTGCATACGTATATATACATATATGGTTGATGTGTCTTCACATTACAATGTTTCTACTTTATATTTACAAACTTTTATCTTTTCACCCTCCATACTTTTGAAAATGTTATGTAGAACTGATGATCACTGTTCTTTGTTTTCAGTTTCTTATTCTTTAAAAAAATTTTTTCAGAAGTCTTGTAGCACATCCAATGTCCTGCACCGAGGGTGATGATGTTGTAGCCTTCAGTAAGCATATCATACTGTTGAAACTGTATACAGTATTCACCACGAGGTTCAATAACTTTTATACTAAGATGATACTTGTAGATGAAATCCTGATATTTATAAAAATTCAAAATTATCCTTCACCTCACATAATCTTTAGAAGATAGGGTAATGTCAGTTCTCTTTCTGATGAATTGATTATTGACTTTAAAGCGAAGTTTCAAGCTCTTGGCAAACATTATAAACACAGCTTCACGTTGTTCACTGATAAAATCGTAAAGTTCAGTTACCCTTCATTAAAGGCAAAGCTCTGCTGAGCACTATGCCGAAAAGATGAAACATGAAACTGAAACGTGAAACTAATTTTTACCCCTGGGGCTAAGGGGGTCTGTCGGTCACTCACCAGGGGGAGGGGAGATCGGTCGGTTACTCGCAAGGTGGAAAGAGGGGGTCATCAGTTTTTCTCAATTCTTTATACCAGCAGTGTCCAGAGGTCTCCTCCATACATTTTACCAGCGGTGTCAAAAAGGTTCCTTCCCCCTCTACTATTGTTTCTATTTCTGTAAGGAAAAAGGGGTGGCATAAGCTTGTACTAATCAAACTGACAATTGAGTTCGAGCATTAAGACTTCATTGTTATAAATGTGTAGTTCATAGTGAAAATCCCCTTTTCGATGTTGTTACGCAAAAGGCATTTGCCTGAAATAAAAGATTTCATTGAATTTATTTCTTTTATTTCTTTCATTTCTACCTTTCCGACAACACGGCTTGTTGATTTAATATGCAGTCAGAGTAAGTTTCCCACCGGTTGTAGTCTGCCACGATGATGACTTCCTAGTCTATAATCCGATATTTTCGAAATTAAAACTAAAGTATATCATTTCTTAATACTCATTTTTAAATTAAAATTATGCCTTTATACTTCCCCATCAACTGTGATCGTGATAATCGATGCGCCGTATATGGTTCGGTCAAATGACTGACGATTATGAAGTATGGTTCGGGACATCACAGAACCACTAAGAAACAGACTACACAGAAGTTGGATATGAGAGCTGAAAGGCGACATCATCACTTCAGTTTCAAAGAGAATGGGAAAGTGATCAAGTGGATGCTTGATCCACCTTTTCGATAATATCGAAATGGGATTACGAACACCGTCTTTAAAAACTGCGCTTGAAGACACAAGATTCCATGGATTAGCATTTTTGTGGAGTGCTTAGGTCACACTAGTTTTTATAGTTACGACTCTGAAGGATAGAAGTTTGAGGAGTGGAGCTGTATAACACGTATATAGAGGTTTGTTGACGAGGAATCGAGGAATTATTTATGGGTCTAAGGAGGTAAGGAGGTTCTATGCATTCAGCTTCGTGACAAAAGCTATAGCTCCTGCTGCATCAATCCGGCAACGCGTCATGTAACAGTTACTGAAAATAATCGACAAAGTTCCTGAATATATGATTATCCCCGGTCCGATTGTGTCGACATCGACCACCACCAGGCTCTGAAAAAGGGTATTTGAAGGGTTACCCAAACAAGATATGCAATTGAACGACCTACAAGTTTCTGTTTTTTGAAGATTTCATTTAGTTCCACCCCGAAAAATGTATCTGAGTTTCGAAGCTGATTTACACTAGTCAACTATTTACATTGCTTCTTACTAAATCTGATCACGATCCTGCAGCCCTCACAAGTATAAGAAATAGTAATGGCTGAACACATGCCAAGTTCAAGAAACTAATATCTTAAGGTTTTGGCCACAATGAGGTTTTGGTTTTGGTCTTACGTTTAGGTGATTGGCAGTACATTACATTTATTATAAATAAACAGAATAAGAAATTTCAAAGCTGCTCATGACCAGACGATGTTTATCGTTTAAAGTACAAAGTCAGAATGATGTTGATTTTATGCGATGCTCCTTTTATACTTCATGTGACACCATTATCGCTATAGTAAATCAATTCCAACCAATCAAACAGAAGTTTCTTTGTTTCCATAGTTAGCATTATTCTTGATTGTCAGTGCTTAAAAGCTCGTGTTTCCACCCATAACTGTAACAAAGGTATATCCAAAAGAAATTTAACTAATCAACATGAAAAGTTCTATGGTTATACGCTTGACTTGAGATGCTTTTATGTGCATCAAACAGCTAGTTTCTTAGGAACCCTTTCAATTCCACTGAGTCGAAACCGAAAATTATTTAAGAATGCGACGTTTTTCCTACTCGCCCGGATGAAATTCATTGCTCTCAATGGTGGGGTGGGGGTTAGGGTGTTGGGAAACGCGGTACCTCTTCCAACACAAACGGGATGAGAATGAATTCCTGGATATCTAGAGGAGTGCAATTATGGCGCAAACGAAGGCTTTGTTGCTTAAAAGTTGTTGCAATGCTATAAATGATCTTGCTAAACTTTTAAAGGGGCTCCTCTTCCGACATTTCCCTCCTGTGCCAATTTTTTTTCAATATCACGCATGAATGACCAGAAGGATCACTCTAAGGAATACATTTCCATTGCTCTCCTTATATAAAAGGCTAACTTAAGCAAAACTATTTTTCTTTTGCTTCCGACCGGGTGTAAAGCAGAAATAAAAATTTTCTTCTAGTTACTTTTTATTGATGTGTTTTTCTCTGATATTATGACATTTCAGACGGAACTGGTCGTAGTGCATACGTTTATGGTCTATTCTTGGAATTATGGTGTTTAACACTTGTCAAGTCAAAGTCATGAAAAGAGTATATTGAAGTTGAAATCGCCACTGTTATGGAATTATTTTCTATTTACTGGCCCGCCATTTTATCATTACTTCTCCTCTGACCATACTGGCCAGTTTGTGATTTGTTTGCATAAGCCAAATACGTTGAGTGATGTTAAATCATGTGTTTTATAAGAACTAGGCGTCGATGTAAAGTCTTATATGATCATTCTAAATACATTGAATGCTCATATAAATCAGTAAATTGGTTGGAGCGTCACTAGAGTAGAAAGGGAAGGAGATTTTTGGCCCGTCCGTGCAGAAGTGCCATGTAATCCTATTTCGATATTATCGAAAAGGTGGATCAAGCATCCACTTGATCACTTTCCCATTCTCTTTGTAACTGAAGTGATGTCGCCTTTCAGCTGTCTGCTTTTGTATACATCATATTCAACTTCTGTGTAGTCTGTTTCTTAGTGGTTCTGTGATGTCCCGATCCATATCTTCATAATCGTCGTCATTTGACCGAACCACATAAGGCGCATCGATTATCACGATCACAGTTGATGGGAAAGTCGAAAGGCATAATTTAATTTAAAAATGAGTATTAAGAAATGAGATACTTTAGTTTTAATTTCGATTATAGACTAGGAAGTCATCACCGTGGCAGACTACAACCGGTGGTGGGAAACTAACTCTGACTGCATTCTAAATCTACAAGCAGTGTTGTCAGAAAGGTAGAAATGAAAGAAATAAATTCAATGAAATCTTTTATTTCAGGCAAATGCCTTTTCTGTAACAACATCGAAAAGGGGATTTTCACTATGACCTACACATTTATAACAATGAAGTCTTAATGCTCGAACTCAGTTGTCAGTTTCATTAGTACAAGCTTACTATGAGAGAAGAATATACATAAACACTGGGAAGCTGTTGAAATGACAATTCAAAGAAATCGTTTCATCCAGTTTTGTTTTCAAGGATCGTTTTAATCTTTATCAATACCAGCTTTTCCTCTACAAGTTTAAGAAGATAGAGTTATTGAACCTGATGGTGAACGCTGTATATAGTTTCAACAGTATGATAAACTTACTGCAAGCTACAACTTGACTTCTATAATAATTTTATGTCAAGAAGAAGAAACTGAAAGTACATCAAGTTGACAGTTTTATTTCAAAGGTAAGATATAAAAAGCTTTTAACAATGTTTAAAAACTTAGTCATTGAAATGTTGAAGACACAGTGCCAATGTGTTTAATTTTTCTTTCTTGCAAATTTTATCTTATGTGAGTTGTTTAAAGGAAGAAAATAATAGAAGAGGTAGTAAACATTTCAAAAGAGGCTATATATGAGCACGCTTTGGAAATTTTAAGTGATACCGTCATTATATTACAGGAAGAAGAAAATCGAAATATGTCAACATCTGAAAATCTTCTTCACAGACGCATAGAGACAATCGATGTTGTGTTCAAAGTGAACTATATTGACTTTTTGTGTTCAAACCTTCTTTATTTTGAATCCGACTGAGTACTGCAAGTTAAGAATATACACAAATAGTGGGAAGCTGTTGGAAGGCAATTCAAGCAATCGTTTATCCTATCTTTTCTGAGTGAATGTGAAGAACTAAATTTGCCAGGGAATACTTATGACATTGATCAGGATTTATCAACCCCAGTACGATTTAGGCAGCTGACCCCATGCTAGCTATAGGTGCTAAAATTATTTTACATTATGACAATGATATTTCACTGTCGACGGATATATCATAACTTGTCACGTTCAATGATGGACGAGTTGAAGTAAATATAGATATTTGTAAAATGTTTGAAGAATATTAAAGTTGATATGTATGTATATTGATGTGGTAGTTCGAAATGTTTGAAAAACACTGAATTTTATATGTATAATGAGGTGATAGTGCGCAATGTAATCTTTTAGCTGTTTTCTCCGAATTATTAAATATTAGTTAAGTTCTTCATATTTCCATGTCAATAAAAGTTTTCTTATGTGAATGATTGGTTTCATTTTAAGTTAATATGGCAACGTGGAAAGACTTTTTAACCCATACTTATTTTAAACCTGGAATTCCTGGTGCATTCGCAGGACCAAATAAGTTACACAAATGAAAGCAAAAACTGAAACAAAATAAACATCCTATGACATATCACAAAGTGAAAAATTGGTTGCAAGATCAAGATGCCTTTAGTTTACTTCATCCAGTGAAATACAAATTTAAAAGACAACACATCATTACCCGTGGCATTAATGGTATGTGGCATGTGAACTTGACAGATGTATCCAACACTGCAGAACATAATGAAGGTAATCACTTTCTACTAATCGTCATAGATGTTTTTTTCTAAACACTTGTGGGTACAACTGCTTCCAAACAAAACTCATGCAACTGTTATTTAAGCCTGCCAAAAGATTTTGCAAGAAACCATAAGAAGATATAAAACAATGAGGCCTGATAATTCAAACAATTTAAGAACAGGTGGGTAAAGAAAGAAGGTATTCATGCCTATACTACCAAGAATGAGACGAAAGCCAACTTTTCTGAAAGAGTCATGCGTACTCTCAAAGGACTGATGTATCGATATTTTTTGCATCGGCAAACTCATCGGTATACAGGTGTTTTACAAAACTTAGTCTACAATTATAATCACAGACCTCATGGATCCTTACCAAACATTATCACCGGTAGACATTAGAAAGAAAATTGAATCTTAAGTGTGAAAACATATCTATATTGATAAATCGAAATTGAAATCACTGAAAAAGCCAAAAACCTGTCAGGTTTAATAATGGTCAACATGTTAGCATTGCATACATGAAATATGCATTTTAAAAGGATAACCATATAAAATGGACACAAGAAGTGTTCATTGTCACACATCGTTACAGGAAGCAACGAATGCACTTATATCGTGTCAACGACTTCTTAGCCGAAGATATTGATGGTCATTTCTATTAAGAAGAATTAAAAGCTGTTATAAAAGACGTTCAATCCATGCAAAAAATTGAAAAAGTTTTGAAGACACGAAAAAGACGAAGTGTGAAAAATTACTTGTCAAGTGGTTAGGCTGGCCAAAGAAATTTAATATTTGGGTAAAGCACACGTTTACATGCCTGGTTTCTGGACCAGCAGGTAGTGGTAAAACTCCCTTGTGAAAGCGTTCATCGAACGTTGAAAGTTATTCCACCATTACCTAAAAATATTTTATGGTTCCATGCTGTGGATCAGCCCTTATACAAAGGCATGAAAGACTGACATTTAATCAAGGCATTCCAGAGGATATTGAAAAGCGTTTCAATGAAAAACAGAATAACTTACTCATTATTGATGATCTCATGAACAACCGCCACAGTGATGAACGCATGACAAGATTGCTTAGTGAAGGAAACAGCCATAAAACTCTAAGCATTATTTCCATCGTGCACAATCTGGAAACGAAATGAATAATATTAATTTAAATTCACATTACATTATTCTCTTTAAAAATCCAAGACATAGTCAACAGATCAGTATAATGGCTCTACAAATGTATCAAGGAAAATCTCAGTTTCTCATTGAAGCATATCAAGATCCTACGAGCAAGCCTCATGGTTATTTATTTATTTGAAACCAAAGATAGAAGACAGGTTACACATTTGCGCAGGAATTCTACGAAATGATAAAGATTATGTTTATATGAATAAAATCGTGAAGAAGAATTACAACAGTTTGTTATTGAACGTAAAGATGTCTAATCGAATTCAAACGAATCAACCATTTCTTCATTTACTAGAATGTAGCATTGCAAAACGACCTAAATCCTTATTGAGACAAGCCACAAAAGATGAGCTAGTCAGTTTGTTTGAAATATGTTTGAATATATTGCATGGGCATTTACCATTAAAGCCACTCATGTATAAAAAATTAAAGTGTGAACAACGAACCGTTCTTGTGCTTCCATTATTATCTCAATTGTTATTACAAAAATGAAGCATGCAATGAGAATGGTTCCTGTTCCTGAACCAGAATACAGAAAATTAATACCAAAATCAACCTTCAAATGATGATATTAAAGCTAAAGTGAATAAAGTTTAAAAAATAAATGAAAGCTTGAAACTGCAATCTCTCAGTTTCTTGGCCGTCATTTAGGAACAATTCAATCACAACAATAGAAGTCTGCTGTAGCTGCTGCAAAAAAGTCAGAAAAGTCACAACAGTTAACATTTCTAAAACATTTTCAACCTATATGTGAAAGTAACACAACTTCTGGGCAGAACTTAAGAAATATGATACGAGATGGACAGATAAGAATGAACTTGTGTTGAAAACTGGAGATGTAATTGAAAATTCCAACGTTATTAATTTAATGAAAGGAGCATTGGTTGCTACAAGAAGGAAAGTACCATAACAATGTTGGAAGCAGTTTATTCAGTACATTGTAGATGTTGAAATTCCAAAAGCTGATTTTTTGGCAAAAGACAACTCGTGAAATTATCACAAAAGAAATGAAACAGCCTCAATAAAGGCAGTTTCTAGATGATGGGAAAATTTTTAACATGGTTTAAAGAGAAACGTTATTGTCATGAAAATGAAACTACAACTTATATTTCTGTAAAAATAAGGTGTGCAAGTGGTTGTTGTCAAGATGTAATAGATAGGAACAATATGGACCATGCACACAGCGTCCACAATGCATGTTATGTGAATGGCGCCCACCAAGCGCAAATTAATGCATATATACATCCAGTTCGTCAACGTGCATATATAGTTTTGCCATCGTGGAGTCAACAAATTTTTACATTACTTTGATTAGTAATGCTAGCGTGATCTATTATTCTACTCATAGCGTCTCTAATTGTCAAATTCGTTTGCATCGTACATTATCTTTGAAAGGCAAATATAGATATCTAAAATTCAATACCCACACACATGGACGACAACGAGACAAGGAATAAACTATACCATTTATTATCGGTCATCATTAGATGATACGCCTTATGAAGTTGCCATTCCATTTGGTTACTATAGATCTATACCTGAAATATGTAGTACAATAAATACAGAATTAGAATGTTCTATTACTACAAACTCTATTCGGTAAAGGTACGATAAAATTGGACGAAGAGTTTCGCTTACTTTGAGAAATGATTATGATATTATCTTTTCTACTAGATTAGCGGAGATTTTAGGATGTATACCAGATCAATCGACAATCTGGTCCTGCTGCACATTAAGCAGATGTGAAGCATGGATTTTACACTTTATGTGTACTGCAGTATTTGCGAGCCACAAGTAGTAGGCGATTATTATGTTCCTCTACTACGTTCTGTTCCCATTGAAGGTAGACACATCAAAATTTGACAAGGTAGAAATCAATGTTAAGGATGATACAATTTTCATTTCAAACTGGAAAAGTGATCTGTAAACTTCATTTTTGACAAAAATTATTATGAATACATTATGAGAGCATGTAGACATGACCCAACTGCATATCGAAACCATTTCCTTGATCAGGTAGGTGAGGACAGACATAAAGTCAATTCTCGTTGAACCACATATCAATTGTATATGTCCATCTTGCTTAAAGTTCAGACTCAAATTCTTGCCAAGTAAGATAAATATACTCGCAGTCTTCTGCCTTCGTCAAACTCATCACACTGCAGAAACCGAAAAAACGTTTGCCATCACGTTCACAATGACTCTTACTTTAAGATATTCTGAGACTTTTAGACGAAATCCAGGTACATGAAAATGTTCTATATTCTCCTTCACCTCAGCTTGTTCATCAGGTGATAGGGAGAGAATACTTGCATTATAATACAATTGCAATTCACATGATGAATTAAAAGTTACATATACGTCCATGATGGATGATGAGTTCTACTGAACAATGTTCTAAATGTTGCAACATTTATACGCGTCATTCTGCTGAATCACGTGATCCACTGACATCATTTGCTTCTTTCACATCTGCCATTCTTTCAATGACAACAAAATTCCCTTCTTGGTAGGATATTACTTACAAGAAGCATAATCCATGATATATTCACGAATGTTAGCCATCACTTGCTGTTGGTATTTCACCAGTTTAATATATTTTTCCATTGATTTGGTTTTGCAGATAAGCTCTGGTTTTGCAGCAGCGGCAGCATTGTCAGGGTTTACAACAACTTTCAACTTTGTAGCAGCAGCTTTAAACTTAGGTTTTTCTATCTGCTTTAGGCTCTGCCTTAAATTCCATTTTTCGCTTCTTACTCATTGACATAGTAGCTGTAAGCAAACACTCATCTCTTTTCATCTTTCTAAACTGTGGCTGCCTTTGAAGCTATTGCATTGTTATTGGCTCCAACTCAAGCTTCGTCTCAGACTTTGTCTCAGACTATGTTGTAGGTAATGTCTCAGATTTTGCTGTAGGTGTTGCTTCAGACTTTGCTGTAGACATTGTCATAGATTTTAGTTGGTTTTCATTCACTGCAGACATGTTCACTCATTAACGGCTTGATGTAGAATGAGTGCTATCTTTGAGGGCGGGCGCCTTTTATATCAGGTGCTCATGCACTATGAATTGCACTATGAGCTGTACAATGTCCATGGGCTAACATGCTAAAACCGCCATCCAACACATAGTGCTTGTATCAAATGGTGATAGACCAACCTTCACAATCTTCTCTGTAGCAATTTTATGTTTATGACTTCAAATGATGTTTTCCACGACATATGACTGCTCTTCCCTAAATAAACTGTCCTTGTATTGTGCATGTGTCATTCGCCTCTGACAGGCTCGGGTAATGCTCTTAGTAGTACGTTTCTCTTTTCCACCATACAGCAAACCGTAGATCTTCTTTCGAAGACCCACAAATTCCCCAATTGGTACTCCCGCAGTTAATTCTTTAATTTTCTCCAGCACTTTTTTGTTCACATTGGAATGTAGGAAATGATCCTCTATATAATCACTTGTATCAAAAAGATGACTATCCTATTGCATATCTTTGTAAAAATCTCTGGCTGGTATGTGAGCATAAATTGTCTGTTTCACAAAACAGCAGTTATGCCTCTGGATACTTCTTCTTCATGTAATTCTAGTGATAATTAGACATGGGGGTTTTGCTGAGATCCAGAATAGTAAATCCAATCTGAATGGGGTTGTTCAGTAACAAATCTGCTTTCAAGCACTGTACTGCTATAAAATCCTCATTGAAAATGTGGAATTTGTGAAACGTAGGCTAAGCCTCGATCATTTTGAAACGTTTCTCATTGTAAACCAATTTGACATTGATTCGTTGCTTCATATTTTCCAATTTGTAAAAGTCTTTTATGAATGTTTTTGTCACTTATCTCTTCTCTGTGTTGACATCTGTGTATTCAGCTAGCCATTTACTCTTCTGGAGCATAATGGCTTCATACATCTTTGTCACTTTTAATCCAAAATATACACATTGCTGCGAATTTCGATAATGTACTTTATGCTTTTCCTTGTCACTGAGATTGGGAATCCGCAGGTAAACATTTCAATCCTGACTGCATTCTCAGGTTCCGACTGTATTCACTGATTCGAATAGTTTTCTTTCTTTTCAGAAGCCGCTGAATAGTCACTATGCTGATATGCTGATCATTATTCATCATCCGGGCATGTGACATCTGGGAACAGGACCGACACCCCCAGACCAAACCGCCCCCCACCCGAGGGCAGAACTCGCCGTGTAAAGCATCCCATATAGGGTAGGCATGCCCTCCCCCCCGGCCATAAACACCATTAACTTTTATCGCGTTTGATTACCAAACACACAAATATTCTTCGCAAAAAACTGGAAAACAATGGTTCTAAAAAATCTAATGGAATTGCAATTAATACTTCGATCAAATTAAATGCTTTAATTGTTGTGATTAGAGAAATGATCTACTATTGTACCATAAAAATAAATAGTCTTTTGAGATCAGTTATGTAATTACCAAAATTAAAGCATTTAACTTGATATAAATGTTAATTGCAATTCCATTTAAAGTCACCCGAGGTACAATGAATTGCAGTTGTTTCAAAAATACAAGAAATGCAATTATACTCAGGCGATACAAATTGCAATCGAATTTTTCTGTGAAGTTTCTATGAAGCGTCATGATGCTCTCAAAAGATGGAATATATTCAGAACCTTTGTGCATGGGCATGGTCCTCATCACTAATTTCTTCTCCAGTCAGTTGACTGTAGAAGTCTCCTTGTGGTGGAAGATTGGTTTCTGCAAACTTGGAGGGTTCTTCAGCATAATCATAGGGACATACTCCTTTTATCAGAAGCAACTCTTGTTGCTGACTGTCGCGCACATGAGTAGTCATGTTTTGAAACTTGAATTTTAATTAAGCTGCTAAGTTGGATACTAATTATTGCAAGGAGGCTCCAATGAATTGGTAGGAATCAATGAATGTCAGGTTGTCCATTGTAAGTGCAATGTACTTTTCAATAGTGTTGGGAATGACTGACAGCTTCACGTTGAATTTTCCTATACTCTCCATAAGAAGATAATTGTCATAACCGTAGGATGTTAAATAGGAAAGGGATGATGAATGAATCCCACTTTCCTCGCTGATCCTTTCTTAAGCAAAACTGTGAGTTGCATTCACTATGGACTGTTCCATGGTATTTTCCACTGATGTGATCATGATCTCACTCACGATCCACTCCCATCAATTGTTGGCAAATGTAACAATGAGGAGCCTGAGTAAACTGTTTCTTATCCTCATTTTAGTCATCAGTCCTTTCAATAAGTTCTGGGTTGCTCAATCGATTCCTCATGTGATCATGTTCATCCAACATGTACTTTAGAAATTTGTGGATAGCATTGTCTGCAAGGTAAGTTACAGCATCACTCTTTTACCATGATGTTTTGTACGATACTTCATGAGTCGACTAAAGTTCTTAATCAGGAAATAATGTCTGTTCTCATTATCACTGATTGGCAGTTAGTTGATTTCAGTGTCATTTCAGTGTTGATTCGTACAAATTATATAGATGAGTACCACAACTTCATTTTCCCAAACAAAACATTGGTGGCAATGTTATCCTTCTCAAATTTAAGAATTTCATGAATTAGTGTTGGAAATGATACAGCTTCCACATTTAGCTCTTTAAAATATCCATCCGCTTTGTGTTGATACCAAACCGATAGATCCCTCAGAGGTTAGCTGATTTTATAACAGCGCTTCGTGCGGCAGATTTAGAGGTCGGTTATTTTATAAGAACGTTCATGTGGAGTATTTCTGAGCATGCGCAATATGGTATAAACATCCTTCTGGTGTTAGAAGAGTTTTAGTCTTGCCTCCTTCAGTAGTCTTCTCGGTATGTTTGTTTATTTTGTTTTTGATGATCAGTCCCCTCTTGGCTGAAGTCCCAGTACATATTGTTGAAGCTAGGTGTCCATTAGTATTACGGATACGAGCGCTCTAACCTGCGACATCTAGCTCCGAGTCAGCTCTGACTTTAGTGCCAGCGTAGTCCCAGCGGACCCTTCTATCTTCCTAGGACAGAAAGGGTCACAGTTCCTGCAATAGAAATGGCCATTGATCTCGATTCTCGAGGCTCTGGATCTTTCGGTGCACATTCAAGGACACGAGGCTCAAACTGGCAGGCTTTTTCTTTAAAAGCATACTGAGAAATACCCTGGCGCATTATTTTCGACCTAAGCGAAACTTCCAAACTAGAGTAAAGCCTGGTTTTGCAACTGTGGATTCACTGTTGTTGTGGGCGATAATGAGGGGTTCGATACCCTGATCTCAAGAAAACACATATTTTTCTCAGTAAGAAATTGTTATCTGACCATAAAACTTGTGCGCCATAATTTATAACTGGGCCATTTATGTGATGCACCCTTTCTAAAAGAACGCCGTTGGCCCCAGTCGTGCGCCGAGATTTGAAAATTGACACCAATGACCTTTCCTATTATGGGAACTATGACTCTTGATGTCATAGGAAGACCGCAAGAGTCATCTAGGACTAGTCCCAGCGGACCCTTTCTATCTGCCTAGGACAGAAAGGGTCACAGTTCCTTCAATAGAAATGGCCACTGACCTCAATTTTCGAGACTCTGGATCTTTCGGCGCACGTTCAAGTACACCGAGGCTCGAACTGGCAAGTTTTTTCTTTAAAAGCACACTGAGAAATACCCTGGCGCATTATTTTCGACCTCAGCGAAACTCCCAAACTAGAGTAAAGCGTGGTTTTGCAACTGTGGATTCACTGTTGTTGTGGGCGATAATGAGGGATTCGATATACTGATCTCAAGAAAATACATATGTTTATCTCAGCAAAAATTTGTTATCTGACCACAAAACTTGTGCGCCATAAATTATAATTGGGCCATTTATGTGATGCACCCTTTCTAAAATAACGAGAACAATTCCACCATCTAGATATCCCAGTCCCAACACCACAGGTGAATTTAGGGATGAATTACATTGGTTACTATGGAATGTATCGTGTCCGTTGTCCAACGCATTGAGACTTCTAGTCTCAGCGGGCCCTTTCTATCTTCCTAGGGCAGAAAGGGTCACAGTTCCTACAATAGAAATGGCCATTGATCTCAGTTATCAAGGCTCTGGATCTTTCGGCGTACGTTCAAGGACACCGAGGCTCGAACTGGCAGGCTTTTTCCTTATAAGCACACTGAGAAGTACCATGGCGCATTATTTTCGACCTCAGCGTAACTCCCTAACTAGAGTAAAGCGTGGTTTTGCAACCGTGTATTCACTGTTGTTGTGGGCGATAATGAGGGATTCGTTACACCGTGGACCGTGGGCCGAAAGATTCATAGTCTGGAAAGTCGAGATTAATGGTCATTTCACTAGGCGGATCTGTGACCCTTTCTGATCTAGCAAGAGAGATATTGTTCGCGGGAACTAAGCCCACTTTTTATGCCCTGACCTCACGAAGATTAGGAGGACCGTAGTGTTTTTAATGCAGCCGACTTTGTCGGACTGGGTTAGTCGTATCACTATAGGGGGCTTGAATGTATGTGCGTATGCTAAACTTTTTCCTTAAAATGCCACTCCTACAGTTTAGCTTCAATCGTTTTGATATGTCCCCTGGGTGGTCCCCCACCTGGCTATTACTTTTTTTGACGAAAAACTGACAAAATGGCGGCACTTTTGTGCCCGTTTTGACCCATTTTTAAAATGCTACACCTCCTACAGTTTTACTCCAATCGTTTAGATGTTACACAGGGATGTTCCACAGGGGTTCGCCTACCAGGCTATTATTTTTTTCGCGGTTCGCCAAAAACTGACGAAATGGTGGAACTTTGAAGTTTGGCAAAAACTGGAATATATGGTAGTAAAAACTGAATTGTCAAACCATTCGTTTCTCTCAGTCTTTTTCAGACAGTTATAAAATTTTAATCGAAAGTTTCTTAGATGCTTCTCCACCTGGATTTTGCATTTTTCTCAATTGACAGAAAATGCCGAAATGGTCGAATTTAAAATTTTTCTAAAATTGTGTAGTGGAATCTTAAAAAATATGTAAAATTGTGTAAATGTCGGTAAATACGTGAATCGTGAAAACCCAACCTCTCCAACATCCCTTTTCGGGTAGCTTCCAAATTCGAATTAAATGCATTTACATACTTCATTTTTTTGGTCTAACAGTATTCGTTTCGGAGTTTTTCTCTCTTTCCTTGTTTGGTAACTCGGCTGAGCCATGTCCTTGGACATGCTTGTATAACTGGTCCGTTCGTCATTCTGTTCGTTACGCTGTGGTTGTGAACGCCATATCTCAAGTTCTATCAATCGGACTTCAGTCAAACTTAGTATGTAGCTCATGTATATCTAATGTTCTAGAGCTGATTAGGTTTTGGTGACCTTGCGTCATCGTTCAAGGTCAGTGTGGGGCTTTGAAATTTTTGCATGAGATTTCCAGTACCAAGTGGTTTGTGAACAGTGTATTTCAAGTTTTACCACTTGTATTTTAATCAAATGTGGAATGTAGCTTTTATGTGTAAATGTTCTAGAGCCGATTAGGTTTAGGTGATACTTGAAGTGATATCTATTGCTATGCAGTTTCCTTTCCGTTTTTATTAAGCCTTCAATCATGTGGGGGCCTAATATATTGGTCATCATTTTTATAGTTGGAAAATATATCTAGAAAATTGGTCTTTTAGGAATCTGTCTTCACCAAACCGTATGGTAGTTCGGTCGCGGTATCCGTGTTCCAACGTACACGTTTCTAGTTTAATATGTTTCTGTTAAAATAGAAATTTGTTGATTTTTGCCAGGATTACGTAAGTAATCCGGGCTATGTATTATCCCATCTTGATATCTCTTTACTCAGCAATAAAATATTAAACAATGGTATAAAGTTTGTAAAAATATTTATAGATATCCGAGAAACGGAATAGTACAGGTTTATTTTTAGAACCCGGTCCAGTCGTAGTAATACACAGGGAATTTCGCATGGTTATGTGACCTACAAACAAAGTGCATACCCAGGCTTGTTGTTGTTCCCAGGATAACAGGTGAAAAGATAAAAGATGCAACGCAGTTATGAAAATACCAGGGCTTGTGGTTGCGTTTTCCATATATAAAATAGATGGATATACCGGGGAAACTCCCAGTAAATCCTGCAGAATGCAGACAAATATTCGGGATTTTATATATGTGTTTTACATTAAGGGAAACCTCGTGGTCTGAACTCGATAAACATTTTCTAGCTCACAGGTCGTGTGATGGTCTTGGGAGAACTCGGCCCCTACCAACTCGGTCCTACCTGAAAGGCGACTCGGCCCTTTTTTGCGACAACTCGGCCCTACCTCAAAGACGACTCGGTCCCTAATTTCCAACTCGGCCCCCACTTATATTTTTTAAATTTAACAATGAGTTAGCTGTTTCTACAGCATGATATATATAATGACGGTAGAAAAAAACCAGATTATGACAACTTTTTACTTTATTTCCAATAACCGCGAACGCTCTTCATCCTCTGATGATTTTCTAGACTCATATTCCATTTCTAAAAATAAATAAGTTCTTTTCACTCATCTCTTTCGTCTAAAAATCACTAATTACACCGTTTTACAAATAAAGGCATATTGTCCTTTGGGACTTCAATCACATTGTGGTGTGTTAAAAAGTTCATAAAGTATTTTCTGACTTCCTGCACATTGTGGTATGTAAAGTTTTTCATAGAACTTCGCAAACGTGCAGTCAGCACAGGCATCGATTCATCTGTATTACAATTCGATGTATTGAATTGTTTCTTTGCAAAATGGGCATTGAGCAAGACGCTGCGTTGCCGATTTGGCACTGCCCATGATGAAGGATGACATTCTGTTGGCAACCATCGCAGCAGAAATCCAACTCTCTTTTGCAAATTGCAATTAAGTATTCCTTCTATGAGAATGTGCATTGCACAGTAAAAAAGCCTTTTATGTCAGTTCTCGAAATTGCAGTTAAGTATTCCTTTTGCGGGAATATGCATTGCACAATAAAAGAAGTTTCAAAAGCCTTTTATGTCCCTGTAATGATTCAGAAATTACCAATATCAAAATTGCAGTTAATTATTCGTGTGATAATGATATGTATTGCATTTTAATGGAAATTTTAAAAAGCCTTTCATGTTCCTGTAATGATTAAGATATTACCAATCCCGAAGTTGCAATTCGTTGTTGAATAGACGATTGGCTTCATTTAAGAAATGTTTAAAATTACGCGTTTGAACTAAAAATTCAAATGTCCTCAAATGTAAATTTTATGTATACTCTTTGCTGAACAGACGATTGGCTTCGTTCGAGAAATACTTAAAATTAGGGTCCCAGTTGGCAGTTAGGGGCCGAGTCGTCTTTCGAAAGGGGCCGATCGTCCCAAGGATTAGGGTCCGAGTTGTCCAAAAAGGGCTGGGTTGGCAAAGGGCCGAGTTGTCCCAACCCCCAGATGTGTTATCTGAGTAACCGTTTGAGATACAGCAATTTTGACCTCATTTTTGAACTACACCCTCTCTGCAGAGTTACATTAGGCTAATTCTTGAACTTCTCAGAACTTTGACCTGCATTTTCTAGGTCAAAGATGTAATCTCGAAAATCGTCGGAGGAAAAGCGATCTTGAACTCGCCTTCGGACTCCATCCACTCGCATTAACTTTGCGGTTTATGTATAATATAGGAACATGACATTTTGACCTTGAAGGTGGATCAAGATCACTGATGGATGCCGGTTATGCCCTATTCCGACTGGGGACTGTGCTCTGTGCGATGGCCTGTCATGATATATTTTGCATTGTTCTTGGATACAATGAGCTAGATCACAGTACCGAGTGCATATACACACACAGATATCTGCTCAAAGAAGCGCTTCCTTGTGGAAGGATTTAGTCAGTTTCTTTCACTGAGATGACCATAAATATCATTTTTCACTCGCCATGAAGGTCTTCTGTGGCGATATTACGATAAATGAAGTCACACAAAGTCATTTACTAGTAACAAAATTTATGCAGTGGTCTTAAAACTAGGAGTTTGTAAAATATCGCTGTTTTGTCACTAGCTCCGAGGCAGCTCCTCCTTGCTTTTGCAATTTGTATAGCTCTCTGTCAGCATTACGACGCGTTCCGTTATTCAGCCCCAGAGGGCCAACATTCTGTTTTCTGAAGCGCTAATTCTGCAAACATTTACTGAAAGTTCCTGTAAAACGTGCAGGATTGCCAGATTTATTTTAACCCGTTCTAGAATTTTAGGAACATGAAAACTTGTTTTAGAATATATGTTAGATAAATTTAGTAATCCCTGCATGTAGATCCGTGCTGATTTCACTAATCTTTGCATTGCAGTTCAATTTTTATAAACGGTCTTGTAAAAAATCTCCTTCCAATCGTATTTTTTATTCTGGAGTTCTTGCTTCTATCTGAACAGACCAGTGACGTCTAAATGGAAGAAGCGAGGCGGAGTGAGGAGTATGCCACACGGCTGCTGGCAGGTCTGCAGCGAATGAAGGGCACAGGTCAGCTGACGGACCTGAATATCATGCTGGATGGCAACCAGGCCGTGTACACAGTGCATAAGTGCGTCATGGTCGCCGCCTCGAAGTACTTTGCCGCCCTGGTGCGCAGCGATCAGCTCAGCGACAGCCATTGTTTGATCAAAGGTGAGGAACACTTCTGGATGCTCGAGGAAATGTGAACACGTGTTTCATTTGGGAGGTAGGGGGGTGGGGGGCTGGGTGGGGGGGGGGGGGGCAACAGTTGGAAAACTGAATTTCACTGGTGGCATCCAGCAGAGATACCTTGATCTTGATCTTAAATATGTGTAATTTGGGTATGGTGGCTGCAGATCTGGCAAGTTAACACAAAAACACAGTATTTCAGTATATCATGTTGTTTACTTGAAAAAGGAATATGAACTTTTGAATGCCATGTATTATTCTTTATACAGCTCTTTAGTCAGCAATAACTGTGCCATTTAAGTTTGCATTTCACCATAAGAGAAAATTATGTGGTAACTTAATCATATAGTCTAGCTATTGGTTAATAATAATAGTAATAATAATAACAGTGTACAGCATGAAGTTGCGTGTTGCAGGGGTGGAAGAAAGTCACTGGGCGTCCCTGCTTGACTTCATATACACCGGGCAGTTAATGTTGAACGCGGATAGCTGTTTTACACTGCACTCGGCGGCGCATCAACTGGGCATTGACGAGGCTGTGACCCTCTGTGAACAGTACATCAGCGATCATAACTTATTAGAAGAGGTTAGTTCTTAAACTCTGCACGGCGACACACACAGTGATGGAGTTGAACGTGCACCACTTGTAATGGCGGTTTTGTATTGGTACGCAGTTCTGTGTCACTTTTAAGTTATCTCTGTTATGACATCAAATTTTAAGATAACGACATTTTTACCCAGTATGTTCGACATGAGACAGTAATATCGTTATTCAACTATCAAATATGACGTTTCGCTGTTCATATCTAAAAGACTAAGACGGGTGTCATTTTCAGCGGGCTGCAATGAAACTAGAAAAGGACACGTCTTGTGATGAAAACGACACTGCTGAAGATACTGGGGCGTTACCTGAGCTTGCGGAACTAGCCGAAGATAAGGCGGAACCTCCCGAACTGCGGGGACAAGCCGAACTTGAAGAGGAGATGGAAGAAATTCACGAAGGAAACCGTTTGGAAGACAGCGCTTTAGGATACTTGCCCGAAGAAATCAAGGAAGAACATCCGACTGATAGCCGTGCCGTGAAGCGATCAACGCGGGTCCGGAAAGCGCCGAAGCACTTAGATGACGATCCTGATTGGGTGATGGGTGACACGCCGAAAAGAAAAAGAGGGCAAGGAGGAAAGGGCTCAGACGCTGGGAGAGAGAAGAGGTTGTGAATTTAGTTATGTTAGCCAAACCTGGTTATATCGTATAAATGACGGAGATTTCGTAGCCCGCTATCCACTTCTGAATATAAAATTTCAGGTGTACAATGGTACCTGTCAAGTGTGCAGCGAAAGGAATTTCAAAATATGAAATATTTTTACAAGATATACCACCTTCACTGTGACTGGTTAAAGTGCTGTGGAATTCTTAAAATATGACATGGTCTAAAATTGTAGTGTTGCAGTCATGTTCAAATATTTTAACGACATCAAGTGAGAGGTTGTAAATTAGTAAAAAGAATACACTGTTTTTCACTGTCTCGATGCCTGGAAAAAGAGGTCTACTATGCAGAAATATTGATTGTTCCGCAGTTTTTCATTACCAGTCTAGTTATCATAAAGAAGACTCTTCGGGAACTACATTACGCTACAACTACAGTGGGGATTTTTGAAGTCCTATTTTTAGCGTGCCTCTTTGTTTCGTTTTATAAGCCACAACGCTACAGACGACGAGGACGATGACGACACAGAGGTCAAGGCCATTAGCGGCCAGAGAAAACGACGCCGCGTGGCTTTAAAAGCTGAGGCGGCAAAGGAAGCGAAAACAGCAACCAAAGGGGAGCTCTCTATCGCCGCTAGTGGCGGACCAAGGCAGGCCAAGACCAAGCTCAGCGACGTCCGCCGGATGCTTAAGCTAGAGGCGGCGGTGGGTCGAAAACCAAAGAAAAGTTTGAAGTTTGTCAGGTTGGTAATGGCTGATGCCAGCGAGTGTTTTCAGATTTCAGTTTGTGGTTGTGAAAAAAAATAGCGAAGAAAGCTTAAGATATAGTGTGATTTATACACGTTTGTTAAGGCTGTCGAAATTAGAATTAGGATTTAAAGACAAAAAATACTATTTTTAAAAATAGAACAATTAATTTTTATTTTTAAGTACATTATTTAAGGGATTACATTGTTCTTAATATCCGCTCCCTGAGCATTATAACAGTAAGTAGCAGAGAAGAGCCTGGTATTTGGCGTTGATTGTTGTGATTGACAGATTCGGCAAAGTCTTAAGTAACCTGTGGCAGGACGACAGTATGATGGTGCGTGACATGCCGCCATTCAAGTGCCGCCGCTGCCAGTACCGCTTTTTTCACGCCAGCGCCCTCTGCCTGCACAGCTTGCACAAGCACGCCATGCAGTACCCCACCGCCAGGGCCGCCAGGGTCGTCAACATGGCGCGGGGGATACTGGCTGCCAAGCGGACTGTCATGAAGCGTGGCGGTGTGGTCACGTGTAGGCTGTGCGGTGCGCGTTTCGCCAACCGCGCGCATGTGATTAGCCACTTCCAGCGCAGGCACATGCGCACGACGCTCAAGTGTGTGCGCTGTGATTCACGCCTCAACGCGGCCTCGAAAAACACGTGGCATCGGTGCGACGGCGCCAAAACAAAGGTGCATGTGCCGAGGGTGATTTTCTGTCGGCATTGCCCCCGCCAGTTCAGACACGCCAGCGTCATAGCGAAGCACTATGAGGAGGAACACCCAGGTAGCAAATACTTCGTAAAAGCGGAGCAGTTTTCATATCGACGTATAAAAGAGCAGGCTGAGTTTTTGGATGCTGTGATTGGGAATTTAATTTTTTAAAAGTAGACCTGTTCTTATACATCAGTTCAAAGTCATCTGTTATCAAAGTGAAACAAGGTTGCTTATAATAAGATGAAATTAAAAAAAAAAAACAGCATAGTGAGGTCTCGTTATGATAAAAAATCTAAGAACAAACGCACGAGTATACTGCAATATTTCACACCCTAAGTAGATTTATTTATTTATATTGATTTGTTTATTTTATTAATTTATTTGTTTATTTCTTGCGGTTCACAGAAGAGTCGTATGAGATCGATATGTTTGCCGATGTGGGCTATCAGTGCCGTCACTGCGGCAGGACGTTCGTGCGGCTCCAGCACTACCTCGTGCACTTGTTCGGCCACGGCCTCAACGATAAGGAAGTAGATCTGGAGTTTTCAGGTTTGTGATGTTGAGTATTGTAAACGTAGAATATTTACGGGGTTGGGGGACAAATCGGCAGTTTGCAAACTGCACCATTTTTGGACATCTCGGCACCCAGTTCCCAAACGCGTTTTAATTAAGAGAGAAAGTTTGTTAAGTGTTTTCTTTACATGTGCAATGTTTTCACAACCACAGGGATACAAATCGGTCAGAAGGTGTTGAAAGATATTCGTGAAAGATACGCCGCCATTCTTACTGGGTGTATTACAGTATAATTGCAATTATAAAAAATCTGTTATAGAAATACTTCATGCATTCAAAATGCAGGAGTATCATAGTGTGTTGGTGTCATCGTAATTGTATTTATGTTCGGTCAAATTTCAACTCGTTACTAATTTCCTTGGCTGATACAAAACTCATTTGGCTTGAGCAACTAACCTGAACACATTGTATGGGAATTACTTTGGACTTTGGTGGATTCTGCTTCTACTTTGGCATTAAACTGAGTTCAAGAAGCCGCACATCTGTGATAGTACATGTTCATACGGGCATACATGCCTGTCGTTCAAACAGAGCAAAGATAAAATGAGAATCAGTTAAAAAAACATTTAATGATCTACTTTAGAAGAACACTAATTTACAGTCACTGAATTTTCAATTATGTTTGTTCGGACTTTGCACTCCATAATTGTGCGTGAATAGGCAAGTTCAGTTACAACGGTCAACAAAAGGAAAACTGTGTAATGAAGAATTTCTACAAGTGATTGACTTTTACGAGAAAGTTATTGATTTATATAAATAAGATGATCGAAAACTGAAAAAAGTGTCCTATTTTCAATTTCTCCCATATACAACAACATTTTGCACCAGAAAAAGACAACAAAAGGTAGAGTTGACATATTAACAGCCGAGTGTCGCGTGGTCTTTCGGGTTGGTGCCGAGTTGGCAGTGTGTCGAGTTGTCCCAAGACCATACTTACATGTCAATCTCAAAGCCTTTAAGGGCCTTTATTGGCAGTTTTATGCGGCCGATTCATGTTGAATTAATTGTAAAATACTGAGTAAGTTTAAAACGGCGAGTCGAAAGGTCCTGCATAAATATAAGTAGAGTATGGTGTGGGTGTGTTTGCTTTGGCAGACCCTAGCCGCGTGGCGCTGCGTTGTACAGTGTACTGTGAGCCGGACGATCACGACACGATGCCGTACAAGTGCCCGGACTGTGAGCACCGCTTCTCCAAGCCACACCGTCTCGACGTCCACATGATGAACAAGCACAAGAAGCGCGCTACCAGGCCCACCAACCGCATACGCCAGACACACAAGTGAGTGTCACCCAGGCCCACCAACCGCATACGACAGACCCACAAGTAAATGTCACACAGGCCCACCAACCGCATACGCCAGACACACAAGTGAGTTTCACCCAAGCCCACCAACCGCATACGTCAGACCCACAAGTAAGTGTCACCCACGCCTACCAACCGCATATGCCAGACCCACAAGTGAGTGTCACCCAGGCCCACCAACCGCATACGCCAGACACACAAATAAGTGTCACCCAGGCCCACCAGCCGCATACGTCAGACACACAAGTGAGTGTCACCCAGGCTCACCAGCCGCACACGTCAGACACACAAGTGAGTGTCACCCAGGCCCACCAACCGCATACGTCAGACACACAAGTAAATGTCACCCAGGCCCACCAACCGCATATGCTAGACACAGAAGTAAGTGTCACCCAGGCCCACCAACGGCATACGCCAGACACACAAGTAAGTGTCACCCAGGCCCACCAACGGCATACGCCAGACACACAAGTAAGTGTCATCCAGGCCCACCAACCTCATACGCCAGACACACAAGTAAGTCTCACCCAGGCCCACCAACTGCATACGTCAGACACACAAGTGAGTGTTACCCAGGCCCACCAACCGCATACGTCAGACAAACAAGTGAGTGTCACCCAGACCCACCAACCGCATACGTCAGACACACAAGTGAGTGTCACCCACGCCCACCAACCGCATACGTCAGACACACAAGTGAGTGTCACCCAGGCCCACCAACCGCATACGTCAGACACACAAGTGAGTGTCACCCAGGCCCACCAACCGCATACGCCAGACACACAAATAGGTGTCACCCACGCCCACCAACGGCATACGCCAGACACAGAAGTGAGTGTCACCCAGGCTCACCAACCGCATGCACCAGACACTCAAGTGTCACCCACGCCCACCAACTGCATACACCAGTCACACATGCAAGTGTCACCCAGGCCCACCAACCGCATACGCCAGACACACAAGTGAGTGTCACCCACGCCCACCAACCGCATGCACCAGACCCACAAGTAAGTGTCACCCAGGCCCACCAACCGCATGCACCAGGCATTGAAGCAAGTATCGCCCTCGCCCACCAACCGAATACGACAGACACACAAGTGAGTGTCACCCACGCCCACCAACCGCATGCGCCAGACACACAAGTGAGTGTCACCCACGCCCACCAACCGCATGCGCCAGACACACAAGTGAGTGTCACCCACGCCCACCAACCGCATACACCAGCCACACATGTAAGTGTCACCCAGGCCCACCAAACGCATACGCAAGACATACAAGTAAGTGTCACGCACGCCCACCAACCGCATACACCAGTCACACAAGTGTTGCCCAGGCCTACTAACCGCATACGCCAGTCACACAAGTGTTACCCAGGCCCACCATACGCCAGACCCACAAGGAAATGTCACCCAGGCCCACCAGACACATAAGCAGGTGTCAACTAAGCCCGCCCGACCGTATAGGCCAGACACAATTGAGTGAGTGTATACGTCAAAAATACAATTGAGTGCTTCCCACGCCCACCAATCGTATACGCCAAACACACCAAGTGTCACCTAGGTCCAGCAACCGCAAGTAAGTTTTTCACACAAAACCACCAATGTATATGCGAACCACACCAATAAATCGAGAGCCAGGGCTTCCAGCGCATTGAAGAAGGGCGAGATGGCTAGGTTTAACTCTTTTAAAAAAATGAAGTATTAGCTCACACACAAACAGAAAAAAATTCCAACTCTTAGCTGCGTGCGATTTGATGACCTTTGAACTATCCACTGTTGTAGAGTGTACTGCGCGGAGGAAGGCTGTGACAAAGTGTTCAGCCGCATGCCGGACCTGCGGGAGCACGTGAAGGCGGAGCACCGGGGCGTCATGTACCACTGCCCCTTCTCACACTGTAAATACAGTACCAGCATCAAGGCCAAATATGACGGGTAAGTGCGGCAGGGCAACACCGGGGCGTCATGTATCACTGCCCCTTCTCACACTGCAAGTACAGTACCAGCATCAAGGCCAAGTATGACGGGTAAGTGCGGCAGGGCAACACCGGGGCGTCATGTATCACTGCCCCTTCTCACACTGCAAGTTCAGTACCAGCATCAAGGCCAAGTATGACGGGTAAGTGCGGCAGGGACAACACCGGGGCTTCATGTACCACTGCCCCTTCTCACACTGCAAGTACAGTACCAACATAAAGGCCAACTATGACGGGTAAGTGCGGAAGGGACAACACCGGGGCTTCATGTACCACTGCCCCTTCTCACACTGCAAGTACAGTACCAACATAAAGGCCAACTATGACGGGTAAGTGCGGCAGGGACAACACCGGGGCTTCATGCACCACTGCCCCTTCTCACACTGAAAATACAACACCAGCATCAAGTCCCATAGAAGGAGCGGTTTGCGTTGTCACCAGCGAAGCAAGAGGTTGTGAGTTCAAGCCCCCGGTCAGGAATAAATTCATTTTTGTGTGTGTTTTGCTTGCCTGCTGTATCTGTAGTGTTGCTCAAAGTGCGTTATAATACTTTGAAGTATTTTTGTTATCGATTCGGCAAAAACTGGCCAAATAAACCTATCGCAAAAGAGAAACACAAAAATACTGTTCGCCCTACAGATCGTGTCCGATTAGTTTTGATAACAGTGTTGCCAATAAGACATACAAACTCCAAATTTGGTCAAAATTCGTCGGTTTCTTCTTTCACCTTTGTAATGTCTTCGCTTTTACGGCTGGGCACACTCTACGGATATTTTTGCTTCCTCGTAAGACTGAGTGTAACTTTCTCAGCAAAAATATGGCTCTGATTTATATCCAGGTTGAAAACTCTAGGGGATTGAAGGGGTTTTTTTGTTCCTCGTGGCGTTGATTGTTTGGTGTTGTTGGCAGGCACATGAGGAGCCGCCACGAGGAGGCCGAGGACCGCCAGTGCCCGCACTGTCACCGCCAGTTTGACAAGAAGCACCGCCTCAAGGTACACATGGTCTCCAAGCACGGCGTTAACGACCCCTCCGTCAAGGTAAGGCTTTCCTTTATAACCTATAAGGAGCTAAGTAAAAACAATCAAGCTTCATATACCCCTGAAACCCCTGAAAGGGGAGGGGCCTAATAAGTTACCTTCTGTCCGTCAACTTTTTTTTTGTAGAGTTTGTCCGTGCCAGTTCTCCCAAACGATATGGTGTATGATTTTGTTACCCTGCACAGTGAAAATATATATACATACCCTATTACAGATGTGCCTTTTAATATTATTGTTGAAATCGACCAAAAATTGACCAAATTAGGACTTGTTAAATTTATGCGTTCACTTAGTATAGAGATAGAGTTTTGTCCGCGACAGTTCTCGAAAGCTATTAGGCACATGCTTTTGTTACCTTGCACAGTGGAAATATATATATATTGCAGATGTGCCTTTTCGTAGTATTTTTGAAATCGGCAAAAAATGGAACAAAATATGAGTTGTTAGAAATTGATAAAATATATGCATTCAAGTAGCATAGAAGTTGAGTTTTGTCCGCGACAGTGCTCAAAATCTACAAAGGACATTCTTCTGAAAACCCATACAGTTGAAAAATATAGGTATTGCAGATGTGCCTTTTCGTATTATTGTTGAAGTCAGCCAAAAATTGATCAAATTAGGACTTGTTAATTTTTTCTAGGTGATTCTGTCTGCGAATTATATCTTGTAAGGTTTGGGGCTATGTGTATTTCCTAAATATTTTCTTGTTTAATATAATGCGAGAACCAGAGCTGAATGGGGGGTAAGAGTGGCGGTATTCTGTGCAGTGTTGTGCATAAAAGCAGCGGGATTTAACACATGCTTCCCTGGGGTGCATGGATGCGCTGCTATGTCCTGAAGTAGCTACTAATATAAACAAGATGCCGTGCTCTATCCGTGTGTTTTTCCGTCCGCTGTCAGATGTTCAAGTGCGACCACGAGGGCTGCGATTACGTGGCATTTGCCCGCTACAGCCTTGAAGTGCACAAAAACCGACACGTCAAGGAAAAGCAGCACCCGTGTGACTACTGTGGCAAGCGCTTCAAAACATCCAAGTGAGTGGAGCACCCAGGAGTGTGTCCTGTAAAATAACATTGATCTTGTTCGACTTGGCTGACTGTGTACAATAACACAGTGTAATGTTATTGCGCTGTTTGATGGCTTATTCTCTGGGAGGTGTTTGTTTCATGACCGAATTAAGATTTTTTTGGAATAGGATTCAACAGAAAGTGAGTGTCATGGCTGTTAGGCCTGAATAGGCCAAATGCGGCCTTTGAATGGCGCCGTGATGCCGACGGCTGGTCGAATTTGAAAACAAATGAAGGCGGGAATGTATGCAGGGAGTCGATGAGGATATCTGCATGTTTGTTTGTTTTTTTCTACAGGAGCGTGGTGGCGCACATCAAGAACACGCACCTGAACATCCGGCCGTGGATCTGTGACGTGTGCGGCGCGGCATACAGCAAGGAGCACGAGCTCAAGAAGCACATTACGCGCCACAACGATGACAAGCAGTACAAGTGTGACCTCTGCGACTACGCCACGCACGACAAGGGCAACTTCCAAAGTGAGACGCTAGTTCTTTATGGCACCTACTTCCGCTCTCTGCACCCCCCCCCCCCCCCTTCACTGCGTAGAGCGGGGCACGGGACGAGAGAATTAGGGTCGTTCCCATCTCTCCGTCTACTGCGCAGTTTTTCTTTCCAGCAGGATTTTAAAATGGTTGAGATACGACTACTTTGGGGATAAAAAAAAGTGGTAAAATTGGGGCTCTAGAGTTTTAAGGCTGTGAAACCTTTGCTTGGCTCACTGAAGGTGTTTCACAGAATGCACGCTGCCAGGTCTTTTTTTGGACGAAACGAACTCGTTTCGGCGGTGGCAGTGCCCCGGAAATACTTGTGCAGACATGTGGAATGCTTTGTGGAATGTGAGATAGCGCGAGTTGATATACTTGAATATTGATAAGTTACGAAAAGAATTTTATGACCACCCGTTAATGTTGTTAAATATTTATTGGATTTACACTAGCCGAAATAACTACTGCGTCTTGATCACCGACCAGTTCGACCGTTATTCGATCACCGATTGCGAACCCTAAACAAATGATAGAAGTGATAGAGAGATAGGGGGAAGACAAAAAAATATCATGATGTAAAATACAATACGAGATGACTTATTAGGCCAGCCGACTTCGTCGGGCTAGTCCGATCACAGCAGTAGGGGCATCATCCGTCGGCTGTATGTGCGTATCGCTGGAAAGTTACCTTGTTTGGTAGATCCGTCAAAAATTGAAAAAAAATACTTGGGGGGGGGGTGCATGTGTAATTTTTTGTTTTCCAATTTTCAAAATGCTTCGCCCATAATTTTGATCGGATTCCTAACCAATTTTGCGCGATTGTTCCCTAGATGGTTCTCTCTTGAAAAATTATTTAGCCAGTTCTCAAAATGTTTCTTTTAATTGCGTTCAAATTTTGCATAAATGAACACTGGGCTGTTCTCTCTTCAAGAGTTAATATTTTTGGCGATTCACAAAAAGTGTTCGGTACTTTAAAATTTTTTGTTGACCAGTTTTCAAAATGCTTCTACTCCAACAATTTGAATGGGATTTCTTTCAAATGTTTTCAGGTTGGATGTTTACAGAAAAAATTACATTTGCGATGACTAATTTATTTATTTATTTTTTGGCACACTTCCGAAGATTGGCTTCATGCCTGCGTTTAAAAGTTTTAGGTATCAAAGTTTTCAAAATAATTCTTCTGCAAATAATTTTAATCAGATTACTTCCATTTTTAGGCGCAGTCCAACGTTAGGGTTTCTTTCAAATTTACTTTTCTGAGATCCGCCGAAGAGTACCGATTTAAATGACGGCAGGGTTCTTTGATATACTGAATAGGTTACTTAATTGGCAGGGTGGGTTCGTTTAATCGGCACCCGGAGATTGTTTTGTTTTCAAAATTAACAGGTTTATTTTCAGTTTTCTGTATTTAAGATTTTTATCTCTCCCTGGAAAAACGATGTAAAAAAAGAAAGAAAAAAAAACAAAAAAAAAAAAAACAACAAAAAAAAAAAACAAACAAAACAACAAAAAAAACAAAAGGAATGCAGTTTGAAAAACTGCAAATATAGTGGATTAATCGGTACTCTACGGTGTGTTTCAGGTCACTTGTTCAGCAAACACGAGCGTTTCCAAGACACGACGGGTGTGAAAAACGTGTGGACGTGCGAACTGTGCGGGTATAAATGCACGATGAAGCACCGCATACAGGAGCACATGGACTCGCACAACCAGGTCAAGCGCCACGTGTGTCAGATCTGTGGCGCCGCCTTCGTGGCGCGCTATTCGCTCAATTATCACATCCGCAAGGTGCACGAAGGCGTTACTTTTGAATGTAAACATTGTACTTTTAAAGCTCCTACCAAAACAAAGTTGAATTTCCATGAACGCACGAAACATACGCATGTCGGTGTGAAGCCTTACAAGTGTTTTTATTGTGATTTCCACTCGGCAAACAGCGGGAATGTCAACAAACATGTGCTTAAGAAACATCCGGGTATGAAATATAAATGGGTCAAAGTCGGCACTTTTGATTCGTTGCCGCCGCATCACGACCTGAAAGCAAAAAGCGAGAGCTTCAAACCGCTGGCCATAGCAAATAACCAGCAATTTACTAAAATGAGTCTGCTAAAAAAAGAACTGCAGACGAATGACCTGAAGAGCAGCGTTGCTGTGAAGGCCGAGATAAAGGCGAGGACTCCTGAGACAGCTCCCGAAGATCAGTTCTTCCTCATGACGCAGGTGGAGAATGGTGTTCCTGTCGTGAAACTGATTTCTAAGGGACAGCTGGACGAGTTGAATGCACAGCAGGCCGCTAAAGGCGAGCAACATTTCCAGGTGGAAACGGCGCCCAGTGGCGAGCCCACAGCCGAGGAACAGATCACCATGCATTACACGACGCCAGGAATCAGTGTCAAGCATGAGGCGAGCCAGCTGGTGGATCCAGCTGCAGCTGCTATGCAGCTGTCGGAGGAGCAGCTGCAGGTGCTGGACGATAACAAGGATGAGATGCAGGTGATCTACATCCCCCCGGAAATGATGGGCAGCACACTTGTTATCGAGGACGGTTCGGGCAGTGTGTCCACTCAGGCTGGTACCACTTTTACGACACAGTCGGGAGAGACATTCACTGTGCAAACACCACAGTAGCTCTGCAACATTGGTGGAAAGTAACGTCCTTACAGTTTTGGTGTAAGATTTCAATTCAGCAGAGATAGCGATTGTTTTTGCTTGCATTGAAAGCTTTTTTTTTTTGAGTTTATTGCATATGAGGTGAAATGACATTGTAGCTCGCTGCATGTGCAATCAGCGCAGGTCTAACAGCCTGCAAAATATTCCTCGTTCTTGTTCTTCTCAGACCACTCCACCTCACCGCTCCCCCCTTCCCCCCCTCCGCCCGCCTTACCACTTTACAAAGATGTCAGCTTTCTGTTGGTCCCCTCCCGTGACAGCTCGCAATAGTAATACAAAAAAATGTGCCTCATTCTGTGCATCTATCAGCACCCAAACCCCGGAACGATTCACTGGATTTTTTTCCTCTGTCGCAAGTAGACACCAAACATAGTCATAAATCTATGTATATGTTACAAGCAAGCTATCAAATCAGCAACTATCAGAACGTCCTGACCAGTCAGGAAGTGCACGAAATTCCTGGAATTTCAGTGTTTCCTTTTTCTTAACGCTGTAGATTTGAATGGCGAGCGCTAAAATAAAGCAGCAAAGCTCGTTTTCCTTGGAATAAAATACGTCTATAATTAGACATGATTGTAGAATGTGAGAGGTGAGGATTATTTTTCAAAACAAAATGTACTCAAGTTTGGTAAAAAGATCAGAAGCATGGGCAGGAATGAGTACAGAAAGAATTGAAAAGTAGAATTTATTCTTCAACAAACAGTACTATTTGTTTTAGTAGTGTTTGTGTAGGTTTTGAAAGTATTTATATGTAATATAAGTTTGTTGTTATTGCGGTGTATACGAAATGAAAATAAACGTTCAACTTTTTACCTTTTCATGTTAATGTCGTATTTTGTGTGAGTAATATTTATTCTTCCCTTGATTCTATCGGAGTGTAAATAAATAAATAATAAGTCGAACTGTGTTTTTTATTAAATTTTATAAGCTAAGGTACATTAGTTAACACATCTTTAACACCTAGAATTCGAGTGTTTTGTAAGGCACCAAGGACTTACAGTCGCTCCTGCCCGATCCAGAAAAGGCAGGTAGCCCAGCCGGATGCTTGAAAATTAGAATTCACACAAACTTTATTAAACAATGTTTCAGCCCAGGCGATTACTGTCTGGCTAGACGCATCACTTGTGGGATACTCGTTGTCGTTATATGTGTGTGTAAACAATTTCCCAATGTGCTTCTCTTGCTGCGTTTCTGGTCCGATTGTTTTGAAATTCGGCAGGAATGTTACCTAGGTAATCCTCCACACAGCTTGTATTGTTTTTTTTTTTTTGGCGATTTGGCAAAAATGCCAAAATTGGGCAAATTTAAGGAAGCACACACACACATACACACAAAACCACTCTACCTACAGATTGGGTCCGATTACGTTGAAATCTGGGGGACAGGAATATTCAGATCAAACTCGTGCATCAGGCTTATATTTTGGTTGACTATTTGACCAAAATTGGCAAAATATAAGGGTTCAAATTGCAGAAAAATCACAATGTGTTCGTACTTGATGCTTCCTCATCAATCGCATAACGACTTCGCTAAATCTCTCAAGTGGTTAGGCGGCGGACTGCTAATCACGAGGTCGTGAGTTCAAACCCGGCTCAAGGCGAATTTTTTCAATGTCTCCCTTTATCGGTTTTGCTGTTTATAGTTCTGCCTCCTATAGAAGCAGTGTTTTGCGTTGTCGCCTGCGAAGCAAGACAATGCGAGGTCAAGTCCCGCGCTTTGGTGTACTTTTCACTGTCTCCGTTTATAGGTTTTACAGGCCATATTTGTAGTTCTGCCTCTCACAGAAACATAAAGCCCCATGCTCCATTAATATTTCTTTCTTTCCTTTTCTCCCTCCCTTCACTTATCCCAGGTAGATCTTCAGTGGCGTTGTTGTATTTTGGTTATTGGTGCGGCAAAACCTAGCCAAATAAACGGATAAATTCAAGTGAAATCCAAAACTACTGTTCGCGACACAGATCCTGTCCGATTACTTTTCATATCAGTGTTGCCCATGAGGCCTTTTACCAAATTTAAATTTTATCAAAATCGATTTCTCCTTTCAGCTTTGTAATGTCTTCTCTTTTATGACTGGGCATAATGTCCACAGACATCGTTGTTTCATACACACACACAAACGGGATTTAAAAACCAATAGACGGATTTCTCAGCATTCGACAGATATTAGAATGTATGATTCTGCAGCGCATGCCGACACCCTTCGGCGAGCCTGATTTCTTAGTGAGGAGTCGCGTAAAAGTGATTGGCGCATGCCTTAACATAAAATTGCTTTCCATTTTTTTTTTCACCCGAGGTAAGACGTCAGGCAGTACGCGCCCTCTTCAGTGATGTCAAGTACTTCAGTATTCAAGTACTTCACTATAGTTATGTGTACTGCGTCATTTGCTTTCGTCATAGCCTTACATGTACGAACGCTGAAAGTACTTCCTGTGTAAAAAACGTAAAATGTTTTTCAACATCTTGAAATTTTCAAGTTTGTTTAAGAAATTCGAAGTCAAATTATAAAAGAACTTTGGAATTCGTAACAATGCACATTTTAAAAACACTGTTTCATTTAGATTAACAAGTCTGAAGTCAGTAAGAAACAAAGTAGTAGGTTATTCTTGAATAGAAAACCGATAAATCGAATGTAGCAGAAATCAATTTTTGTTATCTTTCTTATATCAAAGAGTAAAAATATAGTTTAATTATGTAACTTCTTATCTTTTGATAAGCGGAAAGTGTTTCTTATTTGTTTGTGAATTCTTATTTAAAATAATACAGTGTTTAAACATGTCGGATATTCGCATGACCATACATTTGTCATTTAAAATACATGCTAAAGAATGTATTGAAAAAAAAAGATGAGCCGAAATGTAAATTGAGCAAAAAATGTGTCACTGAAAAAGGCCCGTTACAAGTTTTTATTTGAGGTCCTTAATTTTTCAAGAGAAGCCCTCCTCATGACATTTTAGGCTCTTAATTTTCCATTTGAAGCTCTTCTCATGACATTTGAGGCCCTTAATTTTCCAAGAGAAGCCCTTATCATGAAAGCTGAGGCCCTTAATTTCTCACGTGAAGCCCTTCTCATGACATTTGAGGCCCTTAATTTTCCAAGAGAAGCCCTTATCATGAAAGCTGAGGCCCTTAATTTCTCACGTGAAGCCCTTCTCATGACATTTGAGGCCCTTAATTTCCCATTTGATGACCTCATGACATCTGAGGCCCTGGTTAACTCTGGTTGAAATGAGAAAAGACGGCCCTCAAATGAAAACTACAGGCCTCAAATCACGCTAACTTCCAGCAAACTATGTGATTGGTACATTCTGTTGACTCGTTAGTGTTTGTGTGTTTTCAGGTCACGCTCACGCAGTACACCGCATTGTACTGAACAAGAAAGCCAGGGTTCTCATGTGCGAAGTGTGCTCCTACACTACCACCCTCCCATCACGCTATCGCGAGCACGTCAACGGCCACAACAATATACGCACCTACCCCTGCCCAGAATGCGGGAAATCTTTCGTAGCCAGCAGCACGTTAAAACAGCATTTGAAATTCATTCACGGCCGTGGTGAGAAAGTCAAGTGTCCCTATTGTAATTACGTCACGCCGGTGAAGAAACAGTTGATGTATCACATACGTTTACGTCATACTCATGAAGATAAAAGACCATTTGGATGTCCATATTGCAATTATACGTGTAAAACGAGTCAAAATACGCGAAAGCACGTCAAACAAAAGCACCCTAAAGAAGAAGTACGGTGGGTGAAGCTGTACAGCATCTCGGCGAAGGACGTGTACAGGGCTATGGAGAAACAGACGCTCCGTGGCTCGTCTGTTAAAGACCAGGGAGATGCTGTACCAAGTCACAAAGTTCAAGATGTGTACGATGGCTATAAGCGTGGTGTTGAAGCCCATGCTTCACGGGCATCGAAGTTGTCTGCAACCCCAGGTCGTCCCGGAGCATGCGTAATAGCGGTCTGTCAAAGTGAAACCAAGGTTACTGAAGGCAACGTCACTGCACAGTCATTACCTGTGATTCAAGTCTCCTCAGTCACACAAAACACTATCACAAGTACTGGAAACCTGACTCAGTATTGTCCTATACAAGCACAGACCATGGATAAAGTATTTTATCATGGTGCAGTCAGTAACGCACTTGTACCCGCCTATGACCACTCGTCCGTGACAGCCAGGCGTCATTTACCGGCCGTCGTGGACAACACTTCGATAACAGCGTCACCTACGTATTCTAACACATCAGAACAAAAGGTTTCTCATGATCAAAGCAAAACTTACCTCCATCTCTAAGTGAGCGTTTCTGTATTTCGAAGTGTCTTTTATATGTAAGGATTCGCGTGTAATTTGCCCCCCCCCCCCCCCCCCTACTGGTGCTTTAGCCCCTGATGTTACACAATGAGTATTTACTCTGTGACATGCTGAGAAAAAAACATTTTCGAAAGGTGTATAAACAAATTTCTTTGTTAATTTTACTGCAACTAGTGCAGGGTACAGTTAACGTCTTTCAGGGTATACGTTCAGATTTGTGAAATAATGACCTATGTTGCCATTTGCATATCATGCAACCCCTGGGATAAATGGACAAGCTGCTCCAATGTCTCTGGCAGGTCTTTTTTTTTTAATTATTACACTTGGGGATTTTCAACCCCCTAGTTTATTGCTTTCGTACGACTCGGTGACGTGTTTCTTACATTTCATTTTTTTCCGCCAAAACCTTGTCACGCGAATTCCTCCGACTCGGCTAGGGCTAGGACGACCAAATTGGGCAGAGACATAATGTAGCATGCCTAGTTAGTCCAGCTCGCCTTTTTAGGAATTCATCAAAATTTTACTTGCAAAAACGAACATTGAAATTTGGAAACCTTGTCACGCGAACTCCTGAGACATCCAGGGCTATAGCGACTAAATTTTGCAGAGACATAATGTGGCATGTGTAGTTGATCCAACTGAATTTTCATAAAAATTTATTAACATGTAATATGCAAAAGTGGACATTTAAATTTTGCCATTCACTCCCACTATAAGGCAAGCAAACGCTTTGATTGCGCAGTTAAGGGGCCTGGTATGATAACAGCACAGGCAGCACAGGTATATTGATTGCCCAACTGAACACACTGAGAGCGATTACAGCTTGTGTGTGCCTGTTGACTGCAGCGTTTCAGTTTTTTCCCATTTGCTAGAGAGTATCGAGTCTTCACCTTTTGGGCCTAAAAGAAATATTTACAGGCATGGCAACTGATTTGGAATCAGTCAATTCAATTCATCCAATGTGAAAGTTCGCTTGTATGAAGAACAACCATTTTTCAACATTCTTTCACAATTTTATTGAATTAAAAAAATATCTGGTTTCTTATTTGCTTCAGAATTCTTATTTTAATTAGTAAGGAATATATATTGCTTTTCTTTAAAGTGTTTTTAGTTTACGCTATTTCACATAGAAAGATGAAATTTTGCTCCCTGATAGAGGATAAGGATACATGAAATCCGCCTTTTTTTTACAAGTATCAACTGTTTGAACATGAGCTGAATGTAGAAGATATAACATTTTCAACACCATTTCGTGACATTCCTAAATTTGAAAAGATGAATAACATTACCATCAATTTTTTGATTGGAAAAATCAAGTTGTGGTACCCATCGACATAAGTCGCATGAGTCAACATGAGAGCGACACTGAAATCAACTTACTTCTCATCACTGACAATGTGAAGAAACATTTTTGCCTGATTGAGAACTTTAGTCGGCTTATGAAGTATCGTACAAAACATCATGGTAAAAAGTGTTACTGCTATGTCTTTATGCGATGGATTTATGCGACAAGATCTTTTGAACAAATATCGTAAAGTTTGTGGGAAGCATGGAGCAGAAAAATTATTATTTCCAGAGGATACACTGATTCAATTCAAGGGCATTGCAAAACAATAAAAGGCACCCTTTGTCGTTTATGCTGACTTTGAATGCTGTACAGAGAAACAGGAGAGTGATCGTTAGCAACATCATACGTTTAACAGTTTTGCCTATGTTGTCGTGAGCGAATATGAGAAGCGTGATCCTGTGCTTTACTGTGGAGACAATGCTGTCCACACATATCTACAGAATATGGTGGATGAACGCAGTCACGTTGTGAATCGATTGAGCAAACCAATACCCATTGAAATAACTGCTGAGGATGAAAAAGAGCTTGTTCAGGCTACTCATTATTACGTTCGCCATGAGATGATGGTAGTGGATCGTGTGCGAGATCATGATCACATCAGTGGAAAATACCGTGCAGCATAGTGAATGCAACCTACAGTTTCGCTTAAGAAAGCATCGGCAACGAAAGTGGGTTTCATTCATCGTCCCAGTCCTATTCCACAACCTACGAGGATATGACAGTCATCTTATTATGGAGATAGGAAAATTAAAACATTTGAGGCTGTCAGTCATTCCCAACAATGTTGAAAAGTACAATGCGATTACCATGGGCAATCTGAAATTCAACGATTCCTACCAATTCATTCGCACATCCTTGCAAAAACTTGTAGCCAACTTAGCGCCTGAAGGTAAAGATAAGTTTCAGAATATGACTTCCATGTGCATGACAATCAGTAGCAAGAGTTAATTTTGAGAAAAGGAGTATATCGCTGTGACTATTTTGATGAACCCTTTGTGTTTGCAGAAACTAAGCGTCCACCTCAAAAAGACTTTTACAGTCAAATGTCTGAAGAAGGAATTAGTGATGAGGATTATGCTCATGCATAATGGGTCTGGAATATATTCCATTGCCACAACTTTGGAGAATATAATGACCTCTACCTGAGAACAGATGTGTTGTTAAAAGATTATACTGTGCACTACAATTCATACATATAAACTTAAATGTTCTTCAAACATTTTGCAAATGTCTATATTCACTTCAGCTCGAAAAGCTCTGATATATCCGTTGACAGTGAAACACCATCGTCACAATGCAAAATAATTCTAGCAGCAACAACTAGCATGAGGTCAGCACCCCAAATCGTATTGGCGTTGATAAATCCTGAATCAATACCATAGGTATTCCCTGGCAAATTCAGTTTTTTACGTTCTCTCAAAACACATTGGATGAAACGATTTCTTCGAATTGCCCTTCCAACAGCTTCCCAGTGTTTGTGCATATTCTTCACTTTCAGTACCAGGATTCAAAATAAAGAAGCTTTGAAAACACAGTCAATATAGTTCACTTTGAAGACATCATCCAATGTCTCTATGCGTTTGTGAAGGAGTTGAGATGTTGACATGTTTCACTTTTCTTCCTCCTGTAATATAATGACGGTATTTCTTAAAATTTCCAAATCGTGTTCATATATAGCCTCTTTAAAATGTCTACTACCTCTTCTGTTATTTTCTTCCTTTGAAACAACTCTCAAAAGATGAAATTCGCTAGAAAGAAAAACACATTGGCACAAGCTTTTTATATCTTACCTTTGAAACAAAAATGTCAACTTGATGTACTTTCAGTCTCTTCTTCTTGACATAAAATTCTTATAGAAGTCATCAATGTCCTTCACCGAACGTGAAGTTGTAGCCTTCAGTAAGTTTAGCATACTGTTGAAACGGTATACAGCGTTCATCATCAGGTTCAGTAACTTTTATACTAAGATCTTCTGACACTTGTAGAGAAAATCCTGGTATTGATAAAGATTTAAAATGATCCTTCACCACAGCTTGATCTTGATATCAATTCTCTTTCTGTGAGGCCAAACATCACAAACGATGTATCAACATTCTTCACATGTGAAATTACAACGTTCAGTGCACATTCCATTAAAAAAGTCCTGCAGAACACTTTAGTGAAAAAATAATAGAAATCGGTCCAGTTGTTTCAAAGTTATGGTCTGTTAATGTTAGCATATCTGTCATATACTATTTGGCCATAGAGGGTGGGGTTCGAAAAAGGTAAAATGTTCAGAATTGCCTCAAACGCCAAACTCTGCAAAAATCTCAATATTCCGCTTTAAGAGGAACCAAAATTAAAAATGTTCAGAATCGTCTGAAACGCACAAATAAGCAATTATGTCAATTTCCCGCATTAGGGAGGTAAGGTGGGGGGCCCAAGGGTCAAAAGTTGATCCGCATTGTCTGAAACGGAAAACTACGTAAAAATCTCAATTCTCCGCCTTATGGGGGGTTCTAGGGTAAAAAAATGAAACTTGTTCCGAATTGTGTGAAAAGGAAAAGTATGCAAAAAATAGGGGGTAGGGGGGGTCAGATGACTGACTATAAAGCCCTTTATAAAGCGCAACGTACCAACTTCCCGTTATCATTCCACAGAGCTCACAGCGATGAGAACGACAATAAACAGTTCTCAGAGACTGGTCGATCACTAGGGGTTGGAGTTCTGTCACCAGGGGGGTGGCGCTGTCCATAAATGAGTAGTGATCATAATTCTCTGAAACATAAAACTATACCACCATCTCAAGTTATCACTCGGGGCAAGGGTTCAGCGTCCAGAAATGTCTACCCTCTTCTCCTGTAATGGCGCTATTCCGTTTTGCGTTCTTTTCCAAACGCACGCCAATCTTCCTAGTCTTCTCCACGCACACGTTTTGGGATTAGAAACGATGGGAATTCGAACCTATATAACTTCCTCTCTATCTACACTTCGCCAAAATGCCCATAATTTAATAATGTTATTCTGCTAATAAAAATTTAACCATAGTAAAGTAAACGTAAAAAGCCGTTTCTGAGATAGTAGCAGTTGGATGTTACCCTTGGCGAGGAACGCTGGAGAGAGCGTTTGAGAATTCGAGTTGGACACTGCAAAGTATCTCGGATAAAAGCTCGAGAGCACAGTCACCCACTTAGTGAGTGTTCAGCACTCACGAAGCTACGGGAGTCTGCGACAAAGGCAAGGTTAATGTTAACGGCAGGATCCGGATCAGTCTAATGCTGATGAGCAGTCTCCAGACAGCCCCCAGTCGAAGGAGGGAAAGGATTTGGTGGATTCGGAGTCTCCCACCCCTCTCATGCTCAGATATTTCAGCGGAAATGATCCGGCAGGGGCAGAAAGAAGGTACTCCTTTCCTTCCCGGTCTTTCCGCCGTCTCCACGACATATTTCGCTTCCTCGCCAATAGCACCGGAACGTACCTACTGAAGGGCCTATCAACCGAGCTTAGAGAAATATATTCTTGCCAACAATGTTGAAGGACCTGCAAGAAAATGGGACGATACAAGAAATGCCGAAAACTCAATTGCGGTACTTCTGCTGGTCTTTGTCTATTTTGCCTGCTTTTGTTGTGTCGTGCTTTTGCTATTCCGTGCAACAGGCCTGTTGCACGGAACAAGAAAAACACGCCCTCAGTTGCGTGCCAACAGCCTGTCCGTGCTTTTATTATTCCGTGCCAAAGTTGTTTCTGTATTTTCCAATCAATACCATAACGTATCTTCTCCCATTAAAAAGTGGAACAACAGTATTTCTACTATTGATTAGTCATTCACTTCAAACAATAACCGCCGCCTCAACGATTTCAACATTTGATTAGAAGCACTGAAAATGTGCAATGTAGAAGACATATATTTATGAATACGAAAACAGGAATTACAATGCAATGTTAAATTAAGCCATTTTTAGTGAAAATCAACAATAATAACAGTAAGAATAACCACATTTTCGACAAAAAAAAATTAGGTCTCCTTTTGTTTTTATTTGAAATATCAGATAAAGTCACTTTTAGTCAAAATAAAAATTTATAACAATGATAATAAGCATTTCCTTCGGTACTGAGGATCCCCTGGTGGCAGTGAGAACCCAACTTTTTTTCTTTTCAATGCTAGATTAAGTCATTCTTTACTCAATAACTCATTCATGGCATACTTCGATCAAACAACTTGACAAAAAATTATGACTAGGAAAGAGGCTATAAAACTTATAAAATTGGCTGACAGGGTATTGACACGGCATTCAGCATGCAAAAAGCATCACGCAAAGGGGATGTGTTTAAAAAATTTACATTGAATAGTATGTTGTCTTGTGGAATGTTGCCTTGATAGTATTTTTTCCGCAACCGGTTCGAAGCAGCGATTTTTCTGACGTAAATTTTAACCCATGGCTTCTATATAAACTAATTGAAATGGCGATTGAAGAAATGAAATAGCTGGTTTTCCTAATACAGATGCCTTCTATCTGCCTTTGATCCTTCTGATGTCTTTTTAAGAATAAGTCATTTTAGTGGAAATAAATCCTACTAACGATACAAACAGGTATATTTGTTGAAATAGAAATGATAACAGCGGTACTGAGGTTAGATTACTGACCGTTCTCTGGTGGCACTGTTATTAACCACTAACGCCTTTTTTACGAGTAAAACCTGTAAATATTTTTAATTTGGTTTTTAAAGGGCACAGAATTTTTATCACATCCGTTCAAGTGGATCATGCTACAAGTTAGGAAACTGAAAACATAGGAAATTGTGTCATCTCCTTTATGTCAGACACTTGGATACCAAACACGCCCATCCGGTAGTGGACCGATAGGTTGGAGAATTTACCTGAAACTGAAAATGCGAAATACTCTTTTACTTGTGAAAGCTCATTTTACGAAATGAAACGTCAGGGTTAATTTGCAAAAGCTTCGAAATCGCTTATCTGCGTTTTTAGATTGAATAGAAAGCCGGTCAGGGCGCTTGCCATTCTGTACTACATGAAAAGAAAACTCCAAGAACGATGAAATTTGTCGTAAAATTGAAGAGAACTTTTGTTATATTAAATAATGGAGCACTAAACTAGCTTCCACTTTCTCTAATTTTTGAAAAGAAATGACATGTCTTGAAAGAAGAAAATTTCACAAGCGTGTAGAAGATAATAAAGTCCGGTAGCAGGGCTGAGGGCAAAATATAAAAAACCGCCTATTGATCACGTTAAAACTTAAGCGGCTGCTTCCATTCAGCCACGATATGTGAAAAATTGAATCGCGTCTACAGACGGAATCAGGAAAAATACTGTCAATTGAAGTCGAATAAAAGTAGGAACGTTTTGAGTAAGCTGTATTTTTGCCGCTACTTTTCTCGATTGAACAATATTTAAAGATACAAATAACGCAAAGCAGAGGCCAAAATTTCAAAATCTACTCAAAACGAGTTCCGTAGGTTTGAATAACTAAACACTAAGCGGCTGGGGTGATGCTGGCAAAAGCGGACATTTTTCTTAGCATCCAGTGGCTGCTTTCTCGGTCCGAATTTTGGTAGGGTGTTTGCACGCAGTTTGTCGTGCAAATAGCCTTTATTTGGCCTTTGGGTAATAATTAGAATTTTTTCAGATATTAGCTTTTTGCATGTTGAATGCCGTGCCAATACCCTGTCAGCCTATTTTATAAGTTTTATAGCCTCTTTCCAAGACATAGCATTTGGGCAGGGTGTTTGCACGTAGTTTGTTGTGCGAATAGCCTTTATTTGCCTTTCAAAGATTAATCGGAAAAGTAGAAACAAAGTTTGCCTTTCAAAGATTAATCGGAAAAGTAGAAACAAAGATTGTTTAAACAGGCTAAAGCACGCAACTGCTGTGCTATTGTTTTGTCAAGTTGATTGATGTTTTATACAAAAATAATGTTTGCACGGACAGGTTAAAAGCACGCAACATCCGTGCCGCTGTTGTGTCGGATTGGTTATCTTGTAAGTAGAAACAACGTTTGCAAGCTTAAACAGGCTTAAAGCACAGACAGGCTTAAAGCATGCAACTTGCGTGCAGATATTGTGTCGTGTTAATCAATGTTTTATATAGAAACAACGTTCGCACGGGCAGGCTAAAAGCATGCAACATCCGTGCCGATGTTGTGTCGTATTGATTAATATTAAACACAGAAACAACGGTTGCACGGACAGGCTTAAAGCACGCAGTGCGTGCAGATATTGTGCCGTGTTGATTAATGTTTTATCTAGAAAGAACGTTCGCACGGGCAGGCTAAAAGCATGCAACATCCGTGCCGATGTTGTGTCGTATTGATTAATATGAAACACAGAAACAACGGTTTACGGACAGGCTAAAAGCACGCAACATCCGTGTCGATGTTGTGTCGTTTTGATTAATATTAAACACAGAAACAACGGTTTACGGACAGGTTGAAAGCACGCAACATCCGTGCCGCTGTTGTGTCGTGTTCAAAAGATATAATAAAAATGTCCCTAGTTTCTATGGGGAGATACTTAAGTATAAAATAAAGTGAATTGACAGGCTGAAAGCACGGGCAGCCACTCTGACTCCTGAAAAATTAAGCTGTGCGGAAATTGTGTCTGCACGGAAAGGGTGAAAGCACGGCGATTTGAAAAACAGGGAGCCTGCACGCATGTACCCGTGCTAACGGCCTGTTGCGCGCCTGTCGCGTGTGCAGAGATTGTTTCTGCACGGACAGGCTAAAAGCACGCAACAGTCTATCGCCAAAAAAATAAGGAAGTGTAAGATACTCATAAACCTCTCATACCTCAACGTTTCGTCTCGTAATGTCACTTAGGATAGATACGGTTCAAGTGATAAAAGAGACCGCAAGACTTCATTTATTTTCATAAATTAGAGAAAGTGGAACTTAGTTTAGTGCTTCATTTATTTAATTTAACAACAGTTCTCTTCAATTGTACGACAAATTTCAAGACACATTGTAATATTGATAGGAAAATACTGAAACAACTGCTACACAGAATAACAAAAGCACGGACAGGCTTTTGGCACGCAACTGAGTAGAGCTGAAACGGATCCAAAGAACAGGACACGTGTACACGAGGGCTTAGGATCCGTGTACACGGAACTACACGGACAATATGACAGATAAAACTACGGTTACTAAACAAAGGCAGTAAAATGTTTATGCTGAATCACCAATGGCTGTTTTTGTCAGTAATCTGCACTCAGGTTTTCGTTCAAAAATAAGAATAAGAACGTTTTTTTCTGTCATGTTTCTTTTTGAAATTTAATGAAATGCTAAATGCACGAGTACACCGTAAGAAGATACCGTGTCCATAGCGTGTACCGTGTAGTTACAATACACGCTGTGAAAGACAGTGCCCTGGATCAATAATTACACGGGGAGGGGCGAGCTGTTATGATACAGCGCCACAGTCACTGAGCATCACATTGGTTTCGTTTGGCTCAGAGCTCACGAAGCAGTTCGTGTATCGTGTAATGGGTTTTGGATCCGTGTAATGGCAAGACACGACACGGTACCGTGTACACGAGGATCCGCTTTCAGCTCTACAACTGAGGGCGTGCTTTCGCTGTTCTGTGCAACAGGCCTGTTGTACAAAACAAGAAAAGTGTGACACAACAAAAGCACGCCATAACTGTGACCATACTCGACCACATGCGTGTATTCAAAATATTTTCTAAACCTTGTTTCCGTGAGATATCTATAAATGGTTGGCAGAGATATCTTGATGTCATCCCCCGGCCCTCCCTATTCTTGAAATAAAACCAAATTAAGAACAAGAAGACACACTTTTATTTTCAATAAACTAAGCATATTTGCATGTAGATTGGTGTTACCTTTCAATGAACTAAATAAAAAATCAAAGTAATCTCGATTCTATACTAGAATATTCAAAACATTCAAGCCAGGTAAAAAGCACAATGAGTAAAATGCGTTAAAATACGAAAACTAGAATTTAGTGGCCAGTAAATACAGATTCACTTCTAACTATTCACAATGCTAACAACTAATCACATTTTCATTGAACAACCAAGATTTTTTCCAACTGCTCTTTCATGCGTAATACTAAGATGGAGGAAAACACATACACCTGTTTTGTCAAAAAAAAATAAAAACACAAAAAAAAAAAAAACAAAAAAAAAAAAACGCTCCAGGTGAAACGAATCCATTCAAATATGTAACACAAAACTCAAAAAGTATCAAAAAGTTCGTAATACTTCGATTATGGCTTCTACTTCAAATTTCATGAAAATAATCTCAGGCAAAGATTCTTGTACCTGATGAGACTTTATTTATGTGAAAGTAACGATTCTCGCTGTCTTTCTTAGAGCAACATTATATATATATATATATATATATATATATATATATATATATATATATATATATATATATATATATATATATATATATATATATATATATATATACAGAGAGAGAGAGAGAGAGAGAGAGAGAGAGAGAGAGAGAGAGAGAGAGAGAGAGAGAGAGAGAGAGAGAGCAAGATACATCAGCCCAAAGCATTATATTTTAAGCAATTTTCCTTATGTGAGTACTTGGTTAACACAATATTAAAAGGTTATTACATAATGGTTATAATGCTTGATTATGTAAAATAAAATCCAGTAATATGTTAAAATACTGGAGTGCCCGACTGAAACATTAAGTTTTTTCTTGGAAGATCTGAAAGTATTTATATAATATACGATACCTTTTGGTGTAATCTATTCTCTGGCCATTAGGCCAGTGAAAACGAGACATCATTTTAGCAAAGTCAGGAAGAAAATCAATGTTTTAGCACATTAATGTAAGGCCAGTGCCATTAGATATGCAGTAGGCCTTCAAAACATTAAAAAAAACAGTTGATTTTCCAAAGTATATTTACTGTTCAAATTCACAAATGAATTTCTTGGTTGTGTAAGAGCGGTCACAATAATCGTCATCCCAGAAAAGATCGGCATCACAGTTTCTCACGTGCAAGCAGTCACGGCCCGCGTCATCCGGAAGTTGCCAGTTGGTAAACGTAAATGGTACGTCCTTTGTGGACCATTTCCATGCTCCATTTATATAGTTTCCATCGGTCCAGTAATTTTCGCATTGTCGGTGAAACGGCATTGCATGAATGGCATTGCTTTCTGCTTGGCTTTGAATGTCCACCAGGTGACCACCAAGGAGTCGGCAGATTTTGCTTGCATCTCCCCATTTCATCCTAGTCTCTACCACGAGATAACAAGAGTTTTCAAATGTGCCATTGCATGCACGCGTCGGTGTGGTTGTGCAGCTGCTCGCGTTGGCCTTCACACAGTTACAGCTGCAGCTGCAATCGCAATTACATTCACTCTGCGCCTGCGTTTGTGATACGATTTGTATCAAAACTACCAAAATAATAGATGTTATTATGCCCGTTTTTGAAAAGGCCATTTTTGTTATCATTTGTGCTATAAACGCAACTTATTATCCAAATTAATTTATGTAAAATTTTAAGCAGATTTCACATAAAGACCCAATACGTCTGATCTGTCTTTGCGAGACGCATGCAAATTTATAGAGATCACTTATGGAACTTATTAGTCACTGGCACACCTGTTATTTCATGTGGTCGTATTCGTTTTTCATGTTCAGGGTAGAATGAGACATAACGGCATATGTTTTGACTAAGTCGCGGGGTGGTGGTGGGGGGGGGGGGCATAGTGTTGTTAATGGTTAAAGGTCCGACATCACGCTCTCCTTGTAAAACTTATTCCCCCAATAAACACTGCCACGTTTTATCTACGTTGGATAGTTGTCAAACCTGGCGTTGGTGCAGCATCAGATTTTGACTGATTATGGAGGTCGGAATGCCTACCTGCCGACTTTGGATAGCTGTCAATTATCCGACGTCTAATTAACGTCTCTAAAAGATTACAAATGGAAGTAGAAACAATGCCTATTTCCAAACGTTGTGTAGACGTCGAGAGAAACATTGTACAGATATAGGGAAAATCTTGGTTCAGAATTGTCATCTAGACAGTGTGGTCAAAGTACACCCACCCTTGGGTCATCTAGTAACGTAGGATATATATGAGGTTAATTTTCATAAATGTTTTTCAAAAGTAAACGGGAAAAAGAAATGGCGCACTCTTGAAATTTCCATATATATCTGCGTCCTTAATTTGGTCCATTTTGAAACAACCTGTCATTGATTTAATTTCCGCTGTGCGTTAACATGATGAGGTTGTTTGGCTCTGACCCAGGCCCCTATACAATGTCGATTAATCGACGTCTACACATCGTCGAATTTTCGACGTCTTTTCAACGTTGCACCAAACAGGTTGAATAGGGGCGTTGGAGAAACTAGGATTTTGGTTGCTACCAAAAGCAACGTTTACACAGTGTCTACTCAACGTTGTGTCAAAGACTTTATGAGACGTTAATCTATGGTCACCACCAGTCACAAAGGTTGCTCGGGTGGACGTCGCTTACTCAAATCGACGTTGGATCGACGTCGGAATGTTAATTAGGCCAGCGAAAACTGAACGGATTTTAATGAAACTCCTTGTGAGTATTTATATGAATGATCCTTTGGGCTGAGCAGATTTTGACAATGAATTGCCATTCATAGTTAGCGCGGAACTTTTCTATCTTATACACCACCTAACGGTGGGCCCTGTCGGGTTCCTTATGCCTTTTGAACACGATTTTGCCAAGAATGACAACAGATATCTAAGAAATTCGGTGCGAGTGTTTTGTATAGATGTCCTCTCTGCTTGATGCGAATTTGGCGATCTTTAGTTATCTGAGGTCATGGCTGAACCTAAAATCTTTTGCTTGGATAAGGGTGAGTCTTGTTCCTCTTGTGAACATGATTCTCCCCAACGGCTGCAACGAGCTCTAATGAAACTCGAGTGTCCATAAGTATAACCTCTCGGGTTGATTAGAATTTATGTCTTTGGGTGGCCATTCAAGATCATCACTACGCTTTGAATTTTCTGCTTTTAACAATGCCGTATATTTGGATCGTTTGCTTCTTGTGAACACGATTCCGTCAAAGTATGAGAATGGATTTTGACGAAATTCGATGTGAGTGTGCATCGGGATGATCTCGTAGGTTGGTTAGATTTTGGTGACCTCTCAATACCAGCGCTGGAATTTTTACTTTTAATACTTTCGTACGTGAGTAATATAGTTGCATGCATATGAGTGTTCACACAGATGATCTTTGGAACTGAGTAGCTAGAGTGTTCTCAGAACTTCAGGAGGTCACCGCTTTAACACCCCACCCTCATGTATTGGAGATGTTTGCGTAATGTGAACTGGATTCAAACACACTCGGTGAGGATATTTAAGCGAAACTCGATGTGAATATTCCCAACGATGACCTTACGGGTTGGTTATATTTTCACTGCATGACCTTGAATTACCAGTTTGTGCGTTTTGTGAACGGATGACCCCTCAAGCGGACTAAATTTTACCTTTGAGAGATCACGAATTTTTTATTTATTTTTTTGGAGGCATTTCTGATCACGATTTTGTCAAATTTATATGAATGAGCTCTCGGGGAGATTATATATTGATGACATTGAGCGGATACTGAAGGCCTGAGCGGATACTCTGAGCTTCCAATTCTATAATTGGCATCTCCTGGAGCTGATTTGACTTTTGGCTGATTTCTCTATTCGTGTTCCGTCGGACACATTTCTAGTTTCGCATGTATTCAAGTATATAATGTAAGGCAGTGAACTCTCAGAAAAAAATCATGCATCTAAAACTTCCAATATTTTTATGGTTCGTCTGAAGTAATTCTTTCTGATAAACACTTTAAATAACTTTAAATAACACCAAAAGTATTGTGCATATTTTATACGAGACGTACATTATTTAAATAACACTAAAAGTATTGTGCACATTTCCTAAGAGATATTTTCATGTTGCAGTTTTTATATCTTTTCTCAGAACAGACATCATTCACCATGAAGTTTTTATATCTTTTCTCAGAAAATGCCCTGACTTAAATTGCTATTGCGCAATGTATTTCGAAAGGGTTTAGTTTTCTGCATATGAGATAAAAACAAAGGACCAGGTTCTTGCACGATATGCCCTCAGCCCAGGAATTCACTTGTTCATGCTACATATTTGTCCGTTCTATATATATGTATACATACTCACACACACACACACACACACACACACACACACACACACACACACACACACACACATATATATATATATATATATATATATATATATATATATATATATATATATATATATATATATATATATATATAGAGAGAGAGAGAGAGAGAGAGAGAGAGTAAAATAGAGAGAGAGAGAGATAGAGAGAGAGGAGGGAAGAGAAAGAAAGAAAGAGAGAAAGAGGGGGAAGAGAGAGAGAGAGAGAGAGAGAGAGAGAGAGAGAGAGAGAGAGATGGATAGACAGATAGTTCAGGCCATAAATATAAACCTTTTAGTATCACTGCCATTGTTAGTTATACACGTTATTCCTCAACCGTTTTCCCTGAATATATAGATAGGATCCCTTAGAAGTAAATAAAATGATAAAAGTAAAAATTGAGAGTGCTTTTGTGATGACGTGTATGTGTCCCCCCCCCCCCCCCCTCCCCGCATTGGCATTAAATACACGCGGTAATGTAGTCGAGTTGTAGTTTAAGCCGATGTAAAGAGCTAAAAAAAAGTTTACAGCACAAGATGCTGTACAGACAGAAGAACTTTAATGCAGGCTCTACCTTACGAAAGAAAATGGTTTTTAAAATTACGTGGCTAATTTTCCAAATTGTTGTCACACGTCCTAAAACGTTGAAGACATGTTTTTTTTTTCATGTGGTAATATTACTAATTTAAGGATCCATTATTTATGTTGCCAAAACGAAACTTGCTTTCCGTGCCATGTGTTTTGATGGTAAAAGATAGATGAAAATAAATTTCGGTCGAAATGTTCAGTTCTTAAATGGCTCGAAATCGTATTGATTGCTAACTATACTGAAAGACTAAATAAAGTTAACATCGGTATTCTAAGTTTGATATTTCTTCAATTAATTATCCCATTTTCGTGACAGCCACAACAGTTAAAGTTTCACATAAACATAGACTTTCTTTGCGCTGCAAACCTTAACAAAAACACGATCTGAAGAAAACGCAAATCACATTTTGACCGAACACAGAATTTCAAGTCACGATGTCTAGTCAATTACGTATGTGTCGTCCTTTAGCTTGACACAGAGCTTGAATTCGACGAGGCATCGACATGCCCAATCGATTTATGCGAACCTGGGGGAATTGATGTCATTCCTATGAGGGCCTACCTCAGTTGTGCGAGGGTGTATGAAGGCGGGTTTCTGAATCCGTACACTCTGACCCAGGAGATTCAACTTGGTTCATATCGGGACTTTACGCCGGTCAATCTATCGGTTGCACGTTGTTCGCCCTCAGATGATCCCAGCTAAAGTTGTCGTCGCTTTTGCTATCATGCCACCCCGATAGGCGACGCCAGCTGGGGGTGGCATGAGTGCCACGGGGTGGCAAGAGAGCAAATCACCTTCCCCTACCTCTGTTTTAGCAAAATCCCATTAGTTTTCTCTTCGTCAGAGTAGATTGGCTCATTCTGCGTTTATCAAAACAGTAACGGACGTTATTGACGGTAAAATGCGGGATCGGGTGGCATGAGAGCCACGGCCCAGTTAGCATAATTTTTCGTCACAAGTATAAAACGCGTTGTTTTTAGATTGGATTTACGTGGGAACGTGTGACGTTGGCATGGCCACATAGAAAACATGTGTAATATACGTGGACATTCCCACGGTGTGATTTCCGTATAAATTCTACATATAATATACATAGGCTTTCCCACGGATAAAATGCACGGGTAGATATATGCGTAAACCGCATAGTTTTCCCGCGTAATGCCCACCATGGGCATTCCCCTGCATAATATACGTAGAATTCCCCACTTCTAAAATGCATGGGTAATTAACGCATATGATATGTATACTATACTTTTGAATTCCCACGTAAAATTTCATTAGAAGTCATTTGTGTATCACATGTATATTTTACGTGGGATTTCCCATATGGGCATTCCCATGTAAAATACACGTATATAATGCGTGAAAATCTCCACTTAGTAAATGCATGGGAAAATATACGCATATTATACGCAGTCTGGCAATGTGGGCTTATTATCGCAGACCGGAAACAGCCGCCATGGAGCGATAATATATTTAAATTTTGCCAAATTCTGCGTATTTTGGTGGAGGGCTGCCTTTTTCCTAAGTATAATAGAAAGTTAGACATGAAAATACCAATTTCACTAAAATTTTTATGCTTAAAATTGTTTTAAGGAGTACTTTATAACTGCACTATAGTTATAAAGGTTCATGTCTGTGCATTCGATGGAGTTATCGTGTATGCCCAGGACCTGGGTCGTCCTTTTAAAATTCCATGCTTAATATGCGTGGGAATTCCCACATATAAAATGCATGTAAATATATGCGTATAAAATGCATGGGTTCACATGCGCATCAGTTACATCGAAAAAGAGTCTCAAACTCTGCTAAATCCCACGTAACTACATCGAAATTCCCCAACAAAACACACATTATTTATGCCTGGGTACGTGGGAATACCCACATATATTATGCATAGTCCCCACGTGGGACTGCTATCTGGGGGGTGTCAGGAGGGCAAATCACCTTCCTCTACCTCTGTTTTAGCAAAATCCCATCAGTTTTCCTTTCGTCAGAGTAGATTGGCCCATTCTTCGTCCATCAAAACAGTAACGGACGTTATTGACGGTAAAATGACGAAATGCAGGACCGGAGAGAAATGAACTTCTGATCATGTGTACTTTCTTTTTTCAAGTAGATTCCACTGGATTTATCCCTAATATCGTTTCACTTTTTTGTATATTGTTAAATGTGATTGTGATAGAAAATTAAGACTCTTCAACTTGGCAAAAGTAGCCTAAATTTATGATAACTTTAATACAAGTGAATAAACATTTTCTGCCTGTCTACTATGCAAATGTGTTTATCCTTTAAATAAGTTGGTTTCGACGTGTTTCTGCAATCGGAGTATATTATTTGCTAACACAGCCGAAAAAAGCAACTGATATTATACATTTCCAGCTATTTCGTTTTGAATGTTATGCTTCGTTTCTCACAATGATATTTTTTATTTAAAGGCTTCAGACAAAATGTTATGGCACAACTTTGGTCTTGTTTCCCCTATGATTCTTTTGCATATCTGTATTTCTATATGTCAACTATTAAGCTTAAAATCGGAGAAGATTGGCTTGTTCTCTTTTCTGTTTTTAAGCAATGAAGCAATGCATTGAGAAATATATATGATTTTAGAAACCAAACGTATGTGTTGCTAATTTTTAAAAACTTGTCTTAAAATCTTGATAGCTTAAAGAGCTTTGCAACAAAATTAATATTCGGTTAGTAAATTGAATGGCTGGTGATATTTCTTCTCCTCCTATTTGAATGTTCCCATGCAGCAAGATATTTGGAAGAATCCTTTTTTAGATTTCACAAACAAATATAAGAATACGTTTTTACTATAGACAGTTAAACACCGCCTTTAAACACCTTACAATTTTTAATGTTTGAATCTTGCCTTTCTAAAACAATAAACCTGGAAACTTTTTGGGTTTTTTCAGATGTGCACGAAGAAAACACACATCATTTTGGTTGTCTCTGTTCCTTTTTTCTAGGTTTTCTTCTTTTAAAAACAGCAGACGACTGTACAGATATAAATAAGCTAGAGACCATCTTTTTTTCTAATGATAAAGTCTATATCAAAGTTATACTTTACATTATCTCAGTATATATCATTCATCTGTAAAATATTACATAATTCCGCTAAACATAACTAAAGAGCATATAAAAACGTTAAACACATTACAGCAAAATCTTTGTTCATCATGATTTTAATGTTGCTAGTACTTCACAATAAAACAGATGTAACAGTTGTTACAATAAGGTTATCAATGTCCATGATGTACGCCACGACAAAACACTGAATTTAGATGCATAGCTTTGCGTGTAAACACTTTGGAATACTACTATTGTAACATACTACTGGCACAGATAAAAGTATACGATAACTTTCAGTTTTTCAATATTAATTCTTTTCCTGTAAAACACATTTTTTCAAAGTAGAACATTTTGTTTTGGTAAGCTCCTTAACACATTTTTGAAAGTGAGTGCCATGTGATATATGCAACATTCCGTCAATGTGTAGCATACAATGTGCTATTTCGTGCAATATTACAGTGAGGAGTTTTTCCTTTGAACAAATTTATGCTGAGCTCAGTACGATCTAAAACACCAAATGCGGTTTTCTGACATAATTTGACACAAATGTCCTGGCCAAGGCATCCGACTAAAATTCTTATTTGTCTGATCAAAATATTAACGACTGTACTCTTAGCAACATGTCTTGTAAAGCCAGAGAATTTATGCTGTTGAAAATGTAATATGCACCTTTATGTAGAGTAAGGTGGGGCAAGAGGCCGCCCTTAAGCGCGATTTGCTATAAAATTTTACTGAGTTGAGATATGTTCCTTATCTTTTGGTTGGTGTTCAACCTCAAATCCCTCTACCTCCACAATAGTGAATCAGTTATTAAAACTTTTTACTTTTCATGAAAAACTGAATAAAATTTTTTTGCCCTTAGTGGGCCTTTTGCCCTATACCTGGGGCAAAAGGCCAACGGGTGTCTCCCGAAGGGGACAATGTGAATATCATCTCAAAAAACTACTATCGCCTATCATCGGTTACACTCTGTTATGTTTTTAGAAACAGCAAGGCCACTTATTAATTTCATGATATTACCCTAAAATCTGTAACCTATAAAAACTTCTATGGCATCCCAAAAATTTCTGATTCTTATGAAATTGACCCCCTAAAATTAAATAATGTCTTTACTTGCAACATTGCGCCACTGTTGTGGTTTTATTTAGATTACATGTGCTTTTGTCATGTGGCGCTTCGATCAGTTTTGATTTTGAGTGAAAAAAGTAACACATTTCAAAATAACGTTGAGTGGGCCTTTAACCCCGCATGGGCGTCTTGCCCCACCTTACTCTAATTGCTGAGACTACTTAGCCCCCCAAAAAAGTCAAAACGTCCTTATTTCACTTTTTTGTTGCATCGTGTAAGTTTTGGCTGCAAAGATGCATTTGATTTTGAACAAGACGCAGTACACTTCACGTCTTCAATGCGACCAGCTTCAAAGGAGAGAGTAACTTGTTACAAGTCTAATATTACGTACTTTTATTCCACAAGTGTACGCTAAGACAATTTTAAGATAATTTAAACCTGAATGAGTATCCGAAATTCCTTTGCCTTTTTTCTTGAATCGGGTAACACAACAACTAAAAATTAGTAAAACACATACGTTTGGTTTGTAAAATTATATATATTTCTTATTCCGTTGCTTAATTGCTTAAAAAAAGAAAAGAGAACAAGCCAGTCTTCTCCGATTTTAAAAAGCTTAATAGTTGACATATAGAAATACAGATATGCAAAAGAATCATATGGAAAACAAGAGCAAAGTTGTGCCATGACATTTTGTCTTAAAAATTATAATTGCGAGAAACGAAGCATAACAGTCAAAACGAAATAGCTGGAAATGTATATTATCAGTTGCTTTTTTCGGCTATATTAGCAATTAAGCAACCCGATTGCAGAAACACGTCGAAACCAACTTATTTAAAGGATAAACACATTTGCATAGTAGACAGGCAGAAAATGTTTATTCACTTGTATTAAAGTTATCATAAATTTAGGCTACTTTTGCCAAGTTGAAGAGTCTTAATTTTCTATCACAATCACATTTAACAATATACAAAAAAGTGAAACGATATTAGGGATAAATCCAGTGGAATCTACTTGAAAAAAGAAAGTACACCCATTCAGAAGTTCATTTCTCTCCGGTCCCGCTTTTCGTCATTTTACCGTCAATAACGTCCGTTACTGTTTTGATGGACGTAGAATGGGCCAATCTACTCTGACGAAGCCAAAAATGATGGGATTTTTCTAAAACAGAGGTAGAGGAAGGTGATTTGCTCTCCTGCCTCCCCGTGGCTCTCATGCCATCCTTGTCCCGCATTTCGTTATTTTACCATCAATAACGTCCGTTACTGTTTTGATAAACGCAGAATGGGCCAATCTACTCTGACGAAGCGAAAACTAATGGAATTTTGCTAAAACAGAGGTAGTGGAAGGTGATTTGCTCCCCTGCCACCCCGTGGCTCTCATGCCACCCGGTCCCGCATTTCGTAATTTTACCGTCAATAACGTCCGTTACTGTTTTGATAAACGCAGAATGGGCCAATCTACTCTGACGAAGCGAAAACTAATGGAATTTTGCTAAAACAGAGGTAGTGGAAGGTGATTTGCTCCCCTGCCACCCCGTGGCTCTCATGCAACCCGGTCCCGCATTTCGTAATTTTACCGTCAGTAACGTCCGTTACTGTTTTGATAAACGCAGAATGAGCCAATCTACTCTGACAAAGCAAAAAATAATGAGATTTTGTTAAAACAGAGGTAGGGGAAGGTGTTTTGCTCTCCTGCCACCTTGTGGCTCTCATGCCACCCCGAGCTGGCGTCGTCTATCGGGCTGACACAACCTTGACTCGATAATCCTGACTCACTTGTGCCACGCGCGGTCTGGCATTATCCTGGATGAATATGGTGCCCGCATGTTGTTGCACAGGTGGGATCACCTGCTAGCTGAGTACAGGGTCTCTATACCGGTTAGCCGTTAGATTCCCATCAATAACCAGGAGCTGCGAGCGCCAGCCGAACTTTATGGCGCCCCACACCATAACTGTGCCACCTCCGAATCAATCAATCTGCCGAACGCAATTTCCGGCATATTTCTCTCCGCGTTTCCTGCAGAAGTAGATATAAGATGTGATTTGTAGATAAGACACCCCTCCCTGGCGATAATTTGTGATCATGAGATAGTGTTACGTTTCAGAGAATCCTGATCATTTTTCATTTTCAGACCCCGCCTTCCCCCTATACGGGAATTTCAGGTTTTAGCATATTTACACGTTTCAGACAATTCTGAGCAAGTTTTATTTTGTGACCCTCGGACCCCCTCCCCCTGGGCGATAATAGGTTTTTCAGCATATACACGATTGAAGCAATTCTGAGTAGCTATCATTTTTACCCCCCCCCCCCCCCCCGCCCCTCTTGGCTATATGGCTCAACATTGTATAAGGCAGATGTGCCAACTTCGGCAACGCATAACTTCGAAACTACTGGGTCAATTTGAACCATTCTTTCACCATAATGCTCAGTATAACTTATTAGGATGTCACTGATGACTTCATTTATTCAAATTCTAAATGAGTATAACTTCAAAAGTACTGGACCGCCTTCAGCTATTTTTCACCAAACTGCTCAGCAGGACTTTGTCTTTAATGGAGCTAAACTGACTATTGAAAAGATTCAATAAAAAAAAACCACATCAAGAAAAAAAGTAGATTGGGTTAAAAACCACTTTAATTCGAATTTGGAAGCTACCCGAAAAGGTTGGGTTGAAGAGGTTGGGTTTTGACGATTACCGTATTTACCGACATTTCCATAATTTTACAATTCCACCATTTCCATCATTTGCGGAAGAAAGCAAAGTCCAGGTGAAGACGCATCTAAGAAACTTTCGATTAAAATTTTATAACTATTTGAAAAAGACTGAGAGAAATTACTACCATTTATTCCAGTTTTTGCCAAACTTCAAAATTTTGCCATTTCGGCAGTTTTTGGCTAACCGCGAAAAAATAAAAGCCTGGTAGGCGAATCCTTGGGAAACATCCCTACGTAACATCTTAACGATTGGAGTAAAACTGTAGGAGTAGCGTTTTAAAAATGGGTTAAATGGGCACAAAACGTGCCGCCATTTTGTCAGTTTTTGTCAATCGTCAAAAAAGTAATAGCCAGATTGGGAATCATTCAGGAAACATTCCTGCATAATATCAAAACGATTGGAGCAAAACTGTAGGAGGAGTAGCTTTTTAAAGAAAAAGTTTAACATACGCACATAAATTCAAGCCCCCAATAGTGATACGACTAACCCAGTCCGACAAAGTCGGCTGGGTTAAAAACGCCTATCACAGAAACTTTAGATGAGTCTTCTATTAAACGTCAAAGAGTAGACATACCTGAAAAGAATGCACACGCTTGTATAGAATGTGGTGCGTTATACAACAGTCAAGTAGGTTTGTTCAAACAGATTGAGAATTGTGGCCAGGGTGATGATGATGACAGCAGTTCTGACAGTGAGTCAGAAACAGACTCTGTTTGGTATGATATAGTTCAAGAAATATCTGATGACCATGATGACAAATTTAAAGAAAAGGCTTCAGAATATGAAGAACAAGTGCTTGGAGATGCGCGTGAAAGAGCAAGTGATGACCTTCGACCCATTTATAAGCGTCGACTAAAACAACTGTTTATGAGACTTTTCAAATATACGCAACGTCTAGAACAAATGAAACATTATCAAAACATTTTAGAAGACTTTAATTACTTTGTTGATGAAAAACATTACAAATATTGAAAATCACTAAAAGAGGCTATAAGAAAAACAATGCATTCTTTGAAGAGCTTCTAGATGGGGTGAGGAGTGATGAAAGGAGCGACGAAGAAAGTGTTGTGGAGGAGGACAGTGAGGTGGAAAAGAGTGAAACAGATGAAAAACAACATACTTATTTGACTAAACTTTATTATATAATAAAGACTTTGCATATCAACAAATGTGGTAAGATTGTTATTGACTTAAGCGCTATTTTCAAAGTCTATGAATAAAACTATTCAATATATGTCTTGTTTTTTATGTGTAAGTTTCAACGTTCAGTAAGCTTCCATTAAAGACAAAGTTCTGCTGAACATTTTGGTGAAACAATGGTTGAAATCAGTCCAGTAGTTTTGATGTCACACTCATTTAAAATTTGAATAAATGATGTCATCATCATGAAGAACAATTATAAGTTATACTGAGAATTATGGTGAAAGAATGGATCAAATCGGTCCAGTAGTTTCAAAGTTATGTGTTCTTGAAGTTGGCATGTCTGCCTTATATACTGCATAGCCATATAGCCATACTGGGACGGAGAGGGGGGATTCTGACCCACTCTTCTGTTGTGGACAATGGAGCACGGCTCAGGGTATCCGGAGTGTACATTTCCTTACCTGGTAAATGTTGTATGTTGAATTTGAACCGCATGAGCCTGATTTTGAATCGACTTATCCTATAGGCACCAAAGGCTTATGGTCAGTGACTAACGTGAAATCTAAGCCTAAGACATACTCAGCCAATTTTTCACAACCCCAGGTCAAGGCCAAAGCCTCTTTTTCAATTTGTGCATACCGCCGCTCACAATCTGTTAGACTTCTACTCGCATATGAGAGGTATAAATTCACCTGTAGTTGGCTCTTTTTGCAGAAGAACTGCACCAAGCCCAAATGATGAGCTGTCAGCCATGATTCTTGTTTCGTGTTTGACACTGTATGTCTTCAGAGTGTTTGGAGAACTGAGTTCTTCTTTGATTTTCTCCAGAGTTATTTGCTGTTGCTTTCCCCATGACCAATCATTTTCCTTTTTGAGGAGTTCACGCAATGGCTGTGTCATGTTGGCGAGATCTGGGATAAACTTATCCAATTGGTTTGCCATTCCTAAAAAACGACGTAGCTCTGTTATATTTGTGGGTGCAGGCATATGTGTGATAGCCGTTATCTTGCTGTCATCTGACAAAATACCATTGGGACCAATTTTATGCCCTACAAAACTTACCTCTGTGTTGAGGAATTCACACTTGCTTGGGTTTAGTGTGATTCCGGCATTTTGTAACTTCTCCAAACCGGAACTAGGGCTTGTTGGTGTGACGCAATGTCTTTGCTGTCCACCAATATATCGTCAATTTGAATATTGACATGTGGTTGTTGTCCCACAATATCGTGTATAACCTCCTGGAATACTTCTGACCCACTCGAAATACCAAATGGAAGGCGTAAAAAGCAATATCAACCAAATGATGTGATGAACTGAGTTAGCCCCTGCGATTCCTCAGCAAGTTTGATCTGATAAAAGGAGCTATTTGCGTCAAGTTTTGTGAATATTTTGGCGTCCTGTAACTTAGCGAGTGTTGATTCAACTGTGGGAAGTTGATACCTGGGACTTATTACGTACTTGTTTAGTTGAGTTAATTCGACGCAAATGCCTACTTCTCCTGTTTTTGGTTTTGGAACCACCACCATTCCAGCGCACCAAGGTGAAGTCTCGTTGGGTTCGAGACGTCAAATTACCCCTTGTTGCACCATGTCATCTAACGCTGTTTTAACCTTGGGCAACAATGGATGAGCAACCCTTCTTGGTGTATTTATTGCAAATGGCTGCACATCCGGTTCAATTTGTATTTTGTACTCGAAATCTTTTATCATCCCTAATCCTGAAAATAATTTTGGGAACTTTTCCCCGACATTTTGTTTAAAATCGGATGAAGTTATTGTACTCGCAATGCTGACAAGTTGCAATTTACTGATTGCAGGTTTGCCCAGTAAGGGTGTGGCCAAATTTTTGACGACATAAAAATTTTCTGAACAAGCCTTGTTTGATTTAGTGACACATCGCGCATTGAACCGACCAAGTACTTGTAAGGGCTCAGAATTTGCGCCTATCAGAACCTTTTCTGGAGGTTCCAGGGGAACCTGTTTAGCTACTCGATTGTATAAATCAAAACTGATTACCGATACATCTGCTCCGGTGTCTATTTTGAACAAAACCGGATGTTGATTTACCGTTACATCTAGCATAAACTTATCGCCATTGTCTTTGATATGAACAGCCCCTAAGAACTGCTCTCCACTGAACTGTACATGGAATGGAACTTGGTCGATGTCCTGAAAGTTGTCTTCATCCCTCACTTCGTGAATGCGTTTCTGTTGCTTGGTTCTGCAGATAACCGCCCAGTGCCCCTTTTTCTTGCAGAAGCTGCACGTAGAATATTTCGCGGGGCAATCTTGTTTTTACCACACCAGTGGCATGACGGTTGTTGTTGTTGTTGTTTATGACGTCTTGGCGCTGCACGCGATTGGTGATTGGTTTTTACTGGTTTTTGTGCCTTTGAGTCCCTGTGGAATGGTTGTTTGCGCACCATATTGGCTTGAGCGGGATTAAAAGTGTTTAAGTGCGCAGACTGTCTTTGGACGGCTTCCCGTGTTCGTGCCTTGTCTATGGCGTCTTGAAGTTTCAGATCTTTCTCACTCTGCAACTGTTCTGATAACTTTTTGTCTCTGATTCCAGCAACAATGCGATCACGTAACTGTTCCTCTTTCATGGCGCCATAATTACACTTTTCAATCTGGATCCACAAGTCTTTTATGAAGTTGTCTACCGTTTCATCAATGCCTTGACAACGATTACTAAATTTGACACGTTCAAACACCAGGTTTTTCTTCCCACTGAAGTGAGATTTAAATCTGTTTTTCACTGTCTGGTACGATTTCATCTCATCACTGGATAACTAAAAACTGGTTAAAATGTCTTCCGCTTCGATACCCAGTACACTAGGGTGTTTACTTTTTCTTCATCATCAGTTATTTTGGCAGTAGCTAGATACCGCTCAAAACGAGTATGCCATCGGCCCCACTCCTCTGGCTCCTTGAGGGGCGGGAATTGCGTTTGTTGCCATTTCTTCTGTTTGTGGCGTTGAGTGCACTAAATTTGCAAGTGAGCTGAATCACTGGTCCTACATATCTCTTTCAGCGTGGTCACCGCTGCCACCATGTTGTGTTATTGAATGATGCGACTAGATTTATGTTGAAACCTTTATTTACATCTGAGCCATTCTGGTTATTACGTCACATGGTCACATGACCAGATAGAACGTATTCAGTAAACAATGCCCAAGGGTGGATAGTTGTAACACTATCAATAATATTACAATTTGTGTTTGATCATATTTTATTGCTTTTGTGCAATTCTTCATAATGGTCCAGACGATTCGATAACATTTCCGTGGTTTCTTTCAGATCTTCAGTTGTATTTGTGTGTACCTTAAGGCATTCCATGATTTGTTTCATCTCAATTTGAACTTTAGTAGAATAAATAATCTTTACTTAACAAATGCAGTCATCGGCAAACTGTTATATTTTCTTAATATTTGTTAGAGCCTCTTTTTTGCATATTAATAGCACCTAGTCACACAATAAAGAATAATCAGGATAGATCATAACCTTCTCTTACGTCACACTTTGATGAGATACCTCGTTGAGATACTGATAAAATCCTGTTTTCTTATCCTTAGCTTAAAATTCCAATACTTTTTTGCTGCAATGTTAGGGTAAAATTCCCCATAGGATTCCACTAACAAGTCATCGCAGGTTTTAGACCTTAGTTGGAATGTTCACAAATTTTATGAATTGATCTAGTTTTCTCACTCCTATCGCCTTGTGCAAAACATTTTATCAATGCTGTGTCGCATTGATAAAATGTTGTATTCCTCGTGTTGTATTCTGTCTGCTGCGTCGAAGGATTGTATGAACTATTTTCATTTTTCGGCGCTTTCAATCTTTCTTTGCAATAGGATATTGAATATTTCAGCACACAATACTTTAACTAATCGAAATACACTCTACATCTCAGTTTACTTTATGTTATACGCGTGAGGTGGCTACGGGGAAACACTAATTGAAACTAAACAGACGCCAAGTTGCCGCCATGTCTTTATTTACAACCGGAAGTCACTGGCTACGCATATACACAACATTACCCGCGTACTGAAACAAGACTTACTGTGTAGATTACTGCTTAACTGTGCTTTAACTGCTATTTTGCCACCAGCATTCAGTTGAACACGTTATCTGATTATCAAACAAAGAGATATAAAATTTATAAGTATACTAGACAGAATATATCAATTAAATTACCTGAAAATTGCGGAATTTTACTTCTTCAACCTTTTATTTTCCTTTACTCTATATTATCGCGATCACTGCGATTCGACGTTCTCTTATCGTAAACTCGATCCATGAGTGTGACTTAAAGGATCACTTAACAGGCATGGAAATGAAGCTCGAAGTAATTATAAAGGACAACGACTACGCAAAATAACTACTTCAGAGATATCTAAACCATAACCTTAAACTTGCCACTTAGTTCAGATATATTATAAGCAATTAAATGCAAAAGATAAATCCAAAATTCTGTTCTCTTTATATTTACCGTACACAATTACAGCAGCTGAAATGTCGATTAACTGTAAAAATTGTCAACATTACAGCAACGTTATCAGCACTTTAACTGAACTGCACACAGCTATCAAATCAGCACCTGTACAACATTATAAAAACATAAAACCTTAATATTGGCTTAGAATAATTATAAATAATAATTGAATATAGCAAAATATCTTAATTGTACGACATTTAACTAAACAGACGCCAAGTTGCCGCCATGTCTTTATTTACAACCGGAAGTCACTGGCTACGCATATACACAACACTTTATGCGTGTCAAAATGAGGCGAGAGTATGTTTATTCCATCTGTCAAGATACTACTAGAGGAAATGATTAAAAACGAGATAAGAAATTAAGGCAATACGTTGGCTGCTTATTATACGTATAAATCGCAACAGAGCCAATTCATATTGATCGTTAATAGCTCTGTCTTTATGGAATTTGCCATGAAAGGTAATTTTGATTTGTTAATGGATTGTCTCATTGCATCAGGTTTGACCTGTATTACAGAGAGAGAGAGAGAGAGAGAGAGCCCACCGTAAAAGTAAGTTTGACAAAAAAAGATAGACCCAAAGTGGCTACCATCACACAAGCGGTATCAGCTGGTAACAAGCGTAAACATTCTTTAATGTAAAACCAACGGTCTGAAACTACAGATTATGCTTATAATGTCACCATTGGCTGTAAAGTGATCAGGAATGGGGCATGAGTATGACACTTTCAAAATAAACGATTTGTTATTTTTTTAGATAGTTGATAAGAAAAAAATTAAGATATGCCATTATCGTTCACGATAGGAACAGGATCGCAACAAGTCAGTTCGCACTGTCGGGTTCGAGTAATTCCGGTGGAGGTGTTGTTTCGACTGCAATTTTTTTTTGATAAATGATAAAGAAATGATAAGGGAAAAACATCAAAATTCTAATTTTCTTTCAACATGCACAGTTGCAAATTTATAAAGCCACCATATGATCTATTAAAAACTATTTTACATATTATTCAGTCCCTTTAATAACAAAAATGTGAATATGTTTCTGGTAAAATGGGATTTTGTTGATTTTTGCCGTTTTTGTTTTCTATCATTTTTTTATATCCTTATCTCAACTGAATTCAGCCGAAACGCAAAAACTTTTCGGCAAAGTCAAAGTGCGAATTGGCTTGTTTACTTCCCGGGGCTATATTCAGTGAAGGTAACTGTACAGTTAACCAATACCATTAACTGCTTCTGCAGCTTACATAACTTTTGAAAGTTGATTGATAAATTTTACTTTTATGTTAAATCATGTTCTTGTAAGAATTGTTTGCGTAAATTTGCTACTCGTAAATCAAGTTATTCCCCTTGTGCGGTGCATAGTTAACTGCACAGATAACTTTTGTGAACACCGGGGTTGGTTGTTGATAAACAAAAGGGAGAATCGAACAGTTAGTTTGGCAGCAGATGTACGGGGTTTCGATAATTTAAGTCTCCAAAACAGGTCGCCTGATAAGGCTCAGACGTCGCAAGGAGAACACACATATAGCGCAAATGTATACTGCAAAATTGTTCTTCATTTCCGTTGAAAATGTATTTTTGGCGATTTTTTAAATTTCTGATTTTTAAGTTTTTTGGACATATTGTTGCGATATCTCCGAAACAAGTTGTTGGATTAGGCTGAAACGTGGCAAAGGAACCCACATATTGGTTGTTGTAAAACTCCAGTTTGTTTACTTTTTTGGCGGCCATTTTGGTGAACTACAAGTGTTTTTTCTCTCTTTGCAAGACCAAATATAAATTCAGTTTACTCCATTGATATCTGGAATTTGTTTTTATTTGAACAATCTGGAGTATGTTTAAAGCCATCGCTTTAATGGAAAAGTTCTTGGAAAGGGTGACAAGCTTTCAATCTTGAGTTACAGCAGTTTGAATTTGGTCTTGCAAAGAGAGAAAAAACACTTGTAGTTCACCAAAATGGCCGCCAAATAAGTAAACAAACTCACGATTTCGTCACAGATTTTTCAACCAATAGGGCAAATGTTTACTGCGAAGTTTTTATTCATTTTCTGTAAAAAATGTATTTTTTGCGATTTTTAAAATTTTTTTTGGCTCGCCAATGTTGTACTTTGAAGCAAGGAATTTTTTCCACGTGACTGATTGGGGGCGAGGGAGACATAGCCGTTTTTTGTTTTAACAAAAACACTGGCCTGCCTAGTTTACTGTCGTTTAAATCAAACATACACTGGGAAAATAAATGTGAAAGGGGCAGTGTAGTCCGGGGCGATTTGGCCCGGGTGCGCTTTATTCCTACTTTGCACAAATTGGGGCGCTTTCGTCCGGGGGCGCTTTTGGTCGTATTCCACTGTGTTCTCATATACCGATTTTCACTCTTGCAAAAAATGGTGAGTCATTGGTTGGACAGTCTTTAGTCGATAAAAACGTGCATACCTATATTCTTGTAAAATGCCAGCCTCCCAGATCTAGCAAAACCATGCTAAAATGCAACTCAAAACTAAAAAGTTTCTTAATACTAAATTTCTCTGCAGAGTTCTATACAATTTTAATTACAGGCGAAGTCGCTTAATCGTTTAAAGGCAATGTCATAAAATCTCAAATCCCCAACCACCCGTACTCTGTAAGCAATTTCAACGGGATAACTGCATAACGGGATAATCGCATGCCGCGTAATTATCCCCCGTGAAACGGAGGGATATAGGTTTGAGATTGTCCGTCCGTCCGTCCGTCTGTCCGTCCGTCCGTCCGTCCCCTCTTCAAGCTAAGGACTTTGTGGACACCACTTCTATATCAACGAAGCATAATTCAGCTTTCATATTTCATACAGGCAAAATATAGGGTATCAAGATGTGCAACGTCAAGGTTTCAGTTTGATGGAAGCAAAATTGACAAATTGACAGGCTTTTGATAATCGTCGAAAATAGACATATGTGCACATGTATAGGACTTTGTGGACACCACTTCTATATCAACGAAGCATAATTCAGCTTTCATATTTCATACAGGCAAAATATAGGGTATAAAGATGTGCAACGTCAAGGTTTCAGTTTGATGGAAGCAAAATTGACAAATTGACAGGCTTTTGAAAATCGTCGAAAATAGACATATGTGCACATGTATAGGACTTTGTGGACACCACTTCTATATCAACGAAGCATAATTCAGCTTTCATATTTCATACAGGCAAAATATAGGGTATAAAGATGTGCAACGTCAAGGTTTCAGTTTGATCGAAGCAAAATTGACAAATTGACAGGCTTTTGAAAATCGTCGAAAATAGACATATGTGCACATGTATGAACTTTGTGGACACCACTTCTATATCAACGAAGCATAATTCAGCTTTCATATTTCATACAGGCAAAATATAGGGTATAAAGATGTGCAACGTCAAGGTTTCAGTTTGATCGAAGCAAAATTGACAAATTGACAGGCTTTTGAAAATCGTCAAAAATAGACATATGTGCACATGTATAGGACTTTGTGGACACCACTTCTATATCAACGAAGCATAATTCAGCTTTCATATTTCATACAGGCAAAATATAGGGTATAAAGATGTGCAACGTCAAGGTTTCAGTTTGATGGAAGCAAAATTGACAAATTGACAGGCTTTTGAAAATCGTCGAAAATAGACATATGTGCACATGTATAGGACTTTGTGGACACCACTTCTATATCAACGAAGCATAATTCAGCTTTCATGTTTCATACAGGCAAAATATAGGGTATAAAGATGTGCAACGTCAAGGTTTCAGTTTGATGGAAGCAAAATTGACAAATTGACAGGCTTTTGAAAATCGTCGAAAATAGACATATGTGCACATGTATAGGACTTTGTGGACACCACTTCTATATCAACGAAGCATAATTCAGCTTTCATATTTCATACAGGCAAAATATAGGGTATAAAGATGTGCAACGTCAAGGTTTCAGTTTGATGGAAGCAAAATTGACAAATTGACAGGCTTTTGAAAATCGTCGAAAATAGACATATGTGCACATGTATAGGACTTTGTGGACACCACTTCTATATCAACGAAGCATAATTCAGCTTTCATATTTCATACAGGCAAAATATAGGGTATAAAGATGTGCAACGTCAAGGTTTCAGTTTGATGGAAGCAAAATTGACAAATTGACAGGCTTTTGAAAATCGTCGAAAATAGACATATGTGCACATGTATAGGACTTTGTGGACACCACTTCTATATCAACGAAGCATAATTCAGCTTTCATATTTCACACAGGCAAAATATAGGGTATAAAGATGTGCAACGTCAAGGTTTCAGTTTGATGGAAGCAAAATTGACAAATTGACAGGCTTTTGAAAATCGTCGAAAATAGACATATGTGCACATGTATGAACTTTGTGGACACCACTTCTATATCAACGAAGCATAATTCAGCTTTCATATTTCATACAGGCAAAATATAGGGTATAAAGATGTGCAACGTCAAGGTTTCAGTTTGATGGAAGCAAAATTGACAAATTGACAGGCTTTTGAAAATCGTCGAAAATAGACATATGTGCACATGTATAGGACTTTGTGGACACCACTTCTATATCAACGAAGCATAATTCAGCTTTCATATTTCATATAGGCAAAATATAGGGTATAAAGATGTACAACGTTAAGGTTTCAGTTTGATCGAAGCAAAAGTGACAAATTGACAGGCTTTTGAAAATCGTTGAAAATAGACATATGTGCACATGTATAGGACTTTGTGGACACCACTTCTATATCAACGAAGCATAATTCAGCTTTCATATTTCATATAGGAAACATATAGGGTATAAAGATGTGCAACGTCAAGGTTTCAGTTTGATCGAAGCAAAATTGACAAAATGACAGGCTTTTAAAAATCGTCATAAATCGACATATATGCAAACGGAGTGGACTTCAAGGAAGGGTGTCCAGCTTAGATATTGCATAGGGGTAATATTTAGGGTTTCACGGGGGATATTGCTGCTCTCTGACAGCATCTAGTTGCATAAATAAGATAATTGCATAGCTTTTAACGTGGCTAAAGGAGTAATGTGCCGTTTAATTGTATAGTTCTTGAGAGCCTGTTCAAAGAGTGCCTCGCATGAACACATTAGCTCACGGGCTGTGATATTAAGTGGCCCTTGTTTATTTGGCAAAGGCATTGTCTCCCGGATGAATGATCGATTGTGTGTATATTCACCCTCCCCCTTTGTTATATCCGCGTTGCTAGGCCCCAACCCTTCGGATTGGGACGTATAGGTTTGGGGTGTCCGTCCGTCTGTCTTGCCGTCCGTCTGTCCTTCATCGCTTTATACCCCTATGAATTTGGGGAGCGGTTGGGGCCTGCTTGTGTTTCACAAATACTTGCTTGTTGTTGTTTTTTTTATATATATATTTAAACGAACGGCTTGTTACGCAAATGGACAAGATAACCGGATAAAGTAGTAAAACTTTTAATTCCCATGGTAGTGTGTGTTTAATTTAAAGCGCCATGAGTTTCACTCAGCCAGCAGTCTCACAGAACAGTGAGCAAAAACATCTTTTCATTAGAACGAACAGTTCAAAATTAATTTTGGAATGTATAGCTGAATGTTGATCAGAACGATGTTTAAGACGTTGTGTTGAAGATATACAAGGCTAATAACTTCAAAAACTTGAAACAAAAAACTCAGGAAAGACCGAATATTTCGATTCTTCCCTAAAGAACAGTAAGCATACCTTTACTTCAATTATCTATCTCTGTATTTGTATCTCCTTCACTTTTATTGTTATCTCCTTGGCATGTTCCGGTCTGTCACTTACGCTCATGGTGTAAACACGAGAGCTCAGGGAAACCTCAGGCTTTAGATATCCCTAATGAGTTACTGTTGTATATTCTAGGCAAACAATGGAGACCAGACCATTGAAACAAGCTGGAGTATGTCGTATCTTCTTCTCATCGCCGTTTAAAGGCATGGAGGGGGAGAGGGAAGAGTTCACGAGGCGGTACTGGCCGCAGATTGACTCGTACTGTAAGAGCAAGGGAGTGCAGTTCGTGCCCGTGGACATGAGGTGGGGCATCACGACAGAACTGTCCGACAATAACCAGACCATCAACATCTGCCTGAGGGAAATCGATCGCTCAGACATGTTTATCGGCTTCTTTGGTCAGGTGAGCGCATGATAAAAACGTTGTTTCATTTTGGGCAAGAACACATGTCCGTGCCAACAAGTTTAAAATGTAAATTGGAGTTCTTTCAAAGTGCGTAAATGACCTGAACTGACAATGCAAAATATCAGAGGAACCTTTTCGAGGCCATCTGTTAACTAAATGCTCCAAGCTATAAATCAGTAAAGTGTGTTATAGTTCATCCTGCAGCAAGTAGCTCGATCATTCATCAAAAAGTCACTTGGAAACATGTCCATGGAGTTCAATGGAAGCAGGGTATGGATGGTTTTAGCACTGGTGTTCTTGGACCGCTCTGTTTGATGTGGGTTGGTTTCGGTATTGTCCAACAGCCAACCTCTGCGGCTGTTGTGTATCACTGTACCATACCTTTTTACTCCGCAGAGCCGCTGGAGATTCCGCGAAAGTAGTACTTATATAAGAGAGGAACTACTTTTTAAAATGTCCGTATGCTGTGTGTCTGTACTTAACAGACAGATCTAGTCAGAGGTCATCTGTTTTATAACAACGGAGTTGGTTTATATCTCCTCGCAGAGGTATGGCTGGCATGGGGAAAAAGACGAACAACTGCAAAAGAACTTCGATGCAGCCATACCATCTTTCCCCTGGATTGATCAGTACAGGAATAAAAGCGTTACAGAGTTAGGTACTTATAGAAAGAATTCTTACATTTATGCATCTGTCCAACCGATTTTATGTACGAGTCACCGATACATAATTCATACCTGTATTTTATGCACTATGCCTGGGCATGTGCTGAGTATCGTCCACGTTTTAGGAGAAAAAATATTGCATGTATTGCACCAAATGTGAAATTTAATTGAGATTGTTAGTCAAAAAACAACCGAATAGTTGTCTATTAGAATCGAATATTTCATTGACATGAGGAATGTGAAGTGTTCTATATTACTTTTGCCTGAATCTTGAAATCTTACCCAAAGACTACTTGAATTCATGTGTTTCTGGGAGGCCAGCCATCCGTACTTTTAGTTGAAAGGAACATCTTCAGCGTGCTTTTACTGTGACGATACAGAACGTGAGCTGTGGTCATTTCGCGGTAATGCTTGAGCACATGCCTATTCCTGTGCAGCGATGTGTTTATAATAAAAAGATAAGCCACTGGTTTTTATGGTAGCTATGAAGGCATACGTGTTCAGGTATTGTTAGAAATAGTCACTGTTGCTGGTAGAATATAGGGGGCTGTCTTCTTAACACTGAATAAATATCAAAATATAACAGTGATAAGGTGGAAAAAAAAATCATAGTAACTGAACTGTTGCTAATATGTCGTAGAGTTTTTGCATGGACATTTGAACAACCCCGGCAAGTTGCCGGCAGTGATGTGTTTCCGCGACAAAGCGTACGATGACGCGCAGAGGGCGGACGCTGAGGCCAAAGCGGACCGACGTACGGTAATCAACTTCTCAACTGAGAGCGACCTGGCAACGCAACTCATGGATGACCTTAAGGACAGGGTCAAGGCCACTGAGAGTAAGGTTAGTGCTGTGTTCTGTTTACTGAAGAAAGATAGATTTGCTACTGTCAAAAATGTTATCATGCTCGTTTATTAATAAACGCCTGGCAGAAGAATGTTTTGTAAACACATAGACTTATGCCGAGTCCAAGATCAAGCCTCCGCCGTCCACAGGGCCACGCCCACACTTACACTCACCACGCCCACGAGACTATGCCTTCCGTACCAACACCTCCCAATCTGACTAGGGCAACGCAGCTGCTCTCTGATTTGTATTATTAAGAGAAATCTCAAAACTAGACTATTCCTTCCTTTGTGTTTCTTTATATGACCAGATTTTGTTAATGAACGCCATTTTTTTTACCAGTTACATACATTCAAGGCCCACATGAGATCATGGAAATCTTAATAATAATTACTTGTTAGCTGGTGTTTCAGCTACTGCTGTTTCATGCTTATAGACGGTGTTTTAACTGATGTTTTATATTTAGATGATTAATGTGCTTTAATTAATGTAACATGGTTTTAAAAAAATCAGTGTGCTTGAAATAAAACAAGAATGAGTGAAACAAATTAATGTGAGTGGCAAAGTTAAAAAAAAAATAACGTGTATGAAATAGTTCAAAATGAGTGCTTCTTTTCTTTTCGCAGTGTCTTGGTGTAGATATGTGCTATAACACTCCAGAGGAGGTACGTGTTTTTTTGACAATACACACTTAAGAATCTTCATTGTGGGGGGGGGGGGGCTAATTTCACCCAGGGCAGGTGTTTATAGAATAAATGATATAACAGAATATGTCCGACTGTAATTGGTACAAGATGTCTTCATAATGGAAACAGAGTACTGTATTTTTTCTAAATTTTTCAAAGTGCATTTTATTTTAAAATAGGGTGCCAAGTTCATGTTTGACAAAATGTGGGCATACCTAACGGAGAAACTGCTGAAGGGTGACGACAAGCGAAGCGTCCTGGAGCAGCACACGTCAGACCACGTCATGTACCGCGACACCATGACGACGGCGTACGTCACGGACGAGTCGTTGCTGGCCCGAGTCAGCAGCTTCGTGTCTCAAGGTCAGTCTGATTAGTGGTTCCGTGGGGGGGGGGGGGTGCCTGGAAGGATGAGGGAGGGGGATTGGAGTTGGATGTGTTTCATTTCTTTCATTTTTTTTTTTACTTGCTTGGTTTACAGTCAAAACGCAGAATTTTTCGCTTTGCGTGTGTTATTCACAACACCCAAGGTATATGTCGCGTATTAGTGTATTATCTATGTGGTGTTAATTTACTTATTTTATTTTCATATTTGTGGCACTTTCAGACACCGGGAGCCGGATGATGGTCATCACTGGGGATGGAGGCAGCGGTAAGACGGCTCTTCTGGCCAACTGGGTTCACAAACTGGAACAGCAAGGAACAGATACGACCCTTGTCTACCATTTTGTAGGCTGTTCTGCCGAGAGTGCGCGTAAGTATTTTATTCATGTAAATATTATAATATACCGATGTGAAATCTAGGTTGTCACACGCCCCAAATGCACATTTGAATTTAATTTATTTACATATCAGGGAATGCCCATGTAAGTTAACCATGTATAAGAGTTTCAGAAAAGGGTAAGGTTGTTTTTTCGAACCACAGAGTCAGGACAGTTTATGACGTAACATTATTTATATCTCATTATGCAAATTATAATTAAAAAAAAAATACACAGGTTATAAAATAAATGCACTGACCTATTTTGTAAAGTGTTAATCGAATGATTCAAAGCGGATAATTTTACGAGAACGAGAAAAAAATCTGTTTTTGGAGTGGACATTGTTACTGTGTTATGCTGCCAAATTTGGCCAGATTTGCAAAGGCAATGCCACAGTTATGTGTTCTTTTCAGTTCTTTTACATGTGTGCATATCGGTAATTATTATTGCATGTGTTCTGGTGTGATCGAGACGATTAGTCATTTGACTGTAAATTCAACTTTACGAAGGCTCTGCTAACATACTGCTGCGTGTTGTGAGCTCACTGCACTTTGGCCTGGATTCCGACTCACAGTCCGACAAATCGGCATTCTGGAGCGACTTGCACTCCAGATATCAAAGTCTGGAAGAATCGCAGTTGGCACACACTTGGCAACGCTTGATGCAAAGATACGAGGAAAAGAACGGCAAAGTGGTTATCGTTGTCGCTGGCTTAGATAAGATAAATTATGGTGGTTTCGAGAAAGTTGTGCAGGTGAGGTGAAAATATATATATATAAAAAGTAAATATTCTGCATAAAATGAATTATGTGCATGATGAAAGTTCTCTTCTTCTTTTTTTTTTTTTTTTTTTTTTTGTTTGTTATTTGTTTCTTTTTTTTCTTTGCAAGAGGATTTACATCAAACGTGCACTTAATATGCAAATTGTAGATGAATGTGACGTAAACGCATTTTAATTATTTTAGTACGTTTCAATTTGGGCGCCCAAACGAACAGTTAGAATCGTAAAATTTTAGTTCATTGAAACACTCCTTAAAAATAGAAAATAGTAAGAAAAGATTAAGTGTGAATTTGGTTTTTTGTTCGTTAGTAGTGTGGTAGTAACTGAAATATGTCGCAACGAAGATTATAGTTCAACAAACGTTGGTAATGTCTGGACCTGCTTCTTTGCAAACCCCGGACTGTTGCTAAATTTGTGGTATTCTGTAGTTTGTGTTCCGCCATCACTGGCCTGACAGCTGGGCATAGGGTCCTTGGAAACTTGTGGTTCACTTTGACCCCGCTTTTGTCTCCCTCCAGCCGCTCTTTTGGTTGCCGTCTGCCATGCCTCGTGGATGCTTCTTGATCTTGTCAACAAATGTGGCTGATACGAAACACCTAAATATATTAAAGACGAAGACCGAATTGAGTGAGATGCAGATGGCGCCACTGACCCTACACCAGCAGCATGAAATGTGCAAGGTACAGGAACTGCCAGTCAAAGGGTTAACATTTTGTATTTATCGAGTGCCGCCGGTAAGGGGCAATAGGAAGTGCAGAGGACTAATAAAACGTTTTTTTTCTTAGATTTAACCATGTTTTGAATGTAAAATACACTGTCGAAACTAAAATGACAGTTCATATGATCTGGAATTTTAAACTGAGCGTGTTCAAATTTAACGGGGTCTGCCGGTTGTTATCTGTCAATAGGTGCTGCAATTTGCTCGAGAGGAGTTTTGTGCCACACAAACGCATTGGGAAAATCCCAGATTAGTTTTACTATTTATTATTATAATCAGTAAAGATAATAAAATATATATATATAGATAAAAAATGCTGTAGCTACTTTTTGGGTTTCCCAACAAGCATATTGGAATTTAACAGGGGGCACTAGCACTACGAGGGAAAGAACTGTCGCCAAGGCAACTGGATGTCGTTGTCAAGGCAACGGGGACGAGCAACCCTTTGTTTCTCAACGTTGTCCTCGAAGAGCTTTGCATGTTCGGGAAATTCCGTGAACTTGATGCCAAGATAGAATCTTTAGTCACTTGTGAAAAGTAAGATTTTTTCGTACTTTTATTCGTTTTATTTCTTTTACTTTTATATGCTCATTCAAACAGGCTTAACTTGTTTTGAAAATATATTTCATTCCAATATACTAACAGTTACTGTTTGGGTAATATTGGTAAATCATATCATCATATAACCATATAAATACAGGCGAAAAACCTAATTGTTCTTTTTTTTTTTTTGTTAAATCTTTGCTATCTACCTATCTATTTAGTACTTTTTATCAGTGATTGGAATTTGCGGAAATTGTGGCGAAAAACCAAAAATATTTTCAGTAAGATCTGGACGAATTCCATAAAAATAGTTTGACTGTCTTTAAATTCTAAGGAAAGGTAGCAGGCTTCATACCTTCCTGTTGTTACATTTTTTTGGGGGATTGGTAAAAAAATGGCCAAAATTTTGGCGAAAAAGTAAAACAAAATTCAATAAAAACTTAACGAAGTCCAGGAAAATAGTCTTAGTGTCTCGAAATTTTAAAGAAAGGTAGCAGGCATAATCACCTTACTGGCTATTACTATTTTTTTTGGTGATTTGCCACAAAATCGACGAAAATTTTGGCGAAAAGCCAAAAAAATTTCAGTAAAATCTTAAGGAACTCCAGGAAAATAAGATGATTGCATTGTCATAGTAACAGTAGCAGACACTACCTATCTAGCTGGCTGTTACAATATGTTGTGATTAGCCAAAAATTGGCAAATTTTTTTTTGGAAACTCTAAAAAAGAATCAGTAAAATTACCTTACTAGCTATTGCTTTTTTTGGTGGCGAAAAAACAATTTCTTACTGTAATCTTAACTAACGCCAGATTACGTAAAATTTTGAATTAGGGAAGCGGATATTCGGACCTACTTTGTTAGTGTTTCTCTCTCTCTTTTCTTTATGATTCGCCAAAAATTGGCCTCAGTATTGACGAAAAAGCAATTTCTTTCTGAAAAAAGGTTAACTAACGCCATGAAAAGAACCTTATTTCCTTGTAATTTTATGTAATAGTGGCAGATATTACTACCTGCGTGGCTTTTACTTTTTTTGGTAATTCGCCAAAAATTGGCGGAAATATTGGTCAAAACGCAATTAAAACATATATCCTCCTATGGTTTCAATTGAAACATGCACATAAGTGTCCACCTGGCTATTTTTTGGTCGAAATATTGGCGATAAAACTCTTTTTTTATTTATTTATTTATTTATTTATTTTTTTTTGATAATCTCTGATTGGTACTTACCTGCTTATTGCGGTTTTTACCTAATTCGGAAAAAATTGCGGAAATATTGGCGAAAAACCAGTTCTTACTAGCATCGTTACTAACGCGAGGAATATAATGGTACCTTCTTAAATTTTTTAATTATGGAAGTGGAAATTAGTACCTATCTGGCAATAAGTTTTTTGTCGGTTCGCCAAAACATTATTGAAAACGCAGCTGGCTCTAGGTATTTGGCCTTAATCACTTGAAATTCTCATTGAAGGTGGCAGGTTTTGGTACCCACCTGGCTATTACGTTTCAAATAAAATTGGTGGAAATATTAACCAAACACAATTTCCATGAAAACGTATCTCCTCCTACGATTTAAATCGAAACATCCTAAATTTAATGGAAGGTAGTGGTATATATGCACGTGGCTATTACTTTTTTGTTTGGCAATTCGAAAGAAAACTTGGCCGAACCACGTGACTATTACTTTGGCGGATATATTAGCGATAAACCATTTTTCCATTAAAATCCTGACTGACACCACCCTTGAAATTTGAAATTTGGGTTACAGGTTATACTTATATGTCATAAATCTTGACATCAGCATTCGTGAGCTGGTGCATTGTCCATGGACAATCTTGTTGAAATATTTAGGCAATTATTATCCCACCGAAGCAAGTTATCATTCGTTTGAAATTTAATATCGAAGAATAGACAATATATTTAAGGAGAGTCCTGGTTATCTCTAAACGTTTTCCAAATCCTGAGTTCCACAAAATTTTATCCCCGATAATTTGAGATAACGAGGAATACACTGTAGGGTTGTGATCAGATTGTACGTAAGTATTGCATTTAAAAGCCATGCTACTAATAAGCCAACAACACAACCATTTTTAGCTCGATCGCGCTGTTCGACAAATACCTGGAGAGGCTAGAACACGATTACAACAGCCACGACTACGACGGAAGCCTGGTAGAGCAGGTAGATATCCCCCAATCACAAACTTTCTTCTGTGGTTCCTGTCTTATATACAGTAGGTTCCCGGTAACTAAAATTCTTTCTCTTTGAGATATTGATTATTCTAGTTATCGGATATGAAATACACAGAATAGAAGTTCATGGATATTGTTCTCTTTATAAAATACTTCGAATTATTAAAACTCCAGCCATTTTGTACAACTGAGAGGATACGCGTAATTTGAAAAGTTTTTATTTGACTTGAGTGAAGGACACACGTATTTTCTTTGCAAAAAAAAAAAGAAAGGGAGTAGGTTCCGGTTGAGAATGTATAAGCAAATAACTGCGATGGGTTGATGTGTGTTGAGCTGGCCTCTGTAACTGAATATACACAGTTCTTGGGAAGTCATAAATAAATAATACGCCGCTCGCTCTATTTGAGAACACTCGTTATTTTGTTATTTTATGTACAGCGTGTGATATCAGACAAAGACAAAGGCACCAGTGGAATGAAGGTGTGAAGCTGGCGTTGGAATTGTTTTGTGTGTTTTTTACCAATGTCACTTAAATTGGTACTTCTCATGCAAAATTTATAGTTCAAAAGTCGTATCTATTATAAATGAGCCAAATGTTGTACTTTTTTACCAGGTTGTTTGCGCATTGTGTGTAAGTAGGATTGGGTTACAAGAAACCGAATTAATCGAGATGTTAGAGATTCCTCAAAACCTGTGGCCTCCTTTGTTTTACGGTCTGGAGAAATATATGATCTCCCGACAGGGCTTTTTACGGTAATGGAACCTAAAATATAACACTTTTTATTTTTTTCCTCATTTTTCTATTTATTGAAATTAATAAAATGATATTTTCACATATTAGAAATTTATTTTAAACTCGATTCGTATTTTCAATAAAAATGTTACCGGGAGTTTCCGAATAAAGCCCCTGGGGCACTATTCGGAAACTCGAGGATTTTTCAGTCTGACGTTGAAACGAAATAGTGCCCCGGGAATATTATTTGGAAAAAGTACCTCTTTAGTTGAAATAACTAAAATAAGCATTTTTATGCTAATGTAACACAATATTTTATTCAGACGTATTTTCTATTCTACAAGATGCAGTAGCCTGGACGCTTAACGCGCTTCAAAATTTCTAACTTCTCTTGTTATCGCAAACGACATTTTTCACCCATTTTGTTCCAAATTGCTTTGAAACTGAGTAAGAATTTATTGTAAAATATCATATAGGTTTTAAGTGGTGCCGAGCCTCGTCATAACACAGCTAATAAATAAACAACCCTTATCTTGTTTTGAGACATTACATTGAGACATTTGAGACAGGACAGCTATCGGTAACCATGACACTTTTGTCCACCCCCCCCCCCCCCCTAATCCCTGTCACAGCGTTCCCACTATCCAAACAATAAGCTCTGTGCTGTGCCGATACATCTATTCCTGGCACATGAGGCAGGTGTCACAACAACGTACCAGCAAATTCATATTTTTTTATCGGGGGCTCTATAAGAACCAGCCTTCGGGCGCAGTCATTTTCAAACCAAATACCGCCCCCCCGGGGGCACTATTCGGATACAGTTTCCAAATAGTGTCCCCGAGGCTTCTATATGGGAATGGGGGGGGGGGGGGGTGGGCTTCTGTTCAGAAATTCCCGGTAACCGACTGAAAAAACGTCATAATTTTGAAATTGTATTTGATATGTTTTCAGCTGCAGGAGTAGTAGAAGTAATTGCTGTAGGCAATTTTTAGTGTTAAAGATTTAAAGATTTGAAAAAAAAAATAGTGATATAAAAGGAAAAAAAAAGAAATTTGAAATGGTTCAGTTTTGAATTGATTATATTGTTCTGTTTTTCACTTTTCGTTTATTGATTGTAGAATAGCGCATGATGAACTGGAGAATGCGATATATGACAGATATATCAAAGTCGACGAAGTGAAGTAAGTGTAAGGTTTCTCTAAGAAGCTTCAATTTTGTAGTGCGCTCGACAGGGGGAGTTACTTACCTGATGGAAGAGCCCATAAAATGGGCTGGTGTCAGAGGCTTGCACTTGTAGTGTGCTGGACAGGGGGGAGTTAATTACATGATGGAAGAGCCCATGAAATGGGCTGGTGTCAGAGGCTTGCACTTGTAGTGTGCTGGACAGAGGGAGTTACTTACATGATGGAAGAGCCCATAAAATGGAGAGAAAAAAATCAGAAAGAAAAGGTATCTGGGTAAGCTAAACAACTGATAGCTGTGAATCATGCGAAATCTTTGTGTAGGGGATAGCTTTCGTATACAAATAACTGTGCAAGGATAGTCTTCGATTCAACTCTACAAGGGATTGCTTCCAAAAACTGTGCAAAGGATATCTTTGATTTGCAGCTCAACACGCAATAGACAACTCGACCCTCGTTAGACGAGAAAAATTCGAGATATAAAAAATCATAATAATATAGCATTCAAAATAGTTTGAGTTATTTCGACTTATCAAATTTTGAGTTGTCAAATATCTACTGTACTTGTGTGAGAGACTCCTCTGAGTTATGCTATTTACTTAAAGGTAATTGCCGTTTGCAACGTCCATGTAAAGGATTGATTTGTTCTGAAATATGTCGTATCGAAAAGCTCTGATTTGTGATTCTGTAATAGAAAGCGAAATGCAGCAAAATGTTCTCCGATTGGACTAGCAGATCTGAAAGCTATGCAAGGCGGAGTGACTGTAATCTTTTCTTAACTTGTACAAATGATATTTTTGTGTACAAAAGCATAGAAAAAACGAAGGCCTAAAAAGCTCAAGCTTCACCGTAAAATAATTTGTGTTGACAATTTCTTTGCTTGGCCGGTTTTGAAACAACTGGAAAATGTAAGTTAACTTTTGTCGCATCAGTTGTATATTTTAAAATGAATTTAACTCTTGCAGAAAACTTCATCTTGAGAAGCAAGTCAGATATTATTTGAAATCTTTGGAAAAGGTATGTTAAAAAGCTCTCTGTATGATATTTGTCGTTAAGATTCTGCAATTTTTGCTGTTTAAATTTGGACAGCTAAAAGCTTAAAATTCGATATAATGACATAAATCGATAAATTAAAAAAAAAAAAAACAGAAATGTAAGACAAATGAAGATCTGGGGAGAAAATGAAAGAACATACTATTTGAAGTAATTACAGTGTATTTTATGCTACGAACTGACGAGGGTAGGGGGGGGGGAGGGAGGGGGTAGTTATGACTTACTCGTCTGTCTGACCTTCCCTGCTTCTCGCTTGTCCGTATAATTGCACCCAAAACTTGTAAATTGCAATGAAACTTGATAAGGAGCGTTCGCATAGATGATCTATGAGACGGAACTGTCGTAATTGTTTCTTTTTGCCTTTAAACCTCGTGCCATTATGATTATTGTCATCGTCTCGGGTTAATTTGACGTTGATTTACCAAGCTGTAAGTCGTTCGTCTTATGATAGACAAAATTGTTAAATGCAACTTTTTAATTTCTTTCTGCACGCAGTATTTTGGCGTCACATTACCAAGCGAATTCCACGTGTTGAAGGAGCTACTTTGGACTGCGTATAGTTGCGATGACCGTCTCACCGTGTTAAAAGTTATCACTACGCCTGTATACTTGAAATACCTCGTGGTGTGAGTTCAAAAAATAGAACTTCCGACCAAAGAAAAACACACTTCTGTCATCTAAGTTACTCTAAAACATATTTTAAAGTAGGACATGTATATTGTTAAATATTTCACACTGTAAAGGATAAGTTGACACACTAAACTGCTAAAGAAATCCCAACCCAGCTCCATTTAATTTATAAGATCAGTGCGACTGTACTCCAGGGAGCACCCAGTGGTATTTGAAAAGAAACCACTCTTCTTAATTAGCAAACATATCATGTGAATGACTAGGGCCGGATTTCAAAGTAGCCTTACTGCAGAAGGACAGGAAGGCAGACTTAAAAACCAAAAAGTGGTGATTTTCTGCGGGTACAAGCGCTTGTATGGACATTTCAGTTATGAACTACAAGTGCACCATATTAACTGCGTCGCTTACAATTGTTTGAATAAAGTAACGATTCGTGAATGTATTTTTGACAGGAACAATCTGCAGGCGTATTTATTTGAGTACGTCCAGTGGCTTGACTACGATCAGGACAGCTTGGTGAATCTGTACCACCGTACCTTCTCGCGCTATATGGCCAAGGATTACGGGGATCAGCAGGACGAAGATCTCATCCAACATCCCAATGTCGCCGTGCAGGTAGTTAGTGCAACGTCAAGAATTCAGTAAGGTTGGAGGAAGGGGTAGGCAGGAAGAAAAAATCAATATAACACATAAAAGTGAAACAGAATAGAGAATTGGAAAGTTACGTTTTCAGTTTTTATGGTGTAGTGCACTGAAATATAGTTATATGCAAGAGGAATGCTCTGTTTAACACAGTGTCTGCTTTGTTTTATAGTCTTCAATAAAATAGAAAATCCTAATCGTGACGTCATGTCTGGATGTTTTCATTGATTTTTTTTTTTTTTTGTTGGCAGTTACTGGATAATTTGTGGACATTCCAAACCTTCCTGAGGTTTTGCCATTACCTAAAAGCCCAAAAGAGGAATCTGTATCGTATAAAAGGAGTCGTGGTAAGGAATCAATAAACACAATCATGCCTTTTCATGCGTTAAGTGATTTTTTTTTCGACTTTGACAGTTGAAAACTTAATTTTGAATATTGTGTTGTACCTAATGCTGTAAAATAAAAGCAAGGACCAATAGTGGTGATTGCAAGTGACATTATTCTCAAAATTAGTTCACGATTGACAGGCGTTTTCTTGAAATAGTCGCATTCATATTGAATGTGATGTACTCACTTGGCGCCATTATATACACCATTTGTGTAGGAGAACAACACAAGGATGGATCCAGAAGAAAGAATTCAGCATCGATTAGACGTCTGCATGAGACTGGCTCAAGTGTACCAGGAAAACCGCGACACAGAAGAGGCAATAAAGGCCAACCAGGACTTCCTCGATCTTTTGGAGGAACAATACAAGTACGTTTAACATGTTGTTCCGATTAGGTAAAGATAGATCACACAAACAGTTCGCTGGACAGCAGACTCTGGTGTAGTAAATGTGTTACTTTGCAATCGATGCACACGTATAGACAAAGCCCCTAAGCGTTATCGTTGGGGGTTCTGTTGTTCTTCCGTCGTGATCCACAATGACTACTTCTGTCATCAAGGTTGAAGTCTTTGGTTGGTGGTGCGTGCGTAAATGGCTGACGAGGCCAATCTTCGCGCGAAACTTGCGTTGACAGTGTGGACAGAAATGGGGTAGGCTGTCTGCGTCGGAGGTGCTTGCTCGAGCTTTCCTGGATGCTCGTTTCAGCATAGCAACGCTTGTCCATCTGACTTTGTGAGCCTTGGCCGCCGTATGAATCTCAGCACGCCACTGACCTCGGTTCATCGCTGTTTACTCCCGCCTGCCTGGGTCTATATTAAACGCTTTAAGAGACTTGTTCAGTCTGTCCGTGTAGCGCATCTTTTGACCTCCATGGGGTCTCTTTCCCCGCTGACGCTAAAATAGCCTCTATGGTAGCCGATGGTCGGGCATGCGGACTATGGGACCTGCCCAGCGCAGACGCGTTCGCATAAGAGACGTGAAGATGCTTGGTATTTGTGTTTGGAATTTTATCCTAAGATTTGATATTCATAATTTTCCTTGGGCATGTTGTGTGGACGTGGTTCAGTTTCTTGGCGTTGTGTTGGTAGACTGTCCAGGTTTTACACATATACATCAGTGTTGGGAGCACAACTGCCTTACAGACCTTCATTTTGGTTTTTAGGCTGACTCCTCTTCTTTTCCAGACGTTGGCTTGTAGTCTCCCAAATGTTGCACTTGCTTAAGCAATCCTGGTGTTCACTTCGTCATCGACTGTTGTGTTATGTGACAGCGTACTACCGAGATATGTGATCTTGGGCACGGTGCCTAGTCTATGGCCTTCAACTTTGATGTTTGGCTCTACGTAGGCCTTGCCAGGAGCTGGTTTGTGAAGCACTTCTGTCTTTTTTGAGCTTATGGTAAGCCCGAAATTTGAAGAGGTGGACGAATTTTTGTCGGCGCTACGTTGCATATCACGTTCGGAGCTAGCATTGAGGGCACAATCGTCCGCAAACAGAAAGTCATGGATGATATCTGCCATGACTTGAGTTTTAGCTCGGAGCCTGAACAGTTGTCCGCCCATTCTAAAGCAGGAGGGTATTCCCTCGTCGCCTTCCTTGAATGCATCGGTGAGCATGGCTGAGAACATGATGCTGAACCATACTGCCGCTGAGACGCAACCGTGTTTGACCCCGTTTGTGACTGGGAAGGACTCAGAAGTGTCACCGTCGCGCTGTACACGAGGCAACACGCCGTCATGGAAATGTCGAACAACAACTATGAATCTTTCGGGGCCGTACTTTGCCATAATCTTCTATAGCCCTTCTCTGCTTACTCTATCAAAGGCCTTGGTCAGGTCGGCGTGAGTAGAGGTCTTCATTCTGCTCCTTGCGTTTTTCATGCAGTTGTCAGGCTTCAGGTATTGCATCAGACTCGGGTGCCCTGCCACTAGAGAGCTGAAGAGCGGCTTTTTGTGCTTCCTGCAGGGTCAGCAGTTGAGAGTTATAATGGTAGGTACTTGGGGAAGGCGATTGATGGCTTCATCGGACGTTGTTGAAGTGCTCAGCCAATCTTTCTCTTTGTCCATGATCAGAGTTGATCCATCCGCGCTAAGAGGAGATGATCCTGAGGACGTGGGGTCGTAGACTTCTTTCAGAGCATTGTAATTTTTTTTAGCGTCATGTCTGTCGGCATATTTTTTAATTTCGTCGTTAGGCTTCTCGACATTGATTCTTTTCATGCTTTTTAGCCTTGTGGACCCCTCGTTTGGCTGGACACGAATATTTAGCTTTGAGATAAGTAGGCGATGGTCCGTCCAACATTTTGCTCCACACATGGATTTGGTGCCCCGTACATCCTGCCTGTCTTTTTTCTCACGATTACGAGTTGGGAGGCGGAAGAATGTGTTGGTAATGAGCAGTTCGTGTTCGGTGCAGATATGAAGCAGTAGGAGACCGCTGCTGTTACACTGGCCTATTCCGTGCTTTCCAATGACACCATCCCAGGACGCGCTGTCAGAAGCAACTCTGGCGTTAAAATCGCCCAGAATAATGAGTTTATCTGCCTTTGGGACGTTGGTGATAACGGAATGAAGATCTTTGTACAACTTGTCTTTCAGGCACCTTGTTGACAAGGTGTGACTTTACAGCAAAGCCTACAACAGCCTCGCGGCGCTCATGAATATCTCGTCCAGACCAGAAAAATGTGTAGCCAGAGCTTTTCTCACGGATTTGTCCTTCACCTACCAGCCGAGTCTCGCTCAAGGCGACTATGTAGATCTTGTATCGTGCACTCTCATTTCCGGCCAGTGCTGTTCTACGTTGAGGTCTATCGACACTGTCTCTGTCTGGGAGTGTACGCACATTCCATGCGCCAAAAGTCAGGGGAACTTTCCTTGTTTTCTTGCTTGTTATTGATCGACCGCATAAGCAGGGTCCCCTCCAGTCGCGGTAATCTGGATAGGGTAACGTGGAGCAGGCAATGTTTAGGGCACCTTTTCTACCAACATTCCTCATGCTATGGAGGTGAGCAGTGCTGTCTTGAAAAAGGCTGCTCAGTCACTCAGACGGCTGCCGAACTGCGCTGCAGCTCCGGTTCAGGGGTAAACATTCTGCGACGGCACTTTTCCGGTTTCAAAGTGGCTTCAAATTACTATTTTACCATTTTGCTTACATTTTGTGTATTCGCACCTTTCAGATGTAACAAACATTATTGGAATATTCATGTTACTTTATGAAAAAACCGCTGGTTGTGGAGGTTGTGAAGGTGCGTTACGCACTGGTACCGGTGCTCGCATGTAGGAGTAACTCCTGTCACACCACATGCAGGAACTCTTACCACACAGCACCTACAGGCACTCCTGTCAAGCAGCATCTGCAAAAACACTTGTCAAATAGCACCTGCAGGAATTCTTGTCACACAACACCTGTGGTAACTCCAGCCAAACAGCATGCAGGAACTCCTACCACACAATACGTGTAGAAACACCTGCCACGTAACACCTGCAGGAAGTCCTGTCACGTAGCACCTGCAGGAACTCCAATCACGCAACACCTTTAGGAACTCCTGTCACACACCACCTGGAGGTACTCCTTCACCCAGTGCAAGACTTTCTGTCAGGCAGAAACTCATGTCATTGAACAGGCAGAAACTGAAGATCGGCCACCCCAAAATTTATTCGAAAAGAGTAAAAAGGGATTTGGTGTTGCTTAGTCATCTTTTTGACTAAAAAATAGGTGAAAATATGTTATCTGCTGATGTTCTAGCCCATGTTACTTCTGGTCTGTGCGAAACATCAAAGCTTAAATACTTCTGATAAGAACTGTCGTGCTGTATCCAAAAACAAATCAACGTTTATCACCAATTTAGTCGTTTTACAAAAATGAGACGATGATGCGTTACTTTTGCAGAGATAAGGAAGTGCCGAGCAACATCCTAGCTACAAGAGCAATAGTATACCATGGGCTCGGTCTTGTAAACATGCAGCTGGAAAATCTGGACCTGGTACAGTTATATTTTGATGTTTTTGTCGCTTTGTAAAAAGAGTGAGGCATTCTGAAAATAAACAAAATATATGAATTTATAAAAAAAAGTATCGTTGTGTGTATTTCTTCATGTGTTTGAAGTTGCTTTTTTTTGGCATTTTTAGTTTGAACTAACAATAGTTAAATAATCATAATAAAATGAAGCAGCCAGTTTTCGATAATTTGGGGTTATTTTCACAGGCTGAGGAGTACATAGGGAAGTCCATTGATAATCATCGGCAGTACCCCACTACGACTGATGAAGAAAATATCAAGCAGTCACGGAAGCTGCTTGCTGAAATCAAGTTCAAGCGGGGACTGGTGCGAGAAAGTGCAGAGCTGTACGAGGACATCGTTAAGGTGAGAATTTAGGAGGATGTCAACAAAGTGAGAATTCACGACATTTTTAATGTAAAATAGAGTGCAAAGTGTATGAGGGCATCATGAAAACAAGAATGTATGACATATTTTTAAGAGGTAAGATGCGGTGCAGAATTTATGAGGCGTAGTGAAAGCAAGAGTTTATGATAAAATAGAATACAGAATTGATGAGTACATCATGAAAGTAAGAAATTCTGTGGGCATTTTTAAGGTAAAATAGAGTACCGAATTTATGAGGACATCATAAAAATATGAGCTTGTGACGATATCGTTCAAGTAAAATAGAGTACAAAATTTATGGGGATATAATGAAAGTAAGAGTTTATGAGGACATGGATAAAGCAAGAATATAGTGCAGAATTTGTGAAGATCTTGTTAAGTAAGGCCAGAGTGCAGAATTTATTGGGACGTTATTTAAGATTTTCAAGTGCTGAGCTGTATTAGGAAAATGGTAAAGTAAGAAGAAAAGGTGAAGGTGATTGAGCTTGGATTATGTGTATTTCAAGGAAGAGGAGAGGTTGGCTGCGGGGACCTTAAGCATAGAGATGTCGTACTCCTACACGTTCCTAGGAATCTGCTACAGGAAACTCGACCAGTTCGACACCGCTAAAGCACGTCTGGACAAGTAAATTAACTGTTTGTTACTTCTGCTGGTTTGGGTGGAGAAGTTTTGGTTGGTAGTTCTGGTTACGTCTATCTTTTTTGGCCCGGGTGCCGTTTGGCCACACGGGCTATATCCACATTGTGGGCTTTGTTGTATGTTCGTCCGTCTGCCCGTTTATCTTTAAACTTGGGTGACTCACTGACTTCACAAAGTCACTGAAGCTTTATGCGTGTTTCAAAGGTGGGTCTTGTGAACACGATTGCAACAAAACCCGCAGAGAGATTTCAATGAAAAGTGTCAATAAAAACTTTTTTTGATATTTTGGGTGACTTTGTAAAGTCACTGATTTGACAGATTCACGTCTTGTGAACACGATTCCACCAGGTCCCGCAAAGAGTTCAGTGAAAGTCTTGGTGGTCTTGAGGCTTTATTCAAGGTCACGAATGGACTGAAGCATTTACTTTCGGTATTGTATGTGTGTGTGTATTATGTGTGGATCTTGTTGTTTTTTTTTGTTTTTTTTGTTTTGTTTTTTTTTTTTTGCATTTGCAGGTAGTTTCACTAATGTATGCTAGAAAGTTGACACGGCCAATGTGAGAAACAAATGCATGGAAACTTCTCAGAAAGTGCTGCTTGCAAGTTGCCCAGACAAGTTCTCAGAAACTATATGGCCCAGCTTTTTGAAACTCGGACAGTTGAATTATGTATCCATTGCAGATGTGCAGCGTCATGTTTTGTTTTGAAATTGGCTAGAAATTGACGCAGGGGTACTTTGTCAAGAGCTGATAAAAATTTAGACATTGTGTATCGAGACTTGGAATTTTGTCCAGACAAGTTATCAGAATTGGAGCCCTAAAACGAAGCACTTTACAAAGTGGCTGAAAATGTTTACAAAATGTTGATAGTTTACAAAGTGGCTGATTGATAAAGGCAGTTTACAAACTGTCTGAAATTTCCAGGCACTTTGTAAACTGCCTGATTTGACAGTTTGCCTGTAACATATGTATTGCAGACAGGAAAAACCGCATTATTTTTTAAAGCAATCAAAAATTAAGGCATCGGTGTTTTCTTCAAACATGATAAAAATTGACACGTTTTGCATGGACACTTGGAAGCGCCTTGCTTATGTAGCTATGACGTCATTGTCGGAATGAACAAAACGAGATTTGCAGCCCAAAAAGAACTTAATGGATACAGAACATAGTTATTTACTAAATTAAGACAACGGTTAATAACAGAATTGTCCGCCGTACTTTGGAAAACAGCACAGTGCCAGTTCGTATCTGGTTACTCTGACGTCACCTGGGCACCGTCACTTGACAGTCTTGGTTTTGTATTTCTGTGGATCTCACCACTGTATTTGAGTCACTGACCCTGAACTTGATATCACCTAACATGCAGTGAACAGATTGAGGAAAGCCGCTGGATAACTCCCTTCTACTTATCCTTATTGTTTCAGGGCCATGGAAATCAAGAAGACGGTGCTGGGAGAGAAACACCGCGATGTAGCTATCGGCTATTTCAACAACGCCAACTTGGCTAAGGACATGGACAATCTGGAAGGAATGGTGGAAAACCTCAACAAAGCCATCGAAATACACAAGGTCTGTGACATGCACAAGGTCTGTGACACACATAAGGTCTGTGACATACACAAGGTCTGTGACATACACAAGGTTTGTGACATGCACAAGGTCTGCGACATACATAAAGTCTGTGACATACATAAGGTCTGTGACATACACAAGGTCTGTGACATACATAAGGTCTGTGACATACACAAGGTCTGTGACATGCACAAGGTCTGTGACATACATAAGGTCTGTGACATACACAAGGTATGTGACCTGCACAAGGTCTGTGACATACATAAGGTCTGTGACATACACAAGGTCTGTGACATACATAAGGTCTGTGACATACACAAGGTCTGTGACATACATAAGGTCTGTGACATACAGAAGGTCTGTGACATACACAAGGTCTGTGACATGCACAAGGTCTGTGACATACATAAGGTCTGTGACATACACAAGGTCTGTGACATACACAAGGTCTGTCACATGCACAAGGTCTGTGACATACACAAGGTCTGTGACATACACAAGGTATAAGACCTGCACAAGGTCTGTGACATACACAAGGTCTGTGACATACACAAGGTCTGTGACATACACAAGGTCTGTGACATACACAAGGTCTGTGACATGCACAAGGTCTGTGACATACACAAGGTCTGTCACATGCACAAGGTCTGTGACATGCACAAGGTCTGTGACATACACAAGGTCTGTCACATGCACAAGGTCTGTGGCATAGATAAGGTCTGTGACATGCACAAGGTCTGTGACATACACAAGGTCTGTGACATACACAAGGTCTGTGACATACATAAGGTCTGTGACATGCTCATGGTCTGTGACATACACAAGGTCTGTGACATGCATAAGCTCTTTGACATACAATAACACTATCTGACCCTCGTTAAATTTGACAAAATTAGCCCTTTCTCTTTGATCATTTTCAGATGGCATGACCATTATGTGTCCTTAGTATTACGTTAATAGTGTGTGGTGATATAAAACAAGCTTTTTAAGTGTATGCTTGTTTTTATTTACAGTACCTGGGAGAGGATCCGCTAAACAGTCACAACATGTTCGTGGCCTTTGACAACCTGATCATGGCCTGCGTATTCCTGCACCGCTGGGAGGACGCCCACGACACGTACTTCTCCATGTGTACGTCGCACCCCCCCCCCTACCCCTCCCCACCTCCCCCCCCCCCACACACCCACACACCCACTCCATACCTCTGCAAATGTCTCAGTAATAACTGCTTTGTTTACAATAGCTTGGTGTTCTGTGGGGAGATCATCTTATAAGATTAACATATTATGATATTGCTGTTTCGGCTTTCTGAATATCGTTGTTTTAAATTGATTAAAAAGGCGATTTTAAAAAGAGACCTTTAAACGATTTGCAGTTTTTTTTAAAATTTTCATACATTTTATTGATTTTTTTTATTTTGATATTTGATATTTTAGTCGAAGCGATTGAGGCTAAATTCGAATTGGCTTTAAGCTTTAATCACGAAAATGTTATGCGCTACTGTTGGAGAAATCAGAAGTACGAAGAGGCCTTCAAGGTATGCACATGAATGAGTATGTATGTGTTACAGGGAAATCGTGGAATCAGAAAGACCAGGAAATTTTCAGGGATTTCACGTGTTCGCTACAACCGCCAAGAAATACCCGTATTCCTTAAAAATTCCAGTCGTGTATTCCAAATAAACATTTTTATGCGCATCGTTAACAAGACCTCAAAAAAAAAAAAAAGACAAAAAACAAAAAACTTGCATTCCCGGGAAATTTCAGCGAATACGTATCCACTGATTACACGTACTCCCTCTACTGCCTGTAATATTTGCGGCGTATTAGTGTACGGTACAGGATCCGAAAAAAACATGCGACTTATGTACATATTCTTAAATTTAAATACACGGTTGTGATTGGGTCAGTCATTAGTTCTGGCGGTTAATATTGAAAGTGCAAGATTTAAGTTAATTAACGGTTGTGTTTACTGGAATGTTATTGACTTAGGTGTGCATAGGCGAATAGGAAAATTCCACAACGCGACACAAATTCTTCAACAAATTTCACGAACAATTAGAAACTACTGCATTGTTAGAAAAATTTTGATTTTATCGGCATCTTTGAGAGGAACTTCAGTGCAGGGTACCACCGAAACACGAGAGCTTAAGAACGGGTCTGCTCTAGCATTAGTATTTTACAGTGATGTCTTATGTTGTTTTTGGGATGTAGATTCTCAGGTTACTCGTGACAAGCCGCCACGTGCAGCCTGATCACTTTGTATTCCTGCACCTACTCCGATGTGAGAAGCTCATCCCTGCTGAACAGTTCAATCCCACCATGTTCATAGACACGGGAATTCAAAGGTACGTCGTCTCAGGGATCCTCCAGCTGTCAATTCTTGTAAGGAGCAAGGACATGGCGGCCCCAGGACTGTTTATTGGGGGGGGGGGGGGGGCTCGTCGTTAAAAAGGTAAGGTCAAAACGTGTGCAACGTGATTACAGGGCTTTGGTTCTTATATTCATCTCAGAATGTGCCTCGGCGAACGAAAGCGGAAAAAAGTAACGCCTTTCAGAGAGTGTTATAGTTGGCCCCAACCTCCAACCCTGCTAGATATCACAGTGGGTAGACATTTTCATCTGCGTTTGTATTGCTTAGTTGTGACGTAGCTGTGTGTAAAAAAAACAAACAATAAATAATAAAAACAAATAAGTGAAACATATAAATATTTTAGCTAGGCCATGCTGAAATTTGTGGTACGTAGTTTAGTTACATTGCAATCGTGTAGAATTTTAAAATCTAAAAAAAAAAAAAAAAGGAATTAATCGCGAAATATTATTTTTTTATCTGATTTTTGTTTTAGTATTGAAGTGAAATTATTACGATTATGATTACGGTAACTATTACGATTATGAACCATTTGGAAAGTTCATTGGTTCGTGAATGTTCTGAATCTCTTGTCGATCACTGAATTTTTATGACGTACTATCACTAGGTTTCCGGGCAACGAGGAACTGTTACTCACAAAAGTGGAGTTAGACTTAGTTCCAGCTAAAGATCTGGCTGCTATAAATAGACATATAGAAGAATACTTACTGCACGTGACGGAAGAACGTGATAAAATAGTGTGCTTAAGCGCGACTAAATGTTCTGATCGCGGCTGGAGTGAAGGGGCAGTTGGACTCTATGAATACTGGAGGACAAAGTTACCAAATCCCGAGGTAAATCTGCTGTTTTTGATGCTTGGTTTGAGCTTTTCTGTTGTGGGGAAACACTAGCGTAGTATCTGGAGTATTTGTGCTGATTTTCTGAGCTTGTTCTTGGCATGTTCTGCGTGATATCTTGCAGTGTCAACGCTCTATGGATCCAGAGAAAAGCCGTAATCCGCAACACCTATTAGGTCATGGATACACACACGTATATATATATATATATATATATATATATATATATATATATATATATATATATATATATATATATATATATATATATATATATACTGCGCTTATGTTCAGTGTAACAGTGTGGTTATCGTGCTTGCTGCTAACCACCCCCCTCCCCCTGTTCTCATCGCTGCGTTAATACACGAATCCTCTGGTCCCAAGTGGTCACATGATCAACGAGTCCGCGGGAAGAAAATGCTGGCGTTGTGTTCTCATTGTTTAATCCCCTGTGCAATGATTTAAACCACAATGCTGTTTTTTGACCTACTCAGCCACGACGCCAAAACACTGACTGAAAAAGACCTGTGTTAACCTCCACCCCCAATTGTCTCTTCAACAAATGTGTTTTTGACGATCCCAGACCGGTAAATAATAAATTACATTTGAGATTTTCACCGGGTGTGGGAACAATGTGTTTGGAGGTGGAAGAGGGGGGGGGGGGGGAGAGTGGAGGGGCTTTTTCCGCAGTCTTCTCTTCAGCGCACCTGGTCGGCTGGCTTTTCGCCCAGTATCCTTTTCGCACACTCCCACTTCTCGCTATGTTAAACATCAGCCAGACTAGCATTGGTGTCGCCAGTTTAAAAAAAAATCTGTCATATTTATAACCGGTGTTGTTTTGTCTGGCCTGTATAAAATGGCGATGTTTATGTATTCTTCCTTATACCTAAGTATTTTGATTAAGTTGGTTGCTTTGTGGTTTTAATCGTTCAGGCGATTGTGCGCAATTTGGCCGTTCTTTATTACGAAACAAAGGAACTGGAGAAATGCGGAGATTGTTTCAAAGAAGCGACAGAGCTAAATCCAGATCTCTGGATATTGCAAGACAAGGTAAGAGCGTGGATTACGAGATTCACTTGCAAACACAGTGATATAATTACCAGGCGCCAGTCCTGGATGGCGATATCGTACACAGAAACCGCACTGTATTTCTTTGCATGAACTCACTTTTATTCAACAATGTTTTACCAGCCCGTGCTCAAATTTCAAGAAAAGGCTAATTGCGGAAAAGTTTTAGTTGATAAAGATATTGGCGAGGCGGTCTAATACATCATTAAACCAAAAATGATTTAACCTACACTGCCGATTCCTGGATAGACATTTGCAGTCACGTGAGTAGCAGTGGCGTGTACGGGTTCTGAGCAAAGAGCATTGGGGTGGGGGTGGGGGAGAGCTTGGGTTCAATTTCAAAAAGTCAACCGAAGTAGCAAATTTACCACTCAAACTTTTTTGTGAAATCACGAAGTTTAACAGTCTGTTTGTTTCGAATTTACGGATGGTTGCAACCCTGACCCCCCCCCCCCCCCCACACCTACCTGGGTCCGATACTGAGTACTGGCATGCGTAATCATATGTGTATTCACATATATAGTCACATGCGTAGTCACACGCGTCTTCTCATTCGTAATCGGTCGAACACGTGTCCTCGTGTGCCTAGTCACGTGCATTGATACGCACAGTAGACAAGAGTGTCGTCTGTAGGAACACGTGCCCCCGTGTGCCTAGTCACGTGATATGTCGTCTGCTTGTAGCTGGTACTGGTCCTGCTCTTACAAGGCCGCGTGGGAAAGGCGGAGACGGAACTGGAAAGATTACAGCAGAAATTCGGCTCTCAACCGGAAGTACCAGACAAGGTAACGCCAGGCGATGGTTTTACACCATTATTTTTACACAAAACCCACGTGGTAATGCCTTCGAAAGTTTGTTGGTGAAACTTAATACGATTGTATTTTGATGGCAGTAAGCACTCACTTAAGATAACCACTGTACTTTGACCTTCAAATTCTAACATTGATGTTTTCCGTTAATACTGTGATAATACTGTTATAATACTGTTATAATACCACATCCCTTAGCTTATTTGACAGCTATTGATTTGTTTAGGTATTTGAGAGAAAGTTGGATAGTCTGTGGGTAATAATATACAACCTGGTAAATTTTTGGGGATGTTAGAGAAATGGTGAAAGTCGTAAGCCTTGAAGTTTGCTAATATTCTGATTTTGTGTTGTGAGGCGGATTTCGGAAAGTGTGGATCTTTGCCCTTGTGTAACGCATAAAAATAGCTGTCTTCATCTCAACTGTCTTCATCTTTAGCTGTCTTCATCTTTAGATATCATCGTAAGCCGTCATCATCTCAAGCGGTATTCATCTTAAGCTCTCTTCATCTTAAGCTATCGTCTTAAGCCGTCATCATCTCACAAAAGTTGTGATTGTTACAGGTTGAAGTGTATAAGAAACAGATTCAGGAGATACAAGAGTATCAATCAAAACAGGGGGAAGAGTGCACGGACTGAAAAGCGTGTGCGAGCCAGCAAGCCTTTATGTCTTAAAAGACAGTTGTGATACTGTGTAGAAATATAGCGAAATCCATTGTTACAATTTTTATTACTGTTGTAAAAGCCTCTTCTGTGCTCACCTTCAGGTCAACATTTTCGTAACTGGTCAACAATATCTTCAAGTTGACTTGTAATTGGTCAGTATATTCTTTGCTAAATGATGTAACTGGCGGTTTGAGTGCAAGTACCTGCCGTATCCTCCGACATTTGCGTTCCAGTCAACATTGAAAAATTATTGACTGTAGACTCATCAACCATATTACAGCGGTAACTGAAGTCGTGTAACATTGTTTGATGTTGACCTGTTGACCAATGCTGGCCGAAATGTTGAGGTTTCCCTGCAGTAAGTTTACATTAATGTTGACTCAGGCTAAGTGAGTCTTGCTTACTATTACAGTGTCCAGTTCATCTCAATTTTCGTTGCACTTTGATGAGTTTTAATGTCGTACCGGTGACAGGTGATCCAAGTATCCAAGGTAGTTGTTGCATTTCTGGTGTGGTCATTTCTGGTTCAGACAAGCTGTCAAATTTTATAGGCCTAAAACCAGGCACTTTACAAAACAACTGAAAATTTTAGGCGTTTTAAAAAGTGGCTGACTGAACCAGACATTTTACAAAATTTCAGGCACTTTGTAATTTGCTTGATTTGTGAGTTTGCCTATAACGTATATGTATGTTTTGAGATATTGAAATTTAACAAACAGCTAAAGGTTCAGCTTTGTCACAATTCGCTAATATGTGTAAAAGGGATGTCACGTTTTTCTTTGAACTTGTGTTTTTGCAGGAAACGATGTGACTTATACAGGTTTCACAAGATTTTTTTTTGAAATTGCTAATTCAGTCCGGCACAGTAACTTTGTCTTGGTTTAGTTTTTCGCTTGTTTCACAATCGCAGACACAAAAATGCACTGTGAAACGGCGCATAATTTCGGTGGGAATAGAACATTTGTGGACAGACTGAGGTTATTCTGCGTGAACGCTAGTGTGACTTGATAACTTGGTAGAACCGGTAATGTTTACAAAATTCCTTTTATTCGCACTGCCAACGGGGGATACTCAGTTCACCGGCTACTCTACCGTTTGTTCTTCCTCTTCCATGATCAGCCGTACTAGATCAACCGCTAGATGTCTCTCGCGCCTTGATTTACAAAGCACCTTGATATTTCTATATGAACATTAGTCATTCACCTGATTTCAGTACCTTTGTTTAAGGCACAAGTATCACTGTGATATACCAGTCAATGAAATTGTATCTGTTTAACTTCTGTGTGTATGACGTATATTATTATTTTGAGTTTTACTTTACTGAATATTTATTTAGCTTTGCCTGAGTTGAACTTGTCTTTGTTTCAATGTTTGTTAACTGTGATATGGCGATACAACAAAAGTAGTGTTTACTTCTGTGTTGTTCAAGTGTTTCGATATTCAACAGTTGTTAGATCTATGGTTTGCAAAAGTGTATTTTTGATAACATATTTTAGATTAGTGCAATGTTGCTCTCGTCTTTGGCTAAAACACCCAAAACGAGTTGAAGGCTCCTGGTTCCTTTTGCAAAATTTGGACGGTGGGGTTCCATTACGAAATAAGCGGATTACGTCAGAGAGAGAGAGAGAGAGAGAGAGAGAGAGAGAGAGGAGGGGGAGAGGGGGAATGTAAGACATAGCCATTTCTGTTAAAGACATATATTTTATAGGTAAATGTTTTTATAAATTTTATAAATGTTTTTCTACCAAATAAAAAAGAAGTACTGTTAATTTGGCCTTTTCATTACCTTTTACCCAAGCTGACGAAGGCACTATTGAATATACTAATCAGCTGAAAAAGGGGTCAATGTTATTTTGGCCGCAGCTTTAACAAGTTTGGTCGTCCATCTTTAAATTTAATGGGAAGTTGATTTTCTACTTTAAAACTTAATTAAATTTTCATTGAGCAAAAATTATATTTGTTGGTAAATTTTGAACAGATTTTAAAAATTTTGTAATATTTCACATGTGTTATTTTAGAATACAGTTTGTGTGCAGTTTTTGGTACAGAACTCAAAAATGTGTGAAATTTTGTCGAGGCAAACCTCTACGTACAGTTTTTTTTTTTTTCGATTTTTTTAATCAAATAAGTCAAACGGTATAGTAAGTGTGGCACTTGGCAAAGTGACTTACTGAACCAGGCAGTTAACAAACTGTCTAGGATTTTCAGGCACTTGATATAAGCACGTAGCATGTAGGACAGTTTGAAGTGTTATAAAAGAGAAGCTGCAAAGTTTTCAGCCCTTTAACGCAAGTTATAAAATTAAAAAAGGTTTATCCATTCCTTTTGAAATTGAAAGTACACTTCAAACAGGTCTTAGTCAGCCCCAGACCGAATTGCTATTGGGCGTGATAACATCACTGTGCACACGTAATACTTCTGTCTGATTTGCATGTTGGCCAAATAGGCTTGTCGCATCAAGGTGAAATTAAGTTCGAATTAGAATCGTTAGGGCACCTTAATATCAATGGTCACATTAAATAATACACAACCATTCCTTTTTGAGTTTTTGATTTGGCTAGCTGGAATTTTAGGGTACTGTTATGTCGATATCATAACAACCGCCAAGCAGAATGGCTGGGACACCTCAACAACAATATCCAAATAAATGTGAATTATGCTTTCTTTTTGGGTTTGCATGAACACAAACTACATAATGAAAACATATCCACGAGGGTGGCGAGTGCATCTCAACATAAGTATCACCCAAGTGCGAAATGTGCCTTCACAAATTGGGCTGATCAGTTTATTTAAACATCAGTGTCATAATAACAACTAGGATTGCTAGGGCGCCATGTAGTCATCGGCTACTTTAAATTCGATGCGTGCCTTCTCTGAGTTAACGTTTCGTGAATTCAAAATGGCCAGCGCACTTAGCAAGTCTAAATATAAATCAAGCGTGAATGTATAAGACATCAGTTTAGACACTTAGTACAGTCTATATGACTTCGACCTTGGCAATAAGTGTTTGAAACTGTGATTGAGTTGGCCAAGCTCTGAGTATTACAGCGATCAAGTCAACAAATACACTGGTCAAAAACACATGTATAAGACGGTACGCCACGTTATACGTAAAAACCATTTGCCCGATGCAAATTCTCCAAGTACTTTCAATAGATATCACAAAGCCAAGATAAAGGTTCATTTTGTCCTAATGATTACGATCCCCTTGCAAACTACTGTCAGTGTGAAGGCATCCAACGAAAAACTCTAACGTGAAGTGGAAGTTGATCGTGGGTTCAGCTTCTAAGCCCTGCGGTAGTGATCCTATCCCCATAGGACTACTGAAAATATGCATGAATGAATTTCTTCTAATTATATCCCGAATAATTAACGTATCCGTGTTTACTCATACTTTCTCCAACCCCTATAAAGAAGTTATTGTTCATCTGCTCCCAGTTCAATCCCATAGAGTTATCTGCAAGTTTCAAATTTGTCTCTTATGAATCAATTCACGATGATATTTTTTGCCAACAGACACATACTACATGCGGTCCAGGGGAGCGATACCGATCATTGTAAAAACACCACAGTACTAAAGCAACATTAATATGCTGGTTCAAGACTCCTGGTTCGACTTGATAACGCCAAGCAATAATTCTCCCTTTTCAGACCTCTCCGCCGCTTTCAACACTATTTATCAAGATATATTTCAATCCCCAGGGCATTCCTTTGATGTTGAAGAAGGAGCCTCGGCTTAGATGCAATCCTATCTTCATGGTGCGAAGATGTATGAAGATTGGTAGCCACGTTCGGCCACAATTTGGGATATGTTCTACATCAAGGATCTAAATTAGTCCATACAGATACAAAGCACTTTGGTTCTTTCATCGACTCCAGGCCTCATGCCATGTTTACAAAGATGACTCAAAAGCCCCTAAGGCAAGTTTATGATATGGTAAAACATATTGGTTGTTGGATAACTGAAAACAAGCTGAAACCTAACAACGAACAAATTTATGATTATTGTCGTACACATTGAATCTGAACTCAGTATGGATAAGCACTTTAGAGTTGTTGTGTGCACATATTATTATTACCAAAGATGGATTTGAGATCAAACCTAACTGAAGAAGCCGCAGGAAGGCTTCTTCATTTGCCCGTTTCCAATGGCAAAAGACAAATAGCACATCCTCAACGTGTCTCAATCAAGCCGCCTGTGTTACTTAGCCATCTCGCAATGAGAGTACAACTGCCGATGGAGCAGCGGAGAGTCCTCAGAATTCCTCTCCCAATGTGCAAAGCTCTCAATGAGAAAGCATCGACACAATACATTCGGTGTCTCGACCTCAGGACGACAAACAAGTTTTTACTAATCGAAGGTCGGAAAAGCAATCGCTACGGCAACAAGGTCTTCCAAAATGCGGTGCCAAGAATATGGGGCGAAATACCGCGTAAAATAAGATCAGAAAAAGATGTGCCAACACTTTAAATAAAGACACCTTAAATAAATATGCTAGCACATTAAATAAAGACACATTTTTTAGAACAACTTACTCCTAGTCATTTTGTAGTATTGCCTTAGTCTATTTTTGGCCTAGGAGGCGCTAAACGAGAACTTCTTCAATTTCTTTATGCCATACTCAGACTTCAAATACCATATCTCAAGATATACAAAGGAGCTCTGGCAACGACATTGGATGAGACAAAGGAATAACAAGCTTTTTGAAATTAACTCTATTGTTGAGCATAAACTGCCTTCCCTTAGTCATGTTCGGGACAATATGGTTATACATAGAGCATACATATGTAAGTCATAAACATCTTTTAAGAGGCGAGCCGGCCCCGTACTGCGTCACGTGTCAGGAACTTTACACAGTGAAACACATTTTAATAGACTACCGATTTCCAAGACGCCCGCTCAAGTCATTTCAGAGTTGCCTATTTGAGACAGGTCTTTCATGAAGTAGAACCTAGCACGATTACACAATTTTTAAAAGAAAACAACCTGTATCAGTAGTTCTAGACGCTGGTTATTTTATTAATTTAAAATATACACGCCTTTAACTTACCTGGATTTTAGCTAGTAGTATTGTTTTCTAGTCATTGTTTATTAACATGTTTTGACACAATGTAAACCGCTAAGGATCGGTCGTGACGTTAAATAAATCATATAACTAACTATTTACGGTACTGGTTTATTTCTTATTATTCAATTGTGATATTTTCTATTATGTAGTTAGAGAAGTATGTTTTATACTTTAATGTTTGTTCGCTGTTCGCAATTAGGGTTAATCCCGTTGTAAGCGGGTTATAAATTATAAATAATAATGCATACTAAGTACAACTATGCGAGATGTGTGTAACATCAAGGCCATAGTAAAAACTTACGGGAGTGATTTGTGCACTGTATTGCAACGACCACACTGAATGCATCTTATGTATTGCTTTTGAATTAAAAGTTCTCAAATTTGGCTGGTGTTATTTTCACAATACAACAATTACAAACGTCATCTAGTGTGGTGATCGCGCCAAACACGGATTATTTAATGCTAAGATAATAGCGCATTGTTTCAGGCACACATGCATTTTTGCTTTGAGTCTGATTCAAGTAAAAACAACCACAAAAGCCAATGAACAGTTTCAATATATATTATTGATCTTAACCAGTTGACGGATAGAAACATTAATTAATAAATAATTTAATTTATTAAATACGTTGGATATTGAGTAATAGCAGAAGCGTTGCCTACATATCCTGCTTTCGAAGGACACTCAGACAGTATCGTGGCAGTACCTTATCAAAAAGTAACCAATAAATTAGAAAATTTATCGTTGTGATGTAAATACCAGGTCCAGAATGAATGGACACATCGAAACAACGCGCACGTCACGATTGTGGTGGGTCATTCTCTCACACAGAGGCACCATATCCCATACTTTGCAAAACGTGTCATTTATGTACAAAAATCACTTTCCAACGTGCTATGCAGGAAGAGTTATGTAAGTACATATAAAGCAAGGATTTCAAGTGAAAACGCTGAGCAGGGAAACACCCAACACCCAACTCATCTTATCGCTATGAATACTGAGAACAGTGGCGTACTGGTGCGTGTGAAAATAAACTGTAAGTAATAAGCTTTGTATTAATGACAGCGAAACCAGCGTGAGTCGAAAGTTGCTTCACAACTTGGAGTGATTTTGGAAATCGATCGTGGCGTTTATGTGAACTTGGTGTAATGAAAACCATTCACAGCATAGACACACGACTGGATTAGTGAAGCAGTACCCAACGGATTTTTACGTACTAGGTAAACTATGAAGTAAAATTATATATTGAGCCAAGGGTAAAACATCAACCAATCGCTCCGTTGGTTGCTTTCACCAGCAGAAGAATGCTGAGATACTACGAAGTGAATCAATCCTGACATGCTGGAGCCAATTGCATAATGCACCAATTAAGCGCAGACGGGGTATTTTTAGAAATCGACATAAATCACAGACGAAAGCAGCTATCTCTGCACTCAGAATTAAAGGTCATTAGTCCTTTTTCTACTCCTTAGAGTCTATTCAGATATCCTCGACAATTCTTCGGTGTAAACGCTGCAGCACAAATAGCTAACGTAAATTAGTGCTGTGTTGGATATCTCGAATCAAATTAATATCGGTGGCGATTTATTTGTGTATGGTTCAAGTGTGAAAGAGTGCTACAAAGCAGCATATGCTGTTCTGGTTTCATTCATTAGAATTATGGAGGTCTAATCCCAAGAGAAACCCTCCCAAGACTTGTAGAGATTAGAGCAATTTGGTAAATTAGGAAACGGTCATTTTATGTAGGTTACCCACTAACATGACGCCTATTCAAATATATCTTCCTTATAGGTCCGTTATCAAGCACAGTATCATAAGTATGAACAAAGTGCAATGTTGCTAGATACGTCTGTCAAAAATAAATACGTATAAGCCTTAGCTCGGATTTTATTTTATCGTTGCTGGTATGAAGATCTGACAGATTAGATGCTTGGATTAGCAAATATTTTATTTGAGCACACATTTTGTTATGTGATATATCATTACTATTAGGAATATGTAATATCAATGAAACAAATCAGTTACATAAAAAAATAATATAACTGGTTTAGTGTATTCATGTGGAGTATATAATAAATTAATAAATACTGGAACTGAAAATATTAAACATGTCTTCCAATTCAGATTCAAGTGACTCCGATTATAGCGATAGTGATTTAATACAATACGATGAAATTTATTGCTCGAAACGCAAACACTTTTTCAAAACAATTCATTATTCAAGAATTGTATTCAAAAACTCACGTTCAAAAGATAAAAGAAAGAGGCCAAATGCAAAACTACAGATAAATGCATGTGAAACAAGTTTAGCACATGACAGCAATGCAGATATCCTTCAGTACTTGCTGTTTTGTTTCATTTTAACAAATGATACATCAGCCATGTCACAATTATTGTTTGAAATTAAAGCGTTATTTAAGTATGTTATTAAGGAAAACACTATTGAAGATTTTGAAGAAAGCCTTTATAAAGGAATATTTCAAATGCACCAATTTAAACAGCTTTATGAATTGTATCGCCAAAAAAGTGGCGAGCTTTTAGCTGATGTTTCTAATTCGAAACACCTGTATAATTTACTTTCACAAACAACAAGCGAAGATATTCCAGTTCTACCGTGGAAAATGAATCGGTTTGAATATTTGCCCAGTGACGGTAAATGTGAATATATAAACTTATTTGAAATGGCATGCGTTTTGGTGAAAACATATCGTTCAGACCAGATGCTCTTGTTACTTATGAAATATATTCACAGCATAAGTGAAAAGACATTGCTTCGAGTCATATGCAATCCGTTTGTTGAATCAAAAACGGTATTTCTGTTGATGAACAATGCTCAAGTTGATGACTGTGACTTTCAATGGTGGTACTATAGGTGCTTATTTGTACTCACTGGATATCATACCGAAGCACAAAACGAGGTGAGAAGATCTGCCGAAAGTAAGTTAAAACTGCTATTAACCTTTCAACCAGTAATGAAGCAGTGTACCAATTTATACGACGAATGCTTGGTTTTCTGCATGGAAATTGCCATGCAGAAAAGAAATTCACAACTTCTAGAATGTTTCTGTTTCATGAAGAATTGCTTAGAACTCGCTGTGCGAAAACGAGATGGAATATTGTTGAAGTATCTTTTAAAAGCAGCAAGAAATAAACTCTATCACGGAACGTTTGATCACGCAACTCTCGATAAATGTCTCTATCTAGCGACAGCTGAACTGAAAAACATGAAGGCTGTACGAATTCTGATTGCTTACAATTGCGACGTCAATCAAGTAATTAATTGTAAGAAAAGTTTAATAGAAATCGTTCTTGATTTACGCGAGTATGAAATGCTGAAAATACTTCTTCTCTGCGGCGCAAATAAAACTCCTCCGCTGAAAGGTAATGTGAGGCTTACATCACATTTGTATAACAAGCACGACGAAGAGCGGCGATGGCTGCAACATTGGCTGTCTCAACCCCATTCTCTTCAGTTTTATTGCAGGAAAAGTATGCGCAACCACTTTGGACGTAAATTGAGTTTGTATTTACAAAATATTGAATATCCAAGGAAGCTGAAGAAATATCTCCGCACACAGCGACTTTAGGCAGGCGAACATCGATGCTTTTCCAGGCAACGACACAGTAAAACGATAAATTTATTTAGCGTGTAGCAAATTATTACTCTATAAATAAGATGAAAGTGTAAGTGCATTGCTTTCTCTGAATTAATCGTTTTAACCTGCTTCTCATGTGTAGTCTTTAACATAAGCAAAAAATCGTTTTTACGTTATCTGGAAAAGTGACAAGTTAAAAGAGGAATGTTCCAAAAATTTATATTGTCTTGTTTCCACCAATTTTACTGTTTGTGAAATATATCCCCGTTACATGAAATGACATCTTTGTATCATTGAGACTAGTGCACATTGTGTTTAAATATCGAAGACATATGGCCAAAGTTAAAAGTTAAAATATCACTAACAATGCACTTAATAAAACTTTATTTATATAAATGTGTGTAAATATATTTTGCAGGTCTTTGAGAAAGAACGCATTTTAAAGGATAACAAACTTCATTTTTGCCCCCAAAATGCCACCTATGTGTCTACAACTGTAAATGTGTTGATAGTTTTAACGGACGTTTTTCTTGTTAGTACTATAATCTTTGTTTGCTTTATCTCAATTTTTATTTTAGTTGAACATTATTTTGCAGTCAAAATTTTAATTCCGTAATACTCATACAACAAGTTTCGTGTAATTCTCAAATAGGAATGAAAATTACTTTGTAATTATGAACCAGTTTAAAATTGCAATATAACAAAAAAAAAGCTTGCTGGCATGACATTTTATGCAGCCATTCCAACCGTTATAAATATATAATTGCATGAAAGACATGCACAATTATTATCAGCAAACCTTAATTACGAAAAATAATGCATGCTATGCAAATAATTTGAAGAAAATGCACAACGTGGACTGTTACAGTACACATTTAAAAGAAACACGTAAATCACAACCATAATGCTTAATTACAAGCAGAACAAACATTAAATCCTAAACGGGTTAGTTTTCACGCTATGAAGGAGTCAGGATAAATTGACAAAAGTAAGAATGGGATTTCTGGAATAAATAAATAATAGGCAAACACAACGTTTATTATTCATTATGCGGTATGACTTTATCACTACAAGATATGTTAAGGCTTGGTCTTTTGCTGAAATCTTTAGCCCAGTAGCCAACGCGAAGTTGTCCAAAATGATATTACATGTAAAGCCTCAAACTGCAAAAGTCAAGTCCGAATCACGTTAGAGCTTTCATCTAGTATACTAGACCAAAAGCTTTTAAAATTACTGTTTTAAGCACGAAAGAATATTTTTAATTGAGACTAATGCAAGTTAATGGTAATAAATAACTGGTTAATGTCTGTTAACCTGCCGCTGAAACATCGCAGGAAAATGTTTAAAACAAACATTTAATAATTTCATGATTTCCTAAAATGATTTTGCGATTATCTCAAACTGCAATAACCTTTAATTTGCTATCTTTTCTTGTAAGATTTCAGTCGTTAAAATCTGTACTCATTACATTTATCACAATGTATCTAACTTATGGAAAAGGATAAATTCTGTTCTTTAAGCCTCGTACAGATGATTAGGAAATCAAGGTGGGCAGGTGCCTTTTTCCGTTAAAAGTTAAATTTGCGTCAATGCATAATGCTCACACAAGTCCATTCATATTACCTACCTAGTTTCTTTCCTATCTTGTATTTTAAGAAACTGAGTTGAAAACCACATCGCCATAACATAAATTAGCATGTCCTGAATTGCTAAAAATTTGTCCCCAGCACCGGACGCACACTAAAACACGTGAAAATGTCATATTATGTAAAAGTAGAAGGGGAAATCTGTTTTGTGAAAGACTTTTCTTGAAATTTTAAAAACAAGTGTCCATATTTTGTATCAAATTTTCAATATTTTAAGGAATTTCTCTGAAAATAATCTAAATTGACACCTATATTTATGTTTAAATGCTAAAATCGGCTGATGTTGCAATGTTTATTGCTAAAATTGATACTTTATACCGGAAGGGTGACTGATATTGGCTCATGGGTTTCTGAAAAACGTTTTTCCGGGCATGTAGTAATATGTTGGAAAATAGAATTTAAGTGAAATTATGGATACTCTAAGATCACAAACCAGAATCAAAATGTTCGTTCAATTTATTGCTGTTTATATTATTTATAAAATTATACTCAAAGAAGTCTCCCTCGCGACAAAAGTGAATTTCGATGAGTAGTATATAATGAGTAATGAGTAGTATGTAAAGTATTTAGATTGATTAAGTAAAATAATAAATGGAATATTAACAAGTTAGTTCTGGATCAAAATTTCTGACAGGATTGGGAGTGATTGCCTGATCAATCTCGATGTCTGGGGAGAAACTCTACAGGAAGAAGACTGTCAAACTGGAAGGCAATTATTCTACTAATGATTAATAGGAATTTTGCACAAATTCTGCGATATTCTGATATTATTCTGATAATAACCCAACTCTCGGGAGGAGATTCCCCAGCAGGTGAGACATTTTCAAGAGACACACCGGTTATAGAACCATGTCAAAATCCATGTCCGCAGAAAGATGATTATGGAACTATAAAAGATGAACACAGATTAATTATGTCGAATATAGCAGGTTGTCACATATAAAATATCGCCCCTGCAACGTCGGTCAAACATGGTTTCCGGCATTCCGACAGTTTTTCCAGGTAAAATCTATGTCGCTTGCTTCCATTACGAATAACGGAAGGGTTGTTGCAAAAAGGAAAAAGTAAACGAATGATTAATGCTTTGCAAATAAAAAGTAAAAAATCTTTCGCAATTCTAGACAAGTTGGAAAGCATAATCCATTTCTATTGCTTTTCACAACGCGATGAGGCGGCTTCAGTCCCGCTCCTGGTATAAAGCACCACCAATAAACATTGTAATAACAATGAAAATTAAAACTTAAATATCAATGTTCAAGAACAGTCCGGAAACTTTTATGAAAAATCTAAAAAGTATCTTGAAATTACAGTAAATTTTTTTAACAAATAGATTTTGCCTTGTATCTTATAGTATTAAAACAGACTTGTATGAAGTGGAGCAAAAGCACAAGATATTTAACAATGGTGTATCATCCAACCCAAACCGTTGTATAAGGATCTACTAAATCATAATTATATCCTTGAACGATTTAACCAACGATTTAACGATCTTATCGTAGACAGGGCGTGTTTACGTATGCATGTTGTCACTAATTGCTTACATTATCGCTCTTACAATATACCGAATATATAATATCCACAAAATCAATGTGTGTTTCTTAGTCTTACACTTTTATTGATAATTATCCATAAACATCTAAATTTTAACTAATGAAACGTGTGTTGTTGTTGTGCAAATATAAAGCGACTTTTTCACTGGTAGTGTGTGTGTGTAGAAAGGGAGATCACCAATGTGCAGAAAAATGGTATGAACAATGATCCATTAAAGGTTCCATCCATCCAGGTAAGCGACCAAGAGATCTCTTGTTGAGAGAAGATGTTGAAAGCGTAACAATGAGTCTGCAGTATATCTGCAATTAAACTACATTATCTTTTACAACTATGTATGGCATATATTTCATATATGGCATTTTAATTTCATAATCACCCCGACCATCTAACTCCAAATCGTGATAACAAGAGGAGTAAAATAAGAATTACAACACATTTATTTAATGGAATTATTTATTGAAAAATCGTACTTTTATAGTTTTGCCTCGACTGAGCAATAAAACATATATTCTAGAGATAACAGTGAAAAGAGGGGTGTATATAGCATAAAACAACCTCTTTCTAATATATTATTCATGTAGTACAACCCTACACATTGGTAAGTCGAATGTTTTGACAGCAGAACTGAATAAGGGCCTTGCACTTATTCCTGTGGACTCTATGACACGCTAATAACTGTTAAAACCGGATTGCTTCTAACAACATTAACAACATGTTTTCCAATATTCTTTCAATGGTGATTTCAAACATTATAGTAACATGTGTTAAACACAAATACCTTTTCAAAACAATTCATTGTTCAAAATTTGTATTTAACAGTTCACACCGCAAGGGTATGAGTAAAAATAGAAAGCAAAAACAGATAAATGAGTGTGAAATCAGATTAGCACACGTCACGAATACAAATGTTCTATTTGCTGTTTTGCTTTGTCATTAATTATTATTTGAAATCAATTCATTATTTAAGTATGTTAATAAGTCATATACTATTGAGGATTTTGAGCAAAGATGTTTCGGCACTACCGTGGAAAATTAATAGTTATGAATGTTTACCCAGTGGCGATAAATGTGAAAATGTAAACTTATTTAAAAAGCATGTCTTTTCGGGAAAGCTTATCGTTAAGGTCGGATATTGTTGTTGCATATGAAGAATATTCACAGCAGTGAAAGACATTGCAGCTGAGTCTGTGCCTCGTGTAACATTCATTCGTGTAACAAAACTGCATGTCACCCTCCTAACTATACTACAATTTATATTGGTCTATTTTATCATCCGAATATATCACCTAGGCGCCAACAGCTGTCTGAAAAAGAACTTATGATAAAAACATAATTTTTCGGCAAAATCTTCAACGTTGAACTTTGTTGGAAATATTTAATATCAATGTCAATATCTTAGATATAGGAGCAGTGTCTGGCTTGGGTTTTCAACAGTAACCCTTTAAGCTAGACTGTGGTAAACCTGACTGGGCTTTTAAAACGGAATTTATTCAAAAGCAAAAGTGTTAAAAACTCATTATTTGTACCACTTTTGGTTCAGTGTCTTATTAGTATCTCACCTTTGCTTGTTGTTTCCGTCTTAAAATCTTGCCTTATTACAATTGTTTCATTTTAATCCCAGTTCATTTTTATTCCAATCGGTAAGTTGCAAGTAATGCAATAAACATACCCTTATTTATAACTATGAAATGAGGAATATGCAACAAAACAATATATTTATGACCATGCAGATGTATCAATAGCATAAAAACTTTGACATATAGCTATTCTAAATCATACTTATTCAGAATTAGCATTACAAAATATTATGGTACAACAGATTGGACGATCAACATAACGATTAACAAAGCACACGTAATTCCAACCGAATTAAAGTCACATGACAAAATTAGTCTTAAGAAAATGTACAAAACCTCCTTTTGAAGTGAAACCCAGGTTTTGAAAAGATAAGTGGCACAAGAACTAAAATAAGTTACTCAATTGCAATTTTCAAATACGAAAATCATAAACCTACACATTTTAACAAGGAAGCTGTGGAATGAATATTGTGGCATGGCAAGATAAGAGTACATTAAAATGACCAATGACGAAGCTCCTCAAATAAATACATTTAGACAAGTCTACACTTGTATTTAGTAATTAGTGTGTACGATTTATCAACACATAATCAATCAGTTCAATAATGTTTATTTCTGTATTCTTGGGCATTCTGCTAAAATTTACAGGTTAATAAAACAAATTATGTTCTACACAGCTGCTAGAAATAATAATCAGTTCACCGTTAATAAATGATGAAAATCAAACATGAGCATAAATATGAAATCAACTTTTAAATACCACACTAAATATTTCATCCGTTGTTCATTACTGTGCATTTAATTCTTTTAAAACTGTTCCTTATTTTGCCAATATTCTCTATAAAGTAATACTTTACAAAACGTGACTCATTTTTGTTCATGGGTTATACCTAGATGTGGAACTCTCTTAATACTACTGAAATGCCACTAAATTTCCTTTTTTTTTCTTGCAACTTCATTGATTTGGAAATAGGCATCACAACAAAACATCTTGCTATTTTCACGTTTGTGAACAAACTTCGTACTGACAGCGTAAACTTGAAAATAAAACTCATTAGGTACCTTTTCCACAATGGATCTTTGAAAAGCAACATGTTGTGACATAAATTAGCTTTGATCATGATATTTGTTAAAACTAACATTTATTTGTGTCTTTCATCATTTGTTGTTTCAGCTTTGCATATGCCAGGTTTGTACAGGACCGTTGAAAAGGAGCCAGCAACGACAAAAACTGGTTGTAACTGCTCTTAACATTCCTCTTTTTACCTTTTTCACCTTCTTACCAATATAAGAAAAGGAATAGAATCTTAATTTTTGACCATTATTTTTAAATTATTAAATAGAAACTGGAGGTCATGTCTTTGTTGAAGCAGTCTGTTCCGTTGACGTAAGCCCACTCATATCTGATGTTCATTCTTTGAGCTGGATCATTAGGCAATTACATTCACAACTGCGTAATGATCCAGGTTAGATTTAAATTTAATGTAAGCCAATCTAGAATTAAACCATTTTCACAGCAAAAACTGAAAGGGCCTCGGCAAGAAACCCAATAATCATTAATACTGTCACACCTTACCTTGACTCTAGTCTTTTATTGGCACAGGCATTTTCCTTATGAAGCCATTTGGATTCCTATTTAATATGAGCCATGCCATCTAGAAACATTGGTACACTGGCCTTGCAATGCTCAAAGATTAAAGTTTTATCAGTTCTGCACAGCTATCTTTGTCTTTAATTTAAGTCTTCACTGATTCAAAACACTGTTGGCACTATGCATCTGTTGTTCTGCTATGAACAACTTGGTCTAAAGATAAAAATAAACAATTGTGATTTAATGTGAAAAATGTTAGACAACCGAAAATTTTAAGAAAAATTCTGAATCTTAAATACGTTCATATTATACATTCATGCTTTATCTGTGCTTGCATTATGTGTTCATGCTTTACGTTTTTGACAAAGCCACTATTTACTTGCTAGATTACGTTCCTGTCATAAGACAATGTATTAAGTATTGAAAAATATTTTAGAACTTAAAATTTATCGCCAAATTAAAAATATATAAGGTTAGCAGGCACACTAAGGGGAGATAAAAATATTATGGGAGTGTACAGTGAACTATAGGGGATATGGTTTAAGTCATTTGGGATATTTTCTTATTGGTGGAGAAAAAGTTGGTGGCTTAACGTTAGTCCAAAACTTAACCCTAACTCTTACCCATAACAACCATAAATCTTACGTAAATTCTAAAGAAAACTCTAAAAAATCATTAACTCATTCTCTGATAGCTCATTTCAGGGAATAAAAAAATTGTAAATTACATGCAGGAATGCGCCGGGTGATCTATTGATTTTCGTGAATATTCTACTCATTTGCTCAGCAGAGAACAAACGTTGTTGGCAGTGTAGCGAAAGTGTTTTCAGTTGCATGTGGTTATATGATTGTTTAATGACAAATACACCATGATTCCAAATTACAAATACAATGACACAATATTGAGATTTTGTGTCAATATGCATAATTTTTTTGCAAACAATTTATATAATGTGAGACAATTAGGCGTTGTATTTCAGCGGGATAATGTCCTCTCAGATAAAAATTTTAATTTGTAAATATTTTTTTTTCATTCTGAAAATAGTGAATTATGCACATTTGCTAATAGCATAGAGTAAATAATTTTTGCTTGTTTATTTCTTGTAACCACTTTAAATAATGTTCAGCTGCAATTTAGAACAACACAAAAATGCTTTGCCAAAAATATGCAACAGTCTTGTTGTCAGGAGGCTAGCAACTAAAATACTTTGATAGCACAACAGCCGGCGATTAGAAAAGTACAGAGCAAAGCGACACCATCGGGGATATTACATTGAGAGTTGCAGAGCAATCTTTCTTCATGAGATTATACTTTCGTGAGTGCTCCCGTGTGAGAAATTTTAGAATGATGTCCACGAACATAGTGAAAGATCATGAAATACCAATAGTAAGAATGTAACCCAAAAATGAAAAAAAACTAATTGATATTGTAAATCCTTTAAAACTTCACGAGATTTAGAAAAGGAGCGGCATAGAACTGACATTATATATATATATATATATATATATATATATATATATATATATATATATATATATATATATATATATATATATATACACACATATATATATATATATATATATATGTGTGTGTGTGTGTGTGTGTGTGTGTGTGTGTGTGTGTGTGTGTGTGTGTTTGTGTGTGTGTGTGTGTGTGTGTGTGTGTGAAGAAAAAATATGCACACGCAAACCTATGCTGTAACTGCGCATGTTCATAACGGAACTGGGTATTTGCACAAGCAACCAATAGCAGCTGTTGTTAACATAAGAAGTTGAAAGCTGCATGTTTGTTATACTACTAAACAGCACGAGGCCTAGTCATTGCAGTATTGAAACAACCTCAAGGCGAAAACATTGTTTTATTTCACCTAAACGTGATGCTGGTATCACATTGTAACGGGCCACTTTCCATTTGTATACAACATAGTACATTATGTTGTAGTGTGATAAAAGTTATTTTAGCACAAATAGGAACTTAAGAATATTTAATATTTTTTCTTCTTTATAACCAAATCTCTACAGTTTAAAAGGTTAGCACTTAACTTATCATTAATTAAATGCAATGCAATACATTTGCTGTCATCACTTGCAAAAAGTCGAATAACTTTATATCTACAATTGAGTTAATACTGATATATGCGTCAGAAACATATCTTTACCACATGATGAAACGTCTGTTTGACACGTATTTACTGACATTTGTTGTTGACAATATAAACATTTGTTGTTGACAATATAAACATATATTACCTCTATTTTTAACCATATGTTATCCCACATTGAGTTATAGTTGATACTATACAGTGACCATTTGTGGTAGCAACATGTTTGATATATGTTGACCACACAGTTGTTGCCATAGAGACATATACTTACCACATGGTCAAGATTTACTTACCACATTCTCAGCGCAACATATCTTAAACATGTGAGGAACCATGTTGTTCAGCACATGTTAAGCAAAACATCCTTCGAACAAAATTATCATTATATGCTATTGGCAGTTTGAGTATATTTGGACAAAAATAACCATATAATGTTATCATATTTAATTATATAGTGCGGTCAACATATGAGGATCATATGTTCATAATTTGGTGAACATAGCTTATGTATGTTATATTGGTGAAGATATATTTGTGTGGACTACTGTGTATCTGTTTATCTAAGTAGTGGTTAATTATTATTATGGTTCAGTTAACAAAACTAATTCAGATGTGGGTCATAAATTTTTGTAAAGAACAATTGTTTTATTTACTAATTATTTTATTTGCAGGTTTACGTAATTTTTAGCCCTTTTAGTACTTTAGTGAAGTAAATAAAAGAAATGTTTGATTAAGATGGTATGGCTAACTTGTGTGTTATATTGTATCCATGCATGATGAAGGCTCGTAAAGCATTTAAAAGTTTTGACATTAAATATACTCACACAATGTACCCAGCACAATTTCCACAAAATGTCACTTGTATACCTATTGCACGGACCCCTGGGTAACATGGTTTTTCTGCAATTTATTTCTTTTAGACTGCTACATGAAATAATTTTGTTTGCGGTCATAACTCTAGATTTTCATGGAATGGACATTGAACTTCATAGAAACTTACATAAAAAGCATGTTTTCACAGCATATTTATGTTAACTTAGATGTTGCATATCCTGTCGGATGTTTGAGCAATGGGTTGGTTTATATGGAGTGGAAGATACTTGCTAAGTTGAAATTATTGATAATCCTGCTGAAATTCTCACGAGGCCTCTGGCACATGTAACAGCTGTGTGAACAGTCCCGTGATTAGATATTCCGCCTGTAAGCTATCTCAGCACAAATGTTTTTTTCAATACTTGGAATACCGTTAAAATTTTATTTGAACTGCAATATTGGTTGTATAACTAGTTACCACTCTGATCCCGCTGTTCAACTGGTTGCAATGCTTGCTGTAATGTGTGATGCTGTTGTGGTCTGATATTGAATATGGGTGACACTTCGAAAAATGAATGCCTCTTGGTGTTGTTCCTTCAAAGTGTAAAATCACATTGACAATTATGGTCACATGAGGCTCCATTTATATCCTATGCGCTATAAAATCATGGTTAATATAAAAACACTATTCAACAAAACAGTTTCAACCATTCATATGAAAATACTTCTTTCTGTATGGTCACCAATAGAAAATAGACTTGGTATACTTTCATATAATTAACTTTTCTGTCTTTTAATAAAATAAAAGTATTCTGTGTTAATATCGTTTTAAATGATGCTAATGCGCAGTTGTATAAATTTTGTAACTGTTGTTATATGACTGAGCGTGACAACTGACAAACTGGAAACGAAAATTACTTCTAAGCCCTTGTTTTTATGCTACTTGGCAGATGGATTCTATTGATGTGATAACGCCCATGCCTGGACACACTGTCGCTATGTGTCTGGATGTAATAATGTTTACGAATCTCACTCGCAGACAATGTTAATCTGACATTCCCGTAACGTCGTCATGATAACGCCATGGTTGTCATTTTCGCGTAATCTTTGTCTTGCTGACATTAATAATACAATCATGACATCATCGCTAGGCAAATTTCAACATGCAACAAAAAAGTCTGTTGATGCTATTTTTTAAACTTTAAGTATACTTTAGGTTATGCCAAAAATTTAATCACCCATCAATTGTATCGTTTTTTTCGGTAAGAATCTTTTCTTCCACTTTCAACTTGCTACCCTACCGCTGCTTCATTTATAACGCTGCTACTGCACATCAGATACATGATATGCCTTTGTAAGGGTGGATTTATTTTCAACATTTTCATATTTAATGCTTTTCCTGTCGAAAATGCCCTCGTCAAAATTAGTCTTTTAACGCCACTCTTGACTTTGTAACACTTTTTTACCCAAGCTAAACATTCATGCAGTAATCTTTAAATACATGAAGTGCTTTTCATGATACTTTTTTAAATTAAAAAAAATGCCATAAATTCATAAATGAAAAACTAATTTTGACACAATGAATACAAAGCATATGTCGTTAGATAAATCGAGATTTGTATCTTTTTCGATTTGCATTTTTTTGTTATAAATGCATAGTTAATAATGGATATGCATAAGAACATAGCAATAAAAATCAAAAATATGTGTACAATCAAAGTTGCATCAAATCGTCAGTAATTCACGAAAATTCACAAAACCTCACACGATAATTCATCCAACTAACATATCAATACTACCTGCGCACAGCAAAAGCATCAATTGATAAGAGAGTAAAAGAACTACTGAATACCCATGTTAATGGTCTTATAATTATTAAAGGTCTTTGCTGTTTGCTGGTGATTTGTGTTAATTGATGTAGTTCGCTGAAGTCAGTGATTAGAGAGTTTTTGCCCAAGAGGCCACTCTTTAACTGTAAGACGATTAAATGTCACGCTCACAGCCTGTTCTGCGAATAGCGCTGTATAAGACCGGAAGTTAATGGAGGATAGTTGATTTTTTTTCTTCAAAATTTTGTAAAAATGGAGCATCCACCGGTCCCAAGTAAAACATGGGATTTAAGCCTGTATGAATTGCATCGAACCCCGCAAGAAGCAATAACTGACAATACTGAAATAGCCGTCTCACCGCGCAGTTTACACAGCGAATTGATGTGTCCTATTTGCCTTGACATGCTAAAAAATACAATGACGACAAAAGAATGTCTACATCGATTTTGCAATGATTGTATAATAACAGCCTTAAGGAGTGGTAATAAAGAATGTCCGACATGCCGAAAGAAGTTGGTTTCGAAACGTTCACTGAGACCAGATCCAAATTTTGATAATTTAATATCAAAAATTTACCCCAGTAGAGATGAGTATGAAGCTCATCAAGAGCGAGTACTAGCAAAGTTGAAAGCAACTGTGACAGTTTTCAATCAGAGCGTCGAGGAAGGACTGCGTATTCAGGCGCTGAACCGCACTCAACGTGTTACTGCAAAGAAGCATTCCTTAGCAGAAGGTGAAGATATTGGAGCATCGTCAACAGAAAATACCCCACGGAAAAGGGCACGGACAGCTTCGAATGAATCTGGGGATGTGTCAGTGGCAGGATCAGAAATCGAAGATCGAGCAGCTGTAGCACCTGCTCCACAAGCTCTGACCGAAATAGAACTGGTATTCAAACCACATCCGAGAGAAAGGAAAGACCAGAAAACGTGCACAAGATACTTAAAAACCACAGCAAACGCGTCAGGTAATAATTTTGATCTGATAAGGTAGTAATTATTTATTGCAGCATGTTTTCTTAACTATTCCCATTTATTGGCTCTTTTTTCCACAGTTACACAACTGGAAGCTAATGTCAAACGTAATTGCAGTTAGAGAAATCTCTTTGTTGTGACCGCCTTCCAGACCAGATAAAAGACATGGGAGTAAAATCGGCCGGTAGTGGCCCTCTTCAAGATCTGGGTGAAAGGTCCTACATAGAAACCAGTTTGTAGTGTGCACTTTCGAAGTCTTGGGAAAAAGACGTACAGTGAACCCTGCCTGAGTCCGAATAAAAAAAATAACATGGAACCCTTCGATCATCTTCTAGAATCAGACGAGAGAAAAGAGGTACAGTAACACATGTAACCTGTAGCCTTCTAAGTATTAGTAAGCATTATACTAAAACTTGTTCTGGGTGACCACCTTCCAGACCCGGATACCAAGACGCACGATAACACAGGTCTGTAACGACCACCTTCCAGATCCGAATAAAAAGACAGTAACACTGTCTAATGAACACACTTTAGGTCTGGAAAAAAGGGTACAATAACACCTGTCTGTAATGACCATCTTCCAGATTAGCCTAGGACAGAGGGATATGCAGTAAAACCTATTGCTGTTGGTGTCAGGGTTAGATTTTGGACCCTCCAAAAGGTATCTCTGTAACTCAATACGCTATTAAAAATGTGAAATGTGTCACATTTAAAATAAAAGTCCGCAAATCATACCTACCAACACTAATTTGTCCGCTGTCTTATTTCCGAGACGATTCCGTAGTTTCTTGTGAATAAATCCCAAGTTTGGGAAAATTCGCTCTATAGAGGCAGAAGATGGCGATGCGGACAACAGTTATATGGCCATGGCAATAAAATCAGGATCCATTGTAGAACTCAGGAGTCCCTTCCACCATGTCATCAGGGCTCATTTCTAATGCAGATTCTGAGAAGTAGACTTGAGGAAATAGACGTGACTTGCCCTCAAACGTTATTAAGCCGGAGATAAAACTCGGGTTCAGTTGCTGAATCAAAGAATGCACCTCAGCAACCTGCTCCGGATTCAGCTTCTCACCACGATATTTTGGGTGAAACTTGTAAGCGGTCATGTGCGAGGGGTTCATTTTCGCAGAGCTCGAACCTTGTGTGACAAGCATCCGCTATTTATACTTGATCAGACTGACATGTTTATGCCGTAAGACAACTCGAAGACAAGTATAAATTTTATCTCTTAATAGGGGACAAAATGTTTGGAGAAAAAAAGGTTTGTACATAGAACCACCCTCGACCCAACATTTGTTTGTATAGTGACGCTTGCTCATTGTTTACATTGATGAAGACAAGGATTAGTTCTTCATTACTGCGTCAAACACAGACGTCTCAAGTATTGGGGGACAAAATAGCAATGGGCTTCAATACTGGATGTCCAAAACGGGTCTAGGACAGAACCCCCCGGACGAAACCCCCCGGAACCAAACCTCCCGCGCGCATAACATCCCCCCCCCCCCGTGCCAAAACACCCCGATCGGAACAAACCACCCTCTCAAAAAGCCAATATAATATGTCAAATTTAAACACACGTTTATTGAATCATGATTTTATAACTTGAGATGTAGTTCATTTGTACAACATTTTGCAAAAGCTGTTTTACTACGATGACTACAACTGACTAATGTCAACAGTCACTGTTGGTTTAAAACTGAATATTGTGAGCTATTCCTCTGAGAAAATCTAAGATGTTTCTGTTGCGAAAGTCACGAACAATGTGCGCTATCTTATTTCCTGTTTGGACACTTTGCTGTCGTCGTGGTTCTGGAAGGTGACCTCCTATAATTTGGTTTATGGTGACATGGTTTAGGCTCTGTTCTCGTCGAAGAATGTCCAGGAACTGCCATAGATTGGGGTGTTGAGCGGCAACGGCAGCTTGCATTTTGCGGTGCCACCCTTCAATAGTGTTGTTGGTCCTCGGTATATCCAATACTGCTTAAAAGTTTAAAAATCATTGTTGGAGTGGGGAGGGGGGGGGGGGTTTGGTCCTCTCCATATGGGGGGGGGGGGGGGGTTGGCATGGGGGGTTATGCGCGCGGGGGGTTTGGTCCCGGGGGGTTCTGTCCGGAAGCCGTCCAAAACCTGTCTTAAACTGTCCAAAACCTATTTTGGACGGACAGATAACAACCGGTATAGAACGATAGTTACGCCACCATGTCCAAAACTTGCCAACCCTGGTTGGAGTTTGCACTGTCTTCGCAACATCTGAATATCTCACATCAACACAGGAAGTTGTTCTAATTAAAAAGACTCAATCGGCCTTTTTTTAAAGATGTGTAGACAAAAACCGACTTTGTCAAGAAAAAATCAATGCAACGTACTATCTATTTACAGTATTGATTTTACAGAACCAGTATTGAGTGTGTTCCACTATACTATCAAACAAAAAACGAAAAAGAAACAAATGAAAAAATTACACCAAAACACAATGAAGAAATAATGATTTTATACCACGTGCTTTGCAAATGTGCTGCCGCAAAACCCTTTTCTTATCACCCCTTTTAATCTTAATACTTAATCCCCCCCCCCCCCCCCCCCACATTTCAGGTTAACACAGCTTTTGTCTTTCGTTTTCACCTTATATATTCTGATTTCTTGAGTCAAGTAAAGTTGATTTACTCAGACAAAACTGTTGAGCTAATCATTTAAAGTCGTTCCAGTGGCTATTTGTTGAGTAAGCAAAAAAATTTCTTTAATTACCATTGGCGAGTTTATGTGTGGATTCGTGTCTCCTTTGTTTTCTTTACATGAAAGAAAAAGATGTGGATTCGCCTCCCGGCGCGCAGAATTGCACATGTTTCCGGAGTACATAAAAAGCGGAGATGATGGCACCCAAGACCCTTTAACTAATCCGTGTTAATCCTATTTATTATTACATAGAAGTTTGATATGTGAATTCGCACCTATTTAAGAATTACTCCAAGTGCAGCTTGAGCAAATTATTTGAAAGAAATTCCAAGTATTAACCTTTTAATATCTCACTAACAGAAAGTCGCATCAACTACATATTGTATGTGGGTATTCCTTGGATCAGTCAGGCGGTTCTTTCAACTTTTGATTGGTGTAGGGAAATTAAGAAAGGCATATGATGTCATTACGTTAAAATCGTGCCGCTGAACATCGGAATAAAGTTAAAACTTGGTGGAAATGTTGCTCAGTGGGTCCTAAAGATTCTTTCAAATTTTGTCGAGATTAGCGCAAATACATACGGCATATAATGTCACAACGTAAAGTATGTCGATAATATGAACAAGATCTTGTATGCAAAAATATCTCGCTGGGTCATAGCGGCTTCAAATTCTTGGATATTCCTTGGGCCAGTCGGACGGCTGTATCAACTTTTGATGAATCCCGGTCAGTGGAGGGGTGGTCGCTTGCCCCTTCCATATACTATTTTTTCTTGGCTTCCAAAGACACAATAAATAAAATTATATTTATTTTATTGAATGTATTGCACCTCAGTAAATTGCAATTCACCAATAGGAAACTAATTGCAATTAGAATCAGTCTGTCCTAAGATCTCCTAAGATCAGTATTGGTGAATAGATCAATGAGGATCAATTGGTTCAGAGACGAAGTAGACGGGGACATCACAGTTGCCTAATTTTTTAAAGAATTTTTTTCCACTAAAAAAAGGAGGGGGACAGATGACGACCCCGTCAAATCGCCGTCTATGGTGTGGAATTCGATGCAGTGTGGTAATTTTTAAACACAATTAAAATGCAATAAATTTAATTTCACCATTTAATGAGACTAAAAACAGTCTGTCGAATATAACATAATATAATTTTACGATATCATATTGTCTATGCCAAGAAATATAACGCATTTGATTCATTCATAGAGGAAACAACCCGCATTCCCCCCACCCCAACCCCAACTGACTCATCCTGGCCTTTGCAGTAAGCAGTAAGTAATAACAAAAAGAGTGACTAATCCTGAAATAATTGTTTTCCCTTTTGTACCACAGTTGAACATCTGGCGAAGTATCTGGCAATGCGGCTTGCCTTGGAAGAAGACAAAAGGACGGACGCAGGTGAGGATAACTTCTTTCTGTGGTTTGCTCTATGTCCCTTCTGTTGAGGACCGGGTTTCAGCTTAACTGCGTAATCTGAACCATGGTTGGTTTGGTTGCTGGTAGAAAGATAATTCCTCCTTTTAATGGAAAGGAAGCGGGAAGAAATCTGTTGTCCCATTGAAATAGTAAGATGTTAAGTATCAGTTGATTTGGGAGATTCAGTTGTTGCAAGTTAGACAAGGATTGTCATCATAGAGAGTAACAAAAGAAAAAAAAAGCGAGTGAAAAAAATACACGTATGACCACCTGAGCAAGTGAAGGTAATTGTTTTCAAAACAGCTTGGCCTGTCATGGCTAAGGCACCACCGAAAGGTAATGCAAATAGTCTGGAGCTGATGCATACAAAAAAATGCGAGTGGCAATACTTGGGAGTAACTACAATTAAAGGTAGTTATCTCGACATTGGACAATCCTCAGTAATCCACTGTCAGTACAGCATATTGGAAGGATGTTCATTTATTCTGGCGTTGTGCGATCTCAGTGCGTCAGCTGCGCAGTCAGGTTTGCCAGTAAAGATCTTTAAAAAAAGTTCATTGAAAAGCATTGGTGAGGAGGATTGTCCGCGCTTCTGCTAAACTACTTGGACTTTTAACCTTTGGGGATTTTATGGGTGACGATCTCTGTTCACTCCAGGCTTAGCCTGTTTGGTGTTTTTTTTTAGAGTTTAGAGTTTAGAGTTGGTGTTCCTTCCCGCATCGAAACCGACTGGTGGACATCTTTTGTTCGCCGCCACAGCAGAAACCTTTAAACCCCGGTTTTCGCTAAACTGGCACGTTTTCGTTTTTAGATTTCAATCTTTAGTGAACAAAAAGGTCATTGTTTTTTTTTTTTTTTTTTTTTGGCTGTTTTTGCAGTAACAAGGAATTATTCAGCTAAGGAGAGGGTAAAAAGCCTTAACTGTGTTGTTATTTTGTTGAAGGAGGCGACAGCGATGCAGTGGAACAGCAGTATACTATATTTTGCCCCACACTGGGCGGTTTCACAACACTTCCGGTGTCGCTTACGCTCGAGCAAGCCCACGAACGTTTCCACAAAACCAACCGACCAATGGAAATGTTTTATTCCAAATCCCAGCCGGGCGACTATCCAGAGGATGCCCAATCCGAGCAGGAAAAACAGACCTGTTGATTTTTGTGTACCGGTTGAAAGTGATCCAGTCTTGTGTTCGTTATCACTAGAGATGTGATCTCATGAGTGTGGGTGCCAGTGCCTGGCTGCAGATTTAACCACCCCAAGGGGACTGTGTTTTATGTCTGAACAGCTTGGCAAATGTTGTTTATAATTTTAAACGATTTTTTTTATGCTTACGTTTAAATACATTGCAACTGCTTCACGCACAGCAAGGGTGTGAGATATTGAGTATTTATCCCCCGCCGCTGTGGCCGGGAGATATAGAAACGCCTCGTGTCCGTCCGTCAGTCCGCGATCCTCTTTGTCCAGGCTGTATCTTTGTTACTATTCCTCAGAAATTTAATAAAACCCTACAGCAAGAAAGTATATAACGTGTAGTTGTAGAAAGTCAGGTTATTTTGTGATTTCTTCAAAAAGTGTAATTTTTTGAAAATTTGGACTTTATCGTTTTTCAGAAAGTTTGTCCAGGCTGTATCTTTGTTGCTATTCATCGTAGACTAATAAAACCCTAAAAGTGTAGTTGTGCAATGTCAGGTTATCTTTCGATTTCTTCAAAGAATGTAATTTTGGCGATTTTTTACAATTTAGACTTTGTTGTTTTTAAGACAAGTTTGTCCAGGCTGTATCCTTGTTACTATTCACCGTGGACAAATAAATCCCTACAGGTAGAAGTATATAACGTGTAGTTGTGCAACAACATATTTTTCGATTTCTTCAAAACATGTAATTTTGGCGATTTTTTTTTGACAATTTCGACTTTGTCGTAGATAAGCGCGGCGGGGGATGTGCAATCTACGATTGTCTTGTTCTGTACCGAAACGCCAAGTATTTGGTCGTACCGACTAGCGAGGTCATTATATTGCCAAGGTCCTATGTTTGGAGCAGTGGTTCTTCAAACGTTGGCTCCGACCACAGCTAGTTGTTTAAGGATCACTTGTTATGTTTCATGTCTCCAACCCCCCTCCTCCTCTCCTCCCACAGCCACTCAGATCACTGTTCAGTGTATTGTAAATAATGTAGCAAATTGTCATTCAAAGTGCTGTTTATAACATAGTCGAAGAAAAAAAAAAAGCATTTAGTATTAAATCGTTTCTGTATGTTTTTAATTACATTCTTGTATGTATCATAGTGGCATAGGAGACTCGCGACTCAGTCATCCACGAGAAGTTTTCGTTCTGGCATTTAGAAGTGGAGGTTTGCACCACCCGCTTCTCCCAATTAGAATAATACGATATCACATTGTCGATGTTAGTATTTCACAGGTACAATATGCGGGTGATTTCGTTTGTTGATAACGGCAGTTGTGAAATGTGCAGCGTGAGGGATTAACGGGTGCTGACTGTTTGGTTGCCCCGTTTTGGTCGATAACGCAACCAGTTTGCTTTAAAATAGGGCTCGCAATCGGTGATCAAAAACGGTCGCCGATAGAAACTTCGGTGCTCAGAACCGACACATCGGTTATTTAAATTATTAATAAAACGTGTAATTGATTGAAAAAAAAAGATTCACTTGCAGCCTGTTAAACTGTTCGTTTGCTTTTGCATCACTTTATTATGCATAATTTGGGAGCAATAAAAGTAACTCAGCAGTCACTCAAATGCGCGCATGTCAGATGGATAAAATAAAAGAACAGTACAGCGCACTCGATTTGTTTTAGTTGAGGGAGGGAAGGGAGGGAAGGTACCGAAACGAGGAAGATGGAGAGAAATTAGTCAGTTTTTCCAGGCGGTGTAGCATGAATGTTGACGCATTTCAAAACCAGCTTTTGCATTCAAAGCGCCTGGGCAATTTGTTATAACATTCATATCTTCCGAAGATAATCTTCGGCATTAACCCCCCCCCCCCCCCCTCCTACACCCAGTACAGCGATCCGAAAATAGTTGACTGCCTCCATGATTCTGGAAAGAAACTCATAAATCGGTCCATCTAATATCTAAGGACCCATTTTTTTTTTACACTTAAAGGTAGATAAAATTGCGAAGGGGTGGGGGGGGGGGCAGGTCTCGATGCCAGTATTTGCTATTCGAGGCGGAAATGCAAAGGTTTGTATACTTAAAGTCTTTCGCAACAAGATTATATATATATATATATATATATATATATATATATATATATATATATATATATATATATATCAATAAAACATTTTAAAAGCAAAATTGATGCAGACAAAATACGCACTGGACGTTGTGTTCTGCTTGTCTATGAAGTCTGTGTGTTAAGAAGATCATTGATACTGTTATAACCCCCGGGATGAGTTGACTTTCAGCTGATTCATTGCTTTCATCTGTGTTCGTTGTATTCGACGAACACATTTCTGATTGTTTAATCGAAGTTTGTTTTCATTTCCAAAATGTCGGACAACCAGGCAAGGAAGTCGGGCAGCAGCCCTCACTGTCCAGCCCTAGCGAGCTGCGAGTGTGATTAAGTTCTCCGTATCGAAAAGCACTACCGTTATTCACAAAATATTGTGTAGCTGTGATGATTCTGACGCATGTTAAACCACAGAAAGGGTGTTGATAAATAGTAACGTTTTTATAATATCCAGGAAAAAATGGGAACATTTGGCTCGTTGTCGGCAGTTTCCGTGAAGAACGATAAAAAAACGTAAGGAAGCAAAACTGAAGGGAATATAATGCGACCCGCAGAAACATCCTGTTGACACAGACGCTTCAGAAGAATAATATGTGATGAACTCTTACGCCGGCATGTCCCTAAGAGATAACTCAGTTTTTTGTTGATGTCGTAACGGGCATACGCAGGCGCCATTTTGCAGTTCAAGTTTCCTGATTCAGGACACAGTAAATGAATAACTTTTGCCAAAACTGAGTGAAACGGGGGCTGTGTGTGTAAACCAGAAAATACAGAAGAAACGAATTTTTCTGAGTGGGTTTGTTCTGATTTTAAAAAGCAACTTGTGTTACTTAAAAAAAATGCGCGTTTCCCTGTCTGAGATATATCATTTTCTTTGGTGTTTGACCCACAAAATGGCGCCGGATTTGGTGGATAAGGGTTCGACAAGTGTACGACAATAAAAAAGTAACAATAGAAACAGAATTTGACTTTTTGGACCAGCTGACTACGTCGAACGGGTGTAGTGCAATAGAAGGGAGAGGGGGACGGGCGGCTTATTTGTCGTCTGTGTGAATGCAGGTGTGTATATCATAGTAATCTTCAGTCATATTGATTGAAAACACAATATACGATTGATGAAGTAAACATAACTATTTTTCACTCTGGTTCTAAACTGTTTCAACAGAGAGTCATGGAGAAGTAAAATCGGCATGCATTCTCTGAGCTAACCTGGTGCGCTTAACGCTACTGAACTGCAGTACTGATCGCGGTGGTGTGACGTCAAAGACGCAGAAGCCATTCAGGATGCCATACAGTCCAGTGTAGCTGCACTGCTGTTTTAGCGTTATACAGGCGCTTTCTGAAGCCACGCGATGAATGGGTTTGGGCGAGGGGCGTGGGCATGGTTGAGGAAGCTAGGGCCTTTATTATTACATATTATTTCTCACTTTTTATTCTGCCAAGCACTCTGTGCACATTGTGTTCAAATCCCGCATTTTAGCCGTTCAGAAATAGAAATTTGACGTCACAGGTCAAAAAGTAGATCAATAAAATGTTCCTTGCAAAAATAAGTTTTATAACGTTTTGCTCCAAAGCTATAACTGCCATCACTTTCGAGATATTTCACTTGAAATTTTCATGGCGTCATAGACGCTGATGATGACTTCGTAGGTTAACAGTTTTTCGCGTGTTTCAAGATTCCGTAGACCTCTGTATGTGTGTCAAGTTTCCAATTCCTAGCCTTCACCGTTTCGGAGGAGATACGTGGAAATCAACAAGTGACAAAGAAAAAAAAACTGATTTCGTTACAAGCAGCGAAATTAACACTTTGGAGCGCAAAAGCATTAACTTGAATGTTTAAAAATACAGGACCATGTCATAAATAATGTCAATGTGTCAGCTGCATGACCAAATGTTCGAAAATGAAATAAAAATTAAAAAGTATTTTTCCCTGACCTTCACAATTCTACTAAATTTCAAGAGTGTAGGATAGGGGGAAACGCGTGTGTTAGCAAACGAGGTTTCCCATCGCCAAATCGGGGGAAAACTGGCGAGCCGTTCAAATAGACTAACAGAATGCCCTCTCCAAACAAAATTAATACGCACACACACCTGAGCGGCCATATATACCGATACACAAAATTTTATTGGGATGTAATGCAAACTTAGCAGTGTAGCATTTAATTATGTCGACTTCAAACTTGATCTGTTCATTCCTTGGGTAGGTCGGACGGTTCTGTCAACTTTTGACGCATGTTCCATTATAAAGGACGTCATTACGTAAAAATCTGTGCGGAATTTATCAGAAGCTGAACTTCGGAGAAAGTTCAAGCTTGGTGGGATTGTTGTTTGGCAAGTCCGAAAGATTCTGTCAAATTTTATCACGAGTACAACGAACAAGTGCGGCGTATTACGTCATCACGTAAAATATGTAAAGGTTGTGGGCAAGATCTCTTACGGATGTACGAAATTAATAAAGGCATATGACGTCATTACGTTAAAATCTTGCATGTAAGGTTTCTGAGCCGCTGAATATCGGAGAAAGTTCAAACCTGCTGGGACTATTGCGTGGTAGATCTGAAAGATTATATCAAATTTTGTCGCTGGTACATCGAACGAGTGCGGCATGTGACGTCATCACGTAAAATATGGATATAGGTTGAAGAAGATCTTGTGTGCAAAATATCTCGATAACGGAAAGTCCTATTAATTTCAAACTTTGTATGGGTGTTCCTTGGGTCAGTCTCACGGTTCTTTTAACTTGTGTCGGGTGTAGCGAAATTAGAACGGCGTATGGCGTCATTATATAAAAATTTTATGTGTACATTTCTCAGCTACTCAACATCGGAGAAAGGTGAAACTCGGTGGGAATATTGCTTGGTACATCTGAAAGATTCTGTCAGATATGCCCGGAGTAGAATGAACAAAAACAGCATATGTCGTCATTGAATAAAAGTATATAAACAGCGGAAAATCGGATCGACTTCAAACTTCGTGTAGTTATTCCATGTATAAGTCGCGCGGTTTTTGTTTAACATTCAACTCATAGAAAATTTAGGAAGGCTCCAATCGCGTGAAAGTATTATGTAGTATATTTCGAATTTAACAACCCCCTCCTCCCACCCTTCCTCCCCCTTTCGTTGGTTCTTTTGTTAACTAAGGATAGTAATTAACAACGCTTGATATTTCAGGGTTGTCAGAAGATTCTGGAATGTGCTTGCGTTCTATAGAATTTCTTGAAAACATTAGCAACACAGTTATCGATCATTTCTTTCATTTCGTGTAATTTACCTTTTTGTACGTTACTCACCCACAGCTATTAACATGTTTTCATTTGGCTGCCAAGCTATTTCATATATGGGAGTAATTATGTCTCCTCGACCAAGGGGAGGCATATAGTGTTTGTACGTTCTGTTTGTGTGTATGTGTGTGTGTCAGTCTGTTGTGAACAAAATGTGTGCAAGATATCTCGAGAACGAAAGGGTGGATCGAGTTCAAACTTGATCGATTTATTCCTTGGTTAGGTCGGACGGTTCTGTCAACTTTTGACGCATGTCACCTGAGGGGAGGTGTATGACGTCATTACGTAAAAATCTTGTGTGCGAAATTTATCAGCCCCTGAAAATCGGAGAAAGTTGAAACTTGGTGGGATTGTTGTTTGGTAGGTCCGAAGGATTCTTCAAATTTTTTCGTGAAAAGAACGCCCGAATGCGGCGTGTGACGTCATCGCGTAAAATATGAATATATTTCGAACAAGATCTTGAGTGCAAAATATCTCGATAACGGAAAGTCTTATCTATTTCAAATTTTATATGGGTATTCCTTCGGTCAGTCGGACGGTTCTTTCAACTTTTGACACATGTCATGTGATTAGGGCAGGCGTATGACGTCTTAGCGCAAAATTTTTGTATGCGAAATTTCTCAACCGCTGAACAGCGAAGAAAATTGAAATTAGGTGAGATTGATGCTTGATAGGTCCGAAAGATGTCTCGTGTAGAACGAACGAGTGCGCGTATGACGCCATCACGTAAAATATGTATATATTTTGAACCAGATCTTATATGCACAATATCTCGAAAACGGAAAGTCATATCGACTTTATATGGGTATTCCTTGGTTTATGAGACCACTGTTTCAACTTTTGAGGCGTAAAAAATTATCTGTTGTTAAAGAAAACATCTCAAAGGCGAACGTTAGATCGACTTTAAACTTGGTGTAGTTATTCCTCGGATAAGTCGCACGGTTTTTATTGAACATTATTAAACTTGTGTAGAAAATCAAGAAAGGTGCATAACGTCAACGCCCTCCTTTCCCCCCGTCTGCCAATTTTTTTGGCTCCTTTGTTAACTAAGCATACCTTTTCACTACTCAGCATTTTCCAGAAGATTCTCGAGTATTCCTGCCTTCTTTAGAATGCTTCAAAACAGTAACAGCATTACTGTCGGTCCGTTTGCTATTTGTTATTTCCTGAAATTGAACTTTTTGTGCGTTTCTCATCTACGAATATTGCGTAAAATGCCACACAGTCAGGGGTCAGTGCCAGTTGTGGTGCATGATGAAGTCGTTATCTGCGAGTTCATGGAATGCTATTGTAGTTATAGGTCTCAGCAGGTCTACTATTGATTTTTTTCGCTGCATACGTGATTCAGTTGCCAAGGCGTTCCATATATGGGAGCTATTTTTTATCGATTAGCATTGTTTGCAGTATCTGGAAGCATTTTTCGCATTTAAAGTGGGTCATCTGATATCTTGTGTTATGAGAAGCAGGTCACCATTTTGGCACCGAAATGCCCCCCCCCCTTCTCCCACCGAGGTGCGTCATCTGATGCGCAGTTATGAAGAATGCGTTTCTACTGCTTTTTGGCCGATGGGAATGTACGAAGACGAGGTAGTATATCATGGCTACAATTACACTTAGAGTACAGACCGTTGCCGCTACCTTGGGTAAAAGAGTTAAGTTGCGTTTACAGTCGTACCTACATTAGTGAGCTGGGGGAAAGGGCGGTATGTGGAGGATGATGGTTAGCAAAAAATCAAGTTTCAAGACCTGGATAAAAAAGATAACAAAAAAGTAAGACCTGTTTGTCGTGACCCCTTCCAGATTCGGGTAAAAAGACGTACGGTAAAACCTCCTGTCTATACCAACTTCCAGAGCCGGATAAAAATGTACCGTACAGTAAACTACTGTAGTGACCAAATTCGGACCTGTATAAGAGGGGCCTACAATAAAACCCGTTTTGGCGAGCACCTTTCAGACCCGGATATAAAAAAAGACATGCAGTAATGTCTGTTTTAGTGACCACCATCTGTTTTGTTTATTTTGAATTTTTTACATTGAATTATGTCTCCCCGACCAAGGGGAGACATATAGTGTTTGTACGTTCTGTGTGTGTGTGTGTGTGCGTGTGTGTCAGTCTGTTGTGAACAAAGTGTTGTGTGCAAGATATCTCGAGAACGAAACGTCCGATCGACTTCAAACTTGATCGATTTATCCCTTGGTTAGGTCGGACGGTTCTATCAACTTTTGACGTACGTCACTTGATTAGGGCAGGCGTATGACGTCATTACGTAAAAATCTTGTGTGCGAAATTTCTCTGCCGCTGAACATCGGAGAAAGTTGAAACTTGGTGGGATTGTTGCTTGGTAGGTCCGAAAGACTCTACAGAATTTTTTCGCGAGTAGAACGAACGAATGCGGCGTATGACGTCATCACGTAAAATATGCATGTATTTTGAACAAGATCTTGTGTACAAAATATCTCGATAACGGAAAGTCCTATCGACTTCAAATTTTATATGAACATTCCTTGGGTCAGTCGGACGGTTCTGTCAACTTTTCACGTGTGTTACATGATTAGGGCGGGCGTATGACGTCATTGCGTAAAAATCTTGTGTGCGAAATTTCTCAGCTGCTTAACATTGGAGAAAGTTGAAACTTGGTGGGATTATTGCTTGGTAGGTCCGAAAGAAACTTTAAATTTTTTTCGCGAGTAGAACGAACGAGTGCCACGTGTGACGTCATCGCGTAAAATATATGTATATTTAGAACCAGATCTTCTATGCATAATATCTCTATAACGGAAAGTCATTTCGACTTAAAATTTTATATGGATATTCTTTGGTTCAGTCAGACGACTGTTTCAACTTTTGACGGGAAAAAAATTATGTGTTCTTAAGCAAAATTTCTCGACATCGAAAGTCGGATCGACTTTAAATTTGGTGTAGTTATTCCTGGGATAAGTCGCACAGTTTTGGTTAAACATAAACTCGTGTAGAAAATCAAGAAAGGTGCATAACGTCAACACTCCTCCCCCCCCCCCCGCCTCCCCATTTTTCTGGCTCCTTTGTTATCTAAGCATAGGTGTTATCTATGCTGGGGATTTCAGAAGATTCTCGAGTGTTCCTGCATTCTTTAGAAAGCTTCAAAACAGTGACAGCATTACTGTCGGTCCATTGCTATTTGTTATTGCCTGAAATTAAGCTTTTTGTGCGTTTCTCATCTACGGCTGTTATGTAACATGTCACTCAGTCAGGGGTCAGTGTCAGTTGTGGTGCATGATGGAGTCGTTATCTTCGAGGTCATGGAATGCTATAGGTCTTAGCAGGTCTAGCTATTAATTTTTGTTTCGCGCATTTTTGATTCGGTTGCCAAGGTGTTCTATATATAGGAACTATTTTGTATCGATTGGCATTGTTTGCGGAAGCATTTTTCGCTGTTAAAGTGGGTCATCTGACATCTTGTGTTATGAGAAGCAGCTCACCATTTTGGCACCGAAATGCACCCCACCTCTCCCACCGAGGTGCGTCATCTGATGCGCAGTTATGAAGAATGCCTTTCTAGTGCTATTTGGCCTATGGGAATGTGCGAAGACAAGGTAGTATATCATGGCTATAACTACACTTAGGATACAGACCGTTACCGTTGCCTTGGTGAAAGGGTTAGAATTGTGTTTATAGTTGGACCTACATTAAATAGCTGGGGAGGGGGGGGGAGGGCGTGTGGAGGATGATGGTTAGCAAAAAAAAAACCGACCGCCTTCAAGACCTGGATAAAAAGTAAGACCCGTTTGTCGTGACCCCTTCCAGATTCGGGTAAAAAGACGTACGATAAAACCTGCCTGTCTTGACCAACTTCCAGACCCGGATAGAAAATGTAGCGTACAGCAAAACTACTATAGTGACCAACTTCAGATCTGGATAAGAAGGGCCTGCAGTAAAACCCGTTTTAGCGACCACCTTCCAGACTCGGATGAAAAAAGACGTCCATTTATATGTTTTAGTGACCACCATCTGTTTGGTTTAGTTTGAGTTCTTTTACAATGAATTAAGGTTATGTTTGCAGAAATGAATATTTTATTTCAGTAATTGAAAAAACAGGATTTTTTTTTTGGGGGGGGGGGGAATCATGGGTTTGGTCGGGGAGACATTTGTTTTTGTTTACAAAAACAAAAAACTAAGTAGGTATCGACTGAAAGTGTATAACATAAGCCTGTACTCCTATGTTTTGTGTGCACTGGCCGCTCTAGTTATGATCATGTTTGCAGAAATTAATATCCTTTTCGGTAATTGAAAAAGGAAAATTGTTTTTTTTTATTTGGGGGAAGATGTTTGTTTTTGTTTACTAAGTAGGTATCGATTGAAAGTGTGTAATCTAAGCTTGTACTCTTATGTTTTGTGTGCACTGGCCGCTCTAGTTATGTAAGAGCTCGTAATATTTGTGCAGTACGTTTAAAGTGGGCCAACTAATATCTTGTATTATGACAAGCAGGGCACTAATTTGACGACAACAAGATATACATCATCTCTATAACTATACTTAAGTGTACAAACTCTAACCGTAACCTTGGCTGAAATGGTTAGGGTTACCTTTGGAGTCGTACCTACATTAGATAGCTTGGAGGGGTTGGGGTTAAGGTTAGCAAAAAAATCGTCAGTCTATTTGTAACTGCTACCTTTAGGATCCGGATACAAAGACGTAAAAAAGTAAAACCTGAAAACCTGTTTGCAGTGACGTAAAAAGTAAAACATGTTCGTAGTGACCAGATAACAAGACGAACGGTAAAACCTGTATGTTTTGGCGACCTTCCACAACCGGTTACAGTAAGACCTGTTTTAGCGACCACCATCTCAAACCGGACAAAAAAGAAAAACCTCTTTAGTGACCGCCTTCTAGATGGTGATAAAACATTTAAGCCCAAACTTGTATAAAAAGAGCACTTATGTTTTGTGTACACTGGCCGCTCTAGTTAGAACTTAGCGGGCAAACAGACGTGAAAAATAGTCACTAAGAACAGGTGTTATTGTGCATCTTTTTTGTTAAGTTGCATCTTAAGCCATGGGCGTCATATATGTTGCCTCCCCCCCCCCCCCTCCCCTTGTGACGTGTCCCAGCTCTCTTTCCCAAGATCTTGTGGATTTTGTTTGAGAAATTTCGTTATGTCTATTAACATAGTAACTCCTTTTTATTAATAAAAATATTAATATAATTTTGTTATAATAATGTTACCATGCCAGTTGCGTGACCAAATATTCGAGAAAAAATTGAAAAAAGACACATTTTTTCCTTGACTCTTGTCAAATTTTAAATATTTGTAGGATATATATTTATCAGGCGAGGTTTATCATAGCCAAATTACGGGAAAATTGGCGAATCGCGTAAATTTGAAAACTTAAAAATATTGGTGGTCAGTATTGAATAGCCTATCCATAGTAGAATATCTATATTTTTTAACTATTTCATTTTTTCAAAGACAAGAAATAGAACGAACGAAAATTGATGGCGTAAACGGGTTCATTGTCTATACTTTACTACCTAAGTCGACGGATGACTTGTCGGTAGTTTATACCGGAATAGCCTACCACCAATATCTGGTTTTTAACCGACTGGGTTAGTCGTATCACTATAGGGGGTTTGAATGTATGTGTGTATGTTAGATCTTACGCAGGGATGTTGCCTACTGGTTCGCCTACCAGGCTATTATTTTTTTTCGCGGTTCGCCAAAAACTCCCGAAATGGCGGAACTTTGAAGTTTGGCAAAAAATGGAATAAACTGTAGTAAATAACTGAGTTGTCAAACCATTCATTTCTCTCAGTCTTTTCAAATAGTTATAAAATTCTAATCGAAAGTTTCTTATGTGCTTCTCCACCTGGACTTTTTCGCAAATAAGAACAAAATGCCGAAATAGTGGAATTTTAAAAATTTTGTACAATTGTGTAAATGTCGGTAAATACGTGAATCGTCAAAACCCAACCTCTCCAACATCCCTTTTCCAGTACTTTTCACCCGAGAAAACTCGTTTTTGTGTACTTAAATTATGAAAAAGTTACGTTCAGAAACAAAGTTTTTCATTTTTTGGCCTAACAGTATTCGTCTGAGCGTTTGGACATGCTTGTTTATCTGCTTTAAGGTTCTTAATAATATAGTGTGTTAAATATTTTTTGTTTTCTTCCTTTATTAGTATGTTCGGAATTAAATCACACCACTTCAGAAACTGTAGCGAAGTGTTGATTCTTTAGCAAAACATACACCTGCGTGATACACTTTTAATAATGCCAAAATGTCAGAACTGTTGGTTTAAAATAGGACTGGATCAGAAGACACATATACTCTCATTAAGTTGTATTCCCGTTTTTTCTCAAAACCTCATTTTGGCAAGAATAGAATATGTCCTGTCCAAATGTATCCCGCAAAAAAACCACAGGGTTCATTGAGACAGCAAATTGCCCTCTGTCCGTCCGTCCTTCCGTGTGTCACTTTGTTTCCACGCAAGTTCCCCGAAACTATTTACCATATGCTGCCTTGCACAGTGAAAATATATATATTGAAGTTGTGCAAGGTTGTGTTATTTTTCAATTCGGCCAAAAATAGCCAAAGTGGCGACTTTCAAAAATTGTGATATTTTGAGATAACTGCAATGCAAGACTTGGGTGCTTTCCACTCGAGTTCTCCGAAACTATTGTCCTAGGCATATGCTACCTTGCACAGTGAAAATATATATTGAAGTTGTGCAACGCCGTGTTATTTTTCAAATCGGCAAACATTGCCAAAATGACGACTTGTCAAAAACTGTAATCTTTTGAGATAACTGTAATGTAAGACTTGGGTGATTTCCACGCAAGTTCTCCGAAACTTTTTATCCCTGGCATATGCTACCTTGCATAGTGAATATATATTGAAGTTGAGCAGCGTCGTATTATTTTTCAACTTGGTCAAAAATTGCCAAAATAACGACTTGTAAACATTGTGAATTTTTTTAGATAACTGTAGTGAAACACTTGGGTGCTTTTCTACGCGACTTCGTCGAAAGAGAGGCAAATGCTTCAGTAGCTAATCTGATGATCTATTGAGCCCCTGTCACAAAGACGCAACGAACACGGTATTATTTCACTGTTCTGTCTTCTATCAGTTCAAGTAATGTTTTTTTTCCTGCCAAACATTGCTATCGGTTGCTGATTCCTATATTCCAGTGATTGTTATCGTTTAGACAATCACAGTGTTTGGTTAGGGTCTGCGCCCTCGACGATGGCTTGTTTAGTTAAAAGGATCGCTGGCAAGTAGGGTCAAATTGAAAAAAAATAAATGGAATGAGAAACACGATTTTTCTTTGTGCAGCACAAATTTTAGACCTTGTTCTATCTTGAATTGCAAATATTACATCGGCCTGTTTGCTCCTCTAAACACGAGTTCCTTTGTAGTGAATAACCAAATTCACCTTAAAATTAATGCTTTATGCGCCTACCCTTCAGGGGGAAAGAGGAGGGACATCCCCGTGACCCTCCGTGCATTGCTGCCAGATATTAGTTGAAGTTAGAAAATGCTCAAGGTTTGGCAATGCAAGGTAAGTCACAAAATAAACGAGCTGTTCAACCGTTTGAAAATTGACCATCGCGTAACCACAGCATACCACCCATGAAAAGCAACGACCAGACCGAGAGTAACAATCAGACATTAGTTAGTTCAATTGTGAAGTACACCAACGAAAACCAAACCAACTGGGACCTGTTCATCGACCCCAGTCTCCTTGCCTACAGGACCAGCGTGCACAAATCAACGAAACAAAAATCCTTTTTCTTAGCCTTTAGAAAGAAACCGAGACTGCTGATCGAGTCCGCCTTCCCGACTGGGCCGCAGAGCACTGCAGCAGATTCTAATGAACTTGATCAGAGAGTAATAGTTGATATGCAATAGTTGATATGCTCAATATCCACACTACGGCCAAGGATAACATAACTGCCGCCAAGACTAGCCAAAAAAGTACTACGACCAGGCCCACAAAACGCCGAGATATGGGGAGGGTGACCTTGTTCTGGTGAACAATGCCAGAAGAAACGCACGGAAAGGGGACAAGCTGACCTCCAGATGGGTTGGTTCCAGAGATATCGGCTTATTCAAATGGCGCTGTTCAAAATCCAGACGATTGTGTGGGAATAAAACAGGACAAGCCAGCTCTAGCCATGGTCTTCGAGCCTGTTAGCTACGCCTGGCAAAAAGATCGAGCACAGGCATTCGGCGTGCATGTACACACAAAGCAAACGCCGGTGTGTGGAGACGACAGAAATGGCTTGTTCGACGCCGCCCTCTGAAAAGACCCCGATTAGAGGTGATGGGAGTGGTCTTTTCAGGACATTCAGTAATTTTTTCTGACTGGGTCACAGGCAGATCATCGTATCGTCCGACGGTGATTACATGACCAAAAACTCGGCCAGAATAAGTCAGATTGCCAAGACCCCCGACTATCCAGACACTAGCAATATGCACTCTAGTGGTGAATGGGGCACAGGTGTTGAGATTTTTGCCTTCGTGAGCCACCCCAGTATACGTCTACGGGCCTTCCACTCAGCGATAAGACTGTACAACCAAATACAGCTGGCTTCTTTACGCCCCGGATAACGATCTACAGCCGACCGCGTCACTTCCCAACACGGAAGAATGCACGTGCATATCAAACATTGGTGCCCATTTTTGGCCAGTCAATACAGTCTAAAATTGTGGGCTTTTTTAGTTTCATTTGTCTTTGCTGTACACAGATTTTTTAGAACGTCAATAAATCAGACAGAATCTCGTAAACCAGTTTTGACCGGGGATCACCTTTCTTTAAGGGTCAATATTTGATCTCACACCGGTATAAAGTATCAATTTTCACGAATAATGATTGCAACAACGGAAGATTTTAGCAATGAAACTTTAAAATTAAAAGTAATGTAGAATATGTTTAAAGAAATGCCGAAGAATATACAAAATAACATGATAAATCTGGAAAAGTAAGTTCAAAATACAGGAAAAGCTTCTCAAAGATAGATTTTGCCCTCTATTTGCTCAAATCTTTGGCAAATTTTGAAATGCTGGTAGTTTACTATTGGAATAATAAATGTTCCATACATTTAGTAAAATATTAAACCCTGTTGTTATTTCTTAACACCAACAAATCTGCTCCAGAAAACATCCTCAAAACTTTCACATACTCTAACGAGTGAAGGAAACAGAGGTTAGATTTTCACATTGTTGTTAAATTTGAGCGGTTCATATCTGCAAATATACGCTTATGTTTATTTTTCTCAACAGTATATTTACGCGGAACTGGGTGTCTTTGTAAAGCAACTTTAAGTTTTTCTTAATTGAAGAGTCTTAAAGAATGGCAGAGTTTTAATATAGAAAGCTAACCTTGTACAAATAATATCTGCATTCATAACTACCCCAATGTAAATATAACACGGCCTGACAATTGTTTACCCTCTAGGAACTTCTTCGGTTCTATTATGAATTCAAGCACTTAAGGGCATAAACATGACAAACGACTCGTATTATACTAAAGATATTTTAAAAATCTATGTCAAAAGATTTCACAAGTCGATGTTAAAATCAGTATGAGAACGCAAAATGACATAGTTTAGCAGATTTGCCTTTCAATATATTCTGACATAATGAAGTTAACATCAACACGTTTAAATTAGTACCTCACCGCGATATGTGAACCATGAATACACCAATGACTAAATTCCATAATAAAACCTAAAATGAGTGATTTTTTAACACATTTGTTATACTTCATTGCTGTAAATTATATTTCTCTGGACACTATATAGACTCTGGTTAGACATGCAACAAATCTCTAGAGTAAAACTTGTCTTCTGCTTTACGAATGGTTAACAATATAATACAGTAAAACCTGGTTAATTTGGACAGCGTTGTGACTGACAAAATATGTTCGGATCAAGAAGGTGTCCTGATAACTCAGGCTATGAGTTATCAGGATTATGAGCAATAGAAAAGTTTTGTCCCTGTTCTGCATTTGTGCCCTCTATTGTTCCCTTTTCGCCTCATCCTTTATGCAAAAAGACAAGGCCATTCCGGTTTCGATCTCTATTATTCTCTGTGCGACATCTATTGTGACGTCACGTGTGACGTCATATTGAAGGTCATTCCTAGTCTTGAGTACTCAATAACAAACTATTGGGTTTCTGTAGATCAAAGGTTTTCCGTGTTAGGTTTTTTTTTTAGAATAATGTAAATGAGATTATAGTAAATGTAATCTATAATGTAGAATAAAGTGTGTATAAACAAATAAAAGACAAAACGTATTTCTTATTATCTACAATTATGAACATATAACGCTATAAATTTACTAGTACCGGTAACAGACCCATATTACAAGCTATAAACATATTTGGTAATGTCAAGACTGAATATTTATTAAAAATGTTCATTTATCAATATTATTATTAAGGAAAAGTATATTAATTTTTATTCACCATTTCACATGACTCAATGAAGGTTTTAAAATGATCATGTAATGAGTACTGCGTCTCCGAGTCGCTAAATTCTTTCCAGATCGCTGATGATTGCCTTCAGTTAACAGGTCAACAGTAGTGGCAAGCATCGTATCATCAAATATGCTCACATGGCAACAGTGATTGTGTTGAAACCACTTAGTCCAGATCATAAGGACGCCTTGAATTCTTAAATTCTATAACTGGGATGGTATCTTTAATGGTGTCATATAATGGCTACCAGGGTTTACATAATATGCAATTCGGCCAGGGCGTAAATCAATTTTGCCTTGCAGAACAATATCCTTTATAACCCAGTGTTCCTACTTCCGGCAGGTTCAGAGACTATTTTCAAGCCATGCTTTTGAAAATAAATCCTATCCTTCCATTCAGTGAATCGTTGACGTTCGATTGATAATATTATATTCAAAGCTAAAGCTTCAATACACACAAATAAATCAAAAGGTTTAATTAAAAACGCCTTTTTGTATCCCAGATATCGTTATCAATTTCTACTTTACTGTAACGAGACGTGCCTTTATGCTTTTTAATCGTAACGGATCGCTATAAAATTTCACTTGAAAGAAGTATTTCAAATGTGCACTTATTTCATTAATTCAAGAGGTTGTTTACTTACTCAAAAAACAACAACCAAAAGCCAAAAACAAAGCAAAACAAAAACAAAACAAACAAACAAACAACAAAGACAAAAACGAAAATAAAAAATGTGGATTTTAACTTTGAACATATTCTTGATATGTGCGCAAATTCTAATTGTATTGATAGATGCAGCATGGTTTCACAGACAGAGCAATGGTCACGTGTACTACTTTTCTGATATTGAGAAAACATGGGAACAAGCAAGACATATCTGTGAGAACAAAGACGCCTCACTCGTCACAGTTAACGATGATAATGAGAACAATTTTCTCTATAGCAAATTTAACGAAAACAAAGGTCATTGGATCGGGCTTCACTGTGCCAAAACTATAAATTTGTGTACTTCTGTCAGCGACTTAGAGTGGCACAGCAGTGAAACAACTAATTATGAAGGTGATTTCGGTGAGGAAATGGAGAGCGGTTGGACTGTTTCTGTATTTATTGATCTCAAAGACAAAAAATGGAAAATAAGTTATTCGGATGAAGCGTGGAAGCATTACATATGTGAGAAAGAAGATGGGTGTCAAAATGGCAACCCGTGTAAAAATGGTGGTACTTGTATTCCAGACAACACTGGTGGATCTTCGTGTAGGTGTAAGGACGATTTTACAGGCAACAAGTGTCAAAATAAAATAAACGACTGTGAATCACATGAATGTGTAAACGGTAATTGTGTTGATGGAACAAATGCTTATTCTTGTAACTGTAGAAACGGATATACTGGAAGGCTATGTGAGAGTGATATAGATGAATGCGCGATTTCTGAGAATTGTCAACATGGACATTGCTTCAATACAATTGGTAGTTACAGTTGTAACTGTTATGCTGGATATACTGGAAATAAATGTCATAACGATATAAATGAATGCAACCGTTACTCTCACTTATGTAAAAACGGTGCCACATGTGAGAACATTGATGGAAGCTATGAGTGCGCCTGTAAGGCAGGTTTTGAAGGTCACAACTGTTCAATTAACATAAACGAATGCGAATCGAATCCCTGTATGAATGAAGGTAACTGCACTGACGAAGTGAATGGATATCGTTGTGACTGTACTGAACAGTACACAGGAGCTCGATGCGATGAGGATATAGATGAGTGTTCCTTGACTATGTACTGTGGAAGCGGAAACTGTTTCAATACACATGGCGGCTTTACATGTGAATGTTCAAAGGGCTATGGTGGTGACTATTGTACTGATATTGACGAGTGCAAGAATAAAAATAAATGTAATTTAAACGGAAATTGTACAAACACTGAAGGTGGATATTTTTGCAACTGTTTTGAGGGATATGCTGATAAAGATGATTGCAGTGCAGAAAAAGACTCGTCAAAGCAAATTCAAGATGACGGTGAAATATTTAAGTTAAAGATAGCTTTATTCGCTGGATGTGGCATATTGTTTCTGTGTTTAGTGGTGTTTGTGAAGTTGGTGATTGACGACCGCATTTATCAACGCCGCATCAACGCTCGGGATCGCATCAGAGAAGACCAACAGAACGCTGATTCACAACAAAATACTACAAACACAGAAACTGATCAAGGCCCATGCTATTCCAACGCAGAAAATATTCCGAGTGCAAATACTTTCATGGCAGATAGTTTCGCAAATACAAGCGTGTGAGGCGGGATGTGACAAAAGTGAAACAGCTTTTAACGTGAAATGCACTTTCAAAACGCCAGCACGTCAAAATAATACAGTGGACACCGCATTTGGTCTGCCAAATCCCCTTAAGCTGCTAATGAATAGAACAGCAAAAGCAGGAAAAATAACTGTATAAATGCATTCATTTTTTACTTTTATGTTACATGACTTCTTTTATGTTACACTTATGCCTTTACAGAAACATTTTTGCATATCCAAGAAAAGAAGTGATATAGATTTTGGATGGATTCGTATCGATGTAAAATCGCTACTTATATAGTAAGTACATAGCTCGGAATTGTGGAATTATATTACACGGAGTCCCACTGTGATCACAAACGTGCTTTACTGTGTACATGAGGTTTATGCATTTTATTACTGGAAACTAATGTAAATTTTTAAAAGTAGAGGTAATTATGGCAAGGTGCCCTATGTATAAATTATGCTTATAATATGCAGAGTAATTTATATGCTATTAAATGTAACTAAAATCTTTCTTTTATGCTTAATGGTTTTATGTTGGAAAATATACCCATAAAAATAAACTGTTCTTTATCCATAAGTATTGTAGAGAATAACCTAAAACTTAACATGATATTGCGGTACAAAGGAAAGAATTGCTTTATAAAATCAGCTTAAAATTATTCAGTAGCATGAAAGTTGTGAATATTTTGGTACACCGAAGTAACTTCGGAAAAAATACTAAAACAAGCTTTTAAATTCAACTTAATATAAAATAAAGTCTTGATATATCGGAACACAAATGAGTGAAGACGCATCTATTGAACATCGCATTATCTGTCGATGTATCCGTCCATCGAGAAAATACATTTTTAGAGCAGTCCTAGTTATTGTCAGTTCGGAGCCATAATATCAAATTTATTTGGCATTAATAAAGTAATGTCACAAGATAAGCACAATTTGCTATGGTGCTAGTGATGATAAATAAAATTCTTTGATTGTATGTTGCATGCACAGAATATGGAGCGTTAATTGACACACTTAAATATTAACATAAGCACAGAACTGACGTTCTTTGAAAATGGGAACATTTTACTCCGAAATCGAAAACACATGTAAAGAATAATACCGCTACGACAAAATGACTGATGAAGTATTGATTACCTTAAATAACAACACCATAAAAGCAAAAATATCAAAATATGAATCGCTGACTAATTGTGCTAGAAGGAATCATTTTAAAAGGTACTCTCCAAGCGGAAGTGGCCACCGATAAAAGTGGCGATCACATTTTCGAATAACACACGTAAACGTCATTTAACGTCTTGCAGGACAAACTACCAGGGCAAAATTAACTTTTCAATCTGTGTCAGCAATTAGAAGTTATCATAAAATCAATGTTTGAAACTCCGAAATGCTACGTGAGTGATTAAAGGGTTAACTGACCATTCGAGTTGATTATTATATAATGTGTCATATATTTAATTAATTCATCGCCTTTCATAGAAGATTTGTCAAAATGCAAAATTAACTTTCCAATCTGTATCAGCAATTAGAAGTTATCATAAAATCAATGTTAGTAACTCCAAAATGATATGTGAGTGATTAAAGGGTTATCTGAACATTCGAGTTGATTATTATACAATTTGTCATATATTTAATTAATTCATCGCCTTTCATAGTACCGGGAGTTTCCGAAAAGAAGCCCCCATATAAAATTCCCAGGGCTCTTATTAGGAAACTGTTTCCCAATAGAAGCCCTGGGGCTTCTATTTGGAGTTAAAATAAAGACCTGACAAAAATCTTTTGCTAATAAAAGCTCCCCTTCTTCCCTGCAAGTCTTTTTACAACTCGTGTTTACTCGCAATGCAACCACGGTGCACTTAATCCTTTGATATGAGGCAGCCCCAAGACATGTTCTGTGTCTTTGCTTAATCCTGTGCTTCGCACAAGGCGAACAGACACACCCCCTCCCCACTGCCACCTCTACTCCGGAGTGTTACTGGAAATATAATCTGCTGAGTACTGAAACGGGCGGCGTGCTGTTGTCCCTCCTTCCCTGCACGTCTTTTTAGAACTCGTGTTTACTCGCGATGCAGACACGGTGCACTTAATCCTTTGATGTGAGGCAAACCGCTAGACACGTTATGCGTTCAGTAGCAGTCGTGTTTTACACAGGACACTTTACCAGACTTTTTTTAGTTACTGTTGTTTTTGTGTGTTTTGTTATTTTTGTGCGGATATCTGCAACATGTAGGGCTTTAATAAATGATGAATGGTAAATTTTCTTTTTTTTAAATAAAAACTTATCTACAACCTCCCCCCCCCCCCACAACCATCTAAAAATAGAAGCGCCGAGGCTCTAATTAAGAGACTGTTTCCTATTTGGTTTCTAAATGAGCGCGTGAAATTGACCAGTTACCAAATAGAAGCCCTGGGCTTTTTTCGGAAACCCCCGGTAGATTTGTCAAAAGGCTAAAAATTAAAAGTCACGTTAGCATCCTAATTACATAAAACTTTAAACTTGTAAGTTGCACGTGGTAATTGTATTACGAAAGTTTCTCTTTTTCACTTTTTTATTTTATCTATCGAGTTTTGTTTTACTTGTTGTCTTTGTCACCTATTGTTTTCCACACAACTTCCAAAAAAACAAAACCGGCTAGGAATTTGAAATCTATCATACGTAAAGTGCCTAATGGGATAGGGATGCACGCCAAAAATTGACTTGGAACATCATCTTCACCATCTTGGACTTTTCGAAGTGAAATATATATAAAAAAACTGTCGTGTCTACACTTTGACGCACAATATGCCACGAAACTCCCTATTTGCAAGGAACGTCGGGGTAATAAACGTTTAAATATATGACGTCACAGTGACATTTTAATATTCCATTTCTGAACGGATTAAATGCGGACGGTTTTGAAGAATAAATGCGGAAGATAAAAAAACAATTTAAAACGTCCCAACCACTCTAATACACCCATCATCCTGCCTAGCATTTTGTACCTGCTACGCCAAAAGAACAGGAGTACAGCTTCACTGGCCTGCAGTGACAAATACATTAACCTCAGGTGACCTCGCATAGCTCAAAGAATACTAGCGATTTAAGCAGTATACAGTTCTCTGTTGAAAATATCTTGAACGAGAATGTAAAATAATTAAGTTGTGCGCTTGATCAATATCCATTCTGTTATGTTTTAGCCCAGGTGACCTTTGACCAAACGGGCTGTACATATGATGTGGGCTGTTCCATCTGGTTGTCCCTCTATCAGCTTTGATTAAATGTTACTTTTCTTACATTTTTCATTAGTTTGACGGTTTCCACTCAGGTAGGAGTGCATGCTATTATTGATTTTGGGGACTAGCCACCTTTTCTCATTTTGGCCAATAGAAAACCAAATTTAATTAATTTACTTGGAATTGGGCATGAGAATAGTCAAGATGATGGGTAAAACAGTACTTTTCTGTTAAACTTTCTGAAATGTTTTGATGTGTGATTTTGGCTCGTTATGAGAAGACTCCATCAGACGTATTCTGCATTAGGCGAAACTAGGAATGCTCTAAACAAAGAATAAATATGAGTAAAGTATAATATTTCTAAGAAGAAAATTGACTCTAAAACATATTTTGAAAAATACACTTAAACCGGTAAGCGAACAAAGAATAATATATTAAGTTAATATTGTTGAGAATTTACTGAAGTACACCTGCTTATACATCTGCTTCTTAATTCTTGTTAAATACTTCTTTATTATGGAAACGAAGCTTTAATGTAGATATTAATATCAATTTTACCTTATTATCAAAACAAAACTTGAATTTTAATAATTAATATGATTGATGCTAAATAATAAATTACTGTGGGGACGTTTGTCTACCATGATCTACTACTTGAAGAACTCCATACTGTATTTACAGACTTGAAGTTATTCCCGTAACCCAATAAATTATATACAAATTATCACTACTTCATTCAAAACTGCATCGATTAATATATCCTGAATTTCACGAATGTCTTTGAATCCTAGAAATGTTAACCACTCTTTGTTCATTGCTTCACTATCACGAACATAAACGCTCATTTAGGGAGCTAATCCTGCTACTGATTTCAACGCTGTATTTACTCATGCATTCTAAATAAAGAGCCGTTCAACAACGGCACTTATCATGAGCACCAAAATCAGGTAAAGATAAGCTTATAAAATTGGTCAATTAGCTGGTTCCGTGTGATTTTACACACTAACCGATCATGGATCCAGTTTGCAGTTTCACTGTTTCTCTCGTTTTCTATGACACGTCTGGTTCTGTTTCTCAACTTGGAAGGGTCGTGCATGAACGGGTTGTCGGAATATCTCGAAACCCCACTGCTTCTTGGAAACTTGCTGTGCTTTTCTTGTTCTCGGTAGAGGTCACTTTGTAGGCCATGAAAGCCACCTTGTCGCAGCCCTCATCCTTTCAGGGCAGTTCTCGTGTTTAGTTGCTGGATATTGATATGCACTAAATTTATGGGGCCAACGAATGTCTCACGTTATGATGGTAGTTACACATGTTACTCATGTGTCTATGTGGGTGTTTTAGATACATACCTTTCTTGAATTTTAGATATCTTAAAATGGAACCTCGGAAATAACACCGCTAATAGGACTGAAGTACAGTGGTTCCATTTTCATTTTGATTCTATTTAGTGAGCTCTTGAAAATACCAAATATCATCATATCAGTAAATCGGTCAACAACATATTAAGTATATTCGAAATTTTAAAATTACAGATTTCGTAGACTTTAAAAAACAAGTTTTAGATATCAAAATTATTATTTTTGGCATTTTACTTTAATTTTATGAAAATCGTAATTATGTTTTTCTCGCTCGTGCATTCGTTTATGCGTTATATATGGCCTTACAGCTAATAAAATTATAATATGTATCGCATTTTTAAAATGTTTGTCGCTTCGCGCATTTTGAAAAAAAATATGAAAAATTCGGTATTTGCTAGTTTTACGATTCTTTAAAATGGTCTTGGACACATTAAAATTTGTATCAAAATGTATCTCTTCCCATGATTTTCAATGGACTGTTCCGAAAGTTTCTTAAGTTTGTGCGCATAGGCTTTTGCTTTCCGTAGCGATTCTGAAACTTCACAGGAAAGTTTATTAGGGTAGTGTGCATGGACTTTTGCTTTCCTTTTCGATTCTCTAATTTTTATTTTTTGGTAGATATTTTCATCAATATAATATAATTATGCAACATGTATGGTTGATATGTGTTCATGAATCAATGCAAAGCTGAATGCGGCTTGTGCCTTCCTGTGATTATCGAAAAACAGCAAAATCTCTCCATGATGACGCCTTTATGGACCAGCTTTATGATGCCCATTTTACATAAGTGTACAACTGTCAAAGGTTGTTCACTAAGTTAAGTATATGTATATCCATGTTTGAATTGCTATATTGCATCATAGCATCAATATCCACACTAAATAAGACTGACGCGTTTTATTTGAATTTACGTGTTGACTAACTAGGATGGCAAGTGCAGCGCCCTTTCAAGGTCAGGATGAGTTTCAACTAGAATGGTAAGCGACATATAACTTCTCACGCAGGTCACAAAAACATCATAGACCGGCTGGTGCACCCTGACATTGTTGGCCATGCTGAATGGGGTTTATTTTTTTTAACAAAATTGTCGGTATACTTTTAGAGCATAACCATTTAAAAAAAATCAGCACGAAAGATGAGTGCACATATCAATAAGTACCCACCCGAAATAATGTTTCTCTTTTGAATTTGCCTTGCTTACCAAGACTGGTCAGTGCACGCTTACATTAAGTTCATAACGCATAGCAACTAATATGGCTAAATAACGTCATTATCAATGTACACTTAGTATGGCTTGTGTATTTTTTACGCTTGCATATACCCCAAGTGACATCATTATTGCAAAGTCACAATTAATCAGACCATCATAATTAAAAGTAAATATGATGGTCTTTGATTCTTAGCATCAATGACTACTTTAAATAGCTTTTATAAATTGCATCTTCTCAACATCTAATAACGTTTGCCAACTGTTACATCAAGACCATCATAGAATATAATTAGAATGGCCTGAGTTTCTCAGGAACAATGACTATATTAAAGATGTTTCATGAGCTGCATAATAGCAAGCCTACTTTCAAATCAGGGACGTTGTAAAAATCAACCACGTGAGTGCACCACTCTAGTTGATGTTTTGATGTTTTGAATGTAAGTACCCAAACCAAATACGCCTTGTGTCTTCCTTTTAATTTGATATACTTTCTAAAACGAATGGCCATAGCACTTTTACCCCACAGTTATAATGACAGCAACAGACAAGGCAAGAGCACCTCGTCATCAAGGACCATACTTAAAACGGCGTATTGAGTTTGTATGTTCACCAAGTTCAGTGGCTAGTCCAGCGTCACATTAAGGCCACAATAAGCACCAACAAAAATGGTTCATACATCAGAACGTCAACCACTATACTAAATAGGCTTATGCATTCTTTTTAAGTCTATATTCAAAAACTAGCAGAGCACAGCACAGGCTACTAGATACATCAACTAGAGTGTCCAGTGCACCTTAACGTAAGTATCCCCACAAAAACGGATTATTGCTTGCTTTTGAGTTTTTATGAGTGTTTTTGCGTTCTTTAAGTTACATTCTTTCAGACTAGAATGATCTGTGTGCTTTAGTATCATAATCATTTGAAACACAAGTGGAATGTCAGTGAATCTAAGAATAAGTATTCACATCAAATATGTATTATGTTTCCTTTCGGATCTGTATGTTTCTTAAAATTAAAAGCTTGTAGTGTCAGCCCTGAAAAATCGGCTCAACTGACCTATTGAACCCGTTGAAAATAGCATCCGTAGGTTCTGATTTAGAGCCACTATGCCTACCACGATCTCTGTCAAAGTCTAATCAGGAGTTAATCATAGATTTTTATGAATCTGACAAAAAAAATCACAGTAACACATCACAGTTACACAGTAGTTACTATCTCTGGGAGATGTCAGTTCTAGACATGAGAAGCTATTTGCGTTTTAAAAGCTGATCAGTTAATCACAAAACCAGTACAATGCTTTAATATTTGATTACTCGAACTGCCACAACTCCGAGTATGCTATGGCTCGAACAGATGATATAAGAGATCAACTGTTACTATTAAATCTGGTACATAGATTTTCTGTTTCAGTTTATATCTATCGGAATAATTGGCATTTAATTGTCCCAAAATAAATATCTTGCTACTTCTTGAACTGCTTCTCCATCTGCGCTATTTGAGCCGTGTATGTCCGCGCCTGCAAAAAAAAAATAAATAAATAAAAAAAGAAAGAAATAAAGAAAGAAAGAAAAGGAATAAAGAAAGCAGTTATGATGACTCCGGTGGGATCTTTCTATCGTGAGAAATCGATTGAATGTTAATTGACGCAGGTGGAGGGAGGGAGGTGGAAGGAGCGGGACCGTAGCTCCGTGAAGCATGAAAAATGAATACTTGGGGTCCATATTTCAGAAGGCTTACACCAACCAACAACGTTACTTTATTATGCCCTGAAGAGAGGAGAAAGATCTTTGGGTTTTTATCCCTTTCGTTCTCTTCAAATTCCATCCAAATTGGAACGGAGTTTATAAAAAGATAAAAGAAATGTGCAACAAAACAGCGTCTACCTTTTCTGCAGCCTCAGGCTCGGAGCTGAAATCGTCACCCAATTTCTGCAATTCCAGTTTCGCATCTTTGAGGCGACCTTGCATTAGCAGTAATATCACCAACTGAAAGTAGATGCCAATTCTTGTACGGCTGCAACGATGCTGATATTTGTCTTTATTCTCATTTTCACGGTCACTCTGGTGTTTTTTTTCTCTTTTTTTTCTTTTCTTTTTTTTTTTTTTGGGGGGGGGGGGGGAGGGGTATCTAGTCTGGTGGTAATTTTTCACTGAATCAAATGGTATACTTTTTGCTAGAATCACATTTTTTCAGCAGCTGGACCTAATGAAGCGCAAGTGCTCATTGACTCAAATTTCATGCGCATATGGTTTAAACGGAAATGCGGGTATATCACCTACAATTGGCATTTCCTTCATACTTTCACAGTTTAATGCTTTAAGGGTATATATTCAGAAATTGAAAAGAAAAAGGGGGGTCACCGATGTTATAAGAGAAATAAAGACACTGAAAAGTCGCGTACTTTTACTATAGAAACCATTGGGAAAACCAAGAAATTTCAATCAAAATGCAAAATTCACACATAATCACAATTGACAATTGCCTCATTTTTTTCCTGTTTGAAGAACACGTCATACGAAATGTTTTAAGCAAATAAAAAATATATGTCACCGTATCAATAAGAGAATTATACAATCTTTTTGACAAAATCCCATTGACTCAATGGATAAGTGGTGAAAACAGTGTACTATGATTTTAATGGACAATATATCAACACATGCCCTTCTAGGAACAAAATATCAATACATACCATTTCTGGACACGACCCTATTTGTCTTTGAAAAGAATTTTTTTTAACAAGACGCATTTAGTAGTTATTTATACTGTGTAAACATGGATTCAAACTCAGCGATATTCAATGTAATGCGCATTTCGATCGCTAGATGGCGCAGAGATACCCGCATTTCACTTTAAGAAAATTTGTACAACTTTAGCAATTTTTACAACTTAACAACCTTGTTTCTCATTTCCCGGCCGGGTCACTAAAACAGCAAAATAAATAGATAAATAACTAAAGTGGTCCGGCCTGGTCTAATAAATTTCGGGCAAAAAAATTGACCGGCCGGGTGTACAAAATTTAAAAATAGAAAACATTTACCTGGAAGGTAAAAACTCTGAATATGACCTTTGGAAGTTAAGAAATTTTTAGTTCGCATTTTTATGCAAATCACACTTTCAGGGCTTAAAAATTACTTAAAAATTAATAGCGTAAGTGTTAATCATAAAGACATTTTATAAAGCCGTATTTTGTGAGAAAAAACGAATAAAGAATTTTCGCCAATCCCAGGCCATCAAAATTTTCAAAATCAAGAAAAGTTTGTCCCCGACCAGGTCAAATTTTTCAAAAATTTCGATGAGAAACAGGACTCTTTTTCTTCCTGGCCTAAATGTGATCGACATAAGTATTTCTTAGCTCATAAAGTGATTATGTAGTGAATTTTAAGGCAAATGCGTAAAGACATACAGTAATACCGCAAACGTGAGTCAGGCGAGTGTGGTTAGGAATACCGCACACGCGAGTCAGGGGGTGTGGTTAGGAATACCGCACACGTGAGTCAGGCGGGTGTAGTTAGGAATACCGCACACGTGAGTCAGGTGGGTGTGGTTAGGAATACCGCACACGTGAGTCAGACGGGTACGGTTGGGAATGCAGCACACCTGAGTCAGGCAGGTGTGGTTGGGAATACCGCACACGTGAGTCAGACGGGTACCGTGTGGTTGGGAATGCAGCACACCTGAGTCAGGCAGGTGTGGTTGGGAATACCGCACACGTGAGTCAGACTGGTACCGTGTGGTTGGGAATGCAGCACACCTGAGTCAGGCAGGTGTGGTTGGGAATACCGCACACGTGAGTCAGACGGGTGTGGTTGGGAATGCAGCACACCTGAGTCAGGCGGGTGTTGTTGGGAATGCAGCACACCTGAGTCAGGCAGGTGTGGTCGGGAATGCAGCACACCTGAGTCAGGCAGGTATGTTTGGGAATACCGCACACGTGAGTCAGACGGGTGTGGTTGGGAATGCAGCAGACCTGAGTCAGGCGGGTGTGGTTGGGAATGCAGCACACCTGAGTCAGGCAGGTGTGGTTGGGAATGCAGCACACCTGAGTCAGACGGGTGAGTTTGGGAATGCAGCACACCTGAGTCAGACGGGGGAGGTTGGGAATACCGCACACCTGAGTCAGACGGGTGTCTTTAGGAATAGCGCACACGTGAGTCAGGCGGGTGTGGTTAGGAATACCGCACACCTGAGTCAGACGGGTGTGGTTGGGAATGCAGCACACGTGAGTCAGGCGGGTGTGGTTAGGAGTGAAGGCCATACCTTGTCTTGATATTGCCACTGCTTAGGATTCAGTTTTATTGCCCGGCGGAAGCATTCTGTGGCTTTTGAAAACTGCTCCTTCTCATAATGAAGCATCGCTAAATCGCGCTCGATGAACTGCAACACAATAGACGAGTGCGGGGCGAAATGCCGACACTTCAAGTGAGAATAACAGTGAGTATGTGAAAACAATGGGGCTGTCCATTTAATATCTACTCCTTCCAGTCCGGGGACTACGCCGTATGCGTGTCCGAAAATCGCGGAGATAGGAGCGGGGGTGGGGGGGGGGGGATTTTCAGGCCAGGCGTGGTCCGCGCAGAGTACCAATTTCGTCAAAACGGGATGACGTAATTTTCATTCAATACCCCGTGGTTCCCACAAAAGGACGTTTCTTTGCACCTACACTCCGCTTCCAACAAAAAGAGAAATCCAAAAACTTCAAAACATACATTTCAAATTTTCGTTGTTTGATTGCAGTAACTTTCGTCCTAAATTTGATAACCAGGGTGTTTTACATTAAATGTGATACTCTGCTTTTAGGGGATGAAATTTACTAGAGTATCCATGTTTAGCTTAAAAAGCGGGCATTTTTTAAGCTTGGCACCCAGAGTTTATAGGTCATTTTAAAAGATCATGGACAGGAGTGGTAACCAATTTCTACTTCAGTGCCCGTCAGGATTTCTTGTTCCTAAAAAATGAGAATTTCGGGGAAAATCAACCAAGCCTAGTTTCATACATACTTCAGGGTGCTGGATTTTAGTCCTCCAGCTTTCCAGTATGGCTATCGCCCCATCTTGCCAACCCGCTTCTACGCACTTGTTCGCGCACTGGCACACAAGTCTTTCTTTGTCGGCCGCGTTTTTCAAGCAATTTTGTAACTGTACGTCCAACTCACCAAGCTTCCTAGCTGGTATACAATCTAGTTCAATCTCAGCGAGAAGTAATTCTTCGCTTTCAGGAAACCTTAATACGTAGGAAAATGTTGGAGTAAGATTAACCGAACAACACATGCAAAGCTTCTAGGTTTTACCAAATATCAGTTGCAATTAAATTATAGCGACTTTTCCAGCTGATTGTGCGACAACATTGAAACAGCCAGCCCTAGGAAGTGGCACACTAAGTCAACTCTAAATTTGTTTTTAATTACTATTCGCAAAAACGAATATTTTTGAAGCGCGTGATTTTATTCAAAGGCTTTGATGCATAAATGATGCATGCTGAAATGTAATGACCCATGCCTTCGTGGGATATGTCATATTATCAAAACTAAAACGTCGTGAACCATGCGATTTAAAATATACACTTTACCTTTTTAAGGCGCTCTCCAAAGACATGGAAGCTGTGATCTCCTTGGGAGATATAGCCCCGGTTTGCTTCAATTTTTGCAACAGTAAGAAGTGTTCTGGCTCCACAAACTTGCTTGCTAGTAAGAGTTTTAGAATCTGGATTGAAGAAAATGAATTCCTGTTATCTTTTTATTAAATTCTATGCATTGCTAAACTTATAAACTTCTCCCAACAACCATTATCAACTGTAGTCTTTGAGGACAAATTTTGAAAATTTTTGTCGTAATCACTCGAAGGTTCTACGAATGCTTAAGATGTTGTTTGTCTGAAAACTGGAGAGAACTTGTTTTAAGGCGTTTACATTTACCTTTAATGCGTCTTGGTACTTTTCATGTTCAACTGCATAGCGGCATATACTGTCATGGTTGAATCCAAACATTGATTCAAATTTGTCTTCAATAGCATCAACTTCAGAATGTTAATAAATAAAACAGCATTGGACATATATTTCTTTTAAGCTGGTGGAAAATCTGCAGGTATGCAGACTAGCTTTGATATATATGCATCTGTAAAACGTTCGACTTCATGTATTCCATTTGGAATATTCTTCCTGTCTAAAGTTAGGCGTTTATTTTTTTGTAAATAAGAGCCGTGGTTTCATAATCCGATAACCAGGGGTGTTTTTGGTTTTTAATTTACGGCAGAAATGTTAAAGATAACATCTGCTCACTTGCAGCACTTTGAAACAATTTTTGATTAGCATGCAGCAGTGCAGTATACGTCTACTTACATATTGCCCAATAGGTATCGTATGCCTCCCTCCAGTTTTTCTGATAAATCAGAGCCATTATTAAATTGTCATAACATATCAGCATGTTGTGACTGGTGGAGGCTTTATCGCCCAGAAACTGAAAGGGATGCAACAGAAAATCTAATTAACAAAGTAAAAATGTGAACGAAAAATTTGTCATAGGTTTTTCTTTTCGACAATGGAATGACAATTTTTCAGTAACTGTGCCTAAAACTGTTGCTTCTAAATTTCTAGAACCGGTTGTTGGCTACTGATCTTGACCAAAAGCTGCAAATTTCGAATAAATTAACAAAAATGCTTCGGATATAGAAGTAAATATTTAATTAAATTATACCTTGTGGATTTCAAGTGCTTTGTTTAAATGTTCGACCATGCCTTTTAAATCGTCGCGGTCTTTGGCCAGATTGGCCATGTTGAAGTACACGATGGCCACATCACGATGGTTGTCTCCTAGCACCGCCTTGCTGATCTCCATGGCCCTGGCGTATACATAAACACGTCCAGCAAAAAAGAGGCGAACTCGAACTGTGTCATTGAATATTTTTGAGTGCATTTAGGCGCCAGACACAAAGTGGCATCATCAGTGATTTGTGTAGAAATGTGCGAAGTAGATGAGTGACAAAACGCACATTGTACACAGAATCACCACATTGTACACATAAGCACTAAATTGTACACAGAATCACCACGTTGCACACAGAACCACCACATTGTACTCACTACATTGCCATACAGTTTAAACATATCAAAATTCCTTATCTTGACAAATAGAATAACATTCCACACGACTCGAAAAGAAGTTCATTACACTTTGATATTTTATTCCTTTTGATCGATTTGAAAACTTAATGACGAAAAAATTGGATCACTTGTCAAGGCAGCGTTTGGCTTGGTCGAAGCTCCAAAGTTTCCTGTAGCACAGGCTGAGGGACGTGTAGGAGTTGGACATCTCAATGCTAAGCAGGCCTGCTTCCAACTTTTCCTCCTCCTAAACAAAAATAGTCCCAGCTAAATCTTTGTGGTGAAAATATATGTACGTTTACCGAACACTGTTTTAAGAAATAAAACTGACTGATCACCTTCAAATTCTGAAGAAGCCTCTTCAGTGTATCTCTCCGGTTAGGGAGGAACTATTTTTCAATGACGTATCTCGGGGGGGGGGGGGGGGAGTAGGGGGGTTTTCACATAACTTGTAAGCTTTTATTTGTTATCCGATAAGGAGGAAAGGTGCATTATTCTTGCCTTGATTAGGTATTCGTACCTTGATTAAGTATTCTTACCTTGATTAAGTATTCGTACATTGATTAACTGTTCCTACCTACTTATTCATTGATTAAGTATTCTTACCGTGATTAAGGATTCGTACACTAATTAAGTATTCTTACCTTGATTAAGTTTTCGTACACTGATTACGTATTCTTACCTTGATTAAGTACAGTGATTAAGTATTCTTAGCTTGATTAAGTATTCGTATAGTGATTAAATATTCGTACACTGATTTAGTATTCTTACCTTGATTAAGTATTCGTACACTGATTAAGTATTCGTACCTTGATTAAGCATTCGTACACTGATTAAGTATTCGTACCTTGATTAAATAGGCTTACCTTGATGAAGTATTCGTACACTGATTAAGTATTCTTACCTTGATTGAGTATTCTTACTTTGATTAAGTATTCGTACATCTCCGCGCTTTCCTTGAAACTCCCGCGCTTGAATTTTATTTCAGCCAGCACTTTCATGGATTGTTTGATATTTATAATTTCTGTGGCGTTAACTGCAAATAACTTCTTATGAATATCTTGGGATGTCATCAGATATTGCTCAGCCTAAAATATTATGAGAAGAAATTGTGATATTTGTTTTAAATATGGTGGGATTTAGTAAAATCAATTCAAAGATCAACAAAATCTATGGACTTTGCGAGAAGTTCAAACAATAATTAAAAAATAGTTCAACATTCACTCCAATTTAGAACCCCCAGGGAAAAAAGTACAGATAATATTTATCTGCCCACATAAACTATTGCGAAACGTATGAGGAGCAGCGGTCTTTTTTTTTTTTTTTCATTGAAGACGGCAAGCCCAGAGGTGGAATTAGATGGAATATAGCCGTAACAACACTCGTACAGAATTTAACCGTCATTCTACAAAATGTTCTACAACTGTACTGTTTCGAAAATCGGACTGTTTAATGGCTTACAGTAGCACAGAAGATCACCGCGGAGAGATATAGGGTGGGTTTATCAGAATGGGTATGCGCCTCTCTCCCGCAAGCCTAACATGGGAAACCAGCGCCAGTATCAGTATTCAGTAATGTGGCTCAAACTCAAACTTACGCTCAAACTATAAATATGTAGTATGAGTTTCACTCATTAACAAGTAAAAACTTAAGCTCTAAATGAGTGTAGACTATAAAGTGGCTTAAAATTAAGTAAAGCCAAGTAAGATAGCTAGCGAACTTTTTCTACATATGTCTAAAGTACTGTTTGTCTCGTGTTAAGGGGAATTTCGACACTGAAAAGCATATTTTGAGCAATTCTCAAGTGAGTTCGAAACTCATATTTCAGACTCAATTTGAGTATGAGCTTGAGCTAAGTTACTAATACCGGCGCAGGTGTCGAGAAAGTCGGTTATTACATTTAACAAGCAAAACGTTCTCACAGCCTTATTATTCTGAAGATCGAGCTTTGAAGTTAAGAGGAGAAAGGCACAGTCTAAAGTCCAAAGTCGGTATCCTTTATACAAGAGATTTACATGTGGGAAAAAACAGTATATAATCGTAGGAGCAAAGATGTAAGCTTGCCTGTGTGAGCTGTCCGCATTGTACGCTCACAACCCCCATGCTGTGGTAAACCGCTGCTAGCATGGACATCACCTCAGCCGGGAATTCGTTCTCCCTGTATAACATCAAAGACCACAAACCACTATAATTAATGGTCTCTGATAACATTATAAACTAGAGCAGCCAATGACTGGTGTATCATCCTCACGATGCTACGGTACGGCAATGATAAACGTTGCTTGTACTCTGAGCTAGACTAGCCTAGCTCACATACTGATCTCCACGATAATGTTCCACTTGTATCGTAAACTAAAAGAAGTGCATATAATGTTCACTGAAAGTCGATTTGAAAATCGATCACTTAGAACAGTGACATGAGTTATCGATTGTTAACTGTGAAAAATTCGTGTACCGCGACCTGGAGTCGAACCAGCAACCCTGTGAGTATCAGTCCAGAACTCAACTACTGAATTACGGCCTCCGTTCTTCATTGTAACGAACTGTAAATGGTGAAGATGTTACTTTTAAGCCGGTAAAAAATCGATGCAATTTTGCTAAATATATACTAAGCGATGACTCACTTGTATTTGCCCTGGATCAGATCCAGAAAAGATTGGTTTGCTTCTAAGGATTTCTCACATTCCATGTTTTCACAATACGTCTGCCCTAGCCTCATGTACACCTTGATATTGTTGTGGAAATGCTCCTCGGCGTTTAGTTTCTGAGCTGGAGGACTTGCCTATATAAGGAATGCGTTCAGTCTTCAGCCATCGACCACTTAGAAGTGATAGCTGTTAATTTTTTTTTAACTCAATGGTATCTTTTTCAGAGTAACTTACATGTTAGATAACGTTGTATGTACAGAATTCATTGCAAAATAATCGATGCGACAAAGAATAGAAACAAATTTTAATTATGCGTTTCTGATAATATGGAGCGTGAATTATTGTTTGTTTTCAGGAAAAAAATTGTTTTTCGATGAGACCAAGTTTCTTGTGCATTTTTAAAAAAAGAAAATTGACCCAATCGGTAAGAACTTTTCAATAACGATTTGAACAATTACGTTACCAGAATGGTTTTGATGTAGAGTAAATTTTTCTTTTGTGCTTGAAGAAAATCAGCGAAGACCAAGAATTCTTGAAAACACCACAAATTCTCCAACATCTGAAATTCACATTATCATATTCCCATTCCTACAACTTTTCAGCCAGTAATATTTAAAAGGAATACAAAGTAACGCCCACGACATAGTCATTGTCTTGTCTTTTCAAATCCGATGGAGTAACTCATCAAATGGATTAAATACCAGCTGCTTAAAATTTAAAAAATAGAAGAAGAAGAGGAAGAAGAAGAAGAAGAAGAAGAAGAAGAATAAGAAGAAGAAGAAGAAGAAGAAGAAGAAGAAAAAAAAGAAGAAGAAGAAGAAAAAGAAATTAGAGGCCTTAACTGGTTTCTAAATAACTGACAAAAGAAGAATCAAATAAACTTATAAAACAGGCATTTTGAAATTAGAGCGCCAATACAACCGTTAACATGGCGTTGCCTTTGTCCTTTTCCGCCTGTTGTTTGAACGTTCCGTGAAACAGTTGTAGAAGGCTATGCTGATCGTGGCCTAACCACTGCACGTACTCAAACAAATACGCCTCTTGTTTTCCTCTACAAGGAACAAAAATACTCTAAAAATAGAGTAACTGCCCCCCTCCCTCGCACACACATAGAAAACCATGTTATAAAAAATAAGTCGCTGAAACTTACTTCCTGTTACTCAGTGGCAACGAAGCAGTCAAAATCACCCACGCCAGGATATACAATCGAATTGAAATAAATATAAATTCTGAACGAATTGAATATACAGCAAATATATTTTTCAAGGATTTTATGATAACATAGTAGCCTAACCACTGCGTTCTACTCACTCGACAAAAGTCTTGAAGTAGGTGGGCGTCGTTATGACCTGCTGCAGCACCTTGCTATTCCCGCTTGCGTGTGCCGCCCACAAGACCTCCTTTAGTAAGTGCTTGGGCAATTTCTTCCCCACGCTCTGAAGGATGAATATGAATGACAGCATTCAACAGCGAAAATTAAAGATTAAAACATTAACTTTGAGTTAAAAGAAATTAAATTAAAATTTAAATTTAACAAAAGATTGTTCGACGACGCTTTGATAAGTTAAAATATGCTTCAATTAAAATAAACAAATAAATAAATAAAAGTAATTGAAATATAAAGAAAACCTTTTTTATAACATCCATGTAATACTGAACTTGTTTCTCAATATGGGCCTTCCTGAAGAAGCAAAGAAAAATTATCAAATAAAAAGAGAATGATAAATTCAACCATAAAATTATACACATTATACACAAGAAAAATTATCCAATAAAAAGAGAATGGTAAATTCAACCATAAAATTATACACATTATAAACAAGAAAAATTATCAAATAAAAAGAGAATGGTAAATTCAACAATAAAATTATACACATTAAACTGAAGTTCAAGCATATCTCATTCCATATGAATACTCGCAGCTATATCCATAAGCATAAATATAAGCCAGGTAAATACCAGCGATAAAAGCCATGACAAGGATGGAGTTGACATTCTGGACCTCACTCCGAGTGATTATATATAACTTAAAATTCTGAGCCAGCAAGAAAGAAGCTATTTGCATTGGCTACTCTCTCTCTCCCTATCTGTTTAGCCATGAATTTTAATGTTTATATTTTCTCCGTAAAACTCTATCAAAAATTTAATTTCGCCATTTAATTGGCATACAATATGCCCCTTCGCTACGCAGTGAACACGACAACATCTAAGCAATGTTTGTTTCAGATGGCGACTTCTATAGTCTAATTTCCAACATGCCTAAGCCTAAACGATTATTCAAAATATCAGAATTAGAAGGGCGTGGATATTTCCATTGCTAACTTTTAAAAAATATACAAAATATGGCCTCATGTATATTCTAAGACATGGTATAACCGAAATTGTTTTTAGTAATCAGCCATTATTTCTTAGGGAAGTCGCAGTCTCCATTCTACACAGTGACCTTCCCCCATGTTTATACAACGCCAGCCTCCCCATATCTATCCAACCTCGAATCCTTGGCTTAGGGGAGAAACGTGCTTTTGGCTTTCATTAAACAACCAAATCCCGACGTTGATCCAACCACGGTTCGCGACGTCTATACAACGTCTGTCGAATTACCCACTTACTTTGTTTTCTCGTTCTTAATATAGCGGTTATAAATTGCTTGATCCAGCTCAACATGGGCTATTCTGAAAAAAGAAAAATAACTAAATTGTTTTATTTATTATTTTTATTTGAGCCATTTCCTTTTTTGAACATGTTATCTAATCAAAATCAACGTAAATAAAACATTAAAAAGAATAAGAAATCCGTTTATGCCCAGACTATGAGAGATTATACGACACCGAACGATTTCTTGCACAACGAGTAGTGTAGTGTTTGTTAATCGTACCGCAGAAAGCCCTGGCGAGATATGGTGTATTTCTCCAGCCCATAGTAAAGAGGAGGCCACAGGTTCTGGGGTATTTCTAGCATCTCAATCAGTTCCGTTTCTTGTAAGCCCAGTCTGCTAACCCGCAGCGCACACACAACCTGGCGACAAAAGGTTCAAACTAACAAAGAGGATGAATACAGCTGTACATTGAATATTTTCTTGTCATTTGACCACAGAATCTCCAGGTGTACCTTTAATTAAACAGAGATTAAGTATGCAGACTTGCTTAAAATGCTTGAGTCGAAGCAGAAAAAAAAACTAAAATATTCGATTAATTTATAGAGCTAAAACACAAATAACAAATGAAGATCTGAGAAATACCATGGGACGCCATTTTCTGAAAATTCTGGTTGAATATAGAAAGTGAGCAGGTAAATATATATGTTTACAAGAGGTTTATAGACACAGACCTGTTCGACTAAGTTACTCGTATGCTTATACTCCTTGCTGTTATAATCGATCTCTAGCCGCTCCAGATACTTCTCAAAAAGCTCTACTGAGCTAAAAAATAAAAAGAAAAGATTTATAGACGCACGTTGATACATATTCCGTCATATTCTGCATCCGCGCAGTTTTAAAAGGTAAGAATTGCATCGCTATATAACAGTGCTAAAACACGACTCATATGTGCGCTATATAACAGTGCTAAAACGCGACTCATGTGATATCGTAGTGAACCATCTCTTATATATATTTGTACACAAATTCATCAAAAAAATGGCAAACTTAACTTTGTTGGGATCTATAGCCCTTGGAAACTTTGACATTTTTGCAATTTTTTTTAACTATACGAAGAACTCACCTCTTGCATGACACGAGGGATTTTATCTTATGGTCAAGCTCCCGGAAGTTCCCAAACATGCATAATTCCTTTCAAAATAATTGAAGAAAACATAAAAACATGTCTATTTGCAGTGTGCTCCATTATTTCGGTGGCGAACCTCGACATAATGGGCACCCTTTGAACTAAAGATTGAGCAAGCGTTGTTTTACATACACCGGTATCTCTTGATGGAAGTTTAGTTTAAACAAGAACGTCCAAGGATAGTGAGACCAGCCGAGACCTAATCAATGAAAACGAAACAACCAATTAAAGGGGAAATCTCAAAAGTTTCGTCATTTTTTTCCTGTCGATCGGACCGGCGTCCTTATATTTTGCGACAATCAGAGATTTGTGAGTCAGCTACAAAGCATTATAAAACTATTAATAAATAGTTTTATTAACTATATCTTTCATTTTTAAACGTGTCCACTAAAGGAGGTTACTACAGCTACGGATATGCGGTCCAAATAATTTATCTCTCACCATTTTCAAAGGGACATGAAAAGTCAGAAATAGTTTATTTTTAAATAATTTTAGCGAAACAGACAAAAAAATAATAAATGAAAAACAAAAAGGTAGATTTTAATTGAGAACCAAATAGGATAATCTCACCATAGTGTTAAGGGATATAATGAATTGGAGGGGAATGGAAAACGTCGTCTTATAGACATTGAGGTCACAAAAAATTATGAACTTGATCGTCGCATGACTCAAATGAAGACAATGACAGGCCTTTCAAAAAAAAAAAAAAAAAAAAAAAAAAAAAGCCAAAATAAGGTCGTAAAACGTTTGCAGTGTGGTCATTGAGCAAGTATTTTGCCCGACAACTTTCGGGAAAAGTGACTGTTGATAAGTTTACTTTTTTGGCATGACCTAAGTGCGGTGAGTACATTGGCGGACAGGCCGACATAGCCTCTCACAGTGCAGCTCTCCGAACATCGGCACAACGTCTCTTTACCAATGTTTATATAATGTCTCTTTTCTGCTGTCTATCCAACGTCGCTCCACCAATGTTTCTGCGACGTCGACAGTATGTGCTGTTTCATTTTCGTATCTCCCGACCTTGATTCGTTTATACGACGTCTTTACAATTTTGGTATATTTACTGGAATATTATAATGGTTTCATCTCCATTAAAAGTTTTCGCTAACAACGGTTTTACTTTTTTTAACTTTTGAAAATATGGGAAAATATACAATGTGTGACAAAATAATTGATCACCTCTAAGACGATGTCTAGAAAAAGCGGATTAGCAGTTCCAGTTGCCTTGACAACAGCATCCATTTGTGACGTCGACAGTGTCTTACCTCGCAGACCCAACGCTTCCTGAAATTAGGAAGAAAAGCGAATTGAATCTAGAAAACTCTCCAACACTGAGGAAAAAAAACAGCCTTTTAACGTTGGACAGAACTTATTTTGAGGGGTTTATTTATGAGCCTTGTGGTTCTTGAAACACAGATAAAGATGATATACATGGCCAGTAAGAAATTGTATTCTTGAAAATGATTTTGATTTTTTTTAGTACATATTTCCTATTCTCAGTTGCCATATCATGGTTTGGGACATCACATAAACAGGACACTGGATGGGACAGGTTTCGCTGTTCAATTACTGAATTAAACATATGAAATGATTGCTTTCCATTAAAGAGGATTTGGCTGATCTTAGTAAAATATATACATATACACCTTGCACATTTTCTGCTGTTGCACTAAGGACAAAGGTTCCATGCTTAATTCCACAAATTTGGTTTTCTCCTGTAACACATTTAAGTGCTTCCGGTCGGCCATGTTTGTAGAAATAACCAGTGAGCAACCATTCGGGAAATTCGACGGTACCCAAAATAAAGGCTGAAATTAAACACCATTGTGTGACAGAAACCCAGCACCACTGGTTGAAAAAGCACGTATTTGTACGTATCAATGTGTGTTTTACTTTATACAAACCGGTGCTCATATTTTTCAGGGCTAGGAACGTATAATATTCCTAGATTTTATCTTGCCTTGAAATGAGTGTACTTATAAGGGAATTTCTCCCACATGGGTATTTATTTGCCAACAGCCGACTATAATACATTACAAGACGAAAATAATACATACTCATGAGTAAAGCCATTTGAAGAGAAAGAAACCACAGCATTCCTTTACCCACCTGCACTATTTTTTCATGACCACCATAGTTGATTTTATCGAGCCCTGCTAAAAGAATGACTACTTTTCTTTTCGCTGCTGCATACTCTTGCATTAACTGGACCCACTTCTGTGCCAATTTAGCATCATCCAAGTTTCCATATTGCAGTTCTAATTTGCTCCAAAAATCAGATTTTTCTTTTATGGAGTTAGAATGTAGGCCAAAGTCCAGCGAGCACACAATCCTCAAAAGGATATTTTTCACCACTGCAAGCACGAAAATTTACATTATTTGACTAAAAATGCCAAAATTGTGTTTTTTTTCATGTGTGTCTATGCAAAAACAACAAAAACAACATACACGTATAAAATGCTTCCCAGGTTTAACTTCTTAAAATATTTTTAAAATTTTGGTTTTATTAGTTTTAATAAATTTTTTATTTTATTTCTAATATTAATTTTTGGTTACATTTGTTCAAAATATTTAGCAATAAGAGGATTCACTTAACACATACGTGCACTTTCCGCCGAAGAGCCGATGAAGTGATAAACAAGTACTTGTTTTGATTTGACCTTATCCTGCCTGTTAATCCAGTTGCCAAGCAGTGACGTTTTACCGCTCCCTCCTTCGCCCGTTACCACTAGAACGGGGCTCCCACTGTCTGAAGACACTGCAAAATAAGCCCGCTAATTTCCGGGGGCATATCTTTACATTATACACAGTGAAGATGCCGACGTTCATCAAAAGTCGATTTGAGGTTGCGATCTCGACCAGAGCAAGCCACAACATTGACTGTGGTTGTAATTTGGTTGTGATTGGTTGCAACCATAGATAACAGTCTTACCAACGTCTTTGAGACAACGTTGAATAGACGTTGGATAGCATCGTGGTTTAAACAACGCTTTTTGTCTCAAGTAAAACGCAACTTTTCCCGACGTCTAATTAATGTCTTTTGTGAAACGTGGAATAGGCGTCAGAAAATCGACTTCGGATGGACACGGACACCCTGTCAAAAACAATCTCCTATCACTCATCAGAAATGGTAGCTCCTTCGAAAATAGACCTAAACGAGGAAGTAAAAAATGAGAATTTAATGTGAAGACACTATGATTGTCGCTGTCTACACGGCGAGTCTGGGTTAATGTTTTCCGACGTGTATGCAGTGTTGAGAGATATACATTGTATCTACTTCCTTTTGCAAACCTTTACGCAACGCTGATTAGACGTTGGATAATTGAGGTGTATCCCAAATCGAAAGGTACATTTTGTTTTGATTTCCATAATCAACCAAAACTTAACATTGATCCGACGTCAGATGCAATCGTTGACCAACGTAATGTTTACTGGGTAGGGTCAAAACGGAAATACGAAAAAAAAAACGTGCTGCCTTAAAACAGGGGATGTAATTAATATGGTATTATTTCTCTAATTCTGAATAAAGGTTTTTTAATCAACGTAGGAATTATCAAATCTTGAAATGATTGGTGTTGAGATAGCAAAGGAACAGAACAGCGACTGATTAAAAATTTAGAACCACAGGCGTTTTTTTTTTTGTGAATTACTTAAAAATTCAATACCCCTAACATTAACCGGGGAAATGTTTGGATTTAGTTGTCCATTGTAATAAAAAAAATCAATTTGCTTGCTGAAGAAAGAACAATGTGAACATGCCTGCTCATCTTCAAACGTATTGAGGAGTTTTATAATATGCATGAGTATTGTTCACGGACAAAAATGTGCCAATAAAATTCAAGTTATAATTAATATACATTAACGAAACCAAGAAAGAGGCTAGAAGACGTGCAAGATTTACCCCTAGTCACGTGGTCAGTGACCTTGTTCATTAGTTTTTCATTCGGTACATAAGAAGTAGCCAGCGTTTTGCAGAAGGATTCGTGTTCACAGAGCTGGTGTTCTAGTTCGCTCCTTTTATCCGTGTCTTTCAGTAGGTGTTTTGTTAGATATTCCCAAATCACATCAAAGACAAATTTTGCACCCTGGTTTAACAAAAACATCTTTTTGTACGATAACGATCAGAAATTTACACAGATCTGTCTGTGTGCTCTGTTAAATTATATCTTGCTGTATTTGTGTTATCCAGCACCATTAACCCCTCCCCGGAAAAACAACATGGCCGACAAAAAAATCAGCGATCCTATCATTTCAAAATGGGGGAAGAATGTAAACTACATAAATTAATGTAGGAGAATACGAAATACATAAATAAGGGTCGAAGATTATAAAAATGTAAATAAGTGATTCTTCTATACCTCTTCTGGTGTCGCGTACGTCATTTTCAGCGCGAGACACTGACAACAGAATACAAAAAATAATAACTTATCAAGTGTTTCTTAGTATAAAATCAAGCTGCAATATCTTAAGCAGTACTCTGTGACATTTAGGGTTACCCATAGAGTATACAGACTAATATTTAATACCACCCTCCCCTTTCCCCGCCATCTGTGCCCAAATTTTATGACGCCACCCATTAGTTATAACATTGGTGGACGCACGGCCCCAGAAATCTCTCCTCTCCCATACGGCGCCTTGGCCTTCATTAGAAATACAATGACACAACAAGAAAAAAAAAGTAAGGAATTATTGTTGGGGGCGTCACAGTTGTATCGAGAGCAGAAGTACGCTCTTCCATTCCGTTTTCGCATGTTTCAACTTTCGCCCAACGCCCCAAACCTATGAATCCTCAATTCTCCTTAAATGCTGATACAATTTTTTTTTCATGAAAGAATTTAAATTAGTAAAAACACAAAATAAATAATGGCATCGCCAATTAAATATTGAGATCAGAATTAATTTATTGATATTTTTTCTACTTATGTAATTGTTTCAGTTTCTGATGTCAAACCAGTTTAATCTTGGAAATAGGGCTATACGAGAGGTTTAACTCAAGTGGTCCGATTTCGGGCTTGCTCCTATTTACAGGGTTCTTCATGACAGAAAGCAATCAGAGTAAACTATAGAAAAGTGTTTCTATTTGCAAGGTGGTTTCATTGCGGTGTCGTCTCATACATGAGTTTAGCCCATATCAGTATTTCCGATATCACTAGTTAATTTTTTAAAATAAAAATAGTATTAACGATAACATCAAATAAAAATTTAAGTCAGTCCTTCACAGCTAAGCATGAAAACAGTACCTGCTTCTCTGACGCTTTGACTCGGGCTTTTAGAGCATCCAGTAGTTTCACAGCATGTTCGCCTTCCTCCGTATCTTTCCGCCGGAGCTCCGGCTTGGTGCTTGCCGACTTCCGTTGCGTTGACTGGGCGTTGTCATAGGCCTTGCTACGGAAGCCTATGACGGAAGGAATCTTCCCGGGATGGTTCAAATGACCGTGAAGGAATTCTGAAATAGTACCTAAACGTGTCTAGAAACATGATGCCACTTGAAAAAGTTTTCAAGCTGTATCGAAGAAAAGCAGTAATCTTTTAACAAAGGTTCCGTGTATCGCTATGCTATTGTTGATCAAGTTTAAGGCCTGAGTTTGTCACCCTCATCCCTGTGGAATGTCATTTTCACATTTCTTAGACAATTAGTAATATCAACAATTAATTTTTGATCTTAAAAATAGATTTTTTATGGCAACAATTATTTTTTATCTCAAAAATTGATTTTTTTTTATATCAAGAATTAATTTTTGCTATCTTTATTATATTTCTGACGTGTCTAAATGTGTTCTTGATCTCAAAAAATAATTCTTGATGTCAGTAAATATTTAGAGATATCAAAAATATTTATTGACATAAAAATTATTTACTGATATCTAAAATTGATTTTTAGAGATCAAAAGTTTAATTCCTGATAGCAAAAATTAAATATTTGACGGCAACATTAAAATTTTGGACTCAGTAATTTATTTTCTTTTTACTAATATCAAGAATTTATTGTGGATAACATTAGTTCAGAATGAGTCTTTTTAACTTATATTTTGAAATTTCAAATAATTTTTGATCTCAAAAATTAATTTTCGGTATCAAAATACAGTCTATTCCGTATATGTAAAAATCAGAAGTAAACATCTGTAAATGAAAAAATGAATGACCCATGTTTGTAGAATCTTTCTTTAATTTTTACTGCACAAAAAAGAAGCAATTCTTGAGGTCAAAAACTGTGTTACTTTTATGGTACCAATAATTCAGTTTTCCATCTCCGAAATTTAATTCACGATTTGTTAAATTTTATTTAACTGTGTGCCTCAGTTAAGATTTTTAAGTTTGTAAAATTGATTTTTTGATCTAAAAAAATCGCCATCTAAAATTCAGTTATTGATAGCAAGATATAAATTAATGAGATCTACATTCAATTATTGATATCTTTAACAATATTTTGATATCAAACTCTAAACATCCCGTCCCAATCCTTCATCATTTCTAGATGAAATTCGCCTCTTGGACAATTTAGTTATTTTCGTTATTTGTTTTGCGGGCATGACATCCCATCTGATAGGCAACTTTAATTTAATGTGAAATCCCTTGAACAGAGTCAGTTCTGAATAATATTTTCTGTTCTTGCCGTTATTATCTGAAAATAATTAATTAATACATAAGAGCAACAGAAATGTACGACAAACAACCGTTAATTGTGTCATTTGAATTCAAATTTATTAAATTTAAACCCAAAGTTAACCCATTTTTCAAAGCTTGAAGGTAGGTAACCCCAGAACTGTTGTACCACATCCCTCAGTGTTACGTATGTTCCGTTCTGTTTTGTCCGCTGTACCGAAATGTCCGCTAATTACAAGCTGTTCCAAAATGTCCGCTAACCCCGTTCCAAAGTATCCGCTCGTTCCGTAATATCCGCTAACCCTGTTCCAAAGTATCCGCTCGTTCCAAAGTGTCCGCTAACCCTGTTCCATTTTGGAACAGCTTGTAATTAGCGGACATTTCGGTACAGCGGACAAAACAGTACGGAGCTTACCTAATTCCGTGATGCTTTTATCCCTAAAACCGTCGATCCATGGATAAGTAGGAACTGCCACGTCAAAGTTTTTCTGCAAGGCTTCATTGTCCTTTCCGTGCCAACCGTATCTCTGGAAGAATTATGGATATCAATATTGCACTATAAATTTGCAGTACGGAAACAGGTACATATATACTCAAGATAAGATTTTGATTAAAAACAAAGTGACTTGTTATTTTTGCTTACTGTTGCGACCTATCTCCCTCATCTACAAAGTAGTCACTACACGTATTTACGGCGTTTTACATTTTACAACGACCCCCAATCTCGGAGTGCCACGTTTGAAAAATACCACCTTTTTTAACAGAAGACCGAGACCCAGTAGATTTTAACATCTAAAAACATGTTCTTTTTCAGGATCAATTATAACAGTCTATCCTTTACCCTCCTGTTTTTAATGTTTACCGCTTTTTGAGTACTTTTATGCATCATTACCTGAGCATAAAGGCCAACAAACATGTCTGAGCGATCGATTTCCCTCAGGCAGATGTTGATGGTCTGGTTATTGTCGGACAGTTCTGTCGTGATGCCCCACCTCATGTCCACGGGCACGAACTGCACTCCCTTGCTCTTACAGTACGAGTCAATCTGCGGCCAGTACCGCCTCGTGAACTCTTCCCTCTCCCCCTCCATGCCACGGAAAGGTGACGAGATGAAGATTCGACACACTCCGGCTTCTTTCAAATTCGTATCCATTTTAACTGAGATTACACCTAGTTAATTTTCAAGGGATTATTTAGTTATGTCTTTTTGAGGATACGCCCATTTTTTTACTTCACACTGATATTAATTTAAGTTGTTATTCTGGATTAATCAAGAAGAAATAAATCTTTGACAATGGGAAGACATTGGATAAGAAGTATCGACGCAACGTCATATCAAAACAAAAACAAAACAAACAAAAACACACGTAAAAAATAACACGTTCTCTAAGTGTCTTGACGTCGTCACAAGAAATGTGTTGTAAAGAAGTTCGGATGTATAAACACCGGATTAAACGAATGTACAAAGTAGCTACTTATGCATCGACTATCGCTGCCTTCTCGGGGTTTCATCGATGATAGAACGTTCTTTTCTGCAACCAAATAACGCACCGCTGGGTAGGGTTAAAACTTGGATGCGTCCCCTTTGGATTCCGCCACAACATGTGTATGTAAAACACTGCTGTTGTCGCAATGTTGTTCAGACATCGCTAAGGGGAGGAAAAAAATAACCTTGCTTCTCATCGCCGGCCTGCCGGGCCAAATTTTTTGGGACCAAACCGTTTTTCTTCCTGGTCTAATATACCCAATGCAAAAATTACCATTCGGTTCTGTTTCTAGCCCTCGTATAGCGTCCATACCCAGTAAACATTGCAACTTTCGAACGACGTTGGATCAGCGTCGGTTTTTTTTTTCGTTGTTTATGGAAGTCGAAGCAACGTCATCTTCCGACGCGGGATGCACATCGATTATCCGACGCCAAATCAACATTTCATGAAGACTGTAAATGGAAGTTTAACATTTTTTTTTTTAAATTGGAAGAAAAAACATGCGCCCTCCCGAAATTACCATATTCTGCGTCCTCGTTTTCGCCTTTTTTTCGCAGTGACCTGTCATAGCTACCATTTCCGGAGAGCGACGTCTATTCAACGTTGCATAAGAGACGTTGAATAGACGCCGGCGAAAGCTGCGTTTTGGTTGCGACCAAAGGCAAGGTCTTAACACCGTTGCTTACCCAACGTCTATTCAACGTTCTGTCAAAGACATTCGTAAGGCGTTGATCTGTGGTGATAACCAATCATAACCAAAATGCAACCAGAATTAATGTTGTGGTTTGGTCCGGTTGACGTTACAACCTGAAATTGATTGAAATAGATTGACGTTGCAATGTTTACTGGGTATAGTAACATGCATGAGACGTCTAATTGTCAACGTATATCCGACGTTGAACCCAAGATGCTCATTAAATGTTAACGATTTGCCAATAATGAAAACGGCAAAATAACTTTTAGAGAGTATTAAGGAAGTTCGAACGACGTCTGAACCTTAATTGGCAATTTAGAATCCTGATAAAAAGACAATCAGAATAATTTTCTGGAACTATTCCTTATTTTTCCACTAAAAGATAGAAAAAGTTAACATTTGCACGGCTTAACATGATCTTTGATGTTACTTATTCAACCCAAGCTAACAGAACCATGTTCGCGCATTCATTTGTATCCTACATATAACACGTGCCAAAACGCTGTTTCATTACTCTACAGGAACGCATGTAAAAGTTATAAGTTTCTATATATTACAATACCTTCTTTTCCAAATTCTGCAGTTTAAACTAACATTTATCACATTTGACATGCACATACATAAAACAAGTCATTGAAGATAAATTGTGCTGGAGATTCTTTAGAAATACGCTGACATGCATTATCCGACATTGTTCATATATAACTGGTGTATTGGAGGACTCTTAATTTACACCTATCGACCAAACAGAGCTTAATATAGAAGAACATTTCCGTCGCATTGATCTAACCCTGCTTGTGGCTTGGATCAAAGACTTAACTAAGTATGTATCTGAGGCAGAGCGACCGGTGTGCTTAATGTAAGCATACATATGTAAGCATGCACCTCCATTAAAAAAGCCTTTTTAGCAGACATTTGGGCGATCGGATACGGCGTCCTGGCGGTGCTTGGCCGGATCTTTTTAGCGACGGAGTGGGGGTCTGACAACGAAGTCATTGTGACGTCACAAAAACGGCATCGTAGAACAGATCTTTAAAGCGGCCAAAACGACATAGTGTCAGCGAAGCAGCTGACAACCACGTCATTCCCGTCGGTTATTTCACTCATCGAAAAAGTCATTGAGATGTCGCTTCAAGCCATCTCGAAAAAAAAAAGAGTAGAACAAGAATGTGAATGTGAAATAGCTACCAATTTTGATAAAATATAGAATTGGTAGAAGACCTTCTAGGCAATAATTGCTATCAAATTGAAAAGCAATCGGACCAGATCTGTGGGTTTTCAAATTGTTTGTGTTTTTCTTAAACCTTTGCAAATATTTGGCCTGTTTTTGCCGAACTCATCAGGCAAATATTATAATCCCACTGAAGATCTATCTGGGATCATTCTTGTTAAAGTCAAAAGGGATTGAACCAAATTTGCAGGAAGGAAATCAATTTTTTGTGGTTTCCTGTGGTTATCCGTTTAATTGTAACAATGATAATAATGATGATAATGATAATGACAATGACAATGACAATGACAATAATAATAATAATAATAATAATAATAATAATAATAATAATAATAATAATAATAATAATAATAATAATAATAATAATAATAATAATAATAATAATAATAATAATAATAATAATAATAATAATAATAATAATAACAATAATAACAATAATAACAATAATAACAATAATAACAATAATAACAATAATAATAATAACAATAATAACAATAATAACAATAATAACAATAATAACAATAATAAAATTAATCGTAAAGACCTTAAAATTCTGGTCCACCAGCAGATAAATTAATTTAGTATAGTATAGTATAGTATAGTATAGTATATATATATATATATATATATATATATATATATATATATATATATATATATTATATGTCTTTCTTCTCAACTGAGCATTCGACCTCTACATGAAACTGTTCCACACAACTTCCGCTTAATGAACGAGCCTCAAATACTAGGTGTTATGATTCTTCTCGAAGATTGCCGTTTTTTTGGACAGTATTTTGGTCAAATCGCCAAACAAAATACAAAAAAGTAGCATTTCTGTATTTTTGCTCAATGTCGTTTTAACTCAGTCGCCAAACAAAATACACACCTGATGGATAAGTTGCTGGGAAATATTCCTGCTAAAGAAGTCGAGACGTTTTTAGAAAAGGTAGCGTTTTATATTATTATTATTACTATTATTATTTTTATTATTACTATTATTATTATTATTGTTATTATTATTATTATTATTATTATTATTATTATTATTATTATTATTATTATTATTATTATTATTATTATTATTATTATTATTATTATTATTATTATTATTATTATTATTATTATTATTATTATGGAATTAACCATTTGTGAACTATATTTTGTCCATTTGGCTGAATCGCCAAACACAATATAAGCTTGTTTGAGAAACTGTTGGGGGCTATTCCTGTCAAATTTCAAAGCGAATGGACTGGATTTGTAAGAAGAGTAGTATTTTTATGTCTTTCTGAAATTTGGTAGTTTGCTGGGGTGAAAACCTTGAAATCTAATGCAAAAAATGTATTTCTGGTGGGGCTTGTTATTTCGCATTTTTAAAATAATTGTTTCCTTATTTAATTTATTGGTATGCCATACTTGTAGTTTATCTACTTGGCTGCTTAGGGCATTGGAGTAGAGACATCAAAACCACTAAAACGACTCCTCAGTCATGATAATAGCAACTTCTCAATTGGACAAATTACAACCTTTAAAACTTCTACTACTTTCTCGGAAGGAAGCATCAGGCCAAATACATATTGGTCTAGTCCATATATATTTGCTTTTGTTCTACAACGAAAAATAATTGTTCTGTCACTCTAGAATTCCATGGACATATTTCTTGGGTCAAAGCATGACATGGTAAGGCATTGTAGGAGCTTTTCAAAGTATGAATTATCACTTTTTCTCTACAACCTTACAATTTCTGCCCCGCTTAAATTAAAAATTTCTCACATTCCTTTTTTTTTTAGTTTTTGTGTTTACAGCGAATACTATTATAAATATAGCAGAGTTATATAAATATATTTTTAAGTGATTTTGGCTATTTTTATACGTTCTCCTTTACTTGTCTATTAGATATATTTGAGTCGAAACAATGAAATTTACTAATACACTGCAGGGTTTTAGCCCAAGATAGTTCACTTTGCCCATGGGGGGGGGGGGGGGGGGCTTTTTCTGATTTGCTCCCTTAAAATTGCCAGATGACTCAGTCCTTTTAAAATTTAATAATATGCACAATCACAGCATGCTAATGCCTTATTAATACTTGTTGTACATTTTAGTAACAATAAAATGTCTTTACAATGATGTTGTTGTTATAACCTAGGACCTCCACATCGTCATGGTGTTCTTCTGAAATTCGAAGTACGCATTGAGATTCAAACTCTGACACTTTCTCTAATCCTAATTCGATTTTCATACGAGATGAGTGTCATTTTTTTTCAATGACATCCTCCATCGAGGATTGCATTCTTTTCAGCTCACCTCCACTCAATAATGCTGTTTGTTTTATGGAAATCGCCAGTTATAAAATATGCAACTTAAAACGATTGTCGCAGTTTGTTTATCTTATATATATTTCTTTCGTAATTACCACGTGATTGTCTTGTTTATTCAAATGTCCTGTCTTAGCATGTTGACAAAGTGTTTGATACTGCATGTCACTTCTATGACTTGATGGCTGGTGAATGTAGAATTTTTGTGTTGTTTTTTTTCTCGTTATCCTTTTTTGGATAATGTTACATTGTTGCTTCTGGTATTGGAGGCTATGAACATCATTTTGGATAGCTAAGGCATCGTTTTGTTTGGTTTTTCAATCATTTTCTATGATTTTAGCTATCTAATTATTTCTGTAGCAAATCTAAACATTGTATTCTTTGCGGTCTTACCGATTTTTGTAATTTAGTTGCAAAGCAGTTGAGTATATAAAAATAAATCCAACAATAAAAATACGAATGTGCATCAGATTTCAAATGAACATCTACGGCAGGTAAAGTTAGCCCATCTCATTTTAGAGTGGATCGGTCATTGTCATTTGAAGGTCCTTGAGTAATTATCAGCTGTTTAGGAGGCTGTTTATAAATTGTCCCATTGGCTGTGTAAAACTCTTTACAAAACAGTTCTCTTCGCTTTAGCATGTCCTTTCTATCGATTCCTTGCATGGTACACCTCTAAACCTCTACACGAAATCATCCGAAATCGTACAAAAAATAGAATTTTTTACCTGTCTTGCAAAAATTAGTTAAGGTACGGAATTACTAGAGCTAGATAGGCAATGCGTTGAAATAAAAAAAGCAAATTTCAAAATTCAAGCTTTCCTTACTTTTTAAATTTTATTCTTGAAATTAGAGCGGCATAGGATCACTTGCGGATTACATAATCTGTGAGTCACTAATGTACATAACTTCTAATATTAATATCAAGAGAAAAATTTCACTTTGTGGTGTAATAGAATGTGGGAAGACTGTTTCAACGAATTCCATCCCATCTACAAACTGTACCATCGTTCCCTCCACCACTTTTTTAGCTACTCAATATTCTTACACACCTTCCATATTTTTAACATAACCTATTTAAAAACACTGAAGATTTATGTTCAAATCCAATCATATCTCTTAGACTTAAAAAATAGCACAGGAATCATTAATAATGTAGTATTAAACAAGCAACCACCTGAAAATTTGAAATCTTCAACTCAAAAAACATCAACAGCGGATCACATATACTTCAAAAGTCATTCAGCCATTTGAGCAATTGCAATTAATGAATGACCACAATATTACCTATCGAAGAACCCCCTTCTGAAAGTCTATGAAGTAATCAATCAAGCGTGTAAACACAAATTTTAAATGAAATCTCGATGTTCTATAATATAAACGGACGAAAGTGGGGTCCAAATGGGAAGAGCAAGGAATCGAAAACTACTCTGCAAAATTCACTGTCGCATGGTAGGAGTGAGACCTATGCTGTGACACGTATCTACAGTTAAACAAAATGGGTTTGGAAGCTACCTAGTGGACCAAACACTAGGTGGGGCACTTAACCAGTGTGGCTGTCATTCCAGTTAGTTAAGCAGTTGCCCTGCGGGATACACTATACTAATATCAGTCCGACTTTTGTTCATTGTTTCATTTATTCAAAAGGAGACTCAAAATTGAAACTGCAATTATTAATCCATCACAAACAAGCCGTCTAGAGTGACGTGCTATGCAATTCTAAAGTGTGGTTAAAAAAGGCACCGATGATCCAGAAATTTAAGTTTTACCTCATTTAGCTAGAAACTGATCCGTTTCAAATAAATATAACTTAAGAAACAAATTTGCTCTTTTGCTAGTCAGTAACTGGGAAACTATTATTAGCCAGGCAATTTTACTACGTTAAAGAAACACCTAGCGCGTGTCTGATTACCAGTCTATTCAAAACAATTTTACAGGTATATCAGCGCCTTTCCCTTGCTGGCTATGTTAGTGGGTGCAATGGAGTATCTCTTCCTTAGCTCGCTTGCCCCTTACAAACAAAACTATGTTTAAATAGTTTACCTTTGTGTTCTTTAGATTTATTTATTTTTGTCGTGCATGTGAAAATTTGCAACAGGAATTTAGTCATGGAAGAGAGGGAGAAAGAGTAGGTGATTTTTCATGTCTTAGTTGGCATGAGGCATGCGAATAAAGTGACCCGCCGAGTAATGGTTGACAAAGGAAATAATGAGGTGGACTTGGATTCTGACCACAACCTTATCCAACGGAATATCACTGCACAGACGATATACGGGAATGGACTTGAGACAGTACCAGGATGAAATATCGAACTAAAGGGAAATGGAAAATAAACAGGGACTTGGATTTGGAAGTATTAAAAACGATTACGTAGGATGTTACAGGGGTGGCAGGGTGAACATCAAAAGATGGTCATTGAGTCGGAACAGCAGAGGCATATAGTATTGAGGGAGTGGAACTAGAAATTAAAACTGAAATTCGAAGATTTAGATGGCAAGGTTGGAACTGAAGGAAAGGACTGTCAGAATAACGGTGACGAACTATAGTCGGACAATAGCGGTAAGAAGCCTCCAGGTGACCTAAGCAGTCCGAAAAGAGTTTTTTTTGGATTATGAGTTTGAACTGGGATGGAAAGGTGTATACCTAGTGAACCATATGCTTTTGAATCATGGTTCAAGACGGGTGAAGTGGTTATTACGGAACAGTCGAAAGAGGAGACCATAACATTGTTGGGAAAATAGGTGGCCTACATGTTCTCTCCACCACTTTTTTAGCTACTCAATGTTCTTACCACCCCTTCCATATTTTTAACATAGCCTATTTAAAAACACTGAAGATTTATGTTCAAATCCAATCATATCTCTTAGACTTAAAAAATAGCACAGGAATCATTAACAATGTAGTATTAAACAAGCAACCACCTGAAAATTTGAAATCTTCAACTCAAAAAACATCAACAGCGGATCACATATACTTCAAAAGTCATTCAGCCATTTGAGCAATTGCAATTAATGAATGACCACAATATTACCTATCGAAGAACCCCCTTCTGAAAGTCTATGAAGTAATCAATCAAGCGTGTAAACACAAATTTTAAATGAAATCTCGATGTTCTATAATATAAACGGACGAAAGTGGGGTCCAAATGGGAAGAGCAAGGAATCGAAAACTACTCTGCAAAATTCACTGTCGCATGGTAGGAGTGAGACCTATGCTGTGACACGTATCTACAGTTAAACAAAATGGGTTTGGAAGCTACCTAGTGGACCAAACACTAGGTGGGGCACTTAACCAGTGGGGCTGTCATTCCAGTTAGTTAAGCAGTTGCCCTGCGGGATACACTATACTAATATCAGTCCGACTTTTGTTCATTGTTTCATTTATTCAAAAGGAGACTCAAAATTGAAACTGCAGTTATTAATCCATCACAAACACAGCCGTCTAGAGTGACGTGCTATGCAATTCTAAAGTGTGGTTAAAAAAGGCACCGATGATCCAGAAATTTAAGTTTTACCTCATTTAGCTAGAAACTGATCCGTTTCAAATAAATATAACTTAAGAAACAAATTTGCTCTTTTGCTAGTCAGTAACTGGGAAACTATTATTAGCCAGGCAATTTTACTACGTTAAAGAAACACCTAGCGCGTATCTGATTACCAGTCTATTCAAAACAATTTTACAGGTATATCAGCGCCTTTCCCTTGCTGGCTATGTTAGTGGGTGCAATGGAGTATCTCTTCCTTAGCTCGCTTGCCCCTTACAAACAAAACTATATTTAAATAGTTTACCTTTGTGTTCTTTAGATTTATTTATTTTTGTCGTGCATGTGAAAATTTGCAACAGGAATTTAGTCATGGAAGAGAGGAAGAAAGAGTAGGTGATTTTTCATGTCTTAGTTGGCATGAGGCATGCGAATAAAGTGACCCGCCGAGTAATGGTTGACAAAGGAAATAATGAGGTGGACTTGGATTCTGACCACAACCTTATCCAACGGAATATCACTGCACAGACGATATACGGGAATGGACTTGAGACAGTACCAGGATGAAATATCGAACTAAAGGGAAATGGAAAATAAACAGGGACTTGGATTTGGAAGTATTAAAAACGATTACGTAGGATGTTACAGGGGTGGCAGGGTGAACATCAAAAGATGGTCATTGAGTCGGAACAGCAGAGGCATATAGTATTGAGGGAGTGGAACTAGAAATTAAAACTGAAATTCGAAGATTTAGATGGCAAGGTTGGAACTGAAGGAAAGGACTGTCAGAATAACGGTGACGAACTATAGTCGGACAATAGCGGTAAGAAGCCTCCAGGTGACCTAAGCAGTCCGAAAAGAGTTTTTTTTGGATTATGAGTTTGAACTGGGATGGAAAGGTGTATACCTAGTGAACCATATGCTTTTGAATCATGGTTCAAGACGGGTGAAGTGGTTATTACGGAACAGTCGAAAGAGGAGACCATAACATTGTTGGGAAAATAGGTGGCCTACATGTTCTCTCCACCACTTTTTTAGCTACTCAATGTTCTTACCACCCCTTCCATATTTTTAACATAGCCTATTTAAAAACACTGAAGATTTATGTTCAAATCCAATCATATCTCTTAGACTTAAAAAATAGCACAGGAATCATTAACAATGTAGTATTAAACAAGCAACCACCTGAAAATTTGAAATCTTCAACTCAAAAAACATCAACAGCGGATCACATATACTTCAAAAGTCATTCAGCCATTTGAGCAATTGCAATTAATGAATGACCACAATATTACCTATCGAAGAACCCCCTTCTGAAAGTCTATGAAGTAATCAATCAAGCGTGTAAACACAAATTTTAAATGAAATCTCGATGTTCTATAATATAAACGGACGAAAGTGGGGTCCAAATGGGAAGAGCAAGGAATCGAAAACTACTCTGCAAAATTCACTGTCGCATGGTAGGAGTGAGACTTATGCTGTGACACGTATCTACAGTTAAACAAAATGGGTTTGGAAGCTACCTAGTGGACCAAACACTAGGTGGGGCACTTAACCAGTGGGGCTGTCATTCCAGTTAGTTAAGCAGTTGCCCTGCGGGATACACTATACTAATATCAGTCCGACTTTTGTTCATTGTTTCATTTATTCAAAAGGAGACTCAAAATTGAAACTGCAGTTATTAATCCATCACAAACACAGCCGTCTAGAGTGACGTGCTATGCAATTCTAAAGTGTGGTTAAAAAAGGCACCGATGATCCAGAAATTTAAGTTTTACCTCATTTAGCTAGAAACTGATCCGTTTCAAATAAATATAACTTAAGAAACAAATTTGCTCTTTTGCTAGTCAGTAACTGGGAAACTATTATTAGCCAGGCAATTTTACTACGTTAAAGAAACACCTAGCGCGTGTCTGATTACCAGTCTATTCAAAACAATTTTACAGGTATATCAGCGCCTTTCCCTTGCTGGCTATGTTAGTGGGTGCAATGGAGTATCTCTTCCTTAGCTCGCTTGCCCCTTACAAACAAAACTATATTTAAATAGTTTACCTATGTGTTCTTTAGATTTATTTATTTTTCTCGTGCATGTGAAAATTTGCAACAGGAATTTAGTCATGGAAGAGAGGGAGAAGGAGTAGGTGATTTTTCATGTCTTAGTTGGCATGAGGCATGCGAATAAAGTGACCCGCCGAGTAATGGTTGACAAAGGAAATAATGAGGTGGACTTGGATTCTGACCACAACCTTATCCAACGGAATATCACTGCACAGACGATATACGGGAATGGACTTGAGACAGTACCAGGATGAAATATCGAACTAAAGGGAAATGGAAAATAAACAGGGACTTGGATTTGGAAGTATTAAAAACGATTACGTAGGATGTTACAGGGGTGGCAGGGTGAACATCAAAAGATGGTCATTGAGTCGGAACAGCAGAGGCATATAGTATTGAGGGAGTGGAACTAGAAATTAAAACTGAAATTCGAAGATTTAGATGGCAAGGTTGGAACTGAAGGAAAGGACTGTCAGAATAACGGTGACGAACTATAGTCGGACAATAGCGGTAAGAAGCCTCCAGGTGACCTAAGCAGTCCGAAAAGAGTTTTTTTTGGATTATGAGTTTGAACTGGGATGGAAAGGTGTATACCTAGTGAACCATATGCTTTTGAATCATGGTTCAAGACGAGTGAAGTGGTTATTACGGAACAGTCGAAAGAGGAGACCATAACATTGTTGGGAAAATAGGTGGCCTACATGTTCTCTCCACCACTTTTTTAGCTACTCAATGTTCTTACCACCCCTTCCATATTTTTAACATAGCCTATTTAAAAACACTGAAGATTTATGTTCAAATCCAATCATATCTCTTAGACTTAAAAAATAGCACAGGAATCATTAACAATGTAGTATTAAACAAGCAACCACCTGAAAATTTGAAATCTTCAACTCAAAAAACATCAACAGCGGATCACATATACTTCAAAAGTCATTCAGCCATTTGAGCAATTGCAATTAATGAATGACCACAATATTACCTATCGAAGAACCCCCTTCTGAAAGTCTATGAAGTAATCAATCAAGCGTGTAAACACAAATTTTAAATGAAATCTCGATGTTCTATAATATAAACGGACGAAAGTGGGGTCCAAATGGGAAGAGCAAGGAATCGAAAACTACTCTGCAAAATTCACTGTCGCATGGTAGGAGTGAGACTTATGCTGTGACACGTATCTACAGTTAAACAAAATGGGTTTGGAAGCTACCTAGTGGACCAAACACTAGGTGGGGCACTTAACCAGTGGGGCTGTCATTCCAGTTAGTTAAGCAGTTGCCCTGCGGGATACACTATACTAATATCAGTCCGACTTTTGTTCATTGTTTCATTTATTCAAAAGGAGACTCAAAATTGAAACTGCAGTTATTAATCCATCACAAACACAGCCGTCTAGAGTGACGTGCTATGCAATTCTAAAGTGTGGTTAAAAAAGGCACCGATGATCCAGAAATTTAAGTTTTACCTCATTTAGCTAGAAACTGATCCGTTTCAAATAAATATAACTTAAGAAACAAATTTGCTCTTTTGCTAGCCAGTAACTGGGAAACTATTATTAGCCAGGCAATTTTACTACGTTAAAGAAACACCTAGCGCGTGTCTGATTACCAGTCTATTCAAAACAATTTTACAGGTATATCAGCGCCTTTCCCTTGCTGGCTATGTTAGTGGGTGCAATGGAGTATCTCTTCCTTAGCTCGCTTGCCCCTTACAAACAAAACTATATTTAAATAGTTTACCTATGTGTTCTTTAGATTTATTTATTTTTCTCGTGCATGTGAAAATTTGCAACAGGAATTTAGTCATGGAAGAGAGGGAGAAGGAGTAGGTGATTTTTCATGTCTTAGTTGGCATGAGGCATGCGAATAAAGTGACCCGCCGAGTAATGGTTGACAAAGGAAATAATGAGGTGGACTTGGATTCTGACCACAACCTTATCCAACGGAATATCACTGCACAGACGATATACGGGAATGGACTTGAGACAGTACCAGGATGAAATATCGAACTAAAGGGAAATGGAAAATAAACAGGGACTTGGATTTGGAAGTATTAAAAACGATTACGTAGGATGTTACAGGGGTGGCAGGGTGAACATCAAAAGATGGTCATTGAGTCGGAACAGCAGAGGCATATAGTATTGAGGGAGTGGAACTAGAAATTAAAACTGAAATTCGAAGATTTAGATGGCAAGGTTGGAACTGAAGGAAAGGACTGTCAGAATAACGGTGACGAACTATAGTCGGACAATAGCGGTAAGAAGCCTCCAGGTGACCTAAGCAGTCCGAAAAGAGTTTTTTTTGGATTATGAGTTTGAACTGGGATGGAAAGGTGTATACCTAGTGAACCATATGCTTTTGAATCATGGTTCAAGACGGGTGAAGTGGTTATTACGGAACAGTCGAAAGAGGAGACCATAACATTGTTGGGAAAATAGGTGGCCTACATGTTCTCTCCACCACTTTTTTAGCTACTCAATGTTCTTACCACCCCTTCCATATTTTTAACATAGCCTATTTAAAAACACTGAAGATTTATGTTCAAATCCAATCATATCTCTTAGACTTAAAAAATAGCACAGGAATCATTAACAATGTAGTATTAAACAAGCAACCACCTGAAAATTTGAAATCTTCAACTCAAAAAACATCAACAGCGGATCACATATACTTCAAAAGTCATTCAGCCATTTGAGCAATTGCAATTAATGAATGACCACAATATTACCTATCGAAGAACCCCCTTCTGAAAGTCTATGAAGTAATCAATCAAGCGTGTAAACACAAATTTTAAATGAAATCTCGATGTTCTATAATATAAACGGACGAAAGTGGGGTCCAAATGGGAAGAGCAAGGAATCGAAAACTACTCTGCAAAATTCACTGTCGCATGGTAGGAGTGAGACCTATGCTGTGACACGTATCTACAGTTAAACAAAATGGGTTTGGAAGCTACCTAGTGGACCAAACACTAGGTGGGGCACTTAACCAGTGTGGCTGTCATTCCAGTTAGTTAAGCAGCTGCCCTGCGGGATACACTATACTAATATCAGTCCGACTTTTGTTCATTGTTTCATTTATTCAAAAGGAGACTCAAAATTGAAACTGCAATTATTAATCCATCACAAACAAGCCGTCTAGAGTGACGTGCTATGCAATTCTAAAGTGTGGTTAAAAAAGGCACCGATGATCCAGAAATTTAAGTTTTACCTCATTTAGCTAGAAACTGATCCGTTTCAAATAAATATAACTTAAGAAACAAATTTGCTCTTTTGCTAGTCAGTAACTGGGAAACTATTATTAGCCAGACAATTTTACTACGTTAAAGAAACACCTAGCGCGTGTCTGATTACCAGTCTATTCAAAACAATTTTACAGGTATATCAGCGCCTTTCCCTTGCTGGCTATGTTAGTGGGTGCAATGGAGTATCTCTTCCTTAGCTCGCTTGCCCCTTACAAACAAAACTATGTTTAAATAGTTTACCTTTGTGTTCTTTAGATTTATTTATTTTTGTCGTGCATGTGAAAATTTGCAACAGGAATTTAGTCATGGAAGAGAGGGAGAAAGAGTAGGTGATTTTTCATGTCTTAGTGGGCATGAGGCATGCGAATAAAGTGACCCGCCGAGTAATGGTTGACAAAGGAAATAATGAGGTGGACTTGGATTCTGACCACAACCTTATCCAACGGACTATCACTGCACAGACGATATACGGGAATGGACTTGAGACAGTACCAGGATGAAATATCGAACTAAAGGGAAATGGAAAATAAACAGGGACTTGGATTTGGAAGTATTAAAAACGATTACGTAGGATGTTACAGGGGTGGCAGGGTGAACATCAAAAGATGGTCATTGAGTCGGAACAGCAGAGGCATATAGTATTGAGGGAGTTGAACTAGAAATTAAAACTGAAATTCGAAGATTTAGATGGCAAGGTTGGAACTGAAGGAAAGGACTGTCAGAATAACGGTGACGAACTATAGTCGGACAATAGCGGTAAGAAGCCTCTAGGTGACCTAAGCAGTCCGAAAAGAGTTTTTTTTTTTCGATTATGAGTTTGAACTGGGATGGAAAGGTGTATACCTAGTGAACCATATGCTTTTGAATCATGGTTCAAGACGGGTGAAGTGGTTATTACGGAACAGTCGAAAGAGGAGACCATAACATTGTTGGGAAAATAGGTGGCCTACATGTTCTCTCCACCACTTTTTTAGCTACTCAATGTTCTTACCACCCCTTCCATATTTTTAACATAGCCTATTTAAAAACACTGAAGATTTATGTTCAAATCCAATCATATCTCTTAGACTTAAAAAATAGCACAGGAATCATTAACAATGTAGTATTAAACAAGCAACCACCTGAAAATTTGAAATCTTCAACTCAAAAAACATCAACAGCGGATCACATATACTTCAAAAGTCATTCAGCCATTTGAGCAATTGCAATTAATGAATGACCACAATATTACCTATCGAAGAACCCCCTTCTGAAAGTCTATGAAGTAATCAATCAAGCGTGTAAACACAAATTTTAAATGAAATCTCGATGTTCTATAATATAAACGGACGGAAGTGGGGTCCAAATGGGAAGAGCAAGGAATCGAAAACTACTCTGCAAAATTCACTGTCGCATGGTAGGAGTGAGACCTATGCTGTGACACGTATCTACAGTTAAACAAAATGGGTTTGGAAGCTACCTAGTGGACCAAACACTAGGTGGGCACTTAACCAGTGGGGCTGTCATTCCAGTTAGTTAAGCAGTTGCCCTGCGGGATACACTATACTAATATCAGTCCGACTTTTGTTCATTGTTTCATTTATTCAAAAGGAGACTCAAAATTGAAACTGCAGTTATTAATCCATCACAAACACAGCCGTCTAGAGTGACGTGCTATGCAATTCTAAAGTGTGGTTAAAAAAGGCACCGATGATCCAGAAATTTAAGTTTTACCTCATTTAGCTAGAAACTGATCCGTTTCAAATAAATATAACTTAAGAAACAAATGTGCTCTTTTGCTAGTCAGTAACTGGGAAACTATTATTAGCCAGGCAATTTTACTACGTTAAAGAAACACCTAGCGCGTGTCTGATTACCAGTCTATTCAAAACAATTTTACAGGTATATCAGCGCCTTTCCCTTGCTGGCTATGTTAGTGGGTGCAATGGAGTATCTCTTCCTTAGCTCGCTTGCCCCTTACAAACAAAACTATATTTAAATAGTTTACCTTTGTGTTCTTTAGATTTATTTATTTTTCTCGTGCATGTGAAAATTTGCAACAGGAATTTAGTCATGGAAGAGAGGGAGAAAGAGTAGGTGATTTTTCATGTCTTAGTGGGCATGAGGCATGCGAATAAAGTGACCCGCCGAGTAATGGTTGACAAAGGAAATAATGAGGTGGACTTGGATTCTGACCACAACCTTATCCAACGGAATATCACTGCACAGACGATATACGGGAATGGACTTGAGACAGTACCAGGATGAAATATCGAACTAAAGGGAAATGGAAAATAAACAGGGACTTGGATTTGGAAGTATTAAAAACGATTACGTAGGATGTTACAGGGGTGGCAGGGTGAACATCAAAAGATGGTCATTGAGTCGGAACAGCAGAGGCATATAGTATTGAGGGAGTGGAACTAGAAATTAAAACTGAAATTCGAAGATTTAGATGGCAAGGTTGGAACTGAAGGAAAGGACTGTCAGAATAACGGTGACGAACTATAGTCGGACAATAGCGGTAAGAAGCCTCTAGGTGACCTAAGCAGTCCGAAAAGAGTTTTTTTTTGGACTATGAGTTTGAACTGGGATGGAAAGGTGTATACCTAGTGAACCATATGCTTTTGAATCATGGTTCAAGACGGGTGAAGTGGTTATTACGGAACAGTCGAAAGAGGAGACCATAACATTGTTGGGAAAATAGGTGGCCTACATGTTCTCTCCACCACTTTTTTAGCTACTCAATGTTCTTACCACCCCTTCCATATTTTTAACATAGCCTATTTAAAAACACTGAAGATTTATGTTCAAATCCAATCATATCTCTTAGACTTAAAAAATAGCACAGGAATCATTAACAATGTAGTATTAAACAAGCAACCACCTGAAAATTTGAAATCTTCAACTCAAAAAACATCAACAGCGGATCACATATACTTCAAAAGTCATTCAGCCATTTGAGCAATTGCAATTAATGAATGACCACAATATTACCTATCGAAGAACCCCCTTCTGAAAGTCTATGAAGTAATCAATCAAGCGTGTAAACACAAATTTTAAATGAAATCTCGATGTTCTATAACATAATCGGACGAAAGTGGGGTCCAAATGGGAAGAGCAAGGAATCGAAAACTACTCTGCAAAATTCACTGTCGCATGGTAGGAGTGAGACCTATGCTGTGACACGTATCTACAGTTAAACAAAATGGGTTTGGAAGCTACCTAGTGGACCAAACACTAGGTGGGGCACTTAACCAGTGGGGCTGTCATTCCAGTTAGTTAAGCAGTTGCCCTGCGGGATACACTATACTAATATCAGTCCGACTTTTGTTCATTGTTTCATTTATTCAAAAGGAGACTCAGAATTGAAACTGCAGTTATTAATCCATCACAAACACAGCCGTCTAGAGTGACGTGCTATGCAATTCTAAAGTGTGGTTAAAAAAGGCACCGATGATCCAGAAATTTAAGTTTTACCTCATTTAGCTAGAAACTGATCCGTTTCAAATAAATATAACTTAAGAAACAAATTTGCTCTTTTGCTAGTCAGTAACTGGGAAACTATTATTAGCCAGGCAATTTTACTACGTTAAAGAAACACCTAGCGCGTGTCTGATTACCAGTCTATTCAAAACAATTTTACAGGTATATCAGCGCCTTTCCCTTGCTGGCTATGTTACTGGGTGCAATGGAGTATCTCTTCCTTAGCTCGCTTGCCCCTTACAAACAAAACTATATTTAAATAGTTTACCTTTGTGTTCTTTAGATTTATTTATTTTTGTCGTGCATGTGAAAATTTGCAACAGGAATTTAGTCATGGAAGAGAGGGAGAAAGAGTAGGTGATTTTTCATGTCTTAGTGGGCATGAGGCATGCGAATAAAGTGACCCGCCGAGTAATGGTTGACAAAGGAAATAATGAGGTGGACTTGGATTCTGACCACAACCTTATCCAACGGAATATCACTGCACAGACGATATACGGGAATGGACTTGAGACAGTACCAGGATGAAATATCGAACTAAAGGGAAATGGAAAATAAACAGGGACTTGGATTTGGAAGTATTAAAAACGATTACGTAGGATGTTACAGGGGTGGCAGGGTGAACATCAAAAGATGGTCATTGAGTCGGAACAGCAGAGGCATATAGTATTGAGGGAGTGGAACTAGAAATTAAAACTGAAATTCGAAGATTTAGATGGCAAGGTTGGAACTGAAGGAAAGGACTGTCAGAATAACGGTGACGAACTATAGTCGGACAATAGCGGTAAGAAGCCTCTAGGTGACCTAAGCAGTCCGAAAAGAGTTTTTTTTCGATTATGAGTTTGAACTGGGATGGAAAGGTGTATACCTAGTGAACCATATGCTTTTGAATCATGGTTCAAGACGGGTGAAGTGGTTATTACGGAACAGTCGAAAGAGGAGACCATAACATTGTTGGGAAAATAGGTGGCCTACATGTTCTCTCCACCACTTTTTTAGCTACTCAATGTTCTTATCACCCCTTCCATATTTTTAACATAGCCTATTTAAAAACACTGAAGATTTATGTTCAAATCCAATCATATCTCTTAGACTTAAAAAATAGCACAGGAATCATTAACAATGTAGTATTAAATAAGCAATCACCTGAAAATTTGAAATCTTCAACTCAAAAAACATCAACAGCGGATCACATATACTTCAAAAGTCATTCAGCCATTTGAGCAATTGCAATTAATGAATGACCACAATATTACCTATCGAAGAACCCCCTTCTGAAAGTCTATGAAGTAATCAATCAAGCGTGTAAACACAAATTTTAAATGAAATCTCGATGTTCTATAATATAAACGGACGAAAGTGGGGTCCAAATGGGAAGAGCAAGGAATCGAAAACTACTCTGCAAAATTCACTGTCGCATGGTAGGAGTGAGACCTATGCTGTGACACGTATCTACAGTTAAACAAAATGGGTTTGGAAGCTACCTAGTGGACCAAACACTAGGTGGGGCACTTAACCAGTGGGGCTGTCATTCCAGTTAGTTAAGCAGTTGCCCTGCGGGATACACTATACTAATATCAGTCCGACTTTTGTTCATTGTTTCATTTATTCAAAAGGAGACTCAAAATTGAAACTGCAATTATTAATCCATCACAAACAAGCCGTCTAGAGTGACGTGCTATGCAATTCTAAAGTGTGGTTAAAAAAGGCACCGATGATCCAGAAATTTAAGTTTTACCTCATTTAGCTAGAAACTGATCCGTTTCAAATAAATATAACTTAAGAAACAAATTTGCTCTTTTGCTAGTCAGTAACTGGGAAACTATTATTAGCCAGGCAATTTTACTACGTTAAAGAAACACCTAGCGCGTGTCTGATTACCAGTCTATTCAAAACAATTTTACAGGTATATCAGCGCCTTTCCCTTGCTGGCTATGTTAGTGGGTACAATGGAGTATCTCTTCCTTAGCTCGCTTGCCCCTTACAAACAAAACTATATTTAAATAGTTAACCTTTGTGTTCTTTAGATTTATTTATTTTTGTCGTGCATGTGAAAATTTGCAACAGGAATTTAGTCATGGAAGAGAGGGAGAAAGAGTAGGTGATTTTTCATGTCTTAGTGGGCATGAGGCATGCGAATAAAGTGACCCGCCGAGTAATGGTTGACAAAGGAAATAATGAGGTGGACTTGGATTCTGACCACAACCTTATCCAACGGAATATCACTGCACAGACGATATACGGGAATGGACTTGAGACAGTACCAGGATGAAATATCGAACTAAAGGGAAATGGAAAATAAACAGGGACTTGGATTTGGAAGTATTAAAAACGATTACGTAGGATGTTACAGGGGTGGCAGGGTGAACATCAAAAGATGGTCATTGAGTCGGAACAGCAGAGGCATATAGTATTGAGGGAGTGGAACTAGAAATTAAAACTGAAATTCGAAGATTTAGATGGCAAGGTTGGAACTGAAGGAAAGGACTGTCAGAATAACGGTGACGAACTATAGTCGGACAATAGCGGTAAGAAGCCTCTAGGTGACCTAAGCAGTCCGAAAAGAGTTTTTTTTCGATTATGAGTTTGAACTGGGATGGAAAAGTGTATACCTAGTGAACCATATGCTTTTGAATCATGGTTCAAGACGGGTGAAGTGGTTATTACGGAACAGTCGAAAGAGGAGACCATAACATTGTTGGGAAAATAGGTGGCCTACATGTTCTCTCCACCACTTTTTTAGCTACTCAATGTTCTTACCACCCCTTCCATATTTTTAACATAGCCTATTTAAAAACACTGAAGATTTATGTTCAAATCCAATCATATCTCTTAGACTTAAAAAATAGCACAGGAATCATTAACAATGTAGTATTAAACAAGCAACCACCTGAAAATTTGAAATCTTCAACTCAAAAAACATCAACAGCGGATCACATATACTTCAAAAGTCATTCAGCCATTTGAGCAATTGCAATTAATGAATGACCACAATATTACCTATCGAAGAACCCCCTTCTGAAAGTCTATGAAGTAATCAATCAAGCGTGTAAACACAAATTTTAAATGAAATCTCGATGTTCTATAATATAAACGGACGAAAGTGGGGTCCAAATGGGAAGAGCAAGGAATCGAAAACTACTCTGCAAAATTCACTGTCGCATGGTAGGAGTGAGACCTATGCTGTGACACGTATCTACAGTTAAACAAAATGGGTTTGGAAGCTACCTAGTGGACCAAACACTAGGTGGGGCACTTAACCAGTGGGGCTGTCATTCCAGTTAGTTAAGCAGTTGCCCTGCGGGATACACTATACTAATATCAGTCCGACTTTTGTTCATTGTTTCATTTATTCAAAAGGAGACTCAAAATTGAAACTGCAGTTATTAATCCATCACAAACACAGCCGTCTAGAGTGACGTGCTATGCAATTCTAAAGTGTGGTTAAAAAAGGCACCGATGATCCAGAAATTTAAGTTTTACCTCATTTAGCTAGAAACTGATCCGTTTCAAATAAATATAACTTAAGAAACAAATTTGCTCTTTTGCTAGTCAGTAACTGGGAAACTATTATTAGCCAGGCAATTTTACTACGTTAAAGAAACACCTAGCGCGTATCTGATTACCAGTCTATTCAAAACAATTTTACAGGTATATCAGCGCCTTTCCCTTGCTGGCTATGTTAGTGGGTGCAATGGAGTATCTCTTCCTTAGCTCGCTTGCCCCTTACAAACAAAACTATATTTAAATAGTTTACCTTTGTGTTCTTTAGATTTATTTATTTTTGTCGTGCATGTGAAAATTTGCAACAGGAATTTAGTCATGGAAGAGAGGAAGAAAGAGTAGGTGATTTTTCATGTCTTAGTTGGCATGAGGCATGCGAATAAAGTGACCCGCCGAGTAATGGTTGACAAAGGAAATAATGAGGTGGACTTGGATTCTGACCACAACCTTATCCAACGGAATATCACTGCACAGACGATATACGGGAATGGACTTGAGACAGTACCAGGATGAAATATCGAACTAAAGGGAAATGGAAAATAAACAGGGACTTGGATTTGGAAGTATTAAAAACGATTACGTAGGATGTTACAGGGGTGGCAGGGTGAACATCAAAAGATGGTCATTGAGTCGGAACAGCAGAGGCATATAGTATTGAGGGAGTGGAACTAGAAATTAAAACTGAAATTCGAAGATTTAGATGGCAAGGTTGGAACTGAAGGAAAGGACTGTCAGAATAACGGTGACGAACTATAGTCGGACAATAGCGGTAAGAAGCCTCTAGGTGACCTAAGCAGTCCGAAAAGAGTTTTTTTTCGATTATGAGTTTGAACTGGGATGGAAAGGTGTATACCTAGTGAACCATATGCTTTTGAATCATGGTTCAAGACGGGTGAAGTGGTTATTACGGAACAGTCGAAAGAGGAGACCATAACATTGTTGGGAAAATAGGTGGCCTACATGTTCTCTCCACCACTTTTTTAGCTACTCAATGTTCTTACCACCCCTTCCATATTTTTAACATAGCCTATTTAAAAACACTGAAGATTTATGTTCAAATCCAATCATATCTCTTAGACTTAAAAAATAGCACAGGAATCATTAACAATGTAGTATTAAACAAGCAACCACCTGAAAATTTGAAATCTTCAACTCAAAAAACATCAACAGCGGATCACATATACTTCAAAAGTCATTCAGCCATTTGAGCAATTGCAATTAATGAATGACCACAATATTACCTATCGAAGAACCCCCTTCTGAAAGTCTATGAAGTAATCAATCAAGCATGTAAACACAAGTTTTAAATGAAATCTCGATGTTCTATAATATAAACGGACGAAAGTGGGGTCCAAATGGGAAGAGCAAGGAATCGAAAACTACTCTGCAAAATTCACTGTCGCATGGTAGGAGTGAGACCTATGCTGTGACACGTATCTTCAATTAAACAAAATGGGTTTGGAAGCTACCTAGTGGACCAAACACTAGGTGGGCACTTAACCAGTGGGGCTGTCATTCCAGTTAGTTAAGCAGTTGCCCTGCGGGATACACTATACTAATATCAGTCCGACTTTTGTTCATTGTTTCATTTATTCAAAAGGAGACTCAAAATTGAAACTGCAATTATTAATCCATCACAAACAAGCCGTCTAGAGTGACGTGCTATGCAATTCTAAAGTGTGGTTATAAAAGGCACCGATGATCCAGAAATTTAAGTTTTACCTCATTTAGCTAGAAACTGATCCGTTTCAAATAAATATAACTTAAGAAACAAATTTGCTCTTTTGCTAGTCAGTAACTGGGAAACTATTATTAGCCAGGCAATTTTACTACGTTAAAGAAACACCTAGCGCGTGTCTGATTACCAGTCTATTCAAAACAATTTTACAGGTATATCAGCGCCTTTCCCTTGCTGGCTATGTTAGTGGGTGCAATGGAGTATCTCTTCCTTAGCTCGCTTGCCCCTTACAAACAAAACTATATTTAAATAGTTTACCTTTGTGTTCTTTAGATTTATTTATTTTTGTCGTGCATGTGAAAATTTGCAACAGGAATTTAGTCATGGAAGAGAGGGAGAAAGAGTAGGTGATTTTTCATGTCTTAGTGGGCATGAGGCATGCGAATAAAGTGACCCGCCGAGTAATGGTTGACAAAGGAAATAATGAGGTGGACTTGGATTCTGACCACAACCTTATCCAACGGAATATCACTGCACAGACGATATACGGGAATGGACTTGAGACAGTACCAGGATGAAATATCGAACTAAAGGGAAATGGAAAATAAACAGGGACTTGGATTTGGAAGTATTAAAAACGATTACGTAGGATGTTACAGGGGTGGCAGGGTGAACATCAAAAGATGGTCATTGAGTCGGAACAGCAGAGGCATATAGTATTGAGGGAGTGGAACTAGAAATTAAAACTGAAATTCGAAGATTTAGATGGCAAGGTTGGAACTGAAGGAAAGGACTGTCAGAATAACGGTGACGAACTATAGTCGGACAATAGCGGTAAGAAGCCTCTAGGTGACCTAAGCAGTCCGAAAAGAGTTTTTTTTCGATTATGAGTTTGAACTGGGATGGAAAAGTGTATACCTAGTGAACCATATGCTTTTGAATCATGGTTCAAGACGGGTGAAGTGGTTATTACGGAACAGTCGAAAGAGGAGACCATAACATTGTTGGGAAAATAGGTGGCCTACATGTTCTCTCCACCACTTTTTTAGCTACTCAATGTTCTTACCACCCCTTCCATATTTTTAACATAGCCTATTTAAAAACACTGAAGATTTATGTTCAAATCCAATCATATCTCTTAGACTTAAAAAATAGCACAGGAATCATTAACAATGTAGTATTAAACAAGCAACCACCTGAAAATTTGAAATCTTCAACTCAAAAAACATCAACAGCGGATCACATATACTTCAAAAGTCATTCAGCCATTTGAGCAATTGCAATTAATGAATGACCACAATATTACCTATCGAAGAACCCCCTTCTGAAAGTCTATGAAGTAATCAATCAAGCGTGTAAACACAAATTTTAAATGAAATCTCGATGTTCTATAATATAAACGGACGAAAGTGGGGTCCAAATGGGAAGAGCAAGGAATCGAAAACTACTCTGCAAAATTCACTGTCGCATGGTAGGAGTGAGACCTATGCTGTGACACGTATCTACAGTTAAACAAAATGGGTTTGGAAGCTACCTAGTGGACCAAACACTAGGTGGGGCACTTAACCAGTGTGGCTGTCATTCCAGTTAGTTAAGCAGTTGCCCTGCGGGATACACTATACTAATATCAGTCCGACTTTTGTTCATTGTTTCATTTATTCAAAAGGAGACTCAAAATTGAAACTGCAATTATTAATCCATCACAAACAAGCCGTCTAGAGTGACGTGCTATGCAATTCTAAAGTGTGGTTAAAAAAGGCACCGATGATCCAGAAATTTAAGTTTTACCTCATTTAGCTAGAAACTGATCCGTTTCAAATAAATATAACTTAAGAAACAAATTTGCTCTTTTACTAGTCAGTAACTGGGAAACTATTATTAGCCAGGCAATTTTACTACGTTAAAGAAACACCTAGCGCGTGTCTGATTACCAGTCTATTCAAAACAATTTTACAGGTATATCAGCGCCTTTCCCTTGCTGGCTATGTTAGTGGGTGCAATGGAGTATCTCTTCCTTAGCTCGCTTGCCCCTTACAAACAAAACTATATTTAAAATTGTTTACCTTTGTGTTCTTTAGATTTATTTATTTTTGTCGTGCATGTGAAAATTTGCAACAGGAATTTAGTCATGGAAGAGAGGGAGAAAGAGTAGGTGATTTTTCATGTCTTAGTGGGCATGAGGCATGCGAATAAAGTGACCCGCCGAGTAATGGTTGACAAAGGAAATAATGAGGTGGACTTGGATTCTGACCACAACCTTATCCAACGGAATATCACTGCACAGACGATATACGGGAATGGACTTGAGACAGTACCAGGATGAAATATCGAACTAAAGGGAAATGGAAAATAAACAGGGACTTGGATTTGGAAGTATTAAAAACGATTACGTAGGATGTTACAGGGGTGGCAGGGTGAACATCAAAAGATGGTCATTGAGTCGGAACAGCAGAGGCATATAGTATTGAGGGAGTGGAACTAGAAATTAAAACTGAAATTCGAAGATTTAGATTGCAAGGTTGGAACTGAAGGAAAGGACTGTCAGAATAACGGTGACGAACTATAGTCGGACAATAGCGGTAAGAAGCCTCCAGGTGACCTAAGCAGTCCGAAAAGAGTTTTTTTTCGATTATGAGTTTGAACTGGGATGGAAAGGTGTATACCTAGTGAACCATATGCTTTTGAATTATGGTTCAAGACGGGTGAAGTGGTTATTACGGAACAGTCGAAAGAGGAGACCATAACATTGTTGGGAAAATAGGTGGCCTACATGCCGACCTATCACTCCCATCCTGAGAGTTGCTTACAGCTGGCTTTGGCCAGACAACACCTAAGGTTTTGTGCACAAATTTGAGTGGAGTCGTTCAGACCGGATGGTCCCTCAAACTGCCGGTTTCGGTCTCGTTGCCAGTTAGCATGGAAATTTTTTTTCGAAGAGCTGTGATGGGGACCATTTGTTTCGGTTGTGAGCAGGGCGACCCTTGGATCAGAGGTCTTCAGTCAAATCAAATCAGTCAATTTGTATCCAGAAATATTTTATTCGTGCTACAGTGAGAGTGCCTCGCTCTGTTGCAAAATTTGTCATTTTAGCATACCAAATGTTTTTGTGTATACTGTTTTATGCTTAACTTGTGCAATTGCTGTTTCTATCTTTTCATGTGCTTCTTCTTTCAAAAGCAGATCACTGGTTTCCCGTCAAATATTTACACGAGAGTAAATTATTTATACTGTAACATCGATTAGCTTCGCAGGAGAGAAAGGTAAGAAGTTTTGGGCGTATAAAAGGTTTTTGCACGCAGTTTCTCGCCACAGACACGCACAGATAACCAGATATATAAAATATTCGAGTGCAACTGAAACCGTGTTGTTTTTGTATATGTGGATACAAAACTGCAGTAAGTAAAACAATTAAAATCAGATGGGCGATAAATGGAATTTAATAGAAGTTGATAAACGTCAGTTTGCACTTTTGGGAAGAAAAAGAACTGGCCCCGGATTCACGAACGTCACTTAACTTAAAATTTCACTTAAATCACTTAAATTTTCAAATCTTGGCACATGACTGGGGCCAACGGCGTTATTTTAGAAAGGGTGCATCACATAAATGGTCCAATTATAAATTATGGCGCACAATTTTTATGGTCATATAACAATTTTTCATTGAGAAAAATATGTGTTTTCTTGAGATCAGGATATCGAATCCGTCATTATTGCCCACAACAACATTGAATCCACAGTTGCAAAACCACGCTTTACTCTAGTTTGGGAGTTTCGCTGAGGTGGAAAATAATGCGCTAGGGTACTTCTCAGTGTGCTTTTAAAGAAGAAGCCTGCCAGTTCGAGTCTTGGTGTCCTTGAACGTGCACCGAAAGATACAGAGCCTCGAAAATTGAGATAAATGATCATTTCTGTTACAGGAGCAGTGACCCTTTCTGTCCTAGGAAGAGAGAAAGGGTCCACTGGGACTACTATTTACGCAGTGAGAGCTCGAACAAAGCTGAGCCACTGTGTGTTCTGTGCTGTGCGTGAAATTCTCCGCATTTTCTTGCAAAAATTACACTCTTTATACATGGCGTTTTAGACAAGAAAACGAAATCGAAGGCGAAAATAAAAAATGTCATGCACACGTTCATATCAAGTTTTACCGAAGTCCCAAGTTTCGTGGCCCTAGGGTCCGTAGTGCCAGTGGAGGAGATGACACAAGAAATCCGATCACTGTCAAGAAAAAAAAAGATACCAACCGCTGCTTGCACAAATTCACAAACCCCTTGCAAGCTTGTCAAGTGTTAAAAAAAACAGGACTCCAAATTTTGTGATAAACATAGAAGCAGGGAAACGTGGAAGCATGGAACTCAATGGAAAAATGCGATATAATTACTTTGAAATAGACAAAGTGCTCGTTTTGTGTTTGAAATTTATTACAATATGCTTCCGATAAAATGTAGTTGAGTTCAATCAATACGTTTAAGTTGAGACGTACTCGTAGATTGCAAAGTGCAAATTCGTTCAAATAAGATGCGATATAAAATTGAACATTAAAGCCAAAACTGGTTAAAAACAATAATTCTCACATGATGTCTCTTCTTTGCAGTTTCTTTTTTTAACATTAAAATTTTAATTGCGAACGTGTAGCTGTTTCCATGTCGACAGCATATGATCTTAAATTGGGCTGGGAAAAGTCAGATTTTTTAATTGTTTATTTAAATCAAACTCGAAAAATGAAAGCAGAAAAAAAAGAAAAATATACCAAGCTTTTAGCAAATTATTACACACGTCATAACGCTTTGGGGCTATTTGGTTGGATTTATTCATTCTTTGTCTCAATTTCTTCATGTTTTCTTTGTTGTTTTCAGATGGCCCTCTCGTAACCTGCTGCCCACTGCTGATACCCCCCCTTACCTCCTCCGAAGCTCATGTTCACTGATAAGCGTACGATATGATATGCTTTTTTTAAAAAAGGGGTTGCAAGCGATTGCTGAGTTTCTTTTCTGCATACAAAGGCTTAATGACAATCGATAAAATTTTTTTACTTTAATTTAAAACAATTGATTTAAGTCATACTAGCCCTGATCTTAAACACATTTCTGTGGTTTGCGGGAGAGTAAATTGTGGCTCGATTATTTTGGGGCAGTATTTCTCGTAGTCCTGAATGACCATAGCCACCTTCTAGTCGGAGAGTCAACCTGGACTAGATTCCTCACTGCACCCTTTCATCTACCAGTCTATCATCCCAGAAATCATTCTCACCGGTTCAGCAATAATGCGAATGAATTAGTTATCATTATTTGGTTTCCATGGATATCGTCGGAGGGGGAATGTTTATTAAATGTCTATCAAAGCTTATTTTTATCGTTTCATGCCGCCTTCACGACGTGTGGCCTGCTTATGCGATTCGATGATATGTGCAGTCACCTAGAAAAAATGGCGAAATGTAATTTCCGTAATAAGTGATGTTTTCAGGATGTGGCGAAGTTTGCCGGTTTAGACTACTAGAACAATGCCCGTTTCTGATTCAGATGACAGGTTAACTGTGTGAACTAGTTACGATTATCTATTCAGTTGTTTCTCGCTTCTGCGGGGGAAACGACATGGAAGTGGCAAAGCGATGTGGGACGTATCGCATTTCATTTGTGAAAAAATATACTTCATGTTGATAACCCATAGTAACTTGAGTACTCTGGTGACAAGAGCTCACTTATCTCGCCATTCTGTTTAGCCGATTTCTTTCCAGGTGTAAAAAGATTTTTCACCCGGTTTTTTCTGATGCGGAAAAAATACTTTCTCTTTTTCATTTAATGAAGAAATTAGAAATGGAAGAATAAAAAGAAGAGGGGGGGGGGGGGGGGTACATGCAATAAGTGCTTGCCTTTGTCTTAATAGTCGTATTAGTGTTTCACATTGATGTATAGGTTTCTTCCCACTTTCTTCCATTTCTCCCTGGAGGAAACGGGTTTCTTCCCATGTAAGGGAAGAAATGCCCTTCCGCCGGGAAGAAAACCAACCCGGCGTGAACGTCAAGTGATCAGATGATGAAATGAACTGTCGCATGATGACAAACGAGTTAACTGTTCACACTAACAAAATAACAATTTGGCAAACTGTACTGATAAAGTCAAATTTACGTCATGTACAAACAAAAAGACTTGCAGTTTGTTACCACGGTCTGATTGACCTTTGACTGGCAAGAAAATTTACGCACGCGTTCGTTGTCTATAATTTTATAAATAAAGGGACTGCATGCATTGAGGATGTGATTTCATTTGGTATTAAAATAACTTCACGTGAAATATTTCAAAAACTTGCAAAGCTTCGCAACATTTACCAGAGGAAAATTATCTCAGTTTCAAAATTAAAGCCATTTACATCACATTCAAGGGATTTATCTTTTCCCAGAAAACTTTCGGTGATGGAACTATTTTAATGTTATTCTCGGATTCCTACGCGTAAAGGTGTAATGTAAGGAATAACTGCACTTTTCAGTAAAATCCTATGAAGAAAAGTCCTTGCGGACGAAATCTAAAACAGTTCAGCTTTCAGCTTGTCAATATTTTCTAAAAATTCGACATTGAAATTCACGCAATGTTTTTTGTTGAGCTTTGAGCACAATGTGTGTGCATAACATCTGAAGTATTCTCTGATGGCTTTTCAGATTTCCGTCAAAATGAGCGCCGAATCAGAGAAAGCGACAAAAGAGGAGTGGGAAGTGATTGCCGAGACGTACAAGAATCGGCTGTCGAATCTTGCCGAGCGTATCGACGCCACTTTCCGCGTTAACGAGAAGCTGGAATGGACGAAGCAGTACGCGACAGAACACCCCCTCGTGGCCATGGCTGCGGTGATTGCGGTTGCGATGTGCTCAGTGCCCGTCATGTGCTTTATGGCGTTTGTCCTGGCCACGTTTTTCTGCACTTTCATGGGATTTCTTTTCGTTGAAGGTTTGTAAATAGCTTTTTTTTCTACTGGAGACTTCGTTTGCGTTTCATGTCTGCGCGACATCACCTCTGTCGTCCTCGTAATTGTCGTCTATATCAGTGCAATATATATATAGGCATATGTATATATATATATATATATACAGGCATGTGTATATACATATCTGTTTCACGCGCGGGGTTAGGGATGCATCCATTCGGTCACTTTTCCGGTCTAGAAATACAAGCTTGCAATGTGACTGTCATATTATGCATATTTCCGCGCACTGCATGACGTCACATGCAAGAATATAGTGTAGAGCTTATGGGGTCCTTTAAATCTGCTGTTGATCCAATTACGGGGAGCAAAAACATCAGTGGATATTATTTCCCGATCTCGGCGAAGACTTGATTTTTCTGAGCTTCATTTTTGGAAACCAGGTCGAGACTGAGGTTGAGAAATTCAGTCATTAAGCTCCATTGACTGGACCTGCGTTTGGTATTACAAGAATATTGTGTGTGTAGTTATATTGTTCGTTTGTTGAAGTAAGTAGTTTTTCGCACAGTCGACTGTAGTCTGTGGGCTATACTCATTACTTGTGGGGTATCTGTAGTCCGTTGGTGTGTGTGTTTGTGAACCATTTTTAAAAATGCTACTCTTACTGAATTTCTGGTCCAATTATTTTGAAATGTTGCAGGAATGCCCTCTGGATAATCCTCCACACAGCTTATCTTTTTTTTTTTGGCCAAATCTATGAAAACACAAAAAAATGCTGCTGTGCTTACAAATCTCCACCGATTGTGCTGAAATTTGACCAGAATGTTCCCGTGAAGCTCCTGCATCAGGCTTGTATTATTTTGGCGATTTAGCAAAAATTCCCCCAAAACGGTCAAATTACAGAAAAGGCACACTGTGTTCCTACATGAGGCCTCTTAACCAGTCGTTGGGTGTCGGGACGCGATAGCTCAGTGGAGTTACAGTATTTTTGTTATCGGTTCAGCAGAAGGTGGCCATGGGAACGGATAGCTTTAAAAGAAACAGAAACAATGATATTCCTCCCACAGATCTAGTCCGATTAATTTTGACACCGATGTAGTCCATAAGGCTTCTACAAAATCTAAATTGACCGATTTTTCCTTTCGCCTTTCTAATGTCTGTGCTTTTGTGGCTGGGCTCAATGTCAACGGACATTCTTGTTTTATTTATTTTTTTTTAGGTATTATTATCAGTAATTTGTTCAGGCAGTACTGGTAAGAACTTAGTAGTGTGGAACATACTGTCCAGTTGAAGAGCTTAGTACTTTTATCTGGTGACTGTTGATCTCACCGACAAATTTAAAATTAAAGAAGTTAGTTTGCGGAGGGGTGGAGATTTCATTCCTCTAGCATCGATTGTCTTGTATATGAATGCAAGCGTCTATTTGTCCGCCATTTTCTCACGGTTGCCTCGTAAACAGATGAAGTAGCAGCGCAGTGGCCACACAGTGAGTTTGCCAATACACCGCATTAAATAAGTTCCGCACTGCACCTACGTGCATGGTTAAAATCGAAATTTGACGGTCTTTTTGTTTAGTTATTTACGTTAACATATTCGGGTTTAGGTGCCTTGCTGAACTTGCATTTTGAACTGCTCAGGTGTTTTTATGAACCATCCTAAAGAACGTTAGCAAGTTTTCGGACATTTTGATGACCAATGCACGCAGAAGGTTTGACGTCACCCATTCACGACATTGCCTTTGCGTCCGATCACTTTCAAATTGGCCCTGAATCTTTCCCCTATGGTTCCTTACCAGTCTCAATTTTATTTTTACGAATTTCCCAAAATTTGGCAAAAAAAAAAAAGAGGAAAATTTTCGGTACTTTGGACTGAGTAGTTGTCCAACTGCTTTCAAATTTGGCACGAGTATTCCCGCGAGTTTCCACTGGGACTGTCCTTATTTTAGCGAAGAATAAACATTAACTAAAATGTGGCCAGCAACAGACGAATTTTTGGCGCTTTCCACATAACGTGGACCACATAACGTGCTACTCATAAAATGTTTGACAGCTAATTATCAAATTTTGTGGGGAATATTCCCAGGTGGTCCTGTGTTATGATGTTCTTGTTTGGCGAATGGGTCAAAATTGGTGAACAAATGGCCAAAAAATAGGTCATACTGTATGCTGAACACGCGTGTGCTTTTTCTCCTACAAATGCTTGTTCGATAGCTTTCAAATTTGAATGGCTTGGGTCCAGGTGATCCTTCTGCGCTGGTCTGTGTATTTTCACAGTGTGATAAGTTGACGAAATTAGGGCCACTAACCGACCAATTTTGTAGAGGCTATTTGAAATGCGATTTACTTTTCCCATTCTGTTTGCGTTTGTATCTTAAAAAATAAGGCTGGAAGCAATGTCCATGGGCATTCCTGTTAATTTCGTGGTGTGGCCGTTGACTAACTCTAATCAACTCTCATGTTGGTCGGCGTGAACTGATTTTATGACGGCTCGACCAAAATCATGTCGGCTCGTAAATACGTTTCATCACGATTTTATGCCAGCAACCCGGGTAAACAAATATCAAGAGTTGTTCGAGCACGGCCGATTTTATGGCGGTCAATGCTTTGGCCAGCTAACCGACGGTTTCCGTCTTCTGTGATTTTCATGAACAACCGGGTTAAAACTGTGTTGTGTTGAAAACTTGCCAGATGCTTTTCTTCGGGCACCTATTCAATTTTTATTTGCCCTTCGAAAACCTTTCCGAATACATGCCGTGGTTATTTTAAAAGTAAGTCACAATCGGAAAAGAGTAACCAGCCACCGATCTGTTGCTTCGGTGAGGTTTTGACTTCTTGAACTTAGTCCTTTGTGGTCAAAGCCTGTGTTGAAATGTTTTCTTTATGTCTTCGGATCGTTGCACCATAACTTTAATTTTTATACACTTTACGCAGTTGCCGTGTTGTGGATTGCTTTACTTCGTGACTCCGCATTTTTGAGGCTTCTTTTTTCTTAGAAAAGAAACGGCGGTGTTTTTTTTTCTTTTTGTCAAATAAAAAATCAAGAAAGAAAACAGCAAAATGTACTTCATTCACACAGCCAATTAACGCGCAAAGGTTGAAGATTTTTCCGCTTTGTGGGTATTTTCCGTAACGCAGTCGTGCTTAAGTGTTCTTTATTCATTGCTTTCCACAGACAGTATGAGGTGGGGTGGGGGGGGGGGGAGTGTAATTCTGGCTGGTCGGTCCTCTTCCGGGTGACTGCCTACCTTTGTTTCTTTAAACGCACATTTCTTTGCGTCGAGTTTGTTCATATCTGCCTCCTTTCGCAACCCCTTGAACGTACAATAGGTTCTTTGTTTGTACAGGCGTATTTTCAGTGCAAAAAGTTGACTTTTCAGCTCGGGGTCCCACGGGACCCCAAGCTCTGATACCAGGGGTCCCGAGGTAAAGTGGTGGGGTCCCGACATTTTCGGGCAATACAAAAAAGTTAAATTCTATAAAAGCAATTTTATTGCAACAAAAAAAAAATAAACGCGATTAGTGATTGATATCTAATTTCTAACAACAAAAAAGAAACACTGAATGATGCTACATTAAACAATGAAAAACTCAATCATTTTCGATCTTAGCGGTGATACTGAACAGTTGCAAGAGAACACCGTCTTTCTTCTGGGGTCCCGCGGGACCCCAGGGTCAAACTTCAGGGGTCCCGAGCCGATTATCAGGGTTCCCCGGGACCCTGTGAACTTTATGCCCTGATTTTTATTCATTAATACGGACTTTTCTCAAATGAAAATTTTATTATTCTCAAACTGCATGCATGAAGACCGATTGTGATTGGTGTGGTTCACCAAATCCTAGTTCGCACTGAAGCGTTTTTAAGTCTATGAACCTTGTGTAATTTTCAGTGATTTAATCGGCTGTGGGGTTAATCAGTTAAGGATTTTAACCTGGTGGGGAGCTGTTATACAAAAACAGCGGATCCCTGATATAGCGACACCTGCGGAACCCTGAAAATCATGTCGTTGTATCCGAGTATTACTATATCCTCAACGAAAGACGCTTGAAGCATAAACTAAGCGTGCTTACTGTGTATAACTTTAAGAGACGGTGTTTGGACCAAAGCGCCGGGAACAAAGCTCCTCGTTTTTGCAAAGTAGGAACAAGGTGCTCCGATACAAAAACACCCCCCCCCCCCCCACACACGATCAAAAGCTCTCCGTAACAACTAACAACAAATTTATCAATCAGATTAATCAATACTACCAATAAAGCTTGACTGCAATTTATGTTGGTGATGAGGACATTAGTAGTTCAAAACCATGTCGTTGTAATGGGATAGCGATGAGGCTTTCATGAGTAAAATAGTTCGAGACTTTCAAAATCTAATGGCATGTCGTTACACTTCGATGCCGAAATACACGAGGCCCACCGCAACACATACACAAATAGTGACTTGGGCTTGTTTATGTTGTTTCAAAGTTTTTTTATTTTGGCTGGGAAATGGTAAATCAAGCTAGACCGTTTTCGCAACATAGTGGCGAAAATTACACCTGGGATCATAAAAATTACGACACTAAAGACTTAGAAATTAAGAATTCCTCCTGGACATAGGTCCATTAGTAGTGTCGCAATGTCTGTTGAATTAAACTGTACGAAATGTAGCTTTAGACATGCGGTGTCCCAGTAAACATTCCGAAATCGATATAACGTCAGTTTCGTTGTGACGCAGACCCAACCACAAACTAGACCGAATTTCGGTACACGTAGCGAAATAGTACCCACTTGCAAGGGCAGAGACACAACATATTTGGTCAAAAACACATTTTACAGTGTTTCAACATAATTGTCAGCTTCCAGATTATTATCTTGAACGAGGCCATCGAAGTGAATATAATGTAATCTCATTTGGGCACAAAAAAATCAATTTCAGTTTTCTAACCGTTTTTGAGATACTGGTCAACTTGCAGTTTTTGACCTTGACCATGATGGAGGAGGTCAAGATCACCGAGGTACCTCTTACGTAACGTTGTTTAGGAGCGGAGGGTCGAAAATGAGCTCAAAATCGGTCTATCTCTAACCGTTTTCGAGATAATAGTCAACTTCCGGTTTTTGACCTTGACCGTGACCCAGAAGGTCAAGGTCACCGAGGTACCTCTTATGTAACGTTGTTTAGGCCCAAAGGGTCGAAAATGAGCTCAAAATCGCTCTATCTCTAACCGGCCTGTCGTTAAGGACGCGTGAAATCACGTGACCTTTGACCTTGGCCCTCAAGGTCAAGGTTAGTGATGAAAGCTTACCCTTTACTGGGTACGTTTTATGCATTCACAGTGGGATTTGAGCACCTTTATGGCTACTTTTCGTGATTAATAGGTGTTTCCAAAAATATTTTGACCTCAATGTGACCTTGACCTCTGAGGTGCAAGGTCAAAAAATTTTACGGATTTGACGACAACTCATTACCCTCTATGTCTCTGCCACATGCCGTCTTTTTAGGACAAACCCTGTAGGAGGAGTTTTCTGGAAACCACTTTGAGGTCAGAAAAACTTTGACCTCAATTTGACCTTGACCTTCAAGGTCAAGGTCAAAAAATTTTGCGGATTTGACGACATCTCGTCACCCTCTATCACTGTGCCAAATTTCATCGTCCTACGTCAAATAGCGTATGAGGAGTTTTCTGGAAACCTCCGTGACGGAAAAAAAAAGAGAAAAAAAAAAAAGGAAAAAAAAAAAGGGCAGAAATTTCGAGAAAAACTACAAACTTATTCCCATTTGCAAACGAAGTTTGCAAGTGGGAATTAACACGTAATCGTCGTCTTTGGTACAACGTTGATCAGACATCGGATAAGTTGTCTTGTTTAGGCGTTGCTTTTGGTCGCAACCAAGCCGCCACTTGCTGTGGAGTGTAATCAATACCTTTGGTGCAACGTTGAATAGGCACTGGAAAATTGATGTGATAAAGACGTCGTAAACTGGTCTATAAAGTCGACGGATGGATTTTTTTTTTGTTTCCGTTTGCCCTCCATTCGCAGCGGCGATTACGCGACGTCTATCTAACATCGGCAGCCAGACGCTGTTTCAATTTCTATTATGAACCAAGAGCCGACGTTTATCGATGTCAAATGCGAAGGTTGTTTGAACATTACAATGTTTACTGGAGTTCTAAAATTTTTATAACGTGATTAACATTGGTGGCACGCGATGGCACAGCAATCGTGTAAAAATCGTGTATAGCCAGCTGTTTTGTCGAGTTAAGTCAAAGCCGGAAATAACAATGAAAGATAATAATACAAAAGGAGAAAAAAAGTTAGGAACTATTTTTTTTAAAGTATGGTAGGATTTGTGTGAAAACGGACGAAAAAAAAACGGCGTTAAAAGAGCCAAAATAAATAAATATATAAAAAGGGGGAAAAAAAGAGAAAATCTTTCAGAATTGCCAGCAATTCAAAAACTCCTTGTGACGCCGTCTCAAGTGTAAATAAAAAGGGGGGGAAAAGAGAATCTTTCAGAATTTCCAGCAATTCAACAACTTTTTGAAACATCGTCCCAAGGGTAAATAAATAGTTGACACAAAGTTATTAAAGGCTCTGAATTGTTATGTACTTCTTTTTTTTATTTTAAACGCACGCGTTTTTTTCACACTTAGGCGGTGTGTGGAAAGACATTAAGAGTGTAATTTAAAATGTTGTTCAGCTGCTTGCATACAATAATCATCTACCTGCGTGCCGAGCTCGAGATTTTTGATGTTTTAATGCAAAATTTTTAACCACTTCGCAGCCTTGCAAAAAACATTTAGTACCCCTGTTTACTACTTCGAAATTCCTTGGCGTTACTCCAGGATAGTCAGTATCATTGGCTAGCACAGTCATCAGTTGCATTAGTCTTGTTCAAATTTCGCTGAATAAATCACGGAACTCATTATCTTATGTTTCGGAGTATGCCACAGAGTATAAGTGCAGACAAATAATTTATTATCCATCATGTAACGGAGGGTTGCATTTATGACCTTGCCCTCTGTCCGCATTCATGTCCGGGTATATCTCCGAGGTGTCCGGAAAAAATGGCTCCAAAAAAAATGGCACTGGAGAAATGGCATTTTTGAAACAACGGAAAAAATGGCACCTTTGTTTCTAACATTTTCTAATGTGTTATTTACTTCACCTTATACTCTAGCAATAGAAAAGTCTTGCCTATTACATATTTTACATAAAATTGTAAATTAAATTTCACTTAATTTTCATTTATCAGTTATTTATTACAAGGTCCATAGTTTAGATAAAAATGTTCTCTTCAAGTATACTGCGTACGTTTTATATAATTTAAGTTTTCACTGAATTATTTCCATTTCAATGTTCACCATAAAATTTTAGCATTTCTGAGTAAAACACCTCGATATATACGCGTTTATATAAGAAGTACATCAAAGAAATGTCCAGAGTTAAAGGGAAAGGAACCCTGCGGATACGTACGTGAAATTTCACATACAGATAGAGCACATATTGATAGGTGAAGCGTCATATTTTTTTTTGTTGCGTTTCTTGAAAAATTCTCAAAAGTACAGTACACGTATTTTGAAGTTTGGTTAAACTTAGCGTTTATGTAAATTTGTTGCTGTGATGGAACGTCGTGTACGAAAGTATAGCCTAGATTGTTTTGAAATTTTCAGCACATGTGGAATGTGTGCAGTGTGTAGTTTATTCGAATTCATGAAAAAGTGTCAAAATAAGTGATTTTTTTTTCGATTATGGGAAAATCTCACACATGGATACGGCACATATTGTGTGCTATATATTTTTTTTTGGATTCATGAAAACTGTAAAAAAAAAAAAGATAGTATTTTGAAATTTGGTCACACTCCAATTTTTCATATAATTTTGTCTGCGAAATTGAACGTGGTGTCCAGGCTGTGTTTCCAAATATATTTTTCAGTCTTCTTTAAAATTTTACACACGGATAAAATGGGTATTGGAAATTCCCAAAATGTGATTTTTACATATAAAACTTTGCTTTTGTCGAAATTAAAAAATATAAAACTATTAGAATTATGAAATGCGTAATGAAAGTGGCAGTAGTATGGCACCTACTCTCGCACCCATCTCACTCGGGGGATTGTGCCTCTCTGGAGGCTCTAGGTAATATAAACATTAGCAGAAATCTTATTTTGTCATTAAAATCACCATAGGGTGGGGGGGGGGGGGGGAGGGGAGAGAAGACACTGAACTGCACATCAATCAGCCCTGGAAAATGTATAATCATGGGAAAACGTTCGCAAGTATAAAGCTGAGCGGAACGTTCGCAGGGTGAAGCTATGTTATAAGACCTTTACATCGCAGATTTACACAGTTTCAATATTTTTACCAGTTTCAAACATAATACGACACACATCTTCCATTGATATATGTTCTCTTTACAGGGTTGTACACACTTGAGATCGCACACAATTCGTAGATAAGATGAAAACCACATCAGTCTTTACACTACATAAGTGGCACTTTTTATTTATTTATTTATTCATTGTTTTGTCCATTTAAAATTTTGTCATTTCATCAATAATACCACTTTGAACCACTTCAGTATGAATATTTGTGGAAACATGGAGGTCTCATAGTGTAAAATTATATAATCTGCATATATTGTGACAAGTTGAAATTTCGGCACGTTAAGATATCTATTTTCACTTAACAAGGTTGCCCGTGACTAGAGGTAACTGGTCAACTGGGCGCCAGGTCAACTGGGCGACAGTCAACTGGGCGACAAAAAAGTCAACTGGGCGACAACTCTGGGGTCAACTCGGCGACAAAAAATGTCCAAATGGGCGACCAAAAAAGTCAACTGAGCGACAGTAGAAGTCAGCTGGGCGACAAAAAAATAAATTACTTGAAACATTTTAGTACCTTACGATTTACCATCGCGCATAGAGATATTAATTGCAATACCAAACTAATGAATTTGCACATCAGTGAAAACGATTGAAAACACCACTTGGTCGGACTGGGTTAGTCGTATCACTGTAGGGGGCTTGAATGTATGTGCGTATGTTGAACATTTTCTTTAAAATGCTACTGGTACGAAACAGAGCTACAATTAAATTATGACACACAAAAGCACAGAGGTTGATTCTATAGATCAGGCCAAAGTCAAATGGTTAGGGACAAAAGTGTAAAAGCTGCGCTTTTATGCTCGCTGTGGTGACTAAACAGTCGTTGAAGTGTTGGGGTACGGGGTGGTACGCAGGGGTACGAAGTGGTAGGCAGGAGTACGAAGTGGTAGGCGCGGTACGAAGTGACAGGTGGGGGTACGAAGTGGTACGCAGGGTACGAAGTGGTAGACAGCTGTACGAAGTGGTAGGTGGAGGTACGAAGTTGTACGCAGTTGTACGAAGTGGTACGCAGGGTACCAAGTGGTAGGCGGGGGTGCGAAGTGATACGCAGGGGTACACAGGAGTATGAAGTGCTAGGCCGGGATAAGAAGTGGGCAACTGTAGGAAGTGATAGACAGCTGTACGAAGTGATAGGCAGTGTATGAAGTGCTTTTGGCAAGGGTACGAGGTTGTTAATAAAAGGTGTGAAGCATCTTTCGCAAGGGTATGAAGTGATAGGTTATGAAATGGCAAAGTTGCGAGTGTCCAGTTTTCCCAAATGCGTAAATTAAGAATAATCTTAATTGTTAAGGCAGCTACTAGCAAAGAGGGGTATGTTTATGCTCATTTAGCAGGTACTTATTGCAACTCTCAAATGTTCAAAAGCACTGTTATCTAGTCACCGGTCACTTTTACTGTGGAGAACAGGCTTTGAGAGTATTTCAGGTTACATTTGCTTTATTTAGACAGTAAATTTCCAATAACTTGAGCCTCGTCGTGCCGGAAATAAAACTTTCAGATATCGAATATTCAGATTATGCAATCCGGACAGGAATACACCAAAGCAGGCATACACTTAATGTTCGAAATCTAGTACTTTTCGAAATATAACAGATAGGTTATTGATTAGGTTCTGTATGCGGTAACACCAGATAAGAAACGCCTTTGGGGTGGGGAAAATGTTCATTTTACACAGGTGTTCCCTAAATAAATTTGAATTATAGTAGAATTGCTGGGAAATGGAAGCAGTATCTCCTGCTATTCGAGGTTGGTCCTTAAGGAAACATTTTAAGAAGCAGACATTTTATAACTTCCTTTCATCTTGTGTATCACAATTTGTATAATGCGTTGCGTTGTTCCTCTTTATTTTAAAGCATCGGTTTTGTTATGCAGGGTTTTTGCTGACAGTTGGCGGAATGATACTTGGCTTTGTGCTATGCGTCACCGGACTCATTTCGCTCATTCTCAGCCTCTTTGTGGCCACGTCCTGGTTATCCTTCCACTACGGCTTCCATATGATCCAGAGAGCCGTCGAATGTTACAAGAAGAAGGAGCCGACGATTGAAGAAATTCCGAAAGAAGAGTGATTCCCTTATATTCCTGTGAAGTTCAAGCAAGCAGGCTTGAAAGCTAGTTCATAAAAACCATGAAAGAGTAGATATTTTTCTTTCTAATGCTGATCCGGTATGTCACTTTGGCGATTTTTTTTTAAGTAAAGAAATAAGCACAGTGTTTTAAGCCCCGACCTGACTACGGTCAGGAGGGGCATTATGTTTTTGACTGGCTCGTCACGCTGTGTTTATGAACACCATATCTCAAGATCCACTTGTCGAATTTCAATCAATCCTAATGTGTAGTTTATACATGAAATGTTCTCGAGCTGATTAGGTTTTGTTGACCTTGCGTCGTTGTTCAAGGTCACTGTGGGACTTTGAATTTGACATGGGATTTCCCATACCAAGTGGTTTGTGAACACCATATCTCAAGTTCCACTGGTCAGGTTTCAATCATACGTGGTATGTAGCTTTGATAAATAATGTTCGAGAACTGACTAGGTTTTGGTGGCCTTGCGTGTTCCAACGGACACATTTCTGGTTGTTCAGTAACTATAAAACGTTTATTTGCGACACAGGTGAAACCCCCACACAGGGAATCTATTTAAGACTAGATATAATCCAAAAATAGAGTGGAAACTTGAACCAGTGAGTCAGTTACACGTACTTCAGTTAGAGAAAGAAAGCTCCGAATTACTCCAGATGAAGTACGTGTACTGAAGAGATGCCACTGGGCATCTGATCCAAGTACTAAGCCAGTATCCCGTAGAATGTTAAGCTTAGGGTAAGCTGAAGGGCTTCGGTAGTTAGGAAGAAATAGAAAGGCAGAGGGAGAGATAGAGCAGGTTCTATATATACAAGCCGGATAAAAGCGAAGTCTGTTGTTTATAAAGTGTATTGATTATGAATATAAAAGATGCACGAAATGCTTGTATTTTGAAAAAAACTAAGTCTGTATATGAAGAGCTGATAGTTATAGTTTGGCGTAGCCATGATGTGTCCGTCATCTGTTTTTGTTTTTCTTATAGATGTGGAATAAAACTGAGCGTGCTTACTGATTCCATACCGCAGTCTAAAACCAATGCTTTAACATGGCTCTGTAGTGCCTATTAAACTGGTCAAGGGTTGAGTATTACGTATGTGAAATGTGTAAGTCTATTTTGTGATGTATTTTTTATGTGTTCATTATAATCTGCAGATGTTAATTAAGTCTAGGAAGAAATAAGATGTGGTATTCAAAAGTGGCATAATGAAAACACAAAACCACTGCCCATTGTTCTCCATAATTCACAGCCTGTTAATAACGGCCGCGGAAAATGGTGTGTGTATGGATAATCCGAAGAACATGTGTGGAACTAAGGATACCAAATAAACAAAGCGAATTAGCGTACTGTGGTGCTGGAGGACAGTTGGAACTGGTGAATCCTGCCCTTTCCACTCCCTACTGCACACTCATACCTTTCTGATTGGTTTATAGTCTATCTAAATGTGATAAAAACTAATAGCAATGCAGTGTGGAAAATTGCATGCCATAATGGCGACCGAGTGTTCGTTGGAGATTTTGGTACAATTCGAATTCGAGTGGAATTCGGCAATTGCAGTTAAATGTATCACTTGCCATGTACCTGTATTTATAAAAATAAAAAAAACTGAAAAAGTGATAACATGTTATGAATTCAAGATGTGTGCGTGTTCTAGTTAGTAGCAGTAGATTTGCATTTACAGCTAAGCTTGATGTTCATGTCGCTGTTGTATGTACAAATTATGATCTTGTTATGTTTATTATTATTTTGTTGAAGATTTAAGATATGTAGGTGAACAGCTGTAGAGTTCTTAAAACTGCTTGGCCTTAGTTGTTTAAAATTACGGTTGGAGGTTTCTTACAAGATGTTAAGTTTTGATAATAAAACCAAATTAAAAAAAAAAATCAATTTTTTTTTCTTTGCTTATTGTGTTTTATCAAAACCTTTTTTGTGAACAACGCAAAAACGGTAACAAACAACGTAAACCAATGCCTTTCGATTTCACAGGTCACCGGAAATGAACTCCACTTGAGCAATATGTTATGAGAAACACTCCAGGCCTTTACTTTGTATCCATCTCAACTTTGGATACTATAGATCTGTAGAACCACTTTGCAGCTCACAACATGGAGGGGTGGCGGAGCTCTATAATAAAAAAACTGCAATTTCATAACAGCACATGGCAGATTTGACAACTTCGACACCACGAAAATTTACTGTGACGCACGAGCAGTGACCCCCGCCCCCCTCACCCTCCCCCACTTTCCTTCTCAGAAGCTTTTTCAAAGGTTTCCCCCCAAAAGCGCACACTTGACTGAAAAAAAAGTTCGCGAAAGTCTCGACTCGCGCTTCAGGCGATATATCCAGCCAATATCTGTCACAACTTTTCGTCATTGTTACGTAATTACAACTGCCATTTAAAATATTAAATACGCTGAAGAACGAGATAAATTGGAATTTTGAATACAGATGAACAGACTACATACTGTACTTCTAATACTGTAAACTTTAATAAGATGTTCACGAAGCACTTCGCTTTTTCAAGAAGCGAGTTCAATTCGTGCAATTTTTTTCCCCGTGACAATATTTCTACACATTGCTGTCTTTTATTAAATACCAACGCTGTGAATTCGCACACATTCCTGGGACCTGCGAAACTGTTCGGGACAGAGCGCACAACACACGGGGTTATAAACACTTGGCCTTTTTCAGTGAAGCCGTAACAGACCCGAACCAGTACGTAAAACATGCGAGTTAAGCACGACTGATCATGCCAGGCCTGTAAGTGCCTGTGTGTTCGCCATATTTGTTCACTACAAGAAAAATCTCTAATTTAACAAAATTAACAAACTCGGCGTCATTCGAATGATTTCAGATACGTTTAGCTTTCGGACTGAATGCGATATTATATGTGTGACTCAATCAACTAAATGCGATCACAGTGCGCTTGTATAAGATTTAGTTAAATAACGAATTTGCTAATAAATTATCTCTACCAAAAAAAAAAAAATTTCTCTCGGGCAATAAGAAGCAACTTTTACATAATTAACTCATCAGATAATGACGTCGTAAAAAGTCGTAACAATCTCCACATCAATTAGGTGGTGAAATGGCTCAAGTGAATAGCATTTAATTACACAATTATATCAACCGAGTTTCTTATATTGCGTGCTTTCTAACGGTGGGGTTCTTTTATTGCAGAACCAAATTTTCGGATCTGCCGAAAGGTCGTCCTTTTTGTTAGGTGGTCCGATCCGAAGGTTCCACTGTATTTGTGCGATTACATTAACCACCTTAGAAGTGATAATATTTGGGCGTGCCCTTGCGCAAAAACATCTATCCGGCGCAATTTTAAGAAACGTGCAACTCTGCGCAAAAATTTTGCAACAGGCTCAAAATTCTGAACTAGTCCATCTAATAATGATGACTGTGAATATGGTTGAAGAAATATTCAATTTTGGGATGTTTTTAATAAACTTAAAAACTTAAAGTTATTTGTTAATAAAAATATTGTACATTGAAGAATTCATTAAGAAAATGTATAACACTGAAAAATAAACAGTAATCATAAGAATTTGTAACAGGAAAGCATTTTAAAGCGTATGATGGTTCATGTTTTTCAGGAATAAAATTTTGACGATGTGTCTTAATTTTAAGGCGTAACGATAAATCATTGTTTAGCTCATAAAACCAACCATCATTTTTCATTCTTGGTGGACGGCGGTTGCCATAACAAACAGATTTCTTAACTGTCATCAGGTTACTTGTATATCACAGTTAAATTATATATATGTATATGTATGGGCGCAAATTTTACGGGTGCAAACTTTTAAGGACAGTGCGCTCGTGGGCGCGTAAAAATGAAACCCAAAGAACATCTTTGCCTTGGCGGACTAAACGCACCACCTCGGAAGCAGACTGAAATGTATGATATATATTAAGTAACTGTGTGCAGTTGCTGCTTATGCGTTAAATCATATGGAAAATCATGCAGTTAACGGGCAAATTTAGGATAAATATGAACCGATTTCATCACACTGTAAGTTTGTTTGAGAAATCGGCTGTAGAGCTGACGCGTTTGAATTATTTCGGGTTAAAAAAGGCCCTCGCGAGATTCCGCGTGACGTACACAGCACACACGCAGACGACAGCACTGGATATGATCCAGCGGTACATGGAGAAGCGCGGGATCGGATCGCCGTACGCGTTGAACGGCGCGTGCTGATGGTGCCTTCTGCGCATGTCGTAAACCGTGTCCGTGATGTCATCAGCACTCACGCACAGCGGCCGCATGTTGTATAAGACCTGACAACAAAAGGGAGTCACACTGTCCGTCACTGATTCGCTACATCGAGGCCTCAATTGCCCTTGTCAATAAGCCGACATTATTCACAACACATCATGACCGGATATGTCTACTTTTAATATCGTTCTGCTTGGATCATTGAACTTAAGGAAAAACTGAAGGATTTACGCAATTGCCAGCATTTCAACAAATTATTCCATCAACTTAAAACACCTTAACTTATCCCACCAACTAGATTTTTTTCCGTGTAGATTAGCAATTTCTTTTAGATACCAGAAGCTGGTTATGGTGCGGTGGGAGGATGAGAGGGACGGGGGTGGGGAAAGGCTCATGGCGGGGGGGGGGGGCGGGGTGGAGGGTACCTCATGGGCCGCTCTCCTCCCCGCCTGTACAGCGCCGTTCAGGAAGCCACACCACACCGTAGCGCTTTCAGTACCCGCGAAATGCAACCTGTGCGACATACGGAACACGTAATTCGTCTTCATGTCAAAAACACGATTGTTATCACCATTTCTAACGTTACGTCGGTCTCAGCGCCTGCTCGGCTTAGGATGATGATCTAGTCACCTGAATCATTGAAACATGACTTAAGAGTGATTGTCCGGCACCCCGCCACGATATGTGCCCGGCATCCCGCCACGATATGTGCCCGGCACCCCGCCACGGTATGTGCCCGGCACCCCGCCACGATATGTGCCCGGCACCCCGCCACGATATATGCTCGGCACCCCGCCACGGTATATGCTCGGCACCCCGCCACGGTATGTGCCCGGCACCCCGCCACGATATATGCTCGACACCCCGCCACGGTATGTGCCCGGCACCCCGCCACGGTATGTGCCCGGCATCCCGCCACGGTATGTGCCCGCCACCCCGCCACGGTATGTGCCCGGCATCCCGCCACGGTATGTGCCCGGCATCCCGCCACGGTATGTGCCCGGCACCCCGCCACGGCATGTGCCCGGCACCCCGCCACGGTATGTGCCCGGTATCTCGCCACGGTATGTGCCCGGCATCCCGCCACGGTATGTGCCCGGCACCCCGCCACGATATATGCTCGACACCCCGCCACGGCATGTGCCCGGCATCCCGCCACGGTATGTGCCCGTCACCCCGCCACGATATATACTCGACACCCCGCCACGGTATGTGCCCGGTATCCCGCCACGGTATGTGCCCGGCATCCCGCCACGGTATGTGCCCGGTATCCCGCCACGGTATGTGCCCGGCACCCCGCCACGGTATGTGCCCGGCAACCCGCCACGGTATGTGCCCGGCACCCCGCCACGGTATGTGCCCGGCACCCCGCCACGATATATGCTCGACATCCCGCCACGGTATGTGCCCGGCACCCCGCCACGGTATGTGCCCGGCAACCCGCCACGGTATGTGCCCGGCACCCCGCCACGGTATGTACCCGGCACCCCGCCACGGTATGTGCCCGGCACCCCGCCACGGTATGTGCCCGGCATCCCGCCACGGTATGTGCCCGGCATCCCGCCACGGTATATGCTCGGCACCCCGCCACGCTATGTGCCCGGCACCCCGCCACGGTATGTGCCCGGCACCCCGCCACGATATGTGCCCGGCACCCCGCCACGATATATGCTCGGCACCCCGCCACGGTATGTGCCCGGCACCCCGCCACCATATATGCTCGACACCCCGCCACGGTATGTGCCCGGCACCCCGCCACGGTATGTGCCCGGCACCCCGCCACGGTATGTGCCCGGCACCCCGCCACGATATATGCTCGGCACCCCGCCACGGTATATGCTCGGCACCCCGCCACGGTATGTGCCCGGCACCCCGCCACGATATATGCTCGACACCCCGCCACGGTATGTGCCCGGCACCCCGCCACGGTATGTGCCCGGCATCCCGCCACGGTATGTGCCCGGCACCCCGCCACGGCATGTGCCCGGCACCCCGCCACGGTATGTGCCCGGCATCCCGCCACGGCATGTGCCCGGCACCCCGCCACGGCATGTGCCCGGCACCCCGCCACGGTATGTGCCCGGTATCCCGCCACGGTATGTGCCCGGCATCCCGCCACGGTATGTGCCCGGCATCCCGCCACGGTATGTGCCCGGCACCCCGCCACGGTATGTGCCCGGTATCCCGCCACGGTATGTGCCCGGTATCCCGCCACGGTATGTGCCCGGCATCCCGCCACGGTATATGCTCGGCACCCCGCCACGGTATATGCTCGGCACCCCGCCACGGTATGTTCCCGGCACCCCGCCACGATATATGCTCGACACCCCGCCACGGCATGTGCCCGGCACCCCGCCACGATATATGCTCGACACCCCGCCACGGCATGTGCCCGGCATCCCGCCACGGTATGTGCCCGGCACCCCGCCACGATATATGCTCGACACCCCGCCACGGTATGTGCCCGGTATCCCGCCACGGTATGTGCCCGGCATCCCGCCACGGTATGTGCCCGGTATCCCGCCACGGTATGTGCCCGGCATCCCGCCACGGTATGTGCCCGGCACCCCGCCACGGTATGTGCCCGGCAACCCGCCACGGTATGTGCCCGGCACCCCGCCACGGTATGTGCCCGGCACCCCGCCACGATATATGCTCGACATCCCGCCACGGTATGTGCCCGGCACCCCGCCACGGTATGTGCCCGGCAACCCGCCACGGTATGTGCCCGGCACCCCGCCACGGTATGTGCCCAGCACCCCGCCACGGTATGTGCCCGGCACCCCGCCACGGTATGTGCCCGGCATCCCGCCACGGTATATGCTCGGCACCCCGCCACGCTATGTGCCCGGCACCCCGCCACGGTATGTGCCCGGCACCCCGCCACGATATGTGCCCGGCACCCCGCCACGATATATGCTCGGCACCCCGCCACGGTATGTGCCCGGCACCCCGCCACCATATATGCTCGACACCCCGCCACGGTATGTGCCCGGCACCCCGCCACGGTATGTGCCCGGCACCCCGCCACGGTATGTGCCCGGCACCCCGCCACGGTATGTGCCCGGCACCCCGCCAAGGTATGTGCCCGGCACCCCGCTACGATATATGCTCGACACCCCGCCACGGTATGCCACTGACAGGTAACGTTCGCATGGCTGGGTAGGCTGAAAGTGACACCGCCTTAGCCGGGAATCGAACCCGGGCCGCAGCGCACAGGAGGGGCGATATCACCGCTCGACCTAGCAAAATAAAACGTATTTGATGAAGACTAACATAAGATAGAACATTATGAATAATTAATTTTACACAAAAGTGTCATATGGTATTTATTATATGATTAAACAAAGTAAAAGTAAACAACAGTATTTTTGCAGTGCGCATGGCGAACAGATACACTCGGCTGGTTTTAAGTATTTTATGTTACTACGGCATGTGTGCGATACATGGACGTACCTGTGAAAGGGGTACCTCAGCCCTGGGGCTATATGTGTGATAACACCAGGGGTGGCCACACTGACCGGGCAGCCGCCATTGTACGGTTCTGCATTCCAGTTTTTCTCCGCGTAATCCAGGAAGTCCTTTGCTTCGTCCCCAAACATCTCTGCCAGGCTTGACAGCACGCCCTGTTGCCTCTCTCGCGGCTGTCAATCATTCGGTAACGTAGCAACGGGTAGTTCTCATATGCAGACAAGCGCAATGACAGTAATGGTACAAGTTTCAAGTGTAATATCCAAGTAACTCCATTGTAGCAAAATGTATACAAAACTTCACTGTCCATTACACGCACGTGTTTACATGTTAATAACTTTATTGTACAGGTTCCTGTCCCCTACTTCTGATTTTAAACCTTCTCGGCTTCTTTTATAAACCCTAGGTAACATATGCAGACATGAACTAGACGCGTTCTTACCATGAGTTCGGAATACTCCAACTGTTGTTTTCCTCCAATAAATGCAACTAAAGCAGGACTTCCCGTTTCCGAGGTCGCATCGTACACAATGTTCAGGGGTCCCGTTTTGCAATTACCAACAACCGCGGGTCCGCCATTAGTCACTGCCTCGCCTGAGTACCCCTTCTCCCGCCAAAATGCCTTAAATGGAAATGTCAATGGATCAGGGTTCCCACTCACTTTTGAAAATGGGGGTTTTTGTACCCCCACTTATTGAAAACTGTGCATAAATGCGAAAAAAATGCATAAACCGTACACATGTGTTTTTTTATCACAGTAGTTTCTGTGCGTGACTGTACCACCGACTCTTCAAAAGTGTGCGTGTTTGTGCGTGAATCACGCACAAACGCGCGGAAATGGGAACACTGATGGATACATGTTACCACTGGCTATTAATGATGCTATTACTAAAAAAGAAAAAAAATAAGACTGATGCTATTTATGGTACGATTTGAACGTTCATAAAAATGAATTGATGTTATATACAATTAAATTTCGAATTTCGAAGAAAAAATTGTTAGTTTACTAGCTACTTAAAGCAGTATTTCAACTTTTTCAAATGTTTTGTTTTTTACGTAAACTGCCACAAATGATCTTCGTGCGAAGTTAATTGCATTCTAATTCATCCTTGATCGTCGCACATAACCACCACATTCTCTTCATATTCAGTCCTTATTTCATCACAATAATCCATGGAATAAACCATATTTTGCACACCACAATGTGTCCCGACGACGTTCAATACCCGACTCGTTCTTTCAGTTACTCACCGTTTCATACGTCACAACAACTTTCGTCAGGTAGCCTACTGGCATTCTTTGCAAAACATGAAGTTTCTCAACAGGCAGGACAGGTGAATATTCTAATTTGACTGCAAAATAAACAACAATTCAATAACCACATCACTTAAAATCTTTGTTTACCTCAAATTTGCACATGTTTTTTTTTTCAAGACTTTATTTTATCAGCACAAGAAGGGAGCAGAATCCCACACACAGCCTAACCTCGCTTTGAAATACCCTCTCGCAGCCTGTAGCAAAGGCACTACGAGTGTAAAAGGCAAGTGCGTGCAGTTCGCAAGGCTGACGAAGGGTTTTCGGATCAAGTCAAACTCAATCGTCGGTTTGACTTTAATTTCATGATTTATTGTATAAATATAATCTCTCATAAATTAAATATATTTTGTACTTCTCTTCGACGTTTTCTTACGGCGATGTCACGTACAAACCTTCAGTAGTGTGCCGCGAGACGTTGTCGATAATGTGCCTATTTAGTCGTTATACGGACTGCAAAATACTACTTTTTCCTTTGTACGCGCACTGGCAATCATGATATAACAAAACAGTACGACTGGGCCTAACCTGCTTGGTGTGGAGGAATTGCCATTATAGCTCTCTCACAGGTGTAGCATTTCCCTTGTAGTGTAGTGACTCGTACGCCTTTATCATCCTTACAAAATAAACAAAACGCAACGAACGGTGAGCACCTCAATAGGAGGCATGGTGCCCAGCTGTGATTTCACTGGCACACGTCATAGTGTTTTACTGCCAAGATTTTTTCCAAAGCATACGCTGCATGATCAATGGTTTAAACTTTTTGTTAATAATACATATTTAAAGCTACGTGACACAGACTGTGGAATAAAACTGTTAATTCCATTATCACGATGCTCGGGAGTGCACCTATAAATTACTTACAACACGGAAAATTCCTTCAGCAAAAATATCCATAAATTACACCAATCCATTCACGATACTGTTGTGCGAGCATATATGAACGTATTAAAATATTATATACAAAGAGGTGATGCAGTTACCTGTTCTATTCGGATAACCGGTTCATTCAAATGTACATTATCTCTTCCTATTTTTTCTGCTAAACTATCACAAACACTAAAAGCCCCGCCCTGCAAATGAAGACACATCAGATCTTGAAGTTGTGAAGGATGCGAGATGTTGTAGTTATGTAAACCATTTTGTGCTAGCAAAACGGAACACTTTCTGCCACTTTATCTCTCGAAAGTTAGCTTTGAAATTACACCCAATTAAACAAAGGCTAAGACAATCGATAAGAATGATCTCTGTACATTGTATGACATCCATGAAGTTCGACACAAAGCATAAGTGACCGTGCGATGACAAAATCACACGAGCGGGAGGACTGAGCCAAAAAACCCTCCCTGAAAGGCGAGTGCGAACAGTTCGCATGGTTAAGCGAGTGTGGTTTTATTTTTATTTCTTAATTCTTGACACACATATATTCTCTTTCTTCTTTAGAAGTTGAATAATTCGAGAAGAGATCAATGAAAGATGTGATAAAATTTACTCACTGAAATCCGGTATTCCTGGCCCATGTTTTCTTTGGCACTAATGAGGGGCTCTATACCGCCAGCAGCCTGCACATAGAGGAGGTAGTACAACATGGACATGTCCCGCAGCTCAACACCGAACATACACCGGCACACCGCCTCAATGGTGTCACGGGTACCTGAGGCAGCACAACACCAACAAGAGCGATTTTGATTACGAGTAGCGAAACTTACATTTTAAGGGCAGAAAAAAATCCGATTTTACATTAAGCTTTTTTTGAAAAAACTATGCTATATATGTGTGGAATAGGACAATCTCAAGTTTGAATCTGTGCTATAGATATAAATCACACTGATTCAACAAATGAAATTCGTGGTTAGGCCAAAGCAATAAATTTTAGAACAATATATCAAACAACAAAACAAAACATAACAGGCCTCCCGTCTCGAATTTCAAGATTACTAGTTGACAACAGACACTGACTGGTAACAGGATAACGTTAATATCCATAACGCTATTATACCCAAAAAATGAAAAACTAATAAAATATTACTTTTTCAAAAATGAAAAGTCACCTTTGAACCAACACCACTCCTTGATCGCCTGCTCCATGGTTTTGGAATCCCATTCAGCAGCGTATTTACATTTACTTGGATTATTCACTGGAATCATTTTCCGGAGTCTTTCGACCTGAAGAGAAGTGACACATTGTGATTAAGTGTTGTCACAAGCTGAAGAGAAGTGACACATTGTGATTAAGTGTTGTCACAAGCTGAGCAATACATCACAATTAGAAAACAGAAAAAATATACTGGGGACGGAATGGGGATTGAAAAAAAAAACCTCGAGGATGCAAGGCCAATCTTGGAATTCTTAGCTGAAATTTAACACTGTCTGGTGGTATGAAACGAATAAAACAATGACACACCCTAAATAGAGGTATAAACTTCCAGATCATTTATTTAGTCTAATCGTACACAGAGCTATGGAGAAAAATGATTATTAAAAATTAAGACAGTTTGTCAAAATTAGAAGCCCTTATTCTTCACCGTCGCTAAATATAGCGGTGTATGTTTGCTGCTCATCAGAGAAGGATCGATCATCCTTTTCTGTGGAATTGTTTTTTTTATCTTTTGTCATTTAAGGTCCCTTGAAAAATGGCCAGCTTTGATTGTCTTGTATGTATGTGCCCACACCATTCTCTAACTATTGGCCTAATTTACTTTATACGAAAGAAACATAGGTGCGAGGTTTTAGATCCTATGCTACTTTGACATTTAGAGCCCAACATTTAATAAAAGGGGCTTTGAAACAATTTTTTATTTTATATTGATTAGGTATTGTGTGAAATCTACCCAAAAGCGAAAAAAAAAAACAATTTAAAGCAAACACTTAGATTTTTTTTTTCAAAATATTCATCAAGAAAAGCCGTGATGAAGTTTACGGAGCCCACCATCTCTAACGTCAGTTGAGAGAGATTCAACATTTCTCCATGGTCCTTATCAAAAATTGTGCAGTCACCAATTGACTATAAAGTTAACACGAGCCCATTTTTAGACACCCCACATGCGTACCCCACATGCGTACCTTTTATTTCATGATTGCCAGTGTGCGTATACAGGAAAGAGCTGTATTTTGATTGACAGATATGCCTGGTAGGAACGCACAGCCGTACTCAGTGATCTTTTAGTATCGAAAACGTCACGCTACGCACCACTGAAAGTTTGTACTCGACATCGTATAAAAACATAACTGTGTGACAGAACGCATCGCCGAAGAGTGCAAAAAATATTTAATTTATAAGAAAATGTCTTTGTACAAAAAAATTAGGAAATAAAAATAAAATCACATTTGCGTTTGGCCTGATCCGTAAACCCTCCCTTAGCCCTGCATAGTGTTTGCACTCGCCTTTCAGGCCCGTGTTACCAGTGCCATACGCTGAAGGAAGGTTTTTCAGATCAGTCCACCCGCTCGTGCGGTACTCTCATTAGAGTACATATCGGAAAGGTATATTTCAAGCCTGACCCATCGCGGACCAGAAGAGGGGATCTTCGCAATTAAAACTCTTTACAAGCTACGTATTGGAATGATTTATGCTGATGTCTAAACAAAACACTTACGAGGGCACATTACGAACAGTTTTGTGAAATTTGCAGAATTTTTAGGCAGCGTCAGTTTAAAAATAAGGAGGTTTACTTTGTTTCACGATGCGGCCGACCATTTGCGGGTTACATTGTGTCCTTATTGACTAGTGACTAGAAAAGAATATAATATCGAAGTTAAGATCCATCGCTAACTAAAATCGTATCTTGTAAATTATTTACGGAAGGCAGTTTACGCACAACAGTTTAATTTCATACAGCTTGTTATTTCCTTGTTCGTTTCAATATCGTTTTGTGTATCTTAAAACATAGTATTTATAGTCTGAAGATGGATTCTTGTTTAGGCCCTCTTGATATCTCTGTCAGCTGTCTTGTTCACTCGAATTCCTCTGTGGCTTGGAACCCCATCGGCCAATTACACCTTTACCAACCTTTACAGCATTGTCATGTTTATATAGAAGGTCTAGGATTAAAGCGTTCCCTATGTGAAAGCTCGATTAATTAAAAATAACAAATATTTGAAAAGGATAACGCATCTAAGCAATACGCAACGTCTTCACTGTTTTATGGTGATTATGTACACTACACTAATAATATAGTGTATTTTTCTTACTTTTCTCATCAAAAAGTACAGTTCTATAAGACTGTAGAACGGCAGAGACGGTATATCAGAGATGTACTTGGATACTCGGGTACTGCCCAGTTGCATGACTTTAGTGCCTTCTGTATACTGTTTGTATATGCCAATGTTTAATTCTTCCAATAGCCCTATAATGTGCGGTTGACATCTGAAAACATGCCAAGCTATATGAAAAATGTTGAAGTACAACAGCCAGCGCACCCGAACATCACTGTGTACTGACATCACACACGTTCATTCCGCACATTTACTGCAGAACCATCACTGTAGCGTCCATGCAGCATGTATACTACTGAAGTTGGTACAACGCTATTCCAATATGTTAAAAGAGCATTATACACTGATACATATTATCAAAAATAAAATAATGGCTGTGTTTTTTCTACACTGTGTTACTCTTAGTCCAGATCTAGTACTTAAGATTGAACTTAATAACACAGCTGTCTAAACAAACACCCCACATAACTGGGTATTGTCTCTGTCGAAAGCCGTACCTGCCAACCCACTGGCCTCCAAGATCCCAGAACTCGTCCCCATGCTGACCCTGCAACTGTTGTCCAAATGTTCGTCCGCCAACACGATCTGAAAAACACATAAAATTCTTGTGTTACTTTAAGAACAAAATTTTCCAAGTACGTGTATTTTACACGTACAAGACGATAACTTGTTCCTTTCAAAGAAGTTGTTATTTGTGATCAGCTTGAGAATGTATTTATCCAAATTTGCAATATAAAAAAGGGAAATGGAATAGTTTGCAGCAGTAAAATGAAGCAAACAGAAAGAAATAAACATCACTTTGGTGATGTAAGGAAATATTTAGGAAAGCAGATAAAAGACTGCAGAGTTTGAGATTTTAATGACCATAAAGTGCGGTAAGAATTAAAGCTAGATATTGAAGTTTATTTATTTATCATATAAATCGCTTGAGCTTCCGCGAGTTTACTGACGTTTACGGCAGCATCGCTTTATGAATGGAATTATTACTAGTCAAAGTTAGTCGAACAGTAAATTGCCTTAAGTGAATTACTTTTCACTGGTGTTCACACAGATTATGAATAAATGGTTCTCATTTTAGCAACTTCTCACAATTAGTTTATTGTAATTGGTTCATAATTTTGTTGTTAGTTTATCATTATTTACTGCCATTGTTACATAGGCCTTACGTATAAAAACCAGCAAAACAAAAAAAAAAAGAAAGAACTGTTACCCTGAGTCTACACTGTCAGTGCGGGAAATTGCAAAATAAACACATTGACTGATTGATTGAAAAACCCGATTGCTCTTTGGTGTAAGAGAAATTTGACATTGAGACGAAATCTCTCTATTATATCTTTCTTTTATCCCGGTTATTTTTCTTCGAAACGCAGAATTTTTGCGCATTTTTCATTGGGAACGCCAAAAGCGTGATTTGGCTTATAAGGACTGCAAGTTAATGGAAGAACCGATAATTGGTGTACTTGTAAGAGATATTTGACATTTAGGTAAAATCTCTCTTATCATTTCTTGCATCTTTACCCGTTTTTTTATTCGAAACGCAGAATTTTTGCGCATTTTCACTGGGAACTTCCAAGGTGTGATTTGGCTTATAAGGACTGCACTTTACTGGAATAACTGAAAACCTGGAATTATCGCCCAAAAATTTCTGCAGTTACCTTTCGCCTCAATGACAGCAAAGGACAAGGCTTTGTCTTTATTCTTTAATTCATATGCTGCTGTCAGACCGGAAACACCAGCGCCAATGACGATTACGTCGAAATTATTTGACATTTCAGATTCTTATAGTTTGTTTGGCTATTTATCCAGTTGTGGTGTAGAAAAGAAAGAAGAAAAGAAGCAAAGTCCACAACCAAACAGAAAGCATTTAGAAATTAAAGCTAAACCAAAGGAGGGTGTAGCGTATCAAAGAAATGTTATGGAGAAAAGGGTTAAAATGCATAGAGATGTAATACAGTAAAGAAAATAAATAGCCAAAGTCAAGTAGGTTATTTACAGAGAAAAAAGAAGTAGAAGTATCAAGCTATTTAATAAGCCATTTCGCACTTTGGGATTTTTCCGGAGGAGGTGTTGTTTCGACTGAAAATGTTGGGGGATAAATTATAAAGAAATGATAAGGGAAAAACATCAAAATTCTAATTTTCTTTCAGTATGCAGACTTTCAAATTTATAAAGCCATCATATGATCTTTTAAAAACTATTTTACATATTATTCAGTCCCTTTAATAACAAACATGTGAATATATTTCTGGCAAAATGGAATTTTGTTGATTTTTGTCGCTTTTCCCCTATCATTTCCTTATATCCTTATTCCACCTGATTTCAGCCGAAACACAAAAACTTTTCGGCAAAAGTCAAAAGTGACAAATGGCTTATGGCAAAGGAAAATACTAGGGAACTAAAGGATTGTCAACAATTAGTTAATGATATACCTCTGCATGTACTTCACGCAGATACATAAACATCGACGAACACTGGTGTAACTTTACGGTTAAAAATACATTAAAAATAAATATACATTCCACAGAGCATATAAAGGGGACGATTAAATAAATTTCTACAAAAAGGAGCCAAGTATTACCAACAATGAACCCATCTAAAAACTGACGAGGTTGTTTTAAACTTCTGTCCCTAATTTTCATGTGAACAAAGGAAAGCAGATTTCTAATGTTTCTAAAATCATCCACCTCCCTCCCACAGTACAATATCTAGCCTTGTTCGATGCGGAAGTATTCCTAAGAAAATTTAAACATATATATACCATGGAAGACAAGGGGGAAATCGTGCCAGATCTGTCAGATAAACTTCAAAAGGTATGATTTAAATTCCACATTGCGCTGCTCTTCTCACAATACCAGCCTGCATTTTTTGTACTATTCGTGGGCGATAATATGTGCTGTACATACGAGTAGATGAACGGTAAGCAGACTCACACTCTGGGTGTTTCGAATAAAATGCACAAGAATTTTGAATTCCGGCTTCAAGGGAACTGGGTAAAAAATAAAGAAATAATAGAAAAATGTAGAAGAAATATATGATAGAAACAGCTCATACTCTAGTCCCAGCGGACCCTTTCTATCTTCCTAGGACAGAAAGAGTCACAGTTCCTGCAATAGAAATTGCCATTGATCTCAATTTTCGAGGCTCTGGATCTTCCATGAGCCAACAGAGTGACTCTTTATATATATATATATATATATATATATATATATATATATATATATATATATATATATATATATATATAGTCACTGCCATCTTGGAATTAATCCTAGATGAGTCCTAATAAGTGATGCCTCCTGCAGTTATGATTGGATTTCTTCTAAATTTTAGTAAAATATTCTTCCGATGATCTTTTTGTTCAAAATTCAAAATCATAATTGACCACTGATTCTGACTATACAGTTGCAAAAAAAACAAAAAAAAAAAAAAAAACACTCTTGACTCAACTTTGGGAGTTTCCTCGAGTTCGAAAATAATGCGCCAGGATACTTCTCACTTTGTTTTAAGCAAAAAAGCCTGCCAGTTCGAACTTCGCGCGCCGAAACATCGGTGACTTCGAAAGTTGAGATCAATGGCCATTTCTGTTACAGGAACTGTGACCTATTATGTGGTGGGAAGATAAAAAGGGACCGTTGGGAATATCTTTGAAAATAAAAAAAAAACTTTAACAAGTCAACAAACCATTTTGGTCTGACGAAACGGGTGATCTGAGAACATAATTGTGCTCAACATGTACTCAACTCCATGAGTTTTTAACCCTCAGCCAATATTGGCTGAAGGCAATTGTTATCGGTCTATCCGACCGTAATTTATTTGTCGAAAACTGTCGAAAACTAATTATCGGAGCTTCACCAAACCTTGCAGGAAGAAAGTATATATAGGGTAGATTTGCAACGGGGGGGGGGGGGGAGAGTGGGTCGATTTGTCACGTCGCACTTTAAACTTTTTCTTGTCCGGGCGGTATCTCAAAAACTATTCATCGGATCTTCACCAAACCTTACAGAAAGAAAGTATATATAGTGTAGATGTGCAGCGGGGGGATCGATTTGTCACATGACCTTCCGTTCACGTGGCCATGGCACTTTAAACTTTTTTTGTCCGGGCGAAATCTCAAAAACTATTCATCGGATCTTCGCCAAACCTTACAGGAAGAAAGTATATGTGATGTACATGTGCAACGGGGAGTTCAATTTGTCACTTGACTTTTTCTTGTCCGGGCGAAAATATTGGTGCGTCACTAAGCCACAAAAACAAAAAGCAGATGAAACTGTAGTTGTGCAATTTGAGATTAATTTTATTCGTCTCGGCATTTCGTCACACCTAAATCTTGCTTTTGTCCCGGCGATATCTCAAGAAGGTAACTCGCCCACAGTGATGTAACTGCTATTGGCTGAGGGCTCTGCATCTTCGATATCTGAATATGCTTGATAAAAGTGATACAAGGTTTTAAAGTTGGCATATGAGATGTGTTGTACATTATCTGCAATATGACGCGTTCCAACAGCATATGTGCCTGGAGGTTCAAATCATAGCAAAAAGAAGCCATTTCGATTCATTTGAACACTTTTTCATGAAGAAAGCTACCGTGTACGATTTATGGTAAATTTTTGAATTTGTCGACGTATAATTAGTAGTAGAACTCAGGGTGAAACGTCAACTAAACGTAATTTATTTTAGTTGAAAAGGTTCAAAACAACGTAACCTTACACAATTCATTGTTTTAATCATTTTGAGAGCTGATTATTTGTTTTTAAGTATAAAAAAATGACATAATTTAACTTAAATAGTGAGTGCAATACAGCTGTTTCTAACTGCTGCAAATCTCCATATTTCGAGGAAATTTCTTAATTTCTGCGTTGTTATCCTTATCCGTCAGTCCATTGCCCTGACCTAAAATAACGGGTGTGCAATTTCAAGGTCACAGTGGCTACCGACTTGAATTTTCAATTCCGTTTGGAGACTGATGGCTTGTTAGCATCCAACCGGGGCTTCATGCCCCGGAGGCGGATTTATGGATTGGGCTCTCTCTGTCTGTCCGTCCATCCGTTACCACTCATTCCTCTGAGATGTGTAGGCCATTTGGTCTGATAGTTTACAGGACTCATCCCATGGTCGTAGCTTGATACACGTTAATTTTTCTTGGAGGTTCGTTACAAATTGAATTTTTGGTGAATTTTTGAATTTTTTTAGCTTGATTGTGGTGTGTACAGCTTTTCTTGTTGACACGATATCTCAAATTCAGTTGGACGGATATCAACCAAAGTTCGTATGTGGCTTGTGTGGAGAAAGGTCGTGACCTGATTACCTTTGAGTGGCCTTGGGTCAAAGGTCAAGGACACTGTGAAACTTTGAAATTTTACTCATCTGTGGCTTTTGGACACCATATATCAAGCTTGGCTACACGGATTTCAACCAAAATTTGTCTGTAACTTGTATGTAAAAGATGTCGCAACCTGATTAGGTTGGGGTGACGTTGGGTCAAAGGTCAAGGTCACTGTGACTTTTGAAATTTTGCACATCTGTTCCTTTTGGACACCATATCGCAAGATCGGCTGGAGGAATTTCAACAAAAATTTGTCTGTAACTTGTATGTAAAAGGTGTCACAACCTGATTAGGTTGGGGTGACCTTGGGTTAAAGGTCAACGTCACGGTGATACAAACTGAATTCCGAATGCTACCGAAGCGTCGTAACTGCGGTTGCGTAATACGTAAGTGTGATGTTGCCCACAGACACGTACTTCGTACTTTACTGCTCAAAAGGCAATGATATAAGAAGAATGAAAAAACCTTGACGATGGACTTAGTGTTTGGATGTGTTTTAGACAACATGTCCCCGTTAGGTTGAGCAAATCGTTTTAGACTATTCACAGTGTCACAGTCAGATTGTACATTAATTTTCGACCGACTCATCGCCATTTCCGGTTGGAGGCTGTGCTCTCGATGGTGGCTTGTTTTTTTTCTAGTTTCATAGCCTCTCATTTATTTCCCACGGGGGACGGGTAATATCCGATCCACCGTGTGTCGGTCTGTCATCAACAGCTTATTAACACGGTAACTTAAAAACTGCTGCAAGGATTTTAAGAAACTTGGTATGTAGCTTCTATGGGAATAAACACAGATCGGTATTGTAAATGGGCCAGGTTCGTCCGAGGAAAATGCACCAACTGGACTTAGAAAATTTCAGCTCTTGATTGAATATTGATGGCCGTGTTTCACTGACTGGGGGGGGGGGGGGGGGGCCTGTGGGGAATATGTGGGCTATGCACACTGCTCTGGTTGAAAAGGTTTTTGTGCAATATTGTTTTTTTAGAATAAAAGTTTTTTTTGCCATCATTTCATTATGCAATTAGCTCCACAAGTTTCAGTCAAAATGCCCCAAATCTGAGAGTACCAGTTGACCTATTTTAAGTACAAGTTGTAGGCGTGAAGTGCTTAACTGAGAGCATGAGAAGCCCGTTTAAGGCTGTCTTTTTGCTTGAGAACAAACAAGGTCTGTGAATATTTTACGTTTTTTTTTTTTTTGGTCAAAAGTACTTGGTCACTTCCTTCCAGGAAATGGACACGCTTGAAGTGCTGAAAGAATCACTTTCTCGGAGTGACACCATGACTCATAATATGCTGGGCATTCTCAACACGTTTGAGAGCCGACTTGGCAAACTTGAGGAGACCATTATACCCATTTACAGAGAGACCGGCAATCTGCAAAGAAGACACGAGAGTATCCTTTTTTGTACCAAGTCTATGGCCTTAAGGCAATGTAAAAGTAAACTAATGTTTTGTAAACCAGCTATTGTAAACAGGATATCTTGCGGCTTTAAATTCTGCTTAGATTTCAGTCATTCCTTTTTTTTTAAAGAAAACTAGAAAGATGTGTTTCAAACTTATAAACATTTCGTAGATATTGAGAAGACACTGCAATGTTTGGATCACGTGATCAGTTATTATCACGTGGCAGAGGAGGTAGACCCTGTCATACGGGAGGGGTAAGAATTATGATAGAATATACTGTAAAGGACTAGTTCGTAAAGAACCTACTGATACGGGTTGTTTCGTATCCAAAAGATGATGGTACACACCATCCGTAATCTTTCAGATTTCACTTTCACTACAGGAGTTTTGTCTGTAGTGTTTTCGATTTCGACAATATTTTATTTGGCATATTTTAATTATGTCTCGTAGCTATATTGAACATTGCTAAAACTTAATATTTCTACTTCCATATTTTGGAATGTTAACAGTTTTGGAACAGTCGTTGATTGGTTAAAATAGTTTGCACTTCAATAAACAGAGGATGTTTCATTTGCGTAATATAGCGATATTATTCGATACTTCTTTCACAGGCGTTTTGGAAATCGATTTTTTTTTGTACAGGCCAAGTTCTGGACTTGATAAATACCTAGAATGTATGGAAAAGCTACAAAAAGCAACCAAATACTTCACAGAGAATCACCCGGAGAGTCCCGAAATGTCCCAAGTTGTGAGTGCTTTAACGGTTGCAGCAAGTTCTAGCACCAACTTCTTCGAAATGCATCTGAAATGTTTTAACTGAAATAAGGGAAAAAATGCGTTGGGGAGTATTTGACTGTTTGACTGGGGCGTGTAAAATTGTGATTAATATTAACATTTTAATAGGGATGAGAATTTGTTTTAAGACCAATCAATATAGTATATGACATCATGCCCATTGGTTATCTATGTACGAGAACGCGCAACACTTTCATGGGCTTATTTGTTTCAATCATGAGCTGGACGCCTCTCGACTAATATACAGTCGAATCCATTTAAACCGACATCGCTTTAACCGACATATCGTTTTAACCGACATGTTTTCACGGTCCCGAAGGATTTACCCCATTGGCCCCCAGCACCTTTTAACCGACATATCGTTTAACCGACATTTTTTGCTCAGTCCCGGCGATGTCGGTTTAACGAGATTTCACTGTATCTGCAACATATTGAGTCATAACTGTTTGATTTGGTTGGATTATTTATGTAGACGACACTGTACGAGGCTGGAAAAGACGCACTAGAGAGGGAGTTCCGCAACTTGTTGACGCGTCACACACGGCCCATCCCCCCGGTAGCAATACTAGACTTGCTGACGGTAGAGGAGGACCTGGAAATAGAACCGCAGCAACTGCAGCAGATGACAGGTGGCGCTTTGTCGCTATGGCGACCACAGGATGCCAAATCTCTCCCACACTTGATAATTGACATCGGAAATTAATATATGTCTAAGGTCAAAAAGATCTTATTAGAAGAATGGAAAGCATAGCAGAAAACAATTAGTTGAAAGAAGAGACATAAAGATGGGAACATTTCTAGCGAAAAAAAACAAACCTGAAAGCCTTTTTTGATCCGAGCTATCACAATATTTGGAAATTCTTAAACTTTTATGAAAGATTAAGGCCAATTAAGGAAAATTTTCCAGTTACAAACGGCGTTCCTTATAAACGGATTTGACTATAATTGCCTTGTATGCGAGTGGTGCTAAACGCTTATTTGCTGGAGCCCAGAGGCTGTACATAATTTTGTTTGATGTACGAATATAATATCGATACGATTTTATTGCAGAGAAAACTCACGACGAGCTGGCGCACATTGCAAACTGGTTGATAAACAGTGGTTATCATACTGATTACATGCAGGTTTATGCAAAGATTAGGTCCAGTAATATTGTGAAAACTATAGAAAAGTAAGTAAAATTTGACAAGTTATAGATAGCAAAATAAGAGCGTCGAAAGAAAGTACAGTTGACCCACCGAAATAAAGAGACAACCGGAGGAACTGCACCAAATTTGTCCAAATTTCGGGGTAGCCCAATCTGTGGGTTCTACATACTGGCAGTTATGAACGGATGCTGTTGTAAAGTGGTCTTATGTGTGAGAGGATCCTGTTTGTGGGGTGGTCCCGATTCGGGGCTGCCCTGTAAGTGTCAGATTTGCCATGTGTGCAGTTACGAAGGTTGATGGTTAGTTCATTGTTCACATACATCTTCAGTCGTGCTCTTTTACATTTACGAACATCTGCGATCATTAACATCAATTTTTTGTGATTCTTCAGGAAGGTTAAATAACTGTGTAAAATCAAAACGTTAAATTGAATATAATACATATTTCTTGTAAAAACTGTTTATATTCTTGCTTTGTTATTTTGTAGTTTAAAGGAACATTTTAAGACGACCAGTAAAGAAAGTGCCAACGTTTCATTTAGTTCACCAATGGTATGATTTTCATTCCAGATTCTTAACTTTTCATTGCAATAAAATGATTTTTTTAAATTTTATTTGTTAGATTATTTATTTATTTATTTCCTATTCCGGTGATTTTATACAGTGAGCTATAGATTTTTGGTAGGCATCGGGGTTATCCAATGTGTGAGTTTTTACTTGACAAGTTGACCCACGTTATATCTTCTTTTAAAAGGACCGTGGTAATTTTCAGGCTGCGAAAAGTAAACAAGCAAGCAAAGACACACCTCTGTCGAAGAAAGCTCTCAAAAGAGTCGAGTAAGTGCCATCTTAGACTTTTTTCCAAGCAGAACATTTTCGCAGGGAGACAGGAAGACAGGTCTCAGCTGAAAACTTTCCATTCGACCTTGCAGTGTTGCCACATCATCCTTTTTTAAAAGGATTATCCTTTTTTTTTTAAAAAGCCCGACTTTATCCTTTTTTTATCCTTATATACTTTTTTTTATACTTTTTTTAATTTTCATCCTTTTTTTTATACTTTTTTTCGCTTTTCATCTTTTTTTTTTATTTTGATACTTTTTTTTTCATTTTTTTTTTCGTTCAAAATATCATTTTTTACTAATTAGTTATATGTTTTTTTCTGCTATAATTTTTTCTCACCCTAGTCATAATCAATGATTAGGCCATAATATTAGCCGCTCTTAGACTGTATGTGTATGTAATTTCCAACTTTTTTGCAGCGTCTATTGTTAAAATCAATACATCTGTAGAGAAAGGGTATTTTTTTCATGGAATTGAAACATATATTCTGTAAACGTATTCAGTGTCTTATCACACTGTAAAATATCCAGTATTCTAAATGATGTTGAGTAGTTTTTATTAACACTTGACAAGCCTTTGGCTTGCAAGAGTTATATGAATTTGTGCGAGCAAAATTCGTCCTTTTTTTTCTTCTTGAAAGTTTTTCCGATTTTTTTGTCTTCTTCTTCTCTGACACTATGGGCCCTACGGCCATGAAGCTTGGGATTTATGAAGAGCTTGATATGAACATGTGCATGTCACTTTTTAGCCCAGCTTACATTACACGTAAGCTGGGGTATTCCTGTCGGTTTGCGGGTGACGTCCGTTAGTTGGTTAGTTAGTTAGTTGTTTATTTCGTAAACTTTCTTTCAAAATGCATCTCCTCCTACAATTTTGATCCGATGTCATGTATTTTTGGTGTGAGGCATCCTCGAGGGGTCTTGCATACGGTTTGTGCTTTTCTAGTCGATCGGATGATTTTTGAATTTTTGGCGAATTTTTAAAGAAAAAATTGTAAAATGTATCTGCTCCTACATTTTTGATCCGATGTCATTTATTTTTGGTATGAGGCACCCCAAAGGGTCGTGCATACGGCTTGTGCATTTTAGTCGATCGGACAATATTTGTATTTTTACGGAGTTTTTGAAGAAAAAAAATGCATTTTACCCTACAATTTTGAACCGATTTTTTTTTTTTTTGGGGGGGGGGGGGGGGGGATGAGGCATCCCTAGGTGGGCCGGGCATACGGCTTGTGCTATTTGACTCGACTTGGGAATTTTTGATTTCGGGGGGAATTTTTGATGAAAATTTCTCAAAATGCATCTTCTCCTATAGTTTTTTTTTCAGACATCAGTTATTTGGGGGCTGAGGCATGCTTAGGGTGTCGTGAATACGGCGTGTGCTTTTCGAGTCGATCAGGGAATTTTTGAGGAATTTTTGAAGAAAAAAGTTCAAAATGCATTTCCTCGTACAGTTTGTATCAGATTTCATTTATTTTTGATATGAGTCGTCTTCAGGGGGTCATGCGTACGGCTTGTGTTTTTTGAGTGAATTGAAAAACTGATGATTTTTTTTTCGAAGTTTTTGAGAAAAACAAATTAAATGAATCTCCTACAGCGCATAAACGCAAGTTAAATAAACATTCGCAGTAGTCCAAATTAAGCACTGCGCATCGATGCAAGTTAAATAAACATGCGCATTGGTCCGAAATGTGAACCGCGCATCGACGGAAGATAAATAAACATGCGAACTGGTCCAAAATAAGCACCGCGCATCAACGCAAGTTAAACTAGACCGAATTTCGCTACACGTAGCGAAATAGTACCCACTTGCAAGGGCAGAGACACAACATATTTAGTCAAAGACACATTTTTCAGTGTTTCAACATAATTGTCAGCTTCCGGTTTATTATCTTGAACGAGGCCACCGAAGTGAATATAATGTAACCTCATTTGGGCACAAAAAAATCAAATTAAGTTTTCTAACCGTTTTTGAGATACTGGTCAACTTGCAGTTTTTGACCTTGACCACGATGGAGGAGGTCAAGATGACCGAGGTACGTCTTATGTAACGTTGTTTAGGCCCAAAGGGTCGAAAATGAGCTAAAAATCGCTCTATCTCTAACCGTTTTCGAGATAATAGTCAACTTCCGGTTTTTGACCTTGACCGTGACCCAGAAGGTCAAGGTCACCTAGGTACCTCTTATGGAACGTTGTTGAGGCCCAAAGAGTCGAAAATGAGCTCAAAATCGCTCTATCTCTAACCGTTTTCGAGATAATAGTCAACTTCCGGTTTTTGACCTAGACCGTGACCCAGAAGGTCAAGGTCACCGAGGTACCTCTTATGTAACGTTGTTTGACCCAAAGGGTCGAAAATGAGCTCAAAATCACTCTATCTCTAACCGTTTTCGAGATAATAGTCAACTTCCGGTTTTTGACCTTGACCGTGACCCAGAAGGTCAAGGTCACCGAGGTACCTCTTATGTAACGTTGTTTAGGCCCAAAGGGTCGAAAATGAGCTAAAAATCGCTCTATCTCTAACCGTTTTCGAGATAATAGTCAACTTCCGGTTTTTGACCTTGACCGTGACCCAGAAGGTCAAAGTCACCGAGGTACCTCTTATGTAACGTTGTTTAGGCCCAAAGGGTCGAAAATGAGCTCAAAATCGCTCTATCTCTAACCGTTATCGAGATAATAGTCAACTTCCGGTTTTTGACCTTGACCGTGAACCAGAAGGTCAAGGTCACCGAGGTACCTCTTATGTAACGTTGTTTAGGCCCAAAGGGTCGAAAATGAGCTTAAAATCGCTCTATCTCTAACCGTTATCGAGATAATAGTCAACTTCCGGTTTTTGACCTTGACCGTGACCCAGAAGATCAAGGTCACCGAGGTACCTCTTATGTAACGTTGTTTAGGCCCAAAGGGTCGAAAATGAGCTCAAAATCGCTCTATCTCTAACCGTTATCGAGATAATAGTCAACTTCGGGTTTTTGACCTTGACCGTGACCCAGAAGGTCAAGGTCACCGAGGTACCTCTTATGTAACGTTGTTGAGGCCCAAAGGGTCGAAAATGAGCTCAAAATCGCTCTATCTCTAACCGTTATCGAGATATTAGTCAACTTCCGGTTTTTGACCTTGACCGTGACCCAGAAGGTCAAAGTCACCGAGGTACCTCTTATGTAACGTTGTTTAGGCCCAAAGGGTCGAAAATGAGCTCAAAATCGCTCTATCTCTAACCGTTATCGAGATAATAGTCAACTTCCGGTTTTTGACCTAGACCGTGACCCAGAAGGTCAAGGTCACCGAGGTACCTCTTATGTAACGTTGTTTAGGCCCAAAGGGTCGAAAATGAGCTCAAAATCGCTCTATCTCTAACCGTTATCGAGATAATAGTCAACTTCCGGTTTTTGACCTAGACCGTGACCCAGAAGGTCAAGGTCACCGAGGTACCTCTTATGTAACGTTTTTAGGCCCAAAGGGTCGAAAATGAGCTCAAAATCGCTCTATCTCTAACCGTTATCGAGATAATAGTCAACTTCCGGTTTTTGACCTTGACCGTGAACCAGAAGGTCAAGGTCACCGAGGTACCTCTTATGTAACGTTGTTTAGGCCCAAAGGGTCGAAAATGAGCTTAAAATCGCTCTATCTCTAACCGTTATCGAGATAATAGTCAACTTCCGGTTTTTGACCTTGACCGTGACCCAGAAGATCAAGGTCACCGAGGTACCTCTTATGTAACGTTGTTTAGGCCCAAAGGGTCGAAAATGAGCTCAAAATCGCTCTATCTCTAACCGTTATCGAGATAATAGTCAACTTCGGGTTTTTGACCTTGACCGTGACCCAGAAGGTCAAGGTCACCGAGGTACCTCTTATGTAACGTTGTTGAGGCCCAAAGGGTCGAAAATGAGCTCAAAATCGCTCTATCTCTAACCGTTATCGAGATATTAGTCAACTTCCGGTTTTTGACCTTGACCGTGACCCAGAAGGTCAAAGTCACCGAGGTACCTCTTATGTAACGTTGTTTAGGCCCAAAGGGTCGAAAATGAGCTCAAAATCGCTCTATCTCTAACCGTTATCGAGATAATAGTCAACTTCCGGTTTTTGACCTAGACCGTGACCCAGAAGGTCAAGGTCACCGAGGTACCTCTTATGTAACGTTTTTAGGCCCAAAGGGTCGAAAATGAGCTCAAAATCGCTCTATCTCTAACCGTGATCGAGATAATAGTCAACTCCCGGTTTTTGACCTTGACCGTGACCCAGAAGGTCAAGGTCTCCGAGGTACCTCTTATGTAACGTTGTTGAGGCCCAAAGGGTCAAAAATGAGCTCAAAATCGCTCTATCTCTAACCGTTATCGAGATAATAGTCAACTTCCGGTTTTTGACCTTGACCGTGACCCAGAAGGTCAAGGTCACCGAGGTACCTCTTATGTAACGTTGTTTAGGCCAAAAGGGTCGAAAATAAGCTCAAAATCGCTCTTATCTCTCACCGTTTTCGAGATGAGTCGGCCTGTCATTAAGGACGCGTGAAATCACGTGACCTTTGACCTTGACCCTCAAGGTCAAGGTTAATGATGAAAGTTTACCCTTTACTGGGTACGTTTTATGCATTCACAGTGGGATTTGAGCACCTTTATGGCTACTTTTCGCGATTAATAGGTGTTTCCAAAAATATTTGTACCTCAATTTGACCTTGGCCTCTGAGGTGCAATGTCAAAAAATTTTACGGATTTGACGACAACTCATTACCCTCCATGTCTCTGCCACATGCCGTCTTTTTACGACAAACCGTGTAGGAGGAGTTTTCTGGAAACCACTTTGAGGTCAGAAAAACTTTGACCTCAATTTGACCTTGACCTTGAAGGTCAAGGTCAAAAAATTTTGCGGATTTGACGACATCTCGTCACCCTCTATCACTGTGCCAAATTTCATCGTCCTACGTCAAATAGCGTAGGAGGAGTTTTCTGGAAACCTCCGTGACGGAAAAAAAAAGAGAAAAAAAAAAGGAAAAAAAAAAGGGCAGAAATTTCGAGAAAAACTACAAACTTATTCCCATTTGCAAACGAAGTTTGCAAGTGGGAATAAACATGCGCACTGGTCCGAAAAAAGAACTACGCATCGACGCAAGTTGAATAGACATGCGCAGTGGTCCGAAATGCGAACCGCATATCGAGGCAAGTTAAATAAAAATGCGCACTGGTCCGAAATGCGAACCGCGCATCAACGCAAGTTAAACTAGACCGAATTTCGCTACACGTAGCGAAATGACACCCACTTGCAATGGTATAATCTATCTGGTTAAAGACATATTTTCAGTCTTTCCACATAATTGTCAGCTTCCGACTTATTATCATGAACAAGGACATCGAAGTATAATGTAATCTCAAATAATCAAATTCAGTTTTCTAACCGTTTTCGAGGTAATGGTCAACTTCCGGTTTTTGACCTTGACCATGACGGAGGAGGTCAAGGTCACCGAGGTACCTCTTATACAACGTCTTTTAGGCCCAAAGGGTCGAAAATAAGCTCAAAATCGCTCTATCTCTAACCGTTTTCGAGATAATGGTCAACTTCCGGTTTTCGACCTTGACCATGACGGAGGAGGTCAAGGTCACCGAGGTACCTCTGATATAACGTCTTTTAGGCCCAAAGGGTCGAAAATAAGCTCAAAATCGCTCTATCTCTAACCGTTTTCGAGATAATGGTCAACTTCCGGTTCTTGACTCTGACCATGACGGAGGAGGTCAAGGTCACCGAGGTACCTCTTATATATCGTCTTTTAGGCCCAAAGGGCCGAAAATAAGCTCAAAATCGCTCTATCTCTAACCGTTTTCGAGATAATGGTCAACTTCCGGTTTTCGACCTTAACCATGACGGAGGAGGTCAAGGTCACCGAGGTACCTCTTATATAACGTCTTTTAGGCCCAAAGGGTCGAAAATGAGCTCAAAATCGCTCTATCTATAACCGTTTTCGAGATAATGGTCAAATTCCGGTTTTTGACCTTGACCATGACGGAGGAGGTCAAGGTCACCGAGGTACCTCTTATATAACGTTTTTTAGGCCCAAAGGGTCGAAAATAAGCTCAAAATCGCTCTATCTCTAACCGTTTTCGAGATAATGGTCAACTTCCGGTTTTCGACCTTGACCATGACGGAGGAGGTCAAGGTCACCGAGGTACCTCTTATATAACGTCTTTTAGGCCCAAAGGGTCGAAAATAAGCTCAAAATCGCTCTATCTCTAACCCTTTTCGAGATAATGGTCAACTTCCGGTTTTTGACCTTGACCATGACGGAGGAGGTCAAGGTCACCGAGGTACCTCTTATATAACGTCTTTTAGGCCCAAAGGGTCGAAAATAAGCTCAAAATCGCTCTATCTCTAACCGTATTCGAGATAATGGACAATTTGTCTCTAAGGGATTTCAATATACAAAAGTCACGTGACCTTGACCTTGACACTGAATGTCGAGATTCCATCAAAGATGTTACTGCCTACTGACACTGTACACGTGTTGAAACAAGGATTTGAGCGCTATTTCCAGCAAGTTTTCGTGATGGAATAGGTTTTTGAAAAAATATTTTGACCTCAATTTGACCTTGAAGGTCAAGGTCAAGGTCAAAAAATTTTGCTGATTTCACGACAACTCATTACCCTCTATGTTTCTGCCAAATGCCGTCTTTCTACTACAAACCGTGTAGGAGGAGTTTTCTGGAAACCAATTTGAGGTAAAAAAACTTTGACCTCAATTTGACCTTGACCTTGAAGGTCAAGGTCAAAAAAATTTGCGGATTTCACGACATCTCGTCACCCTCTACCTCTGTGCCAAATTTCATCGTCCTACGTCAAATAGCGTAGGAGGAGTTTTCTGGAAACCTCCGTGACGGAAAAAAAAAAAAAAAAAAAAAAAAAAGGAAGGAATAAACGGCCAGAATTCTTTGCAAAGTATACCCATTTGCAAACTCTGTTTGCAAGTGGGAATAAATATGTGCACTGGTCCGAAAAAAGAACAGCGCATCAACGTAACCCAAAGAAACATGCGCACTGGTCTGAAATGAGAACCACGAATCAACACAAGTTAAATATACATGGGCATTGATCTGAAATAAGAACCGTATATCAACACAAGGTAAAAAAAAACATGGGCGCTGGTCCGAAATGCGAACCGCACATCAACGCAACATGTGCACTGTTCCAGAATGAGACCCGCACATCAACGCAAATTAAGTAAACAATCGGTCTTGTCTGAATAAGAACCACGCATCGAGGCAAGTTACATAAATATGCGCACTGGACTGAAATGGGAGCGTTGTTTGAAGGTATCTCTATCAGACTATCCAGTCTACCAGAGATACAAAAAATCTGTTTCCCATTTTTCTGGGAAAGAAATCTTTGTATGCATTTATCGGTCTATGTTCTGGTCCGGTGCTAAATTAATTATTGAGCTAGCTCTTTGCAGTCTATCTTTTGAAGCCCAATTTTTCAGGGAAATTCACTTGCTCATGCACGCTGGAATTGGTCTTATTGCTTTTCGTAAGCTGGGACTTTGTCCTTGGACAAACTTGTTATTTTCGTCTTTGATTTCGTTTTCTTTATTAAAACCCCATGTGAAATAGTGTTTTTTTGGCAAATAAATGCGTAGCATTTAACGACAGCGCAGAATACACATTTGCTTAGTGAGCTTTGTGCGAGCTCTCACTGCGTAAATAGATAACAAAGCGATCAGTCAATAAAACTTTAAGTCAACAACAACCAAACACTACTCGGCTTATAAGACGCATTCAAGCTGTGTTGTTTGCAATATATTACTCAAGAAATAACCCATTGAAGGAAGTATTTTGCGTTTTAATTTTTGTCAAGTGTTTAACATTTCGCTAGCGGAATGAGCTTCTAGTTTCTTGAATGATTTTCAATAACTTCATTCTGTAAGTTTAAGTTGCATGTCCCTAGGGTCCATCGATAAAGTACGTACGCACCTTTTTTAGACCAGTCGACCATGTCTGGTTGGTATTATCACATCAATAGAGGGGTATCCGCCGTCTGTATGTGCGTATGTAAACTTTTACTTAAATTAAAATGCTTCTTCTCCCTCAGTTTTGATCGGATTCCTCTCAAATTTCAAACGAATGTTCTCCAGGTAGGCCTCTCTTTAAATTTTTTTTTTTTTGGCGATCCGCCAAAAATTGGCTAAATGGGGGGCATTTAAAATTTTTCGGTTGCCAATTTTCAAAATGGTTCTTCTCCCACAATTTTGATCGGATTCCTTTCCAATTTTGAACATTTATTCTCTAGGTAGGCCTGTCTTGAAAAATTACTTTTTTTGGCGATCCGCTAAAAATTGACTAAAGGGGGGCATTTAAAAATATTTACTACCAATTTTCAAAACTGTTCTTTGGCACAATTTGACCGGATTCCTTTATCAATTTGTAAAGTACAATCAGGTTTGCAAATATTTTTTAATCGCTGTGAATACGAGCATTATAAATTCAGGGTTCGCGTTGGCGCGGTTTTTGTCCACTTTTTGGGCATTTTTTCCGAAACGACTCACTTTTTCGGAACCCACCGAGTTTTTCTGGACCTAACTGAGTCACACTTTCCCTTTTTGACTCACTTTCCTGAGAACCCAGCGTGAACCTTGAAATTACAAAAAAAGATACAATATGATTAACATTAATGTTTTCTCGATCTTCAGCAAAATATGAATTATCCTTTTTTTCATACTTTTTTTCCTCAAATTTATCCTTTTTTATCCTTTTTTTCATCCTTTTTTTTCTTGACGACTCCGTGGCAACACTGACCTTGCTCTCATCGACACCTGTTTGAGAATAATCTTTTGTGTTATTTTGTCAAGTGACATACCAGTTAATGCGGTGTGTCTCTTTATTTCTTTTTTTTTTTTTTTTTTTTGGTTCAACTAAAATCAATTTAAGTGATTATGAGGTATTTTTTTAAAGACAAAAACTTGAAAGCCCTTATGATAGTTGTATGGGTCTATTTTTCTGCATCCTAGCTAAAAACAGATTCACTCAGCATGCAAAGTTCAAGTTAAAATTGAAACTGTTGAGCAATTATTTCTGAAGACCTTAGGAATGTCGACCGATATAACAGTTGTTTTGCCCCTTTCCTATCAGTTTCAATGTTTTCCTTTTACACACAGGATGGTGCGCAAAGCCTCGTTTTCGATACGTAAACAGATGGCCAAGTTGGAGGCTGCTGGCATCGTGAAGGCGGCGCCATCTGGTGAGGAGGAACACCTGCAGATCGATATCGATTACTACATCAATGCTGTGTCAGCACTAGTCAAATTAGCTCATGTAAGCAAGGCAGCAAATTTAACGTTTTAATTGGCTCAGGCATTTTGTATCTGAAGTCATCTCGCGATTTTCCGTGATCCATAAAGTTATCTTTATGGCATGTGTAAGTGTAATTTGACAGGTGTTCTCGCTAAAGTGACCTTGAATTTCAAAGTTCAAATGATACAGGCAGGTGCTAAATATGAAACTGATAGTGTACTGCAGCCTGAGTAATTATATTACCAACCATTAAGTAAACAGAAACAGTGCCGTGATTATCAGGTCATCGTTTACCTAACACATTACTTGTTAGTCTATGAGGTAAATGAACGCTGTAAAGGTAGTGATTCGACTGCCATTTCCGGAGAGTTTGCCTGTTTATTCCGCTTCTTTTATAACTAAACTTCCCTTTGTTAATTCCAGAGTGAATTAAAATTAATGCAAGGAATAATTTTGGACAAGCATTCGCGGAAGATTTTTGACATGCTGTTGCAAGCACCTCTAGACCTAGTCATGAAGGAGGGAGAGGTAACGTCACGCTCTCCACCTCTCTACTCTCCGTGCCCTCAAACCGTAATGGCCTACTGAAATTAAATAAAGTCCTCGAATTCTCTCCTTCCCAGAATGGCCACTCAAAGTCCCTCCTCGTACAGCTTACATATTCGTAAGCAAGCGTTTTTCAAGTTCAATAACTTGTGGCCTAGTGACCTATGAATTTATGACCTCTGATATTCTGACCACCTTTCTTGCCATCATGTAAATGAATTGCTAAAGTGTTGATGTCTACTTTCATGATCGTTAAAATGAAAGCCAATAAGCGAAGTCCGCTGGTCACGTGTTGCGATTGGCTGGCTTACTAAGCATGTAAATATACTGAAATTTTGTGATCACGAGGGTTCGGAAACAGAAATTTACTTAGTGTTTACACGAAATTCTGTCAACTATCAAGAAAGCTTTTGGTGAAATTGTCGATTCAGGACTGGAAAAATGTACAGGGCAAAAAAATTGCTAGAGCAGGTTTGTAATTAAGTTTGGCTAACCTTTTCAATGATAATACAATTGCATACCAGCAATAAAAAGTAGCACTTATTACTCAGCCGCAGAGCCAACAATGCGTCTGGCCTCACTAGAAATTAATCCCTCCTCCCCCGTCTCTCACCCCGCCCGCTAATCCAGCACATACGTAGACATTTTGTCTCCGTGGTTTCGTACGGGCCAGCCTGGCCTGTGAGAAGCACGCCGTTGTGTGGTGGCAATTACTGCACCTGTCCTCGCGCAGCTGGGTGTGGGGGGGGGGAGAGAGATCCACCTGCTTTGTTGGTGGGCCGCGTACACATCAGATAGCATTTAATCAAGATTATTCTGAAGTGTTCAAACAAACGTTTTACTGAAATTGATTTGTCTATTTATTGGGTAACAAATGAGATACGCAAATAATGACCAAAAAATACCTCAAATTGCAATTTGTTCTGACAATATATCAACTCGAGACACTCAGACAGTTCTGTTTTGTAAACTCTTTCTGACATCAAAGGAACGAGCTTACGTTCTAGTGTCTCTTTGTATTGTTGTTAGAACTTTGTTTATGGTGATAGTATGTTTTCAATTTATCTGTGCGTGGCTGTCGGTTTTCAGCAAATCTGCGCTCACATAAAGAAGGCGGTGGCACGCCACGAGTACACAGCCGTTATCTCCATCTTCCCGATCCTGAAACATCTGCGAGCTGTAAGACCCGAGTTTGACGTCACGCTCGAGGTGAACAACGCAGTTTTTATTGGCAACTCAATCAAACATGGGAGCTAGTATTCACAATTATGAAACCATACTGCACGTAACGATGCCAAGTGTCGTATTTCGTGCAAAACAAAATGGTTTGTGAAAAAAGGTTCACAATTACAATGTAACTCGAAACCTTTGTAGAATGTTCACAGTTTTGATATCAGAACCAAGGTCGCGAAAGAGGTTTAGCTTGGAGATGTTTCGGAAATGTGCTGTCTTATATGTGTCAAGCCCGTCCTTTTTTTCTCACTAAACAGGGTTGTCAAACTGCAACGCGAAATAAACTAGTGGGACTCATTTCTAGCCTCGATCAAACTGTAAGTTTGTAGAAATATATGGCCTTCTTCAAAACAATTTGATATTTATATTCAACTGTCTTTTGTAACTTTTAAAAATTTAGAGTTAAAAACAGCGTACATGTTTTGTTTTTTTTTTTTTTCATTCAGATTTTTTTCTTGTTAGTTGAAGGGCACTCAGTATTGTCCCATTATTTGAATCGTGTAAATTTTCAAAATTTACACGCAACAGTTGGTCTGGATACTTGTATTACGAGAAACACTTGTGTAAAAAAAAAAAAAACGAGGCGTTATTGGTGACAGAACTATGACGTCATATTTGTAGTTTCGTAGCCGAACTATTATTTTTTCTATCTTCGAATAGGGAGAGAAGGCATTGGACGGATTCAAGGAAAGCATCAGGGTAAGGTCACGTGTTTATGTCATGAATACATCCACAAAGTAAAAACCGGTTTTAAAAATATGATTTATTCAATGATTTTTTTTTCTTCTAATTAGTGGAACGTGAAAACTGAAAAATTGAATAAAAGAAATGAAATAAACAAATGGTGATCGGTTTGCATTAAGAAAATGCGCAGTATAGAACATTAAAATGAAATGGCTATATGCATGATAGTTTTTGTCGAAGATGTACTGGCTATGCCGATGGCAGTAATGAAATGGCCGGTATCAAGTAGCTGTTTATTTGTCAATTGACTGTGGCTAGACACCGCATACTTTTAAACTGTTAACTGGTTAGTTATTTATTTTTTATTTGTAGAACAGTCCAGATAAGCACGTCCATATGCCGCATGATGGTACAGTTCATGAACTCACCAGTAACGTAAGTTGTCTGCGTTATCATGTTGGTGAGAGGGCCAGCTTATGCCGCTGGATACACGGTAAAAAAGCCTCCCCCCGCTGCCACCCCCGTGTCAAAAGCCCCCCCTCCCCCTCCCAATATTGCGTACCTGGTAAAAACTCCGCTCCCCACCCCCTTCATTTAAGTGTTCTAAGGGCTTAAAAGGCTTCTGATGTTCTTGTATTTTCTTTAAATGTTTCTTCGTCACTTATTTTTCATTTTCTGAAAAGCCTGTCTTGATTGCATTTTCTTAGGGACTAGGTAACAATGGTATCGTAGCCCAGTTACAATAACGTTTCAAAGTGTTCAGTTGCTGAACTGAACTTGAGTCTAAATTGCAATTAGCTAGTCATCATATGAATCACAGAATCTTTTCTCCGGCAATAGATTTACAATCACCCACACATGACTTCCTTCCGTGGAGCATTACAAAAACTTAACGCTGAAGAGGGGGAGGCTTTTTAATGGGTATGGAAAAAATGGGGGGGGGGGAGGAGGGGTGAATTCTTACCCAAAACAGTGCTGCCTTTATACGATACGAGTGTATAACATGTTCTTCGTTCACACCTCATGGCTGATTTCATGCAAATTAAAGGCACATCTGGTTCTTGTAAAGCCATTCTACGTCACCGATTCTTTTTTTTTTGGGGGGGGGGGAGGGGGGGTAACTTTTGAGCTGCTGCCCGCGTGCGCTGTTTCCTCCGCTATATGTTAAATGAAACACATGTTCAATATCAAATGCATTAATTAGAGCAAGTAAATAAAAACTTTACTTATAATATACAACATCGAAATAAAAGCGATGGGTATCGTTTTCAAACTGTTTATTTGTACGAGCACGAATTTAACAAACCGTATCGATTACATTGTTGGTTTTGGAATGTTGTTTATAACAAGCGAATAATTTCACTAAAAAAGTATAAAATGTTAATTCGATTCAATATGAAGAAAGAATATACAAAAATAAGTAATCACTTCTCTAGAGAGTTTCAGTATTTTTTGACATTTAAATGTGCTTGTTAAAAGCAAAGTGTGTAAAAAAGGTGTGGTAAGATTTTGTGAAAGAACACCGAGGCTGATACCTTACCGGGATTCACGTCGATATAACCCAAGAAAGTTCCTTTAAATATATACATTAAAAAAAATTCCCGGTGTTTTTTTTTTTTTTTTCAAGGATAAAAAATATCTAAGCTACTTTTCCACTCAACATATTGCATTCTTTGTAATACCCTATATAAACATGCATCCTGACACAAAGTCATAAATACACAGTGTATAAAAACACAATATAAACACTACTTGTTTGTGAAAAATACACACACACAGTTATGGCACAGATCGCCGTCATATTTATTTAAAGAAAAAAAAAGCTAGTTATTGTTATCTTTGCGATTTTCGTTACTCGCAATTATTGGAGTGTGGATCACGTTAGTTAGCTGTAACGACACATAAATGTGGATCTAAATCATTTCATACTGATTCAAATGCATAGGTTTATTAGTTCTCCTGTTACTTTAAATGTGCTTTAAAAGTCAGTAGGGCAAACAGGGGCTCGTGTAGTAGTTATTGAACGTCAGAAATTTTCTGCCAATCAGATCTAACAATAAGTTAACATTCTTACATGCCCTGGGAAAATGTGACGTGTGTGTCAAACGAACGTGAACTCACTTTATATTTCTGTTGTGAAATCGGCAACTTCATGAAATGACTTGCCGGTTCGTATAACCAGTGTGATCTAATTACCTTTATTGAAGACCTTAGCTTTGGGATTTTTTTGATTTCATTTGGTTGTGATCTTTTAATTTGCTTCTTTGACAAGAGAAAAATGCTTAATGTTTGGTTTCTACCTATAACGAAAATTTTTCTTGCATAAGGTGTACCAGTACTCATGATCTGTGGGTACTTGAGAACAATACTTTATCATTTTTAATAAAACATATAATGAAGTGGAATGGAAAATTGACAGAAAACAGCATTCCAAGAAAAAATTATTGTACAGATTGTCTTTTTAACATATACAAAGAATCTCACACACCAAAAACAATTGCAATACCACGATTTTATTTAAAATCAAGAGAAACCCACAGCAAATGTTAAGAAACAACCCGTGAAGGTGAAAACGATACCATATTAGTGTAAGTCGATTTTACTGGCAAGTTTGAATTCCTGGCGAATTTTACTGGCAAGACGGAAAAAATGTAGTACAAATGAAGTCTTCTCAAAAATAAAAAAAATGTATAAATGCTATTTACACTTTAGGGAAATACTGGCAAATAATAATACTGCATATTTATCACAGCAATCTCAAAACAGTTACATGATGGTATTAAAAATAAGCAGTGTTTATGATTGTTGTAAAGAGTAACTGAGTAAATTTGTTAAGTATAATAAAGTTACTCAGGCTACGTTCCAAAACACTATTCCTACCTAATCATACATCAACATGTTTCTTTGACCAATCAGTTCAATTAAATCTATATTTTTTCGTTTACAGTTTCTTTCATTTTGTTCTACGTTGGGATGAAAAGTGGGGGAAATCTTCCGTATTTAATTTTTTTTTCAGTATTTAAGAGTATATATTTTATATGCTGTGTTATTTATGATCACGTAATGGTCCATGGTTTAATACTGATTGTGTGTGAAGCGGGGTTATTCACTGTGAAGCTCCGCTCCCTCGATTGGTTTATTCACGAAAGCTCGAAAGTGTTCATTCATGATAGCACAAACAGTTTCGAGATAGGGTGAAGAGCAGGCACCATTCGAAAACGCAAGTACTCTTACTAGCGATCGAATTCTGCGCAAACAGGTTTGACGTATGCGTATTTACCTTGGGTGGAAATTTTGCCACACAGTGTGCTTTTACGCATAACGTAATACGCGCATGCGTATTTCATTTGTTTATAGAGCAGACTGCGCACATTCGTATTTCGCCTGTTTGTAGAATAAAATGTGCGCGTGCGTATTTCACCTCTCAATAGAAATAAATGCACGCATATGTATTTTGTCTTTTTATAGAACAGAATTCGCGCATGCGTATTTCCCCTCTTTATAGAACAGAATGGGCATACGTGTTTTGCAACGCTATATAACTGAATGTGCGCATGCGTATTTTACCTGTGTGCAGGAAAAGATACGCTCATGCGTATTTTGGGTGCCACTTCCAATTCACCGCGTCACTCTACCGCTGCCGTGCATTGGAACTGGTACGCGAAATGGTTGCACGAAAAGAAACGCACTTAAGTCTTTCTTCCGGCATTTTGGCATTCTGTTAGAAAAAAATAGTTGCGCAAATAAAAAGAGTTGCTCTCCTTGTTCTGGCTAGCTTGTAATATCTTTCTTTTAGACGTAGGCGATATTTTTGCATCAGTAAGGCACATTCTGTAGAGATACTTTTTTCCATTTTGCGAATTTAATCTCATTTTTTTTTTGCTCAGTTTTTTGCAATCTAGAGATTTAGCGTGGTTTTGGAATTTTGACTCTATTTTGCTCCAGGTATTCTCCATCCGATATAAAATACCGGCATGCCTCAGGAAGCAAATGTTTTGATGCGAATTAAGTCGCCACTAATATATAAGCGCCACTCTTTCTTATCCGTCTCTTGTATGAAAATTACCTTTCATTCAACATTTTCAGATTGCCAGTGTTCTAGTGCGTTTGTACAGACATAAAATTTTCGAGGGAGCTAAATGCAAACAGTGAATTTATCAAAATATACCACTGCGTTATGCAATTCAGTCAGTACAGTTCGTCAGTTAAAACACTCGTAATGTCCTTGTTATAAGATCTGATTTCATAATGTTAGCATCAAATCTCAATGAGTGTATCAGTTTCTGCCAATTTTATGCGAATGAGTATTTCATGAGTATCTTCTCATTATTCAGTACCCAAATACTGTGCGCATATTGGAATTGCACATCCCAGGGGCACTGCAGACCTTCTAGTTTCACCACTTTCCACTCTCCGAGGCCAGTGAGTACCTGCAATCGATGGTTTCCGCAATCTGCGACCAGAATACTTCCTTGCTTGTCAACTCCGCATAAGTTTGGACAGTATAGCTGGCCGGGTTCCTGTTCACCTGGAGTACCCGACATCTTGGTGACCTCGGCCTTGCTGCTGTACTGGTACATTGTGTGTTTTTGCCACGAGCAAACGACATACGCCTCGTCATCGGATGACGCATCACTGACGCTGAGAAACGTATCGCCAATATGGCGGGCGCTGTATGACGTATCCACGTTGGTCACATGGTCCCATCTGTTATTGTTTAAGGTAAACAAGTGGATTTTCCCCAGCTTCCATTCCAGCGCCGTGAGGGTGTAGTCAGTGATCCGCAAATCGCTGAATTGACCCGAGCAGATCTGTTGTTGGATTTCGCCGTCATTCTGCTGAACAACAAATAACCCCGCCTGACTGGACACGACCACTTCCGTTTCGCTCTGTGCAATGACTGCTTTAGGGCGTTTGATGAGCTTCTGGAATCGAATGGTGCGCTCGAGCTGCCCCGTGCAGGCGTAGACGAGGATGCAATTCTTGTTGTAGATCGGCAACCAAAGAAGGCCTTTGATGATGGAGAAGCGGTAACACAAGTGACCTTCAAGAATGTCAATCCTTTGAAGCATGGAGGCCTTGGATTGCCACAAATGATCGATAGCAAAAGGCCATACGCGACTGGGAAAATTCTCACTTGGATGGACTTGTGCATCTTCTTGCTTTTCTTTACATGGTAGTATCAGTTCACCAAGGGCATTGCTTGACGTGAAGGGACTGTTGTTGACGTCAAATTTGATTCCATCTTCGTGAATTTCCGGAACTTCGGCGAGGACTTGCTCCGAGGCCATGTCGCTCAGCTTGTTGCCAAGCCCGCTCTGTATCTCGAACAGTAAGCTGGCACCTTGGGCGGCTTGTAGGCTTGTGTTAGCCCACGTGATTATATGGCGCTGTTCCTTGATGTTGTCTTCTATTGTTGAGATGGTCGCGTCGTATTCTTTGGTTCGATTGGCTTCTTCCTCATCAACCATTTTCAACAAAGCGTTGTGGTCGTCAAGGATTTTGCGAATGAGCTCATCTTTTTGCTTCTCCATTTCACATTTTACTTGCGTGAAATTCGCCGCAGATTTCTCCTTCTGATTTCTCAGGCCTTCGATTCGCCTCTCGGCTTCCTGTATGCATGACGTCATAAGGTTGATGTCGGAGTGCATTCTGGGAAGGATGCGCTCGAGCGCCGTCGTGATGGTCTCCGTCTTGTGACAGTCGTGGTCCACTACTTTGCACGTAATGCACAGCAGATGATCGCATACCTAATGAACAACAAATGTTAGATAGAATATTGAATGCACTGCAGTTGCCTTTTTCCCTAAGATCATGGGGTTAAGTGTTATAATAAACTGTTTTAGACAGTGTTTATGTCTATATTTTAAGACAGATATTACAAATTGATTAACAATTTTCAGATACATCCTCAAAAGTTCTCATGTAAAATAATAAACGGGAACTGAAATTCAGAGAACGGAATAACCAAATATCTTCAAACCTAAAAAGTCACTGTGTACTTAGTTAGTTCAGAAATGAACATTTAATCAAATCCTGGCAAGTGAACAAGGCGCACCTTGCAGTTAAACTCGATGGGTTTGTCGTTGTGGATGTGACAGAAGATGAGCTTGTCGACGAGGAAGGCGTCGTTGATGTCCTCCGTCGCCATGAGCCGGTGTCCCCGCAGCAGCGGCACGCGTGTATGTCCCTCCTTACACTCCGCGCAGAAGTCGATCTTGCAGTCGAGACAGCGCCACTGGGGATTGGCCGTCTTGCATTGCGTGCAGGTGCGTATCGCACCGCCATCTAGCGTCAGGCGGTAGAGTTCCACCAGCTCGTTCATCAGGAAGTTTGGCTTGATATCAGCGACTGCGCAGAACCTTGAGGATTGATTAGAAGTCAACATTGTTCAATCGTCAACTGATTTAGCCAAAAAAATAAATAAATAAATAAATAAATAAAAGTCTCGAAAAGACCTGAAGAAGGACTTCTAAGTTTACTTGAAGGCATTCACGTACCAGTATTTCTGTCAAGATGTAAAAGCTTTTCAAATAATATGTTTCAGCATAGGTGTCTTATTTTATAGTTTATAAAATAAAACAGACGCAGTTCGTCTTTGCCATCGTGACAACGAGAGCAGACTGTACGTGGTAGTATATACAGGAAGATGTTGGGTGGGTCGGGGGAGGGGCGGGGAGAATCACCTGCGGCAGAGGGGGCACTTGTAGCCCGTCACGTGGCGCGTGCTGTCATGCTTCAATTTGTTGATACATCCCTCGCAGAAGGAGTGAAAGCACTTGAAGGTCTTAGGCGCTTTGAAGATCTCAAAACACAGTGAACACGTCACGATGTTCTCCAGCTTCTCACAGCCTTCGCTCGCCATTTGTTCCATCCCTGCAATAAAAACAAACAAACAAACATAAAAAAACGATTGTTTGAACACACCGGTTAAAGCTGTTCTGAGCTATAAAAACCATAAAGTAGTAAAAAGCAAACTTACGTGGGTGGGCCGTTGAAAAAAAAAGCTGTTGGAAAAAATGCGTAAGCGTTGTGGCACTGGACATGGAAATCTTTTGCTTGAGACTTAAGGATTTTTCTTTTAATAAGCTACGCAATTGTATGGCTTTATCCGTATACCACTTCAATACCTTTTTTTTACACTTGTTATGATTATATTTAAAGTCAGCCGTCATTTTTTTTTCATACAAAATAGTACTTACTTCAGTTATGCATTCGTTCTAAAAATAAGCGCCCAGGATCCCAGAAATTCATAGTTTTTTTTTTTTATCCAGTATCTCTGCACATTGTTATATCTTCCTTCATGTTGTAACTAGATTTTAAAAGTGTTGCATACACTGTAGTCACATTTTATATGTGAATTTTCACTGAAGATATTTTGGGGCGGGAAGAAAAAATATTTACGTTGGATTCATGTGCCGAATGTCCAAATTCTCAGCCATAAGTAAATGCCTTAGTTGAGGTGTCAACAGTTAAAAATGACTCTGTACAAGAACAACAAGCTTTGTGCCGCTGCCATTCTGTCACGTGCACAAAGGCCTTCTTTTGCTAGCATTGTGGTGTTGTATGGCTAGGGACCCACACGGGCCCGGAGTATTGCACGCCTCGCTGCACGCACAATGACGCTGAGCCGCTAATCACGCAATAACTATTGCTTATCTGCAGTCTGTAGTGGATTACCGCCACACTTGCATTCTACCTGGTTAACTCCCAAGGAGTATGCCACGAGCATTTAAATGGAGCGAAATGCAGGCCATCAAATCTGCGTCAAGATGCTTACGATTCTCACAGTGTCGCTGTTCAAATAATGAAAGAGCAGTTAAGTGATTTTGTGATCAGTTGAGAACTTGATTGTTGTCCCACAGCTTGATGTAACACACTTGATAAGCGTAAAGCTCTCACGGAAAATAGGAGCGAGCGAACCCGAGGTAGATACGACTTGTCATTTGAGAAACGTCTTGCTCAGCCATGTCAATGGCACCATTCAGCGATGTCAAATCCATCGTGTGTGGGTTTTTACTGACAGGCTGTAGTGACAGTGACCGCCCAGTTAGCCAACTTTGTCGAACTAAAATCTACAACAAAAGCTTCAAAGCTTCAAGCATTACTCAGGTGCAGCTTTTATCCCCAAAGAAGAAGAAGAAGAAGAAGAAGAAGACATGTTTTGTTTTTCCAGGGTTCTCTCAGGGTCATTTTATTTTAGTGTACTGACAAGTTTAAAATGTCTTCTGTATCCGTCACCTGAGAACGTTATAACATCTCACGATCTGGTGTCGCGCTTAGGCATCGTCAAGCGGTCGCATGGCGCACCTTACTTCCGGTTTCAACTGCTCTGGTTTCTCCCCGTCAGCACGACTTCCTTGGCTGACCTTTTTTTTTTTTTTATTTCTTTATTTCAATAGCGGTGGCGCCACAAGTCTTCACTTCATGGACAGCATTTTTCTGGTGACCCTTAAACTTGTTCGACAAATCTTCGACTGTATCAACCCAATGAGGCCACTTGTTTCGGCAAAAAAGTGGCGATTTCACAATCCAGCGGACTAACCTAAAAGGATTATACCACTGTTGTGGAGAATTTCTGTGGTTGGATTGCGTTAAATCACTAATATATCGGGCTTCATTGACTTTGACTTTTGCCCGTGTCAGGCTTAGTGTCAACATCTTTACTCTCAGTTGGCATTTTAACGCAGACTTGACAATAGTATTATCTGCTCGATGGGATAAAAAAAAATTTTACACTCTATATCCTGACCGTGTGGAATTCATTTTAATAACAAACCCATTGTCAAAATTAAAAGAATGTCTGCGTGGTTGGTACAAATCTATCTTATCGGAAAAGTTTTAGAGGAAAACATTGATATATTCAAAAACCATTGAAAAATCATGATAAATATTATAGTTACGTGAGATGGGTTTCTGAAACAGTTCTTGAAATTCAAAATTTCGATAGGTTACTGGACTACCAACATTTTAATAAACAGCCGAATTTTAATTCAGTTTCTTAGTAGTTTCAATTTCCTGTCGCCTAAAAATAAGAATTTACATTCTTTAACTTATTTTCACACTTTGGTGCAATTAAAATGAGGTATTTTTGATTTATACGACATTCAAATTATCGGCAGTGGTTTCGGAATAGCCTACAACAATTATTGGGTTTCTTATTTGCCTCAGAATTCTTATTTTGAATAATACCAGGTTTTCTGAGAATTAGCCAATAACTGCATAGAATGTGGAAGAGTGTACGTCTCCTGATGTATCAACGCCTCAGTAGTCGATAAATAATTCGGCAAGTAAACTTTCCACGCAAGGTGTCTGATGTAACCCGCAGTGGGTTGGCCGTATCCGTAAACGAACAATGTGACCAACTAAACAAAAGAATCTGTACTACAGTAAACCGTCGGATAAGCAGAATCTCGATCTATCCGATGAATTATGCTTGGCCCGGAGTGAAAATATTCGTTTAAAAAAAGGGAAGAATTCGTGGTTGGTCGTGTGGATTTTGCCAAACCTCAACATGTGGTCCTTCACAGTGCTTTTATAATTATTTATTTACTTTCTTCACGTTTAGTTTCCGCTGGCATTGATTTGACTTTATTGGATTGAAAAATACATTCAGCCAAGAAGAAAATTCATAGAAATATTTTCACAATTGATTTGCATGTGTATTTCCTAAATCTTCTCGATTGACATTTTTTACTTAACACGTGTACCCCATTGAGAAAAGTGTTGGCACTTGGCAATAACTAGATTAAATTCCGTTGTGGGTGCAGATAAGGTGTAAAGAGTTTTCTTGGACGTTCGGTTTTTCTCAGTTATTACTTAACCGGGTTTCGTTTTCGGCGCCTCGGCCCCTAGGGCGGACTTTGATTCCGTCGTACATCGCTCACGTGTTGCCCATGCTTGAGGCCTTCTTAAGGAAAATAACATGATAAAGAGAATCTACTTCCCAACGGCGAAATATGAAACACTTGGCAAAAAAAAAAAATTATAATATTTTTAAAATCAGTTACTCCGATCGGGTAGAATTTAAAACACTTTTCAGCCTGATTTTGATTCGCTTTTCCTTTACAGGCAAGACAATGTTTTTTTTTCAGATTCCGTAACCTTTCTAAGAAACTTTTTGCCAGTTTAAATCCTTACAAGAAAAAATACATTGCTACGCTCACTCTAACTACATGAAACGCATCCCAACATTGTGTATTTCTTTTTGTTTACAGACCATTATTTTTCTGGAACAGTTGCTGGAATTTCAAGACACCGCCGGATCTATGCTTCTTGCTCCAGGTAAACAAACAAACACGCAAACAAACAAACAAAGGCTAGAACGCATTAAGAGTTTTGATTAAAGGTAAGTTAAATGTTTAAAACCGTTGTTTATTAAACAGCCCGCGTAAACAAAACCGTGTTTCTGAAAGAGGGAATCCTAAACTGTGTCAAGTTGAAATGTGTAATACGAAAATGATTACACCCAAGCTGAGTTAAGCCATGGACAGAGGTTAGGCAATGGTTGCAGGTTCGCTCCTGAGACTTTGCAATTGCTCATATGAAACAAAGTGTAAAAGTCATAAATATTACTTAGAATTAAGCCTGTCATAAAGGAATAGCTGCTGAATTCAAACAAACGCTTGCGTCAAGCGGCCGTGTAAGATAGAAGCCAGTGGCTGATCCGATGGCATCGCGTGCATGACTTACCCCACGCACCTTGGTATTCTTACGCCCAGTGACTAAAAAAGTAGATTAGCAGTCTCAAGTTAGAGACCTACAAGGTGAAAATTAATGAAATTTCCAAACAGCTCGAGAGGATATGACACTTGACAATGCTTAATAAAACGTCACGCAGAAATATACCCCCATATGTCGAAGCTGGGGGAAGGGCGTACCTATCTGAAGTAGGACTTTCGCTATTGGAATGGACCATGGACGTTTTGTACGGGATTGAGACATTTCTTAACGTCTTGGGTGGATAGATAGTTCGTTGACCCAGTACGCGTACCTGAATGGTTCAGGCTGTTAAGTTTACGTGTCAGTGTGTGTTTAGTTCATTGCCACCCCCGTTCATGCACCTTCCTTATCCTGGATTACACTTTATCCCGAAATGAACCTCATAACAGTAAAAAGCTATTTTTTGGCAGTTTGACCAAAATTTATTTGGCATTGTTTCCTTGTGTAAAAGCTAAATAGTCAATAGGCGTATGTTATGAATCACGAAGCACGAGTTTTCGTTTAACCATGACAGATGTAGTAAAAGATACTAGAACGATAGCGAAGAAAGTTAACCAATGACTTCAAATCTCCCACCTTCAATTAACATCAAATCGTGTTTCATTTTCTTCCTGACTATCTTTGCTGCGCTTTTGAGAAAGTTGTAATTTATTTTTACACGCCAAATCTGGCAAAGTAGAGTGATAAATATCAAAAGCTTACAAAATTATGTTAATAGTTCTATATATTATAACTTAATCTTAGGCAAATTGCTGCTGATTCTCAAGCCTACATGTGTTCTCGTTTTTTTCCACAGATCCAACATGGCTGCCCAACTTACAACACTTAGACAGACCCAAGCTCAAACTGGCCGAGTTCACAAGTAAGAACGCTCTTAAGTGCTCTGAACTTCCATTACTTGTCGGGAGAATTTGCATATGTGTAGAGTTCTCATATATATTATGAACTGACTCTATTTCTTAAAAAAATATATATTCCACTCTAAAATGGGTTTGAAGTATTCGTTCGACTCTACTTGATTAAATCAACGACTAATTACGTAAATATTTGAACAGCTTATAAAGTATAATAAAATAAGAACGAAGGGGTCCATCCATACAGTAGGTACGCAAATGATGGGTCTGTTGTGTATAACACCTTTTTACTCCGCAGACCCACTGCGGATCCCGCGCAAAATAGTACTCATAATAAAGAGGAATCAGTTTTTTAAAAAGTCACTAAAATATAGACTTTGAGGGATGCACAGTACTGCGAGATAGGTAGAAATAAATACCCGCTGTGTGTTTATACATAACAGATAAATCTCCTCAGAGGTCAGTTGTTTTATAACAGCTATGGATGTCCCAAAGAAGAAAAAGGTTCGAGAGCTCGTATAGATAGTTTATGGCAAGAGAGACTGTGGGGAATAAACCCTGCCTGGATTAAGCAGTTATCAATGCCAAGAGGATGTAGTTGAGGTTTTATTGTTTCAGCGAAAGTCCTGTCTGCCTTGGGTTTGAATTTGAGTAATAAATCCGAGACCTACACAGAGCCGACCCGACGCAGTGTTTTCATGCTCAATAATTACAACTACATTCTTCATTCTCTCCACAGGTAAGGTAAAACTACACGAGTTTTTTTTTTTTTTTTTTTTTTTTTTTTTTTTTTTTTTTTTGTCCTTGAGCATAAAGAATTAAAAAATAGCTGAATAGGTTTTTTACGGTTCGATGCGTAAAAATATATGAAAAATTTTAAAGTCACGTTATGCAAACATGAATACAATGGTTAATGGTTAATCCTGCGGCAAGCAGACATTTTTTACATTTAGTGATGATTAAAGTTCGTTTTTTTTTAATATTTGTGTCTTTGGAGCTACTTTGTACCCTTTTGGTGGATATTAAAGATATCGTTACAGTAATTATTGTTGAAACATTATTGATGGGTAAAATTTCCAGTTGTTTTAAAAAATACTTGTATCCGTGGCAACCGCTCGTGAGACGTTGCAGGAAAACAAAGTAATTCAGATATCCCGACATAATCCGACATTTGGTCTCAAAAAGTGAGGAAACGACATTTGGTGTGATTATTGGGTGATTAATATACTAACCTTGACATATGTCTGAAATTATTAAAAAGTTTTCTTATTTATTTATTTATTTATTTATATACAGCGCTTAAATAAAAGGACTCTAGAAAAAATTGGTATTCTGGGCTCTGCTGGACTGAAAAATGCTTAAAAAGCGGAACAATCTAATATTTAAGACAAGAATGAATGCATTTTATTTTAAGAACGATGATGAAACGATTCAGGAACGTTTCAAGGAAAATGTGGTTTTCAAATGTTCAGACCAAATGTCGTGTCCTTCACTTTTTTCTCCCAAATGTCGTCGGATCCAACATCACCGGACTATATGTGGTCGGACCAAATGTTTTGGATGCAGTAATTCACTAAAGTGTGATGTGTAACACTTTTGAAGTAAATACCGTTTTTTTTATTTTTTGTAAATTCATTTGATGACGTAAAAAGTTTTTGATTTTTAACCGAATCAATATTAAATATTGTCTTTGCTTTTTTCGTACTTGCCTATTCATTAAGTACGCATGATGTATATTTAGGCTACCTTGAGTTCGCCTGTTAGTAAAATTTTGATTTTAATTTATGTCTCATTTTGTTTCATTTCTAATAGTATTGATAATCTGTAGACATATAAATTGTTTAATTTGTTTTCTTTTTTTTTCAGTAAGCAACGTTCTTATCCGTTTTGTGTAATCTTATTTGGTTTGTTTTTTGGAAACAAATATTGGTAGACATGTGGGTGTAGTGGAGAGCTTTGTTGATGTTGTGTGTTGGCATGATGTTACCAGGTCAGGTTTGCTGGAGCTGGTGAATTCCTGGAATAACGAAGTCTCTCAGTTTTATGAGACCCAAGTCCTCGACCAAAAACGAGTCTACTCGCAAAGGTAAAGGTCTTCAGGGGCGGGGGCCCGTGACGTTGTGCCCGTGATGTGATGCTCGTGACCTGGTACTCTGGTGATCTGTTGCTATGGTGCTCGTGACCTAACGCGAGTGGTACCCGGGTTGTGAACATGTCTGGGGTTTAATTATTATGTGTATGTTATGAAATAAATTAAGGATTTTGATGTCGAGGTGCAGTGTTGATTCCACTCTCATTGGATGCGGATTTACGGGAGATGCGGATTAGTTTTGTGGAGTGTGTGATTTTTTTGGGGGGAGGGGGGGGGGGGGGGGAGGGTTAATCTGTTATTTACGCAAACTTGGAAAAATGTCAGGTAATGCGGATTAATGTTGTAAAGTGTGTGTGATTTTGGTGGGGGGGGGGGGGAGGGAGGGAGAAGGGGGGTTGTGGCTGTAGAGCACGAAACCGTCATATGCGAAAACTTAGAAAATGAGTTAAAACAGATCTTTAGCCTGTAACCCTTTCGACTGAGAGCGTACATGCGCGTCTGTACACGCATGTGCACACAGACGCATATGCACTGTGACAGGGCTATCAACACTCAGCAGGTTACCCCTAACTTAACACTAAGTGTATATCTCGGCTGGAACAACACATGTGGGGAGGTACCATGTGTTTGTTTTGGTAGTTCCTGGGAGTTTATGTTGTCATTGCACTCTTTACCTTCTGTCACCATGCACAAACATATTTTAACCACCCACTATCGTAAGTGCTGTGTTAAACTTTACGTTTGATATATTTTCTTTTCTGATGCTGTATGTCCTTCACAGTTTCTTGTTGCATATTTTCACGCACTCCGTACAGGACTAAACTCATGGATCTGGTAAAAATACGAAATTCTGATATAGAACAAGTGTATAAGGATCAAGTGTGTCGGTTTTCTGAGCAATATCGTGATTGGTGAGTTTTGTTTTTAAAAGAGACAGCGTTGTTTGGGTAAGGAGTCAAAATATGAATACACCCAAAACAGAGTTGTCAGAGTGGAGGGAAGTTTTTCATGTCCTGAGGCTGGAGATAAGAAAAAATACAGAAAAGAGGTTGGGGTGGGGGGAGGTGGTAGAAATGTCGCCTGACAAATGAGAAGAAGCGTTCTTGTATGTTGATTACAGGGCAGATATAGAGTCACACAGTGATTTCATTTCTGTTGTTTTCAGCAGCGAGGCCTGCCAGTGCCAGACCCCGTTCTGTCTCTTTAGTTACCTGTGACCATATTCACAAAAGTTAACTGTAAAGTAAACTGATTCCGTTAACTTCTCCTTTGGCAACCAGAACATAAAAAGTACACTAATAAATTTGATCTGTTTAACAACCAAATTTCCACTTCAAATAGTTTGCGTGATATAGCTAGATCAACCGATTTTCGCATCTAGCAGTACAGCTAACTGCACAGTCAAATTTGGTGAATACCTTCGCTGATTTTCTCAGTTACGGCACGTCCTAAGTAATGATCACGTACTGTGATCACTTATCAAAGATAAACTAAATATCAAGGATGTGAATATGTCAGATAGAAAAACGAATAATAAAATGTAAAAGAAAATACGCCTGTATAACGGAACTGTCATAAACTTAGTTTTGATATGAAAATTTTCGTATAGAATTCGCGAATGTTATCATTGTCAAATGTCCAAACAGGTTGTATTTTTCTTTCTCAGCTGGAGCCGTGTGTTGAGCTTTATAATGGAACCAAAGGATGCACCAACACTAGTCACAGAAAAGGCAAGACTGCTTTGCATTTTTTTAAATTTAATGTGAATGCCTAAAAAATAAATAAATACGCAAATAAATTTAAAGTTTTGGCGGCAGTAAAATTTTAGCGTATTTCAGTGTGAAGTACTCACTGATATGACTATAATACGTCGGATAATTTTTTATTAAAGGATGAATATGGATAAAGTAGGATAAACATTTTCGAAGCGGCCGTGATCGAATGCTAATTTGTATTATTGGTCTGTTTCAGCTTCGCGATAAAGACAGACAGGCGATAAAAGATAAGTTTACTGTAAGCTTTTTAAAAATACCGCAAAATTATTGCTTACGCTTCCATACCTCAAAACCTCTTCTCAACAGAAAATATGACTGTAACGCATAGCGCCATTTTATTCAAACGTTCTTCAAGTACATTGATCAAGTTTCTGCAATTTTGAGCGTGCACTTCAACAAACTTACGATATAAGATCTTAAAAGATAAGTGCTGAATGATAGATCTTTGTCAGTGCAAAGAGAATTAAAAATTATGTATCGTTTTAGCAAATTTTAATATCTTTTAGGGGTTTAACAAGGAAATGGAAGAGATCACCCGACTGCAGAAAACATTTGCGATTCCAGATCCGGAGCTAAGAAATAACTTGAAAAAAGACAATAAAAACTTCATCTTGCCACATTACAGGGCATTCTATAAGAAATACAGCAAGGCCAACTTCACGAAAAATCCCGAAAAGTACGTGAAATACCGAGAGGCGGATGTGTCCGCATTTATCGACCAGTTTTTCGAGGCCTCTGCATAAGTGAACTCTTATTATTTAAGTCAGAATCATAGCGCAATACGAGTTCCCCGGCGTGACGTCGGTATAAAAAATGCACACGTACAGGTGAGATATGATGGTTTATTGCTTCAGTTATTCAGTGTTGCAAATTTTGTACTTCTTCGACGCATTTATTTTATTTATTAATTTTCTGCAGTTACATTTTGATACAGCTATGTATTTTGTCAATTTCATGGAAACGAATTTGTCAGCAAGCGGAGCACATAATTTGGTGCAGTTTTACCTCATCTAGGGATGGGGGTAAAAAAAAACACCCTGCCTGAATAATCAAAATGCCATGTATCCTGTTCCGGTGGGGGTGTGGTGAAGGGCAAAACTGACTGAAGAGTGGAAGCCAATACCAGATGGGCGCCAGATTTGGTGCTACTAATGGGAGCGGGGGGGGGGGGGAGGGGGGCGAGGGATTGGCTGGTTATTTCATTGACCGAATTTTCCAATTTCAAGTTTATCAATAACGTAAAGGCAAACCATTCTTCTTTGCGTTGTACACTAAGGCAGATGTACAAGTAATTCACAGCCTAATGGCGCGGTTAAGTGTCAGACAGAAACATGTTGCTTAATAATAAAATAACTGCACACGATTTTATCGTTTTATTTTTTCTAAATTTCACAACACACTCACAGAATTCGAATACATGATACAAGCATTTTTGAGATAAGTTTTTTTTAAATCCCCGGATAATGCAGTTAATCACATTCAATCATTTTTCATCTTCATCCTTGTCCAATTTTGGACAAAGAGCTTTGGAAGCACTCCCTTACCCCTAATGGACTCGTAAACTGACAAACGACAAAACGCACGCAACGTTCTCACTATTCCCTTTTGAATTTTCTTTACTATTTGAAATTTTGTGTTGAGAAAGGAAATAGCCTTGTCAAGAATATTCATACAACGACATGTTGAATGTAAAATTACAAAATATTAATTTCAATATCAAAATACATAGTTTTAAAGTAAAAAGAGTACACCGGCTGTTCAGTACAAAAGGTTGACTAAACCAAGTATTATGACATGCAACGTGCGAATGCAATATTTACATCTTGGATACACAGTTTAAAATAACAAACAGTAACATAGATTGCACAGATGTCCTGTTATAACTGGAGTGTAAAAAAAGCTAAAGAAACAATGAAAGCACCTAAACGTAAGGTATAAAAAACAACACAAACCGACAACGATTGCACCGACAGCTTAGAAATAGAGACATTGTAGAAAAGTGAGCAAAAACACAATACACAATACGATATATACGGTTGGCCACCTACCGATACACTTCTTGCGATGGGGCAATATAAAACGAACCCTCAGACTAGCCAACCTGTACCAAGTGACCATCGTTCCTCAGTCGTGGGCTCGAGAATTGCGCCCACACAAAAAGTGTTAATATATTGCTTTTTAAGGTTCTGCGCTGAATAAATGCACACGTCAAAGCACTACCTGACATCATTTTTGAAACAAAAAGAGAGTTCTATTTTAACTAAAACCGCGACTGTTGAAAAACGCCATGTAGTGAGTTACTTTGAAGACTTGTGGGTATGGAAGAAGCATGGTAAAATGGTATGGTAAAGGCTTAGATTTGCGTATCAATTGCATAGTGAATTATATTCTTTTAAATTTTAGAAAGACTATTCGCACCGCAGGTATGCAATCTGAAAGAAAACTATATATTGAGTTTAAATTTTGTGATGGGAATAGCCACTTCCTTAAATTTGATATCATAAATCACATCTGTCTCATGCTTTCATATCTACTAAATCACAGTGTTTACTGACAGTCTTTAATCCCTTCTAACCGTGCTAAATCACACAGGCTTTAATCCCTTCTAACCGTGCTAAATCACAGCGTTTACTGACAGTCTTTAATCCCTTCTAACCGCAGCCGTGCGGTCGAGGAAACCATTAGGCCAGATTCTGCATCTTGAAGACCCAGGCGTAGTCACAAGGCATCTGATTGGCTGGGATGACTGGCGTATGAATCACAATGCCTGAACTTCCACCGGAAGTCCACTTAATTGCTGTATTATAGCCTGTAACCATAACATTTTACTAATTAATGTACAGCACAATATACAGGTGCCATGGATTTTACCAAAAATAAAATGTTTTCGATTATCGTTTGCAAAGGAACTGAGAATTCTTCAATGCCTGAAGACGTTAGCATAATAGAAAATATAAAAATTGCCAAGACTTCTCTCAGAATTATGCACAGAATCGAGTTTTTTTTTATTATTAATGGCCCTGTTATTGAAGTACACAACTTTCAATGAAGGATTTCGGCCAAGCGTCCACGCTGAAAGGGTCTTGTTGCCTTACAGATAATGAAATAAAAATACAGAGTCTGCAGTCGTCTAAACAGACAGCTACTAAATAAAGCAGCCCTATATACCTAGCAGATTCACAGTGGTGTTTGCTGTTGTTTTTGGTGCGCCGAGTTTTAGATCACCAGAAGGCCAATTCAGAACAATTGCGTAGACATAGGTGCCGGCATTGGTGCTCTTTACTGATGTGTACCTGGCCGTAAAAAGCAAACACCCCTTACTGATATATACTAGCCATCACAAGTAACTGCCCTTTGCTGACGTATAACTACTAGTAAATGCCCTTCACCGACATAACCATTTACTAATGTGTACGTAGCCCTTTATTGATGTGTACCTTGTCATTAAAGTAGCTGGGTATGTATGTTTTGTGCTGGTATCTGAACGCCCAATCTTATCTTGAAAGCTTTAGTTTGCAATTGGTTTATTCATCTAAACGTTTTTGCAGCATAATTTGGTAAACGTTTTTGTTTTGACTGAAATGACGCTAAGTTTCAGTTAAAACGTTTTTAATTCTTCAAAAATCATAACGAATTATTATAGATAATGTTTGGAGTTGAATACAGGGCCGGTTGTAATCAATCCTGTACTACTTACCATACCCCCGGAGTGACAGTATCGTTCTGATGTGTCCAGGGGATAGAGCCATAGATGGCGTCACCGTTGACCTTGAGCCATGCGCCCATCGCCCGTAGGCGTTCCTCAAATATCGGTACAATGCGCCCGTCGTGCGTCGGTCCCACGTTCATGAGCAAGTTCCCACCACAGCTGTAACAAACATCTATATTATTCCCACTATGGCATTATGTGCACTGTATGAATCTTTGGACTACTCTGGACAGTTAAACAACCTGCTTATTTCTTAAATTTGAACGTGATTATTTTTAACAACGTTGTGCTTTCTGTTTTAATACAGTAATAAAGCAATTTATTATGTAATAGTGAAAAAGGCCTTATGTTGGTATTTCACGTGTGCTTCTTATACTAAATTAATGCGAAAGTAATCTAGAGAATGCCAGTTTCCGAAAATTTCTCCCCATTCAAGGATATGGGCAATAGAAAATTGGACTGGATTGTGAGACTTGCCTGACGGTTTCGGCTAAAATCTGGGTCAGTTCGTCCATGGACAGGAAATCAGAGAGCTGGGTGTTTCTACGATAACCCCACGACCCACGGTCGATTGTCATGCAGTTCTCCCACTTGTGGTTTAAGACCTTGCCTGTAATACAGCCCTGAGTTATTCTATGACATTATATTTCAGGATGGCGCAACTCGAAAACGACATTGAAAACCTGGTTATACCATGTTAATTTCACAAGTTCCATCGGTATAATACTATTTCCCCTAAAGGCACTGGATGTCGGTGAAGTTACTATCAACAAACACTTACCACCTAACTCTCGCTTTGCATAACTTTACTCAACTGGAAAGGAGGAATACATTTAAAAAAAAAAAAAAAAAATTGCATTAAAACAGCACTAAAACTAAACAGATTCGACAACAACTGTCGTTTTTGTGCTAGAGTTGCCTGTGGGAGAACACTTCTCTTATTTTTTTTTCGTCCCTTTTTATGTATTTAAAATCTGAAATCGAAAAGCACAACTGTAGAAAATATATTGCGCGCCTTTTCGAAATGATGACATTAACTACACTGTGACTCAGTCTATTAGTTGTAACATCTCAATCAATACACGTCTGATTTGCCAATCGTTAGTCCTCATAGATTATTTACACGAGTTCAACAGTTTATTTGTGGTTAGTATCACAAATGCGGCGCAAATTAAATGAGAAAACATGCTGCAGTAAGAAAGCAGATGGCACACACACCAGAACAAAAGATACATCAAGCCATGACAACTTGAACTTATTTGAAATTGTAGGGATAAACACCAAAATTTTAGGTCCATTTGGCATAAATCTTATGGGGACTGATCATGGGTTGGAGTTGTAATAGATTCAGACACGGACATTTTTTTCTACTTGATAGGTACGTTTACTGTGTCACGTGTCGATGTCATGCGCATAACGGAAAGTGTTTCGTCACATCGTTTGTCCCACAACGAATCTAGGGCATTTCATATCCGTATAGAAAAAACGTTGAATTCATCATACTGCTTTATCCGGGATTGTATTTACCTCCTCAGGCATACTGTCATGAACATTTGTTAACTGAGGGTTTGGGCGGGGGAGCCCCATTTCCTGCATCACTGGACCACTAAAGATGTACCTGGATTAAAGCGATCTTGACAAGTAAAATAGCCGCCATGCTTGCACGCGGTGTCAGTACCCCATCGGTCATTGGTCACGACTGTGTCCTTGACAGGGCTAAACACACAACAAAAGCAAAAGCACCAACACCACTTACACAACATCTTACACAGTAGAGGTTAGTAGCACGGAAAAAATATGCCTGAAAAAAAAAATGTACCCGGATTGTAACGGTCGCGGCAAGTGTAATAGCCACCATGTTTGCAGAGCGTATCTGTCCCCCAGCGATCGTTGGTGACCACTGTATCTTTGACAGGACTGGTAACAAATACCACAATAGCGTTAGTATTTATTTGCTTACGGTGACATCTCTTATTTAAATATAAATAGAACATCCAGTGTAAAATATTCTAAGCCTGTTTCCTGATAACTTCATTTCTACTTTTTGTTATTTCCTTTTATTTTTAATCAATGAAATGAGGTAGTTTAATAACAATGACCTTGGGTATGACCACCCCTGTATAAATTACTATCAATACACCGTCATTGCTTTATTTTTGTAATAACCTGGGTATGTGGGGAAAAACTATGGTATCAAACAGTATCCATGTCAGCGCCGCAGCTATTCCATCGCTTAAGAAGGAAATGGCGTCAGAGTCCAGTTTTTTGATTCGGAGCATTTCACTTACCTGTCGTTGTAGAGCCATGCCAGGAAATTGGTGCTGTTCCAGTAAGAACTCGGTCCTGCACTTCCGTCTGACCAAACGATTTCCGGTTTGTACGCATTTACAATTTCGTACAACTCGGGCATTGTTTTTCTCTGGTAGAAAGAGAGAGAAAAAAGAGACACAAACTACAAAAAGGAAAGGAAGTTTTTTAACATCAGGTTTGTAACCAATTGCAACACCTGCCATGTAGCCCGCACTCCTCTCCTCCACCCCCTCCCCCCCCCCCCCCCCACCGTAATTCCATGAAAATGACCGTGTTCTAAACGCAGAACAAAATGGTAGAATTTTATTTTGTACTCAAGTTAAAGGTGGACTCTTGATAACCAGCTAGCAACGGATCGATACATACTGGGATATCTGTTCATATTTTTTCTCAAAAATGACGAAATCCCCCCCCCCCCGCCTTCCTTCCCCCGATTTTTTGAAAGTTAATGCGCAGACTTTACACAGTACAAAACGTAAGAATCAACCGCCCATCATTTTCAATGGAATCAACTTTTTTGAAAAGAACTTCAATTTAAGTGCAAGACACGCTTTTCCTTTCTTTCTTTTCTTTTCTTTTTTTTTTTTTTTTTTGCCAGCCTTATATTATTTACCTCAACAAAGTACTGGGTTCGCATTTGGTTGGCTTTATCTTCAAGATAGAGAGGATTAAACCACTCGAAGAGCGAATGATATAACCCAAAATGCAAGTCAGTTTTGTTTCTTATCGAATTCGCCAGATCACCTAAAATCAATTGAAACCAGTCAAATAGTAACTCCATGAATAGTAACTCGTCTGAATTTTAATTTTAACTATTCTTCATCTAACTGTAAAAGAAAAAAAACTAAAACAAACATTTGAACTGCAAAGAAATAATTTTAGAAACCAAATACTAAACTATCCATGCACAATTTTTCACATTTTAAATAGTCACTAGCTTTCTTTTACAATGATACAACAATCCACCCGAATCTTAATGTATCTTAATGTTTCATTATAAACAACCTTTTTCCTTAAAATGTTCAAAACCACAAACAAAATTACTCGTGACACGAACTCGGCATTTCATGTAGTGCCCGAGTGCACAGCTGTAATATATATGTTAATACAGTTCGTTGCTACTATTGCCCGCTTTACGCAGGTCTAACGCGATAGTTCTCGTTAAATCTACAATATACCATTTTTACGTACTGTTTCAAAATGGTAGCAATATGTGAGATGTCATGAAATATTTTTCACTAAATAGTCGGATACAGCAGCGACTTCCTGCCTGATTTTCTGCATTCGCAGGCGATATTAAGAGATTTTAAGACATTCTTTCACTCGATAAAACATCAATAATTGAGGTTCTGATAGATTACTCCTTTTAAGGTCTTACCAACAAGATCTCTATTAGGACCAACTTCCTTTGCGTTCCAGTTAAATGATACTTTTGTTGGCCAGTTGCAAAAGCCCTCGTGATGCTTGCTCGTTAGCACAACGTATCTGAAAACACATTCCCTTCATACAGCATACGACACAAAACATTTCTGGTTTTCTTACGCGAACGCCGAAGACGAGGGCGGAAAAAGTTGGCGGAAAAATCTAAACTGGCACGTACGACAATCAAACATCATGTCGAAAACACAGGAACTCAACCTTCCCTCCCACACCCCAGAATTACACTGATCTAGGGGGCCACTAATTTCGATCCGAAGTGTGTAAAAGAGTACGCCTTGACTAGGGCTTGAACTCACGACCGCTAGCTTCGCAGGCGAATGTGCTGACCACCAGACTAGGCACAAATACCTTTAAACGGCCACACAAATACTTTTAAATTGCTTCAATAACCCACAAATAAAGGGTTTTTCTTTATGAAATCATATGTGTTACTTTGCTCCAGAAGCCTGGAAAATCTCAGCCCACTGGTCCGGGTTGTAGAACTCCGCAGTGAATTCTTTAGCAAAATCAGCATAGGTCCAACCTGGTGGATAGTTCTTCTTCATGAAATCCACGTAGGCAGGTTCACCAGCATTCCAGCTGTGCCAAAACCATTCTGAGCCAAAACTTGGGACCGAAAACACCCCTAAATTGAATTAAGAATAGAAACCTGCCCTTACTTCAAAAACTACTGTGTCGTTTTTTTTTCAAATTTTTCGTAAAACTTCATACATGAAGGTATTATGAACTTCATTATATTAACTTCAATATATCTACTACAAGAACTTTTTAATATTTAATTGATATTTTGTTGCATAGCAACACCTTAAACTGGAAAAAATTTCCCTTTAAGAGTCACAGATACGAAACATTTATTGCTCTGATATGAAGTTGGAATGAAATAGTTCAAAAGCATGAAGAAAATCAAAATAATTTCAATTTCGCCTCAGCGGTATTACAAATCATTATATCGGGGTCCCACATAGACTCACTGTGTAGCAGCTGACAATATTTGTAGTTACATATTTACTAGTTCATAATTTTATTTTAGTGCAACATAAACTACCACCCACGACTTGCTCACCCCAGTGAATAAAAATCCCAAACTTGGCCTCATCATACCATCCCGGAAGCGGCCGCTTGTCCAATGACTCCCACGTTGGGTCATAACGAGCTTGCACTTCCGCTGCCACAAGACAGGCGCTCAGCAACAGCACAGTCGGCCACATTTTTTTTGTCAAATCAGCTGAAATGGTGAAAAGTATATATATATCTAGAACCTGTTCGAGATATTGCAAACAGACCCAAACTGAATACCACCGCCTGAACATGAATATATAAACTTCTTTACTGACTTCTGCAATTCCTGAATACTCGTGTACAGCTGAACAGTAGATCCAAAGTGGTTAGAAAATTAGAATATTATTAGAATATTCCTATATCGTATGGAAACAGCCTTTTTTCAGTTTGCTGTTTGAGTCGTTGGAAGAAGCCGTATCACTAAATTAAAAATACCTTTTATAACTTAAATTTCGGCCGGTTTTAAGGCAGCTGGCACATTAGAAATTTTAACTTATTTCGAACTACTACGCAGTTGTTTCTCGCTTCCTCCTGTTGTACTTTCTGTAGTTACTGTATAGGAAATTTTGTTAAAATTATGAAGGTTTAGATTTGTTCCATTTTCATATCGCAGCGTTATTTCCATGTCTCTACTCGTCAGAGAAATGGCCTGGACAAATCATAGAAGCTCAGCGATTACTTAGCGACAGACATACCCATATCCATATCTGTCTCTCAGAAGGGTAGTCCTGGCAGACCCAATTTATTTTCTTATGACACAGAAGACATTCAGAATCATCTAGATCCACCCGAAAAGAGCAGGGGTAGGAGACGGTGTATTAGAGTATAACTGATTGTTGTCCGTGGGCATAGCTAACCACCGTAGTCCAACACGAAATAACCAATATTCTGCTCATATTATGGCCGTAAAGTGATGTTTTTGGCTTATTTAGAGCCAGACACGTAAATTAGACAAATAATCCGGCTCAAAATTTCAACGTTTTAGGTCAAAATTATGACGGTCACCAACAATTTTAAACCCACAATCCGGGTCTTACTTTCAATTTTTGTACCCGTAATAATTTGAATTTGGCGGTTTTGTCAGATTCATAAAGTAATACTTGGCTCAACAACTTAGCAAAAAATAAACAAACAAATAAAATCATGAGTGCAATGTGATATGGTTTTGAATAATGAATATCCCTAGATAACATTTTTCAGCATAATCAAAGTTAACAATAGAACGACACATTATTTCTTTTCTTTTTTTTATTTATTATCATAATTATGGTGTAGTGGTTACATGTTTCAAATCGTCAAGCTGTTTCTTGAAATGGAATGTGAAGAATTCTTGCGCCCCACTCCCTTCTAAAAAAATCAACTGAATTGCATTTCAATAAGAACTGCTGTTTAAATTCACGCCACATAATCTATTTTAGGGCTGGTATGAAATATTTCGAATGAAATATTTCATTGTAAAAATTGCAAAAATTTCACATTTTTGAAATTTTTAAATAAGAAATACGTTGGACGTCAAGAATACCAAATACTGACGGCTACCTATCCACTGACATTCAACTTGTCAGTTAACACACTGCGTTGGCATAACTCTACCAGTAAACAATGCAGCCACAGAAATCCTGACTTTTGAGTAACAAAGCTAGCAGTTGCTGGAATGTAGCACCGCTGACACATCTGCTCCGGGTATCTGAGCGGGTATTTCTAAGAGGTGGGGAGAGAGGCAGGAGGGTTTAGAGCAACTGCTGAAAGGATGCTCACTGTTAACGGCACAGAGGAAAGAGGTCGGATATGTACACATTAGGTGTACACAATATACCCAAAACAGCTCATACTCGCAACTTTATAATAAATTTTTAAAATAGCATACGGGTTATTAAAAACCCAATTGCTCTTTGATGCAAGAGAAATTTGACATTTAGGCGAAATCTCTCTATGATTTCTGACATTTTACCCGGTTATTTTTATTCGAAACGCAGAATTTTTGCGCATCTGTATTGGGAACGCCCAAGGTATGATCTGGCCTAGTTCCAAGAAGCGGTACGCTACAAAGTTTCCAGGCACTGCTTCAAAGCCTCGCTATGTAACGATAAGCAAGTCAACTGCGCTAGCTTTGAGGCATTCCTGTGGCTATTTCGTGCAAGATTCAGCGACCCATAAGTCTTGATTGGCATTTGGTAAAAGCCATCAAAGTACAACGGTAATGATATACAACTTCTGTGTCGCGCTTTCTTATAATACGGAAATAACCATAAATATCCCGTAATAACTGACATTTGTTGGTATACAGGGAACATACTTTATTATGTGAAAGAGTAACCATAATTTTTCCAATTATCCACCAAAAAACTTTTGAATTGATATTTCAAAAAGAACGTAAAAAATAAAACGTCAAATATTGTGGGTATGCAAAATAAATTTATACCTAACTCTGCATCTATGACCTATTTTAGGATATATTTTACAAATTAACTATGACCCCTTTATTTAAATTTTTGGTCATTTGACTTTGCTAGCTCCAAGAAGCCCTCCGCTACTGAGTTCTGATAAATAAATATACCAAGTATAAATAATGAAGAGCTGACTTGGAGCTACTCGGAGCTAGATCTGGCTTAATAAAACAAAACGCCGGCGGATGTTATGCTTGTATAAGATTGCATATGATTCTCTCTGTACGTCTGTACCTCAACACAAAAAGCAGAACATTTTTCATATAGGGTCTTGACACGATTAAGAGAAAAGGAAAGGGGTAAGCTCACCTCGAAACGGCAGTAAAAAGTCACATGACGGGGTGTGAATATCATGTGACGGTAAAAATGCCAACAACGAACCACTTGCTTTTCAGGGTGGCTCGGAATACAATCAATATAAGATAGAGGAGAGTTGCGACGTGTGTTATTCGTGCCAAATGGGAATGTGTCTCTTTTCCTGCCGGACAAAGCGAATTCCTTGCGATCGTATTACTTGTTTGGCAAGCATCTCATTGCTCTGCAGATATTGTTGTTTAAAGATAATGTGCTGCCCGGTATTCAAAAAGTTAACTGTGCAGTTAATCGTAAACAGCATAAAGGAAGCAAGCTGGTTAGCTTAATTCCACAAACCATTTTACAAGAATTTGTTTCAATATAAAAGTAAAATATATTAATTAAATTTTAAAAGTTCTGTGTGACGCATGAGCAGTTAACAGAATTTGTTAACTGTAGATAAATTTTGTGAAAATTGCCCCAAGTAGTTAAAAAGGTGCGCTTTAAACACAGGAGGAATACAAGTAGCAATTAACGCGACTCTCTATATATGACCACGGATTTAAGAAGTGATTATGATGAACTTAGTTAACATTATTAACGGTTACATGAAAGAGCGTCCCGTATTTTTTTTATCAAACGGAGCCGAAAGTGATGTGTTAGGTCAATAAAAAGTTTTTAGAAAATGTGAGATATTGCTTAATATACCCATAAACATTCTTTTAACCTTAAAATGTATGGTTTCGTTAAACACCAGATATATTTACAATATATATCAATAGTCAGAATGAACGAACAAAACGTCACATAGATCATTTGGAATAGCGTAGGATTTCTAAATTTTTTTTTTTATTTTTATGCTTCGACCTGATCAAGATAGGCATTATCTTTCTGACGGGTCCCTCTGCCCGTCCGTCGTTCGGTGTGTCACGCTATGACTGTGAACACCATATCTCAAATTCTTTAATACCCTGAGTTGGTTAGGGATTCATATAAAATACTCGATAAAAAAAACACAAAAATGAGAAAGACGTGTTGTGTTTGCCATTATAAATGTAATTCAACTTAAGAAACCACTTCAACAAGTACACTAACTATATCACACTTATTACCACTAGTGTGTTTTTATGAGGTGGGAAGACACCCCCCCCCAAAAAAAAAAGAACAAAAAAAAAAAAAACAAAAAAAAAAACAAAAAAACAAACAAATTTGACGCGTACCAGGGAGAATGATAGTTTGCCTTTCAGTTGTGTCTTGACCAATGAAAAGCAGCCTTGTAAAAGTAAACACATGCACATGTCGGAAGAAGAGCGGTGTAAAACTTGAAGTGTTAAATGAACATTCACATATTTTATATGCAGGTTGGTTGGATAAATATCTGTCTTTTAGGAAGAAAGAATGACCGGTGATGTGTTCCATAAGGCTGCCAGAGACGGTTATTTGGATTTGTTGAGAGAGGCCACAAGAAAGGAGTGCAACACACAAGACGAGGATGGAATGACGCCGACACTGTGGGCTGCATATCACGGCCGCCTTGATGCCCTTCGGATGCTTGTTGGACGAGGGTAACAGATCTACGTTGTTAAAATTTTACTAGCAATTATACAGTTGTGTACTCGATAATATCACACTTTAAGCGTTCCGAATAAAATGCGTTAAAACCTCAGTTTGGAATGCAAACTAACCGGGTAAAAATTAAAGAAATGATAGAAAGATTTCGCCTTAATGTCAAAATTCTCTTGCACCGAAAAGCAATCGTGTTTTTAACACGTATGATATTTTAAAAAATTGTGAAAAGTTGTAACAAATAGTTTTCTGTTTCAATTTCTTTTATGTTCCGAGTATGAGCTTTTTTTTGCTCTATTTCTTCTATCATTTCTTTCATTTTTTCACCTGGTTCCCTTGCATTAAAATTTCTTGCGCATTTTATTCGAAACACCCAAAGTGGGATTATGCTGATGTTTCTTTTTTTATGTTGCAACGTCCAGACTACGAGGAGAGCAACATGTGGTGCCAAGCGTTTGAAAGTGAGAAGTTCTGTAAAGGTCCAAATTTCTTCAAAGTCCTCTGAGAGTCCTCTCCTTGATTAAAAACAGGGTATAATAATAACCGAAGATCTCATTGTGAAGCGATGATTAAATCGGACTGGGCACATTATTTTTATGTCTGGAAATTTTTTTTTTAAAATACAATTTGTGTTCTTTTTGATTTAAATCGATTTTTATCTTTTAAATCAGTTGAAAAATCAACGACGTCAAAAATTACACAAAACGCCCATTTTGATTCCTTTCCACCGTTCAGAACACACAAATGATCACCATATAAAATTAATACTTTGAATTTAAAAATAGCTGCATTGAGTAGTTACAGGCCAGGGTTGGCATTTCCCCGCATTTTTTCAGTGGAAAGAACCGACAAAATGGAAAAAAAGTTACAGAAATGGAAATAACGGTGAAATACTAATATTCGCAATCGAGCCTCAAACTGAACGTGCCTGACTGAAGACATCGAGCTCGGAACCGAAACTTCGGGTATTTGGAATATTTTTGTCCCAAGATACGGCGTATGTTCAGAGACAACATACAGCGTGCTTGTACTCTCAGTCATTCATTGGTTGAGTTAAAACAAATCATGTTGCTCTTTACAAGAGGCGTTCCGCGTAAAAAGTATCATCTCAAACATAGGGATTCACGTGTGTGCCCTCTTGGCTCAACCTGCACAGGAATTTAGGGAGATAGAAACCATTTTTTCCCCTAAACAGATGGCCTCATTGGGCGTTAATTTTGAATTCCGTGATAGGTGACCAAGTGGGGCCGTGACTGTGTGTGCTCTTAGGAGCAGAGGTTGAACTTTTCCTTACTCAGTAACACACCTTTTGAAAGCTATTGTTCATGCGTTGTTTATGTTTTTGTTCCCTTTAAATAACGGTTATTATTGACAATTCATTGAAAAGAAATGCCAGTCATTGTTTTGAAAAAAATTGCCGCTCATTGAGGTGGCATTCAGTTTGTTGTTTAAGATATTGGGTGGGTTTCTTTAAAATGTTAAAACGAAAAGGACATATCCATGTCCTGCCATGGAAAACTAAAATTGAATATCACACCGAAGAACAGGACTAGGGATAGCTGGCTGGGGTATAGGGCAGGATATACGGTTACACGGGGGGTAGAGTGTCCGAAAGGGCTTTTCATCTGTAAAAACTCGGGCCGCGCGAGCCCTGACTGAACAACAAAAATTAGAGCACCGAACTGAAAATTTTGACAGAATTACGAACCCTAGAAAATATTGAGATTTACCTGAAATATCAACTGTTAACTTTGTAATTTTATCCACAAATAAAGCGAAATTGCCATATTAATTCAGTATATACCTACACAGGTATTGATTAACAGGTTGGTGATTAAAGTAATATTTAGGCAACTGTGTGGTCTTTAAGGTAAGGAAAAAAATGTCTACCTATCAAAATTCCTTGCACGTGTTAAACATTAATGACTGACCTTCAGGGCTTTACATTAACAACTGCCCCACGTGTCAGGGCAGGTGAAAGGCCTGGTGGGCAGGTAGACTCGCCCGGTTAGCTGCCCCACCTGGCAGGTAGATCCATTCTCGGGGACGTGGCGTGACGTATTACCTTAACCTTAATACCTTAACAACATACATGTCAAGTGGGCGACTGTAGTTATTGATCGGTGTCCGCTAGGTGCACCTGACTTAGATACTAGCCACTAGCACGTTGCCAGTTTCTATGTGGGTGCTGGGCTGTGCCTGAACACGCGCCAGACATAGTGTCGCGTCACTTGTGATACAATAATTGAAGAATGATATGTAAAATTATCAGAATTAAAAACTTAAAAATGTCCAACAGAAGCGGAGGTGGATTTAAAATTTACTTGTCCCACCGAGGAGGTGCCGAAAAAAAGTTAACGTAAAGCCCTGACGTTTGAAAACAAATTGTCGGGCAACTGAGTTACAGCAGGATATGGATGCGTGGCCTGAAATGCACACCTTTCCGTATATGGCTTATTAAGGCATCAGATTGTGAGGTTTACACAAATCTTGCTCAGGTGTCCCAAATAAAATGAAACGTGATGGGCTACTGGTGAACAGAATGACGTGGCTAAAGGGTGCTACCGTTACCAGAGGACATATATTACGAGTGGTAGGCTGTTACTAGAAACAACACGGCTGTTTTTCACATTTGACTGGCAAAAAACATTTTTTGCTGTGTGGTAAAAACCGACCAACCCTGTTAAAAAAACTTAGCCGAGAGAAGGACAACTGTTGACTGCTCTAGGTTATTGCGGTGTTGAACAGTTTTCGAAACTTTATTTGTTTTTTTATTTATTTGTACCAGACTCTTGTTCCATATCTATTTATTCACAATTTCAGATTTATATTCTAAACTCTTTGCTTTGAACGCAACACAACTATGAATAGACTCTGGATTGTTTTTTTCTGCAAAATGGCTCTTGCACATTACTAAAGCAACTTAAAAAGGATCTGCCAGTGGGAAGCTTTGTCATTGCTTTTTATGGTCTGTGTTTACTCATCAGGTGTCGATATACAACGAGATATACACTTTGCTTAAAAGGGTCAAAAAGAGAGATGAAGATGTGTTACATCATAGGAACGCTGGTTTAATTACCTACCAGGGTTGGTAAAAATGTAGAATTTTTTTTTTAATTTCATAAGCATGAAATTTTTTAAACCTTTCAAGTGACATCATTCTGAAATCCGATAAATTCACGTCTTTACTACATGCAGATCAGCAGGAAGTTTGAGGTAACAAGCCGCAATTTTTTTTTTACGTGACTTAAATTTACTGTTTCAGTGGAGACTGTCATCTTGCTACTGTATTAGATGGCACAGTTAATCGATTTGTCACTAAGCGACTGTTTATTTGAAGATCTGATCACTTGACTTGAATTTTGCTAGAAAACTGTTTACTGAAACAATTCAAACTCCTGCTAGAAAGTGGTATCTTTGCAACAGATAAGCTTGAACGGGGTAAAGATTAAACAAGCGGAAAATGCAGACCTGACACACTGGCCATAAAAGGGTTTTGGTGAGTAGAAGGTTCGTCGTCATGACTTGGGTGTCCAAAATTGAGTTGGAAAGTCTCAGCGAGGCAGGAAATGTAACCAGAAAGCATTTTACATTTAGGCGAAATATAGATTTGAATTTTTATTAATTAAAAAGTTCAGAAAATTTTTAACTTGAACCAACCCTATCACCTATTGATAGAGCAGAGACACTGTTTCCTATATTTATTTGAGGTTTCCTTGAAGTGTGCATTTGTCAGTAGACTGCTGTTTTGCATTTGGTATTGAAATAGACAAATACTTGGATTTTTTCCGTGCATATTTAAAAAAAATCATTTGTTGATTTCCTTACGGTGATCGAAATCATGATTTGAATCAGTTGATTTAAATAATACCAGATCTGGTTGTGAGTGTAGAAATAGGTTTTTTAGTTCATACAAGGTGTAAATTAAGTAGAAAGGAGTTTAATTTCCGCTAATGATTGATATACACATAATTGTGTGTCAAACCGCGTGGCGTGTTAGCCGAATATCGATACAAAATCGTTGGATCAGCGACTAAGGTGTGTTCTTATTTCCATCATTGTCAAAATTCATAACGAATGTTCTTGAAGTAGGATTGTTTTAGGGCGCGGTGCTATGCGCAGGTGATTTTCACCGCTAACAGAAAAGCAACTGGGAAACAGTTATAATTTTCATTGCGCATGTTCAGATCAGCACTAAAAAGTGGTAATGAGATTTGGATGCGCGCTTGCGCTCAATGATGAAAATGTTTCGCACTTTTTTGAAATATATGCGTCCCAATGGGCGCAAAATTTTGGGTTCGGGCGCATAATTCCAAGCGAAGTGCACTGTAGGCATGTCAGAAATGAGTTATTTAATCTTAAAACTCATTTTTAGCCCACCAACTGTCATTTCTAGGCCGATTGTTGTGAAATTTGGCAGGACTGTCCGCCAGGTAATCTGCCACATAGCTTGCATTTTTGTGGGCGATTTGGCCATAATATTGGCCAAATTTGGGACAAGACAAAAATATTATTCTTCCTACAGACTGCGTTGAAATTTGACAGAAATATTCTCCTTAAGCTTATGCATGACACTATATTTTGTTTGCCGATTTGGCCAAAATTCACCAAAATATTGGCCAATATTGGCCGTTCAAATTGTAAAAAAAATTGCATCACACTTTTGCTTGATCTCCTTCAACTGTCGGCTATCATCTTGCCTCGATAGCTCAAACGGTAAGACGTTGAACTGATAATCACAATATCGTGGAATCAAGCCCTCCTTGAAGTTGAATTTTTTTCATCGTTTCCCTTTATCGGTTTTACAGGCAGTATTTAAAGTTCGGCCTCCCATAGAAGCAGTGGTTTGCGTTGTCGCCTGCGCAGCAAGAGCTGTGAGTTAAGCCCTAGTCAGGAGTCAATTTTGTGCTCGTGTTTTGACCTATAGATCAAAGGTCTATACTGTAGAGCCAACAAATATGTTGAACAATTTCGAAGCCTCGCTGACCATATTGAGAGGGCGCGTAATTCATTGAAGTAAATGAGCCGCCACTCTGGGAACGCCCAACGATCGCACGAACTAGTTGCATTTTATATAAAACTGCCGTGTACTTGAGGAGTTGACAACACTATAAAAGTGTTATTGACTTCTGCTCATTTTATTGCTGCAACAAAGATTTTACCACCGCAAGCAGATCAATCTGACTCAGGCAGAAAATGTGCTATTTATCACGTTTAAGTTGCTAATTTTCTGGTTAAGGTTTTTGAGTGGGAGTTTTGATCGTTTTGCCCATACATGTTGAATAAAGCACATATCAACTGCCTTGAAGATAAATGGTAATAATATGCTCAATAATCAGAGGGAAAAACAACTTAAAACTTAACTTTTTAGTACATACACAGTAGAGCCACACATGCATCACCTGGTAAAGCCACTGATACATCACATTGTCAAGCTGCACGTACATCACCTAGTAAATCCACATGTACACAACCTAGTAAGACACATGTACATCTCCTAAAGCGGCTCGTACATGTCCTAGTAAAGCAACACATACATCACCTAGGAAAACCACATATACGTGACCTAGTAAAGTCAAACGCACATCACCTGGTAAGGTAACACGCACATCATCTGGTAAAGTCACACGTACATGACCTGGTAAAGTAACACGTACATCACCTGGTAAAGTCACACGTACATCACGTAGTCAAGCTACATGTACATCACGTAGTCAGGTCACATGTACATCACCTGGTCAAGCCACACATACAGCGACTGGTCAAGTCACATGTACATCACCTAGTTAAGCCACACGTACATCACGTTTTCAAGTCAGATGTACATCACCTAGTCAAGCCATACGTACAGCACCTAGTACAGCCAAACGTACATCACCAAGTAAAGCCCCACGTACGTCAACAATTAAACCTCTCGTACATCTGCTAGGGTGTTGGGACATTTTGTACCTTTTTCACTTTGTACCTCCGTCATTTTGTACCTTTTTACACACTTTGTACCTCAAATTTTGGGACAACTTTGTACCTCCGCGTAAGACGTTTTGTACCTTTTCTGCCACTTTGTACCTTACCATTTTATACTTCAGTTTATGTTATAGAGTTACTCAGTGAATGGGACAGAAGATTTTCTCCGGAGTTACTCAACTAGACTAAGTGAATCTAATCAAGTGCGTTGAATGTGAGTATTTCCAACACAGACGATGCGGAACGGGCATATTACAAGACGAATTTTTCAAAGCAAAGAAAGGAGAGGTCTTACGATGTAAAATACTGTATGTTTTAAATTTCGCTAAACCTTCAAAAACCGGTAAACAAACCTGACAGGGCATAAAGTTAACGGGGTCCCGGGATCCCCGAAACACGGCTTTGGACCTCTGTAGTTTCTCTCTGGGGGACCCCAATGTCTTCGTATAATTCGCCTGTTTCGGGATCCCACGACATTGCCACGGGACCCCTCGTTTTCGAGACTGGGGTCCCACGATAGGGCTTCTCCATGAAGAGGCTTTGATGACAACCGTGCACGTCAAACTAGCGCCCGACGGGAAGTTACAACATGCACAGACCAGTAAATTCCGAGCCACATCCGCTAAAATACAAGCGTTCTGGGAGGAGTACCGCAACGGCTCTAGAGCAGCTTCGAAGTTACTCAAGGCGCCTGTGCCATAGACTCAGATTGGTCGTGTAAGCACTCGATTTATGTGGACTGACTGACCATAGACTTAGCGGTAGCTACAACTAGACTAGACTGTTATCGGTGACAATCAGAAAATTCCGTTGTTACTATGCTGGTTACACACAAAAAATTACGTGTATTGTATTGTAAAGAAGCGTGCAAATTGACAATAAAATATGTAAAATTAATCTTGGTTGTAATTTTTCTCATATTAAAGGGTACAAAATGGCTTAAAAAGGTAAAACGTGGTAAAGTAAAAAGTGGCAGAAGAGGACAAAACATCTTTCGCGAAGGTACAAAGTGTCCAAAAAAAGGTACAAAACGTCTTTCGCGAAGGTACAAAATGGCAAGGCACAAAGTGGCAAAGGTATAAAAGGGGTCAAGAACTCTGCTAGTAAAGCCAAATATGCGTCACCTAGAAAAGCTACAGGCACATCACCTATTAAAGCCACACAAACATCTAGTAAAGCCACACATACATAATCCACTTAATCGCAGCTGCGCAGTATATTTTTAAAACCTGGATTGAGATGCTGATGTTATTATATACCCCCACCAAGGGGAAACATAGAGTGTTATATGTTCTGTGTGTGTGTGTGTGTGTCAGTCTTGTGAACAAAATGTTGTGTGCAAGATATCTCGAGACTGAAAAGTCGGATCGACTTCAAACTTGATCTGTTTATTCGTTGGTTAGGTCGGACGGTAGTTATCAACATTTGACACATATTACTTTATTAGGAAGGGCGTATGACGTCACATTACGTAAGAATCTTGTGTGCAAAATTTCTCAGCCGCTGAACATCGGAACACGTTCAAAATTGGTGGGATTGTTGCTTGTTGTACGAAAGATTCTGTCAAATACACGAGTGTGGCGTATGACGTCTTCATGTAAAATATGTATATACAGTGGAACCCACTTATCTCGAACTCGGATATCTCGAACACTCGGTTATCTCGAACAAATTGCCAAGTCCCGATGTTTTTTTCATTATATAAGTCTTATAAACTATCGGTTATCTCGAATTTTTTTATCTCGAACATATTTTGGGCTGAAAATTTTTCATATTTTTGACAGAATTTGGCAAAAAATGACTAGAATCTCATTACAAAACTCGAACTTCTCGAAGTTATTTCTTTATGATTTAAAGTTATAAGCACAGCGGTCAGATCAAACTTGAAAATATTGTTTGAATTGATATCAAAAGGCATACATCTATTGAACTTTCATGTAATAGAAACAACAAAGCCCTTGTCAATCCTAGGTTGAGAACATGTCACTTTTCGATAACCTAGTAAAACAATAGATCAGCCTTGTGATTAATGTTGAAAACACTTACGTGATTTTATTTGTGTATTTTGTGAATATCTTTTATGAACATATTGTATTTTAACAATTTTACCGATTTTATCAATAAAATATGAATTGAATTTTGTTTCTTTTACTATTTTATAAAAGCTTTCTTTATAAAAATTAATCAAGGTTATTAATATTTCATTAAACATCATATTTTTTAACTAAATCAGACACTTACAATAAAACAACTAACATATCCACAAACATATGTAATATGTGTTTATTCAAATATCTAGGCTAAGACAATCATCTCGAATTCAAATTTAGTTCTATCGGATATCTCGAACTTCGGATATCTCGAACAAATTTCGCTGGTCCCAGCCACTTCGAGATAAGCGGGTTCCACTGTATTTTGAACAAGATTTTGTGTGTGAAATATCTGTGATAACAGAAAGTTGTACCGACTTAAAATTTTATACGGATGTCCTTGGATGAGTCGGACAGTTACATCAACTTTTGACGGATGTAGCGAAATTTAGAAAGGCTTAGGACGTCATTACGTTAAAATCTTCTATGTAAGATTTCTCAGCCGCTGAACAGCGAACGAAGTTCAAACTCGGTGGAATGGTTGCTTGGTAGGTCCGAAAGATTCTGTCAAATTTTATCCCAAGTAGATCGACGTCATCACGTAAAATATGCGTATATGTTGATCAAGATCTTGTGTGCAAAATATTTCGATAACGGAAAATCATATCGACTTCAAATTTCACGTTGGTATTCCTTGGGTAAGTCGGACGGCTGTGTCAACTTTTGACAGATGTGGCGAAATTTTGAAAGGCGTATGACGTTATTACATTAAAATTTTTATGTAAGATTTCTCAGTCGCTGAACATCGGGGAAAGTTAAAACTCGGTGAGCTTTTGCCGAGAGGGCGGAAAGATTCTGTAAAATTTTGTCGTGAGTAAAATGAACGAAAACAGCACATGACGTCATCACATAAAATATGCATATAATTTGAGTAAGGTGGGTATTCCTTGTGTCAGTCGGACTGCTGTTTCAACTTTTGATGCGTTTAGCGAAATTAAGAAAGACGTCATTGCGTAAAACATTATCTGTTGCTGAGCAAAATATCTCGATAGCGGAAAGTAGGATCGACTTCAAACTTATAATGTAGTTATTCATTTGGATAAATCACGCGGTTTTTGCAAAAAAATTTAACTCATATAGAAAATTAAGAAAGGTGTATGGTGTCACGAAAAGTCCCCTAAAAAGTATGAAGTCGTTATTCGCTACACTCCCCCCCCCCCAAACCCCCCCCCCCCCCTTCTACCGAGGTGAGTCCTGTTGCGCAGTTGTGAAGAATGCCTTGCTAGTGCTTTTGGCCGGTGGGAATGCACGAAGACAAGGTAGTACGTCATGGCTATAACTACACTTAGGGTACAAACCGTTACCGTTTGGTAAAAGGGTTAGGGTTGCGTTAGGAATTGTACCTACATTAGATGGCGGGAGAGGGGGGGGGGGGGGGGGGTAGCGGTTAGCCAAAACAAATTCACCAATGAAGTAGGGAAGTGGTGATGTAGCGAGCAGCTTACAGACCTTTATGAAAAAGACTGCGGTACAACCCATTTGTAACGACCATCTTCAAGACCCGGATAAAAAGATGCAAAGAAAAAAAACGTGTTTGTCATGACCCCTTCCAGATTCGGGTAAAAAGATGTACGGTAAAACCTGCCTATGTTGAACATCTCCCAGATTCGGAGACAAAGGACCACAGTAAGACCCGTTTTAGCGACCAAAGAGCTGTAAAAATCAATTCAGCAACAGCAGCATTGAAACTTTCAATGTCAGCGTTTTGTGCTTACATAATACACACTGTCATTTCCATGTCTACATGATTTCAACCTCAAGGCCGTATTTCAGTTTTTGGTCACTCATGTGTATGAAAAATGTGAACTTTGATAACGTTTTCCAAATACTTTGTTATTAAAAGTCATTGTTTCTGTGTTGGGTTTGCTTTGTAATATAACATAGCGTTTAAGTCGGTTATGGGTATCTGAGACAATCGGTCTCACGGCTTTTAATGTTACTACAATTCATCTAAATGAACAATGTACATTAACTGATCTAAATCCTTATTTTTTTTTGTTTTTTGCCCGGCCTAACTAGGTCAGGTCACGCATTTTTTGTGTGAACACGATTCCGACAAAACCAATGAACGGATTTTAGTGAAATTCGGCTTGAGTGTACATGTCGACTACCTCTCGGCTGATTAGATTGGTGACCTTGAGTCATAAGTAAAGGTCACGTCTGGACTTAACCCTCGGCAATGTCGTAAAGGTGGGTATTATGGACACTGCTCCACCAAAGCCCGTAAATGGCTTTTGATGAAGCTCAATATGAATAGTCATGTGAATTATCTGTGGTGCTAATTAGAACAGTATTGAGTAAATAGTTTGAACTCATCTTGAAAATATCGCAGTGGCGATATTCGCCATTAGTGCTTCGCACAAAAACGATTTATTATCCCGTCCCGTTTGTAAAAACTGCGTAAGAACGTAGAAGAAAACTGCGTGAGCCCGAGCTCGGGTGAAAGCTCTGGTTTCGTTCAAGTGTAAAATGATTCTCACATATATATCATGTTTTTTTTTCAATTTGGGGAGAAGCTCGCCATCACGTTGCGCATTTTCTGAGATCAATTTTCTTCAAGTGATATTCAGAAATTTCTTAGAGCAAGTATTTGATTGTTTTATACATTTCAAAAAGTTGTATTTTGATTCCATATTAGCGAGGAGTGGAGGCATAAAGTAAGAATTTCATAGTAATGCGTTGACTTTTAAAAATCGCATCATGCGTTTACGTGTAATATTAGACTTATAAATTACTTTATATGTGGCACGATTTTCCTCCCTCACATCGAGATAAACGCGCACGATAAACTCCTATGCAACTGAAAACAGTTGCAAAAATTAAATACTAGTTTCTTTGTTGACTTATAGACAAACCATTTATTTGTTATTTTAAGGCAGCGCATTTTATGTCCGTCCTCGCACAGAAGCGTCGTGTTATGATATCATAAAGAAAACATAGACGTGAATGTCACCGCCGAAATATGTTGTAGCGTTACATTGAATTTCGAAGCAGAAAAGGGGTTATATAAATACATGTAAAAATTGCAGTTGTGTCACTAGTATTTTGATATTTAATTTGTTCATTGATTAAGGCCAAGATATAACATTAACATTTCTTTATCGTGACAGATGATGTTGTAACGGAACACTGCATACCAGAGCAGTTTTGGTGTCTTTAGCCTTTCATTTTTTTCCCACAACATTTAAAAGTTTCATTTATCTTGGTGGGGTTTCCAGTGGTAAGGAAAAATTCATGCAATTTTTTTCCTGATCACAAAAACACGATATTATTGATTAAGCGTCGGATTGGAGAAAAAAACCCAACTAACCGATTGTCGTGTTTAATGAGACAAACTCAAATGTTCTCATTATATGATTATGTTTGTTATTGCTGTTTTAAATATTATTACCACTGTTTGTATTATTATATTTTAATTTGTGTAGCATCTATTTTAACAGTAATCTTAATTTTGATATTAACATATTATAAGTCTTCATGCCTTACAGAAAGGAATTTTTAATAAATGTCCCAAACCCACCTCAAGGCAATACACCCTGCTCCCCTTCCATCCCAAAGCAATATACCCTGCCGCCGTTCCACCCCCCCCCCCCTCCTCCCCTGGGAGAGCATCGCTGTGCGTCTGCTGCAGATGCTGTTACATTTATTCTGCCATTTCTATACTGAATTTATAATTATAATAACAAGGAAAAAGGAGCGTATTTTCCGGTCGTTGTACTTCTAGTGATCTGCGTGCGTCGTCTTTTGTGCGCAAAGAAAAAGCTAATTGTTTTGAAGTACTTTACCAAAGCCATAATGGAACAAACAAACATTTTAACCTTGACAGTATCACAAATTTGGCAGAAATGCTACATATTTAATGCTAAGTTGAATCCCTACCCTTGTTTATTTACGATTTTATTAAAATATAAATTTTAAGAAAATGACATATTGCTAGGAAATTATGTGACGTTTTTTTCACAAGAAATGTTTAAAAATGCAATATATTATCCAAAGTAATGTTGTTTTTGACATGTTATTGATATTAGCCTTTAAAAAAACGAAAGGCTACCTCAGTCCAACAGGTGGCATTTGGCAACATTTTTCAGCAAACATGAATGGAAGGGCTGGGGGTTCTGAATATCTCGGGCGTTGAAGTAATTCAAAGTTGGTAGACTATAGACATAACAGACTGGGTATTCCTCACACCGTAGGTTCCTCTAAATTTGGAAAAGCCCGAGACGTTTGAGTCACGTGTTTTGACCCACCCTTTAGTCATTACCATCGGGCCATTGCGACAGGTGGTCCTGTGTATCTACGTCCTTATGTGGCTCTGCGTGCGTGTAAAATGTCGTGCGGGTTGGTCAGGTGAATGAACTGTCCTGCATTACAGCTCTTTCTTCCTGTAATGTTTGATGTTCAGAAAAAGGACTGGTCACCCCGGCTGTATTGCACTGGTTTCCTTTTACTTAACCAGCTTGGCAATGGAAGTTTAGTTTGGCCTTCATTCAACATGCTTCACTCCCTCCCCCCTATCCAAAAAAACATGTTTTTCGCGAATTGTGCTACAGTATTCGCCAGCTCTCTTCAATATAACTCGACTTATGGTCAAACACAGACATATACCTAAAACACCGTTCGTTTACAATAATACCTATCTAATTTTGGTATAAATGTTCATACCTCGCATACCGGAATCAAAGGAGTACATTTTTCCTGTCAGGCAAAATGTACCTTCGATTAGAAAACAATGTACTTTGTAACATTTCCCAAGAGTACAAAATCAAGCAAGATTTGACATGCACGAAGAATATTTTTGCTGCAAAACAAATGCCAGCTAAGGATTTGAGTCAGTTGTGTCAGTGGACCGTGTGTTGTCCGTGATGATCCTCTCGCAGGATATGGTTGGACGTTTGGGGTCAGATCGGTTGGGGTCAGCATAGGATAACTAGTTATGATTCAGAAATACAACGTGCATTAGGATGAATTTGGATGATCACTAAAAATCCTATATGTTCCTTGTGGAAGACAGTCCACAGGCTCTCCCCCTCCCCCTCTACCCCCCTCCCCCTCCAGACGAAGACAGTACCTTAAACCACTAATGTGTAATCGGGTTTGATTTCCGATATATCTGTCTAGCACTTACACGTCATTAAACACAACAGGCGAGGCATTGATTTCAAATCTGTATACATCTGTATTGTACATGGCATGAATGACGCCCACTTGTAGTTCCCCTGTGTACAGTCTACCCAGTCACACTTACTTATAAGAATGCTTTGGGAACTGTGTCAAGGTTGGGGACATGTGTCCACGGCGGTGACGAGGTGGGTGGGGGGGGCGCAGAAAAAATGGACAAGTTACAGTGTTGTATTGTGAAGTGTGCTTGATATCAAGAAAATCCAACTGTTATTCGAATTCCTAAAGAAATTGTGAAAAATTATCAGGATCCCGTGGGCTTGGAGTCAGATAATAAAAAGAACAAGTTCTGGATCTTAAAAACTAATTGTCTCACACATTTTCCTTATCTCCGTGTGCCAAACCCTCCCCCGCCGTCCCCGGACCTATCCACTCCGAGAAATTTCGCCAAACAGTGTTAAGATATAATGAGAACATTACAAAGGCTTTACTTAAGCGAGAAACAAGTTTCTACAATGAAATTCTTTCTTATTGCACCCGCGCCTGTCTGTATTCTACTTAAAAAACCACAAACACTGATATATGTTAAATCAGCTATAAAATTGGTAATATTTTTCCATTATCATAATTTGCAGAAAATAACAAGCAAAACACACACAGACTTGTTCTTTGTACCGGTATCTTTTGTGACAGCTGGTTCTGTTATAATTTTAAAAGCAAGAATAACATTTAGCTAAGACCCACTGCGAGACGTGAGAGACAATTCACATTCTGTCTTCCTTTGATATCAAGCGATAGCGCAACAGAATTGCAGTTCGCAATTTGCCATTCACAACAATTCATTACATTAAACGTGCTGTCGGGTTGCCATGGATACAGACTGGGACCGCGCTTAAACGCCAGTGGAAGATTTCGTGTTTTTGTTTGTTTGTCTGTGTACGTTTGAAAATCTAGTGGAAAACTGTGTGTAGTATTGCAGAAGAGTATCTCATTAACTTCGAAAAAGATACATAAATAAGGAAAGAAAGAAACGAAGTTTTCTGACATCGGTACAAATTGCCCCCGGATGTGAGATGGTTTCTGATTATCCGCTTTAAATTTCTACCTCACTGTAGGGTTGGGTATCGCGGCGAATTCTGTATCGCGATACGTATCGCGATATTAACCACGTATCGCGAGATATATCGCGATATTTTAAATGTTTGAAAAGGGACAAATACAACTGCTGATGGCTTTATTTCTGAACATTTTAACACTTGTGTAGCGCATTGAAGTAAGGGCATTGTAACAGAATACGAAAAGTATGTTGGCAATAACTTCTTAATTATGATTTCGACTGTCATCAGTGATAACTAGGGCCACAATGAGGCAAGATCCCATGTGTAGAACATATTGGTTTTGATAGATTCACTGTAATTAAAAATTCATCATCAAGGGCAATTCTTCTACCTATTTTATTTAGCCCAAAAACGTAAAAACGTCGAAACTTTCACATCACTTTACAAAAAATAATCTGCCTTTGCACAGCTTCACTATATATGCTTTCTTCCTTTTGGATTTGGTTTTCCCCATCTAAATAGTAACGGAGATATGACCCACACAAAAGTTGATACAAAAATTACAAAGTCAAAAAACTAAAAAAAAAAAAAAAAAAAAAAAAAAATCGAAAATTCATTTACAAAATCAAAAAATAACCTGCCGTTGAACAACTTCTTATATATATTTTCTCCCTGTAATATTTGCTCTCCCTGTAATATTTGCTTTGCTTCCGATAAATAGCAACAGAGAAGATATAGTGAGAACAAAAAAAAATGCGGACAGACAGACAGACGGACAAGTTCATAACTATATCCCTCCGTTACACGGGGGATAACAACACAACGTCTTCTCTAACGTTGAATCGAAAAAAATGTCACTTTTTCAAATATATTAGCCTGTCCACTCAATCATCACACAGCTGAGATCTTTCTTTAGTTATGGCATTACCTGCCGTTGAAAAAGGAGTAACGGGAAAAATGTGAAACTAAATCTGAACAACAGAAAATATGGTGTGAAAAGTGACGAACAGCAGTATTGCAGATATCACGCACAAATAATACACTGGAAAATTATTGCATATGTTGAATAACACATACAGTGGAAAATATCGGAAAATATCGATATTTCAAAATTCGTATCGCGATACGTATCGTGAAAAAAAGTATCGCGATATATCGCTGTATCGATAAATATCGCCACCCCTACCTCACTGCCTTAAATGTGAGCAACTTTGCAATCAGAAAAAGGGTAGGAGTGAGTATGCGTTCTTAGCCAAAGGCCAGTCCTATACAAAAAGTAAAATACACCAAATGTACCACAGACCTGACATGTCGTAAAAGATATATATGGACAGTTTTGTAAGAAATACGAACAGTCTCAAAGATGGGTCGTCAGTCGAAAGAAGTCAAGTCTAGCAAAAGGCCACCGCCCTAAAAAAATCTTTAGAAGCTGGGAGTTGTTTTGCGTGTGGTCACGATTGTGTTTTGCTGGCCCATGACATGATTGCATTAAATTAAAATTCAACAAAGAAACTGTAGAAGTGGCATGCGAAATTTAATATATAAATTAATCAATGATAACATGAAGAAAGTGTAATTCATAGTAGAATGTCGCTATCACAAATGAGATTATTCCCACTTGCAAACTTCGTTTGCAAATGGGAATAAGTTTGTAGTTTTTCCCGAAATTTCTGCCCTTTTTTTTTTCCTTTTTTTTTCTCTTTTTTTTTTTTCCGTCAAGGAGGTTTCCAGAAAACTCCTCCTACGCTGTTTGACGTAGGACGATGAAATTTGGCACAGTTATAGAGGGTGACGAGATGTCGTCAAATCCGCAAAATTTTTTGACCTTGACCTTGAAGGTCAAGGTCAAATTGAGGTCAAAGTTTTTCTGACCTCAAAGTGGTTTCCAGAAAACTCCTCCTACAGGGTTTGTCGTAAAAAGACGGCATGTGGCAGAGACATAGAGGGTAATGAGTTGTCGTCAAATCCGTAAAATTTTTTGACCTTGCACCTCAGAGGTCAAGGTCAAATTGAGGTCAAAATATTTTTGGAAACACCTATTAATAACGAAAAGTAGCCATAAAGGTGCTCAAATCCCACTGTGAATGCATAACACCTACCCAGTAAAGGGTAAACTTTCATCACTAACCTTGACCTTCAGGGCCAAGGTCAAAGGTCACGTGATTTCACGCGTCCTTAACGACAGGCCGACTCATCTCGAAAACGGTGAGAGATAGAGCGATTTTGAGCTCATTTTCGACCCTTTGGGCCTAAACAACGTTACATAAGAGGTACCTCGGTGACCTTAACCTTCTGGGTCACGGTCAAGGTCAAAAACCGGAAGTTGACTATTATCTCGAAAACGGTTAGAGATAGAGCGATTTTGAGCTCATTTTCGACCCTTTGGGCCTAAACAACGTTACATAAGAGGTACCTTGGTGACCTTGACCTTCTGGGTCACGGTCAAGGTCAAAAACCGGAAGTTGACTATTATCTCGAAAACGGTTAGAGATAGAGCGATTTTGAGCTCATTTTCGACCCTTTGGGCCTAAACAACGTTACATAAGAGGTACCTCGGTGACCTTGACCTTCTGGGTCACGGTAAAGGTCAAAAACCGGAAGTTGACTATTATCTCGAAAACGGTTAGAGATAGAGCGATTTTGAGCTCATTTTCGACCCTTTGGGCCTAAACAACGTTACATAAGAGGTACCTCGGTGACCTTGACCTTCTGGGTCACGGTCAAGGTAAAAAACCGGAAGTTGACTATTATCTCGAAAACGGTTAGAGATAGAGCGATTTTGAGCTCATTTTCGATCCTTTGGGCCTAAACAACGTTACATAAGAGGTACCTCGGTGATCTTGACCTTCTGGGTCACTGTCAAGGTCAAAAACCGGAAGTTGACTATTATCTCGAAAACGGTTAGAGATAGAGCGATTTTGAGCTCATTTTCGACCCTTTGGGCCTAAACAACGTTACATAAGAGGTACCTCGGTGACCTTGACCTTCTGGGTCACGGTCAAGGTCAAAAACCGGAAGTTGACTATTATCTCGAAAACGGTTAGAGATAGAGCGATTTTGAGCTCATTTTCGACCCTTTGGGCCTAAACAACGTTACATAAGAGGTACCTCGGTGACCTTGACCTTCTGGGTCACGGTCAGGGTCAAAAACCGGAAGTTGACTATTATCTCGAAAACGGTTAGAGATAGAGCGATTTTGAGCTCATTTTCGATCTTTTGGGCCTAAACAACGTCACATAAGAGGTACCTCGGTGACCTTGACCTTCTGGGTCACGGTCAAGGTCAAAAACCGGATGTTGACTATTATCTCGAAAACGGTTAGAGATAGAGCGATTTTGAGCTCATTTTCGACCCTTTGGGCCTAAACAACGTTACATAAGAGGTACCTCGGTGATCTTGACCTTCTGGGTCACGGTCAAGGTCAAAAACCGGAAGTTGACTATTATCTCGAAAACGGTTAGAGATAGAGCGATTTTGAGCTCATTTTCGACCCTTTGGGCCTAAACAACGTTACATAAGAGGTACCTCGGTGATCTTGACCTTCTGGGTCACGGTCAAGGTCAAAAACCGGAAGTTGACTATTATCTCGAAAACGGTTAGAGATAGAGCGATTTTGAGCTCATTTTCGACCCTTTGGGCCTAAACAAGGTTACATAAGAGGTACCTCGGTGACCTTGACCTTCTGGGTCACGGTCAAGGTCAAAAACCGGAAGTTGACTATTATCTCGAAAACGGTTTGAGATAGAGCGATTTTGAGCTCATTTTCGACCCTTTGGGCCTAAACAACGTTACATAAGAGGTACCTCGGTGACCTTGACCTTCTGGGTCACTGTCAAGGTCAAAAACCGGAAGTTGACTATTATCTCGAAAACGGTTAGAGATAGAGCGATTTTGAGCTCATTTTCGACCCTTTGGGCCTAAACAACGTTACATAAGAGGTACCTCGGTGACCTTGACCTTCTGGGTCACGGTCAAGGTCAAAAACCGGAAGTTGACTATTATCTCGAAAACGGTTAGAGATAGAGCGATTTTGAGCTCATTTTCGACCCTTTGGGCCTAAACAAGGTTACATAAGAGGTACCTCGGTGACCTTGACCTTCTGGGTCACGGTCAAGGTCAACAACCGGAAGTTGACTCTTATCTCAAAAAACGGTTAGACATAGAGCGATTTTGAGCTCATTTTCGACCCTTTGGGCCTAAACAACGTTACATAAGAGGTACCTCGGTGATCTTGACCTTCTGGGTCACGGTCAAGGTCAAAAACCGGAAGTTGACTATTATCTCGAAAACGGTTAGAGATAGAGCGATTTTGAGCTCATTTTCGACCCTTTGGGCCTAGACAACGTTACATAAGAGGTACCTCGGTGATCTTGACCTTCTGGGTCACGGTCAAGGTCAAAAACCGGAAGTTGACTATATTCTCGAGAACGGTTAGAGATAGAGCGATTTTGAGCTCATTTTCGACCCTTTGGGCCTAAACAACGTTACATAAGAGGTACCTCGGTGACCTTGACCTTCTGGGTCACGGTCAAGGTCAACAGCCGGAAGTTGACTATTATCTCGAAAACGGTTAGAGATAGAGCGATTTTGAGCTCATTTTCGACCCTTTGGGCCTAAACAACGTCACATAAGAGGTACCTCGGTGACCTTGACCTTCTGGGTCACGGTCAAGGTTATAAACCGGAAGTTGACTAGTATCTCGAAAACGGTTAGAGATAGAGCGATTTTGAGCTCATTTTCGACCCTTTGGGCCTAAACAAGGTTACATAAGAGGTACCTCGGTGATCTTGACCTTCTGGGTCACGGTCAAGGTCAAAAACCGGAAGTTGACTATTATCTCGAAAACGGTTAGAGATAGAGCGATTTTGAGCTCATTTTCGACCCTTTGGGCCTAAACAAGGTTACATAAGAGGTACCTCGGTGATCTTGACCTTCTGGGTCACGGTCTAGGTCAACAGCCGGAAGTTGACTATTATCTCAAAAACGGTTAGAGATAGAGCGATTGTGAGCTCAATTTCAATCCTTTGGGCCCAAACAACATTACATAAGAGGTACCTCGGTGACCTTGACCTTCTGGGTCACGGTCAAGGTCAAAAACCGGAAGTTGACTATTATCTCGAAAACGGTTAGAGATAGAGCGATTTTGAGCTCATTTTCGACCCTTGGGGCTGAAACAACGTTACTTAAGAGGTACCGCGGTGACCTTGACCTTCTGGGTCACGGTCAAGGTCAAAAACCGGAAGTTGACTATTATCTCGAAAACGGTTAGAGATAGAGCGATTTTGAGCTCATTTTCGACCCTTTGGGCCTAAACAACGTTACATAAGTGGTACCTCGGTGACCTTGACCTTCTGGGTCACGGTCAAGGTCAAAAACCGGAAGTTGACTATTATCTCGAAAACGGTTAGAGATAGAGCGATTTTGAGCTCATTTTCGACCCTTTGGGCCTAAACAACGTTACATAAGAGGTACCTCGGAGACCTTGACCTTCTGGGTCACGGTCAAGGTCAAAAACCGGAAGTTGACTATTATCTCGAAAACGGTTAGAGATAGAGCGATTTTGAGCTCATTTTCGACCCTTTGGGCCTAAACAAGGTTACATAAGAGGTACCTCGGTGACCTTGACCTTCTGGGTCACGGTCTAGGTCAACAGCCGGAAGTTGACTATTATCTCAAAAACGGTTAGAGATAGAGCGATTGTGAGCTCAATTTCAATCCTTTGGGCCCAAACAACATTACATAAGAGGTACCTCGGTGACCTTGACCTTCTGGGTCACGGTCAAGGCTAAAAACCGGAAGTTGACTATTATCTCGAAAACGATTAGAGATAGAGCAGTTTTGAGCTCATTTTCGACCCTTTTTGCCTAAACAACGTTACATAAGAGGAACCTCGGTGACCTTGACTTTCTGGGTCACGGTCAAGGTCAAAAACCGGAAGTTGACTATTATCTCGAAAACGGTTAGAGATAGAGCGATTTTCAGCTCATTTTCGACCCTTTGGGCCTAAACAACGTTACGACCGTTTGAACCAAAAAGACCTTATGTAAGAGGTACCTCGGTGATCTTGATCTCCTTCATCATGGTCAAGATCAAATACTGGAAGTTGACCAGTATCCCAAATGAGGTTACATTATATTCACTTCGATGGCCTCGCTCAAGATAATAATCCGGAGACTGACAATTATGTCGAAACACTGAAAAATGTGTCTTTGACCAAATATGTTGTGTCTCTGCCCTTGCAAGTGGGTACTATTTCGCTACGTGTAGCGAAATTCGGTCTAGTTTATGTAGATTTTTTGGGTGTTGGTATTATTATCCACTTGAGGCTATAAAAAGTAACTTCGTTTCTCCTCTTAGAGCAGGTCAGTAAAATCTGTAATAAAAAAAAGAGTGAAAAGTCACTCCGATTGGGATTCGTAATTATGAAACAAACGATTAAGAAACAGAAACAAATATTGGCACTCTCCAAAGGTACACGAAAATTAGAAGAACAAAATGTTGAAAGTGGTGCTTCTTTTGTATTATATACTTGCTTCGGAGACAAAAGAAAGCACAAACTTTCATCCCGTTCACGTTCAAACAAATTTAAAATTTTAGAAAATTATATAAAAGAAGTTTGAAGCAGATTGGATACATGAATCTTTTACTTTTTTAACATTGTACAAATTTTTTGAAATAAAAGACCTTTTTTTTTTAAAGAAAAGACCATTTTTTTTGAAAAGCAAATTAAACTTTTTTCATGGATTTCTACTCCGGAATATCACAATATGCTATTTAAGGAAAATGCCATTTTTCAGACGGTCATTAAAAGTGTACGCAATGACACTGCCCCCAGTACTCTCAACACTTTTTTTTTCAGCAATATTGAAGGTTGACACTGGACGAAATGTTCGCGTACACGACGAAAAGAAGGTCTGACGTTTATATGTACGCGTTTGCGGAATGTTCTTAAAGTGTGTAAAGATAAGCCACGAATTGCTGTCAAAAATCCACATTCTAACATGATTTACTTATTCATCAAATAAGCCACGATAAGAATTTTATTGCGTACCTATTGAGCTGTTTTATAGCTGTAATACAATTGCAAGATCACATGTTTCGCCATGCTATATGCACAATTTTTCGTGAGGTGTCCTTTCACGCGAGCGATATTCGAGCGCCGTTTGCGTGTAGCATTTCGTAGCCACCGGGCATGTGTTCTGTAGTGTCACACGATAACGATTATTCAGGGATCACTTCTGGTTTGTGATTTGCTTATGATTGATGTCAAAATTCTGCTGTCTTTCGTCTTTGTTGCTTTTGTCACGAACACCTTGGTCACAAAGAAGTCTCACTTGAACTGCCCGCGACCCCGGCGCCAATAAATCGTTCCTTATATAAAGAAAATCTCTATGTGAGACTTCTCAAGCACTCCCAATTTCCAGGTATCCTGTAACTGATAGTTCTTTATTCTTTAATCTGTTCTGTTTTTCAGTGGTAACCCAGACAAGTGCGATTACTATGGCAACACAAGTTTGCATCATGCTGCCGCAAACGGCATGCTCAACTGTGTTACATTCCTCGTGTCCTTCGGGACGAACCTGTGGTCGCTCGACAACGACTTCCGCACTGCCCTCGATCTGGCTGCCATTGCCGACCGCGAAGACGTTGTCAAGTACCTGGACAACATATACGCCAAACAAAGCTCTCTTAATCCAAAACTGGTGAAAAAATGGAAAGAAAAATCGGTTCTAGATGCACAAAAGCGTACGAAGAAATTCGCAAAATTGCAGGCGAAAGCGTTGAAGCGAACTCAAAAGGAGGGAGCGAAATTGGCTAGATCTCGAGAACTTCTGGAAACTAGAGGCTATCCAGGGTCGAAATCGGCACCTCCTTCGCTTCATTCCGGTACAGTCCGTAGCACAAAGTCGTTATCCTCTTGGTCTGTGGTGTCGAGCAGAAACAAACATCGGAATTTTTCTGACCCGAAGCCGTATTCCGAACATTTTACAATCACCTCGCAGAACAGGAAGTATTTTATTGGTGGCGTAGCGAAGAAACTTAAGCAGAAAAGCAAAGAGCCAAGTTTTAGAGAGGACGGAGATTTCTTAGTGCGGGAAATTAGTGACGGAAAGAGAACCGTTCGTTCTTTGGCTGGCTTGAAGCGCGAAACCCAGGTGGTGTACATGAAGGACACGGCTGCCAACGGTAGCATTTCTTCCAACGATAGCGGGCATTCTCCAGAAACCGACCCGGTGTTCATGCCGACACGCAATCGGTGTCAGCCTGATGGCGTATCCCGAGCTATCAGCGAACCGGATTTCTATTACAACGGTGACTCCGGTGTGGATTTGACTTCATCGCAAGATTTCACCGACTCGGCGAGTATTTTCGAGCGGCCTGGTTTTGGGAGTGTGGCGTTCCTGCAGCGCCCCGCCACCACGCTACGCCAGATGTCACACGATGGCGCCGTGAAAGAAGAACCGCGCGTGCTGGAGGCGGAAAGTAGCCATTCAGCAAGTCACGTAAGCGACCAATCGTACGAGCAGCCTGGAGTGACGTCACGTAGGTCACGTGGTTTATACCGGCTAAGTAAGAAAAGTGTGGATGACAGCTTAAGCATAGGAACAGTCGGCAGTTTAGCTGTGCGAATTAAAGACTTATCCCTTCAAGAAGAACCCGTACTACTGGAAGACGATGAATATATTGACACGGGCGATCAAAACAATCTAGAGTTATTCCTGGCTGCGAATGGACTTTCAGAATATTTTGCATTTTTCACCCGCGAACAAATTGACATTGACGCTTTGATGTTCTTGACCGATCAGGATTTGGAAAAGCTCGGCCTCAAGTTAGGGCCACGGAGAAAGCTACTTGGAGCAATCGCCCGGAGAAAAGCCATCCTAGACAGTCCTGGGTTTTTAAGTGAAACATGGTTGTGAGATAATGACTTCGTGAGATCTGAAAGTCACAGTTCTCTTCATGCTATATATCAAAGGTGATCCCAGCATTATTTAAAACTTATTTATTATCGTTAGAAAAGAATTGTGTTGTTTACAGCTTGCACGCAAGACACCTTTGCATGCCTGCACAGTGTTAATAAACAAGCTTTTATTTATATGGTTTGGCTGCTTCTCTGTTAAAGCATTGTATAGTGTACAAAATGTAATGTGCATTTATATATGCCTAAAAATGCAATGTGTTAAGTGTCTTTACCTTGTGCGCTATTTTTTCTCGAGTGAACGGTTATACTAATTGTTGGCTGTTTATTTATTTTTTTTTACTTTGATGTGTGGTGGTTGATTTTTTTAAAAATTATTTTAAATTGTTGAATGTTATATGTAGAATCTCTGAAAGTGCTGTTGAATCTTGTGTTCTTGAATATTTTATTTGGGAAATCTGAAGTCAACGTGACATCGTAACTTAATATTTGTAGGCTTATGCATTTGTGTTATCATTTTCTTTTATCAGTAAATCTCAGAGGTTATGCATTCCCTTGTCTGTAGACCGGGGGTGAATATGTGGCAATATAGGTTATTTACCATTACAGCGTGTGGCATTTTGATGCAGCAATTCAGTTTCAGTCTTTCTGCAGGAATTTCCCGATTTCGCATTAAAATGTCGTTAACTGTGTTCATTTAGGAACTTTTCATTCAGGGGTGTGGGATCAATATGTCCTATATATATATATATAGTTGCATTGTTTTCCAAAAAGAAATGGTAAATTCTTTTAGTATTATTGCGAATTATATCAAATGGGAACCTGCATAAGCTTCGTCTTATTTCGTATTACTACGCCTGAGTAAACATCGTGCAGAAAACTGCAGAAAAACACCTATTATTCGTAGAACTGTCAATCCACCCTTACCATTACAGTTTTTCTATGCCGAAATTCTTTTTTTTCTCTCTCTCTTGTCAGGAAGTTAGTTGCCAAACTAAAGAATCTGTATGTCTTCTGTAAGCTTCTGAAAGACGATTTTCTGCGAATAAGAAGTATTGATTGGTGAAGTACAGTGAAACCTCATTAACTCGATATCAAATGGATGGGTAAAAAAAGACATACACGGCCTGATAATAGGTCATCACGGTTAGTTTGGAGTGACGATTCATTAATTTCTGCCTTTTGCACGCCAAATTCGCGTGTGCTGTTATTGGGTTGGGTTTAAGTCTGTGTATTCCTGCGAAATTCAAGAAGTTTTTTTCTGTATTATGCTAGAAATAACGATAACGATAAAGAAGTTGTATGTAGGTCACACTTAAACAGTAATGTCATCAAACGTTTCACTGCTTTATTCCCAAATTCAAACCTAAAAAGTAGACATTCTGTAGACAATGGTATTTATGAAATTCCCTTGTTGGTGAATTTTGCAATATTTTTTATTTACATGAAATTCTTGTGCGTAATATCTGTGCATTGATTAGTTGCAACTACTGGTCTGCTATGTGCAAGTTAGCTTGCTTATATTCGTTATACCTTGTGGGGGGGGGGGGGGGGGGGGGGGATTTGAGTCCCAATTTCGTTCATATAACATCATCATAGGTCTATTATGAGAAAAAAACGTTAGCACATGGTAGTATTTTTGTCCAGTAAAAAGAGAAAATATATGTATTTCGCACCGTCCATTTTTGTTATTTGTGTTTCAATAACGCCTCTTCGGAAATATTATGGATCAACATAGGTTGTGTGCCGGGCCAAATGATTAAATGCTACATTGCACTGCATGATCATGTACAGTTTTCATGACCCGCTGCATGTGACCGCATGAATAAAAGGGGTGTTCCACTGTTTTTACCATTCTTTTGGAAAAAAATTGCCGCGCCCTAGGGTAAGCACCCGCTTATGGTTTTTTGTAATGATGCCAGTAATATGAGTAGTTGCAACTACTGTATGTGCTGTTATTTCGCAGAAATCTTCTTTCTTGACTTTACAGGACCAAAGTTATGGCAACAATCTGTGTTGTTCTAATATGAATCGAAGAGCATTTCTGATGCTGCATGTGAAAGTTGCGTGATAATGTACTCATTCATGTTGACAGGAGAGAATACAAGGCGTAGCATTAGGGCGTTGTGTTCATTTTTGTCTTCGATGGGCTGTGTGCATATTAAACTGCTGGGGTTTGGGGGTCATCACAGTGGATATAATAAATCGCCTTGCAATTTATTACCGATAACAAAATTTTCATTCGTATTCCAATTTTAACCTGGCAGATGACGCTCGATCACAGATAGTTCACAGTTTCTCTCAAATTCTGTCAAGTTCAGAAATTGGATATACCCAGTTACCATACTTTTTAGGTCCCATTAGGTTTGGGTGTTGTCTGTCGGTCCATCTCCGGCTGTTGCCCCCCCCCCCCCCCCTCCATCCCCCTGATAATCCTTTTCCTATAATTCCTTACTGGGTTGTTAGTGCCAGCTTGCCGACTCCCTTCGTCTTCAGTGAAGAACCGTCCCGTGTCTGGTTTCGCCCGTTTGATCTTCAGACAACTTGGACGGCCGGGCCACGGTAGTTAATTACGCTACCGCCTCAGGAAGTTGGGGCACACTCATGATGGTAACCACTGCTTGTCATTTCTCTTCAGCGAGATCCAGTTTGATGCTACTCCGATGTTTTTCACATGCCCTAACGATCTTCCTGGTATTTCCCCTGATACCGAGGATCTTGCACATAGACCACACTGACTTTCCAGTGAATTCTCCAAATCTCACTTCGATCGGAAGTAGCATGTAGATATATGATATTTAGTATATAGATAACCGTCACAGTGGGTAGGTGCACATTATTTTGACCTAGACTTAATTTCGAGGTCCTGATATTCGCCACCTTGGAATTCCAGTTAGGAGCTGCACTCTAGGATCCCCCCCCCCCCCGCCCCCTTCCATGGCCAAGATCTGCGCCTCACTTGGGTGTTTTGGACGGTTAAACCCCCTTTTTTTGCCAGATTTCTCCCCTCCCCATCTCTGTGTTTATCATCAGATCTTTGCATTCCGGGCCCAGCCATGATACGTGGGCAATGAACGACGGGTTGAGGGTGTCCGGGGACATGGTCTCCATCAACTTTCTTCTTATTGCCAAGATATTACATAAAGCAATTATGTTTAAGAAACTGATACGGAACATGAATTGTTGGTTAAGTTGTCAAAGGCTATGTTAAGAAATGGGCTGTTATATATATATATTATATTGAGGGAGTAGAAGTAAATTCTTCTTTATTTTATGATCACAAAATTTCTGCCTATTCACTTGGCTTCAGGTAATATTTTGAACAATTGTTATCTTGATCTTAATAGCATACGTAGTTTTTATGTGCTTTTCTCAAATATCAGACAATTAAAAAAGTAAATCATACTTTGATGAAAAATTGAAACTGAAAATAAAAGTATTAATAGTATTGATACTGTTTTATTTCTTGAAAGAAATGACTAAGCTGTAATGATCCACCAAGGAAGTATGATAACAATTTATATTTGATTAACTTTAAAGACAATAACAAAGACATCTTGATTCATTAATGAGAAAGTACTGTTCATAGATTTCAATGATGTAATTCTACTAGAGACTGATCAACAAAATTATGGGCCTAACGCGATTTCAAAAAATTAAATGTGCATAGCGCTCTGAAACAAACAAGGAATTTTTTCTATTTGCCACGACCGAACATACAATGAATTTCACAAATTTGAACTCTAACTTTCAGACTGAAAATTTCAAATAGGGTTAATTCAGAAATTTGTAATACCACCTCGCCTTATAACAACACATTTGAAAAAAAAAACTGACTATCCCAAAAAATCCTCACTTTGAAACTAGAGACTCAGTGAAGCAGGATCCCCCGTGTAACACGTTATGTCATTTAGGGTAGTTAATTCACTGAAATTGAAAACCCTACATTGCCTAACAATTTTTGGTCAATTGAAAACCCTACATTGCCTAACAATTTTTGGTCAATTTAAAAAATAAGATGACGTTGCACACCTACAATACATATATTTTCTGGACAAAATCTATCTCCGTGAAAACAGGTTTACATAAAAAAAATATATTTTTGAGAAATCGTATTTCTGACAACTTTCGGCCAATCTAAAAAATAATACGACGTTGCACATCTAAAATATATATTTTTCACTGCATAACATTTCAGAACGCTGGATCAAATAGTTTCGCAGAACTCGTCTGGACAAAATATTATCTCCGTGCACAAAAGTTTTCATAAAAATATACATTTTTGACATTTAGTATTTCTGTCAATTTACAACCGATTTCAAAAATAATGCGACGTTGCACATGTACAACATATATATTTTCACTGCATAAATTCACTGGATCGAATAGTTTTGCAGAACTCGTCTGGACAAAACCCATCTCCATGCTAACAAATTTCCAGAAAATATTTTTGGCCAATTTCAAAAATAATACGACATTGCACACCTTCAACGTACGTTCTAACCGTATGCCAAAGGAAAAAGCTCCAGGACAAGTACTTTCGGAGATACAGCCCCGACACGAGGGTGCACGAAAGCGGACAGACAGGCGGACAAACCGAAACCTATGTCCCCTCGTTACACCGGGGATAATAACTTTTAGAATTTTTAGCATCTATTTGTTAAGCCTTCCTTCGTATTATTTCATTTAGCTACTGGAGAAACATTACATGAGCAAATAAAAGTTCAGCCTTGGACCGATTTGTTTGAAGTCATTACAGCACATATTTCGCCCTCCGTTTATCCCTTTGTGTCCAACGCAAAATTTGAGAAACATTCTGAATAGTACACGAGTCTATATAACTCGGCAAACTGCAACATGGCCAAAGAAACAACTACACGGTGTTATAAATACTTTTGTTAGTCTGGGATAAGTGGATGCAGGTAGTAGCTGAAATTATTAAACCTGAAATGGACTATTTCCCGTAGTATTCCCTTCTTGGTGTGAACTTTGAGCGATACCTTCAACTGACACCCGTTAGTGGAATTTTAAATCCCCATCAACAACAACAAGTTACTGGACTCCTTCAATGAATCAAATTTTACTGCCAGCGGAAGTACGTGTTTCCGAAGATTTATTTTCTTGAAATGTGAATGAATTTAGTCAAAACAAAGTGAAATTTCTCACAACTTCAACCAAAAGAAAAAAAATTGGCCAAAAATAAACTACAATAATACCATTTTCTTTTGAACCGATAAATGCAAGTGTTATATGAAATAATAATTAATGTGCAATAAAAACGGATCATTTAACCTTCAGAACAAAAATCTGTTTACGCATACAGTTCTTGAAACCCCCGGACAGAAATTAACAACTGTCGCTAAAGCAACAAGTCAACAATTGTATTTATTCTTACGAGTTCCACAGCGAGTTCCCAAAACGGAATCGAATAAAATCCAGAAACGGTGCATATCTAGACAATTAGAATCCTACAAATTCGAAACGGTAGGGAAGAATCATGCAATACCCCGGTCTCCACTTTTATCATATCCCTTCAACACCAATCGTAAACAGTTACTGAAAATGCGATACTAATTACTGTTCTGTTATTTACCCCCCTCCCCCCCCCCCCACATGCATACACCCCTCTCCCTCCCCACCTCCGTTTCTTTAACAAACGGTAAAACTAAGGTCTAGCAATAACTTTTCCAGAATACAAGTCAAATTTCAACATATCTCCTATAAAGTTCCTCCTCACACTGTGCCCGTAATTCAGTCTGACGAAATAATGGGAAAGGGAACTGAAACAAGCTAAATATAGCCAGCTGAATTTAAACTTGACAATGCTTGTTTTGCAAGATAATTGTGGCAAAATCACGGCAATTCACACATACATTCACGGGCAAACCATAACACTTGAAATATCAAGGGCACAAGTAATGAAATCACATTTTAAGATTTTAGCTGTAAGAACGAAAACAACAACCATGCAGAGAGCTACTTCGTTTGATTAATTCCAGATATTCGAATAAAAAAAAAAAGGATCAGCTGATACCTTTCAGTCATTAGATTAGTTTTACGTGTAATCTGAACCGTTTAGGCGAATCCGGAATAGTCTATTGCGAAGTAGCATTACTAACCTACTGTCGGAAAACTGTAATACAACTGATCCAATAAAATACATTTTTAATAAATATTCTGCGATGAAGACTCGAAATTATATACCCTGGCCTGCAGGTTAACTTTTTTATACTTTCCCTTTTTTTTTTCAAAAATTAAGTATTTAGAAACATTTCAGAATATTGTCCATCCTAAACGAACTTCAATACTGTCGAGTCGTTAGACGCCAATCACATTTTGTCTTCAAAACAATACAGTCTTTTTATTGTACAATTATTTCCGAGTACAACCATCTCTACTATACAAAGTTACAATCTTTTAAATAGCGATACAATGTACTATATGCAGTAATAACGAGTACATCTTGCGGTCTCCTCACCACTTTAACATACAGAGCTATTCTGTGCCGCGTTCTGACAGCGGAGGCTTTTTGTTCTGAGATTGCTCACATAATCTGTTCACCCTGTATGTGACTATAAGACAAGATGATTAGAAAAGTTCAGTTTGAATTGCTCGTCTAATAAGCGGTCGCTAGCAGTGTTCCCTTTGTTATAAAACAGCTGACATCTGGTGAGATCTATCTGTTATGTATAAACAAAGTGGATGAATATTTTAAAAAGTAGTTCCGCTCTTTTATGAGTATTATTTTCGCGGAATTTCCAGTGGGTCTGTGGAGTAAAAAGGTATACAAGAGATCGGACCGTCGAAGAGGTTGGCTCTTGAACAACAACGGCAGTGTTCCAAACAATTCCGCGCCTGACAAACTAAAAAACCTTTTCTAGAAGTTGAACGTATCAGCCCATATCTTATTATGTTACAGAGGTCGTACGATTGGCTGGCAGGACGTTCCCGCACTTCAGTATTGCAACTCACTGTATTTTAAGTCCTTCTCTAATATACAAAAAAACATTTTCCCTGGAAATTTCAAAATTTTGCCACCAGCCTGAAATAAAGTTCCTGTTAGGCAACTTCCTACTTCTATTTTGACGCAATATATATTCCATAAACTTTTTTTTCATTCTCTATTTTACTGATACACCCAGGGACCAAAATTTCTTTCCAGATGTATTTCGGCAAGAATTTTCATGCAGGGGAGAGGCGGTGGTGGGGGGAAGAGGGTTGAGTTCCAAGATTTAATCTTAAGATATTCAGGGAAACATCCATTGAAACTAGTCAGTTACTTTGATGTTATCAATGTTTAAAGATCTGTTTGGACTGCTCCATTTGAGCTACATAAAGGATGAAGTACCACAATCTTACTTGTAATCCTGCTTGACGAAACAACATACAGCACCACATCAGCCGATGAAGTTCTACAATTTCGAAATGTTTGTTTTCCCTTTCACCATGGAACTAAGACGGCTTCGAAAATATTAACTTTTTCATTTATTAAATTCCGGTCAGAGATGGTTTCCGCACATTTTCTCCGAGATTATGGGAACCGTTAGAGATGGGGCGACTGACCTCATTCCTTCGACCTCAAGCCCCTACACGAAATTCCTTTTGGGTGTAACCACATCATAAGCATCGTGACCTTGGAGTGTCAAGGTCACATGTCATGTAATCTAGTTCAAGATCAATCCAAGAGTACCAGTACCCGCACCCGTAACTATTATTTACCACTTGAATGCTTTCACCATGTGCGAAGGTTTCCGGGGCTCTACAAGCGCATGTTTTCGCATAATTTACATGATACTGCGAAAACCTTCCTAACGCCAAACGATACTCATGTAAAGCGTACTATTTTTATCCAACTGCCAAACTGCGCTGATAAATTGCTCAAAGCGCAGAAAACGCCTCATATTTCAGCTGACTAATCCGAACTTGCTATGAAAAAGCAATGCATGTAATCTGCAATAGCTGTATTTTTCACGAACTCGAATAGGGAAGGTTTGCCTGCACTTTGCATTAAATTACTTCTGCTGTGTAACTGCATGTAATATTTCCTCGGCCAAGTATTTTTCTACAGACAACATCAAGAAACGCAATAAATTTCAAGGCCACACGAAGCGTTTTCCGGGCAAAAGTTTATGTATGTTTTTTTTTTCTTAACTGCATTAACAGTTGTCCACTATTCTTCAAAACAAGCAACTTCTCCGCTTAGCCCTGCCGTTTAAAAATTAAGGAAAATCTATAAGCTAACCATCCTTCCAGAAACAGTGCTAACGAAAGCAAACAGCGGCCATTGTGCTAAATATATTTCAACAGCGTCCTGTGAGCGTTATGCAATTTAAAATAACAAGAAACATGATCCCGAGTAAAACAAAAGACCAGAAAAAAATGAGGAAAAAATACCAAGGCATAATTGGCTGCACGCTGAATCACAGGAGCTTTAAAACAAAATCAACCACTTCCTTTTCAAATTTTTTTTTATTGTGGAAATCATCATGTGCACCAATGACATTTTTTCCTCAAGTTTCCTTTATTAAAAAAAATCCCCTGGTTATTATCCCGAAACGACGCACTTTACTTTAAACCCGTGTTCTTTGGCAGTTAAATTAGAAGATACATTATTTTCCCCCTCTTTAACAAATATTTTTTTCCCTGAATTTATTAAAGAGAGCAACTTTTACGTCGAGCCCAGCGACAGAAATTCAAAGACAAAGTAGAAGGTAAGTCATCACTTCAACACGAAGTGCTAACCACCTTCTGAACCTACAGCCCTCGGGTGTCAAAAACGTAGCACAAAATACTACTTACAATTCCTACCAAATGAACTATTAACACGCTTTTTTTTTCTTCGTCTTCTTTTTTTCCCCTTCTTACATGAGCCTGCTTCTTTTCCTTGTTGGAGAGTCTAGCACGTGCTCATTCGTGGAAGTTCTTTTTCGGGCCTGTTCATTGTGGCGTGAAATTTCATTCAGTAAGAAATAGTGGAAGTCCTCATTGCTGTTGCTACCCTCGGGATTACTAGTCTGATGTTGCGGAGAACTTTGACTACCTAGACGAAAACTTGACATAGCCCCATCAAGACCTGCAAGACAAAAAAAAAAAAAATGTAGACGTATTTCCTTCAACATCATAATTACCCTATTATTTCACCTCTTCTTATTAGTGTTCAAATATCGCCCAGCCTAGCCGCAAGGCATACAGTGAAGGTTTAACTGATGTAAGCCAGATGGCCAGTTTACTATCAAACAGTTGAAAAATCAGCCCAACGGAAAGCAGCGTGGCCCTATACTGGAGCTAGATGCCATCTCTGGGTGATTTGGTCACTTTTTATGTCTAAAAATGACGCGTAAAATTACCTTGTAGAGCAAGAGCATCACAAAAAGGCTGCAGGTCTGCAGGCTCGGCGCTGTGCGATGACGTATCGGCCCTGGGAGACTGTAGCCGAGGCGACGCCCTGTCGACAGCGACGCGGCTACTCGTACGGCTGTGGCCGTGACGCGGAGGCGGGGGCGGCTTCCCGCATACATAGCCTATCAAGTCTTCGCGTCTCACGTGCCGCTTACGCTTTTTCGCCCACGAGAGCATTTCTTTACTCTGTCTTTTAGTTCCATATTGAGATCCTAATTCAAAACATCTTTTCATCACGTCTAAGCTATCTGGAAGCAAAAAAAAAGGAATTAATGTTATGCTGTAAAAATGTTAGACATCAAACTCCTCCAGACATGATATGTGCACTGAATGCACCACATTTGGCTCTGAGTTTCAGAATATCAATCATATTCCAACGGTTTATCACGTCTTTACTGATGAAAGCGAGTTAAAACTAGCTTTCAAATGGGCTTTAATTTTTTAAAACCCTTTTGAAGTTAATCGATGACAATTCCATAATTGCTAATGCAGATGAAACCACATTTATCATTCAAAATTTTTCGCAACACAGAAATGTATTCGGGAATGACATTCAACTTCAGCACTTCAATACTCTACGGCGTGGCGAAAGTAAAACCTACGCTAGTCCTAGAGAAGACCTCGGACAACGAGAACCACCTATGCTACTTCTCAAGTGTTGCCAAAACTAGACACATTTGTTGGTGAAAACTTGAAAGCAAACTGTGCGGGGCCAGGATTGACTCAGAGCTAACGGTAGCGACAGAAACCAAAACTGTAAATCACTGAAAATTTAGTGCTCCTAAACAGAAAAGTATTACTGCAGAGAGGGTGCAATCCAAAAACGAGGTCAGAATCTCAGACTGTTTCCGATGTAACACATGTTAGGTGACCTTCCAAGATAACATAGGTCCCGTGACCTTTGACCCTGAAAATCTGGTGAAAGTTCAGATCACGAACTTCTCCCCTGCGTGATGGGGGTGGGCTCTGAGTTCGAGTTATTTTGCTTAACAATAGATAAATTTTTGTGTAATGACGCCTTTCATAATTTCACTACACGCATCAAAAGCTGAAAGCCGTCCGACTGACCCAATAGTAATACCATATGCTCTTATGGCATATTTACATGACAGGCGGTTCAACAACCCCAGAAATCTTACCTACAGTATTTCAACGTAATGACGTCATACGCCTTTATTAATTTCGCTACATCCATCAACAGTTGACTGAACCGTCCGACTGATCCAAGGAATACCCTTAGCGAGTTGTTTTGCACACAAGATCTTGTTCACTATTTATACATACTTAACGTGATGACATCATATGCCGCACTGGTTCGCTGTACTTGCGATAAAATTTCATAGAATCCATCGGACCTATCAAGCAACAACCCCACCCAGGTTCAACTTTCTCCGATGTTCAGCGGCTGAGAAATTTTGTACACAAGATTTTTACGTAACGACGCCACACGTCCTCCCTAATAACGTGACATGCGTCAAAAGTTGACAGAACCGTCCGACCTGTGCAAGGAATAGTAATATCTTGCACACAACATTTTGTTCACAACAGACTGGCACACAGACATAACGTACAAACACTGTGGGCCGATTTCACAACTTAAGTCTAAACCTAGTCTGAAACCAGGTTTCAAACCAAGTCTAGACAGGGTTTTGTCAGTTTATACAGACATAGAAGATCACATGTGCATGTGGTCTGAACCGAGGCTGTGAAATTCACTATGGTCTGAAACCCAGTCTAACCGCGGTGTAGACTGAGTTTGTTCCAAATAAGGTCTAGACTTCAGGTGTGAAATCGGCCCTATATGTCTCCCCATGGTCGGAGAGATACAATTCACACACAAATCAACCAGGTGTACGCAAGCTTACCGATATATTTCAACTTACCACTATTTATTTACAACGACAATTTTTCAAAGAAGTAAAGAATTACCGCCGACTTCCGCAGCACGATAATGGAGCCATAATTGCATCATACAATCCTGGCAATATTCATTTATCAAGACATACCTTTATACATTATGGTTACAGCACTAGCGGAGTTTTGAAACGGGACCCATAGTGAAACACAGCTATTTTGGCAACCGTCTGAAATCGAAATCATTCAAATGTAATTCAACCAGATACCTTATGCAATTTTTGATGTAACTGTACCAAAAAGTTTGGTATTTGAATATATTTATACCTGAGGTGCGAAGATAATTGTGATCATCAGACTTAGTAAAATATCGATTTTCATGGAAGTTGTGAATTTTTATCCTGTTTCAAGATATATACAATTTCATGATTATGGAGAAGCATGTCAGTGTGTGTGATTGTGTGTGTGCGTTTTCCCTGTTTTTTTATTTGCTTCTTATTTTTGACGAAGGGTTCTCAAATTTTTGCGTATGTCTTGAAATCTCTGCGTACTTGGCATATAGTGCAACTGAACAACAGATCCAAAATGGAAAAAATTAAAATATGCTTCTATTGTAGGGGAACAGCGACTTTTGCAGTTTGTTTAATTTGTCGATAGAAGCCATATCAGTCACATAAAACACCATCTGAAGCTACATTTTCGTTTAAGAATTGACCCCATGGCCATAGGGGGAAATGTTGTTATTAATTTGTATATCAATAAGATTGACAGGACGCCAGGTTTGATCGGGTAAATCGGTCGAATACAATTTTCTATGTACAATATACTGGCCCCGAGGTCGGACTTTCCCTCTGCCCACCCCAGGGCAGGCGAGCCGCCCGAATGTTTTGTGCCACAGAACAGAAAATAACCTTTTTTTTTTTTTAAATTTTTGGCAGTGGTTGGGGGGGGGGTGAGACTAAACGGACCCTTACGGCCAGGAGTTGAAGTGAGTCGCACTTGCCGACGGTTTCTCATTTGTACGAGAAAAATAATGAAAACTGAAAATGGTTACAATAATTGGGCTACCAGCTGCAAAAGAATATCGTGACTTGTAATATGAGTAAAACGGCGAATTGTGGGCTTCCCCTTTGTAAATAAACCTGGAGTAACCGGCGCAAACGCTGTTTTCACACTTAAAAAGAAAAGTACATTTTTTTAGTTTTACTAATTACGATGTGTTGTTCAATTTCATGATTCTCTACTTGTATATCAATAAGGCATTCCTACACCAAATTTCATTAACAAAATCGGTCGAACAAAAATCTGGACCCGATTTTCGAAGGCCCTTGGATCGGGATTTGCCCCGCCCATCTTAGTCCTAGATGACTCTTGCGGTCTTCCTATGACAGCAAGAGTCATAGTTCCTACAATAGGAAATGTCATTGATGTCAATTTTCAAATCTATGTGCACGACTGGGGCCAACGGCGTTCTTTTAGAAAGGGTGCATCACATAAATGGCCCAATTATAAATAATGGCGCAAAGTTTTGTGGTCAAATAACAATTTTTTACTGAAAAAATATGGGTTTTTTAGAGATCAGGATATCGAATCCCTCATTATCGCCCACAACAACACTGAATCCACAGTTGCAAAACCACGCTTTACTCTAGTTTGGGAGTTACACTGAGGTCGAATATAATGCGCCAGGGTACTTCTCAGTGTGCTTGTAAAGAAAAAGCCTGCCAGTTCGAGCCTCCGTGTCCTTGAACGTGCGCCGAAGGATCCAGAGCCTCGAAAATTGAGATCAATGGCCATTTCTATTGCAGGAACTGTGACCCTTTCTGTCCTAGGAAGACAGAAAGGGTCCGCTGGGACTACGCCCATCTCAGGGCACAGCGCTGGTAAAAATCTCGAATTTTTTAAAAATTTCATGAAATTTGAAATATTTGCGAAATATTGAAATTTTTGAAATCTTTCACAGCACATTAGAAAACACACACATTTCCATTCTATGCGTAACATCTGTTTGCTTAATTAACAAATACCACGCATGGACAGATAAAAACGCATAGACAGATAAAATGACTGAATCGCACACTGGTTAAACGCATAAATCGGTTGATTGTATAAAATTATGTATTTTTAACCGGATAATTGCATACCGCTTTATCGTAAAACCGGATGAAGGCAGAGCTTCTTCTCGTTTAAATAGGAAACACCGCTTAATTGCAGAATTAGGGGTGACTATTCAAACAGTGCTTAATTTGAAGCAAATTCGCTCACGGGCGTGAGTTGCTCCCTGTTTGTTTAGACCCCTTTCAGCAGTTGCTATAAACCCTCCTGCCTCCCTCCTCATTCCCTTAGAAACACCCGCTCAGATACCCGGAGTAGATGTGCCAACAGTGCTATAGGCCAGCAACTGCTAGTCTTGTTACTCAAAAGTCATACTCTACGCAGGATTTCTGTGGCTGGATTGTTTACTGGTAGAGTTATGCCAACGCAGTTTGTTCACTGACAACTTAAGATGAATGTCCGTTGATCGGTATCCGTCAGTATTTGGCATTCTTGATGTCCAACTTATTTCTTATTTAAAAATTTCAAAACATGTGAAATTTTTACAGTGAAATATTTCACGAAATATTTTAAGAATATTTCATTCGAAATATTCCATACCAGCCCTGTCAGGGCAGAGGCGAGACACTCGAATCAACGTAAGGATTTTTCTCTCCTACCCATCTTTTCCACTAAGAGTGCGGTAACACCTACGACAGGGGGGAGAACGAATGGCTGCAGTTGATCCAAATTTGTAAAATTGAAGAGACAATTTTCCGTGGCTGAAACTTTTTTAGCCACACATCGCAAAATAGACTATTTCAGTCGAAAGGGTTGGCAAATGCGCATTTGTCTTTTTTTGTTTAATCAGAAGTTAACGTCTTATTGCCACTAATTATGATCTACTCTAACCAATTCTATCTACTCTCCCACGTATCGGTAAGACCATCTATCGGTACTTCCTAGCTCCAAGAAGCGGTACTCTACAAAGTTTCCAGGCACCGCTTCAAAACCTCGCTATATAACGATAAGCAATTCAACTGCGCTCGCTGTGAGGCATCCCTGTGGCTACTTTATGCGCGAATCAATGACCCATAAGTTTTTATTAGAATTTACTAAAGGCCCTCAAAGTACAACGGTAATGATCTACAACTTCTGTGTTACGCTTTCTTTAAAAGAAAATAACACGGAAATAACTACAATTCTCCCGCAATAATTGACATTTGTTTGTATACAGGGGGCATACTTTATTACGTGAAAGAGAAACAATAATTTTTACAATTATCCACCAAAAAACTTCTGAATTAATATTCCAAAAAGAATGTCAAATATTGTGGGTATACAAAATAACTTTATACCTAACTCTGTATTTACCAACTATTTTAGTATATATTTTACAAATAAACTACGACCCCTTTATTTAAATTTTGGTCATCTGACTTTAGTCATCTGAAATTTAAAAGCCAGAATGTAAACAAACATTTGACAGGTGGGTGCGGAAGCTAATTTTTCTGCACTTTTATGGACAAATAAAAAATATACAGCTCACTAGAAATTGTGCTTGTTTTGCAAAAAGGGTTTTTATGCATGAACTTTCAGTAAATGTTTGTATTATTGGGACTGGTATGCAGGATTCGTGCCTCAGAACATATGAAGTTGACCCCTATTAGTAGAACAATGGAAGGCTTCGTAGCTCTGACACAGAGATATACGATGTTATACAAGTCACTCGGAGCTGACTCGGAGCTAGGTACTTCCAAACTTTGACAAAAGCTCATCTACATACTGAATAATTTATGGGTGTATGGCCCTTGAGAAAACAACGATACAGACGTATTCATTTTCAAATGTCATGGAGACTAAAACTGAATTACTGGTAGGGTTGTCTTGCCGGTAGGTGGTAACCAACCTTGTTGACTCAGTTTAGTGCTGGGACGACGTAACAAAATTACGGAGGATAAATGCCCCCTTGCTTTTAACCTCACTATTATATTAACAATTAATCGCCTACCTTTATACAACTGAGATATAGAGGAAGCAGACGTCTGAAAAGATGACCACAATTTTTGTTTGCAACGGTCATTTTCCGACTGGATACGTTCTTCCAAACTTGAATCGCTGTCCCAACCGTCAACAGTCTTTTGTTCCCAATTTGAGAGCCAGTGGTCACTTAAATGGTCATCATCTTTTTTGAAATTGTCGGCCATTATTTTATTTATGAGTTAGAAGGTAATTTTCCTCTTTAAATAACTTTTTGGCGTAAATTCTGATTTTTCCTTTCAAGTTTTTATTTTTTATTTTTACTTCCGTTTTGCTGAATAGGCATGCGCAATGCACAATAACAACCAAGATTTGGTAAAACTCCATCCCTATGGAAAGTCATTTCGAATAAGCATGTCTCTCTGTTGCAACTGCAACAACTAATATCAGCGATGCCGGGATATTTTTAAGCCAAAGATAAATCTGCGTTCCTATTTGTTGAATTTTTTCTATGAGCCATTTTGAAAGTGTAATTGTTCCTTCTGCCGGGACACAATCCGAAATTATTTCATGTGATTGTATGAAGTGTCTAAATGAAATAGTGCGACTTTACTTTTAAAAATAAAATCAGCCGATTTCTGTAAAGTTAAATGACGTACAATAATAGATAAGAGATACAAATCTTAGAGCACTAGAAACTTAGGTAGAAGGTAAACTTTTAGAATAGTTTGGCATGGTGACATAAGTAAGCAACTCCTGACTAATAACGCTTAATATCGTCGACTTTATTTGAAATTTTGATGTTACAACATGTAACTAGTAGATAACCGTCAAGGATCTACCTCAATAAAACTTCAAATATAAACAACGCTTTAATATGCAAACATTTCTATGAAATCAAGTTTGTTCTGAATATATTCCAGATATTTCTTAAATGACATTATGTATATCGCTCTGTAGCATAATGCGGTGATGTATTCCACAGATTTATATCTACTATACTTAAACAATTCTTAAGTAGACTTGTTCTGCAATATAACAAGATTTAAATTTTAACCACCGTCTGGTTTTCATTACTAATTAATCTAAAAAAAACAACAGCTAGATTTCATCCAGCAGTGCATGATTATTAGCACATAATTATTAATGTCACAAACTTTAAGAATGAGCAAGATATATGTTTAGATAATGTAAACGACTTGTCGTTGCTGGCCAAATTTTACTCTTACAAGTGTATCGATGTCAAATAAACAAGAATTACCTTTGACAGGCATATCTACTTCAGTTTTATTTGAAATTAAAAAAACTTCAAAGTAATGAATGAAGACGTTATCATGAAACAGGCTGAAAATCTTTAATAAAAAACAATCACAGACTTCAGTGTAATCCAATATCGTTGATAACTCCAAGGGCCACACGAAACCATTGTATATAGTCTTTAATACCAAAACTTAAGTACATATGCCTCTACATTTTTATCAAAATATGGAATATCTAAGTTTTAGAAAGTCATACTTTGTTACTCTTTTGCAATTTCCATTGTTGCCTTCAGTAAAATTTGTGCAATGGCCAAAATTACGAAGGTCCACAATCATTTTTAATGAATGATGGTATTTTAAAATGTTAATTAAACAACTGTCTCTTAATAGTTTTCATCAGAACGCTCTTCTCTTTTCCAACAAATATAGTCTACCTACATTTTGTCAATAATATAGTTCAAGTATTTCCAAAGACTAATACGTCTTCAGAATTTACGAAGTTTTGCATGCTCTTCACTAGATAGGCTAGAATAGTCCTTTTTGCTTTCCTGATAATATATATATATATATATATATATATATATATATATATATATATATATATATATATATATATATATATATATATATATATATATATATATATATATATATATATATATATATATATATATATATATATATATAATTTAGAAAAAAATCGGCTTGTAGACTACGAAGCCATTACAATGGGTTTTCCATTCCATTAAACATTGGTTATCGCGATCCATAATAATAAAAAACTTCTTTAGATTGCATAACACCACATGGGTGTTCTTACTAGATGCCCTGTTGCTATGTTTACAATGCTTGTCAACCAACCAGCCAATCAGCGCACGATGCACTTCCTATCATGTAATCGAACCATTCCAAACTAATCTGAGATTTTTCTCCGGTGTCAGTTTTGTTAAAATGACGGATCAATATCAAGGTAAATGCATATTTTTTGGATATTATTAATATTGGATATTATTTCTTCGTATACTGTAAGTTTTATCTTGTTACGTGTACGTTTTACTGATTTTGCTGATCCATACATGTAATAGTTCTGTGTTTTGGCAGACCGGCTTTCGTTTCTTAAATGCTTATCTACCATCAGAACGTAGTGTAGGTTATGTGCAATAGACAGTGAGATGGATTCTGGGCGATTTTCTCAGTTTTCATTTCGAGGGTTTCCCTCATTGTCAGCAAACGGTTTGCGTTGAGTCGGCTCTGCAAACAGGAAAGTTTCAACTTTCCACTGTCTTTCATCCCTTTTGCCAGCAACAGGGCATTGTAGGGTGGTTGGATAGTTTTGGCTTCTATTGCCTAGATACTCTTTGGAGAGCTGCATATACTTTCTCCTTCTGTGATTTAACACGCCAATATTTTCTCTTGCGACTTTGTTTATCACCGCAGGGAGTAGTGTAGCCGCTTCTGTACACGTTTGACTCGGTGATGTGGTCGGCACAGTGGCGTCGTGCCTGTAGCGGGTACGATAGTTCGGCACGGTGACGGGTCGTCGCAACACCATCAGGGTGATAGCCTCGATCACATGTCATGGTACGAGGTTAGCATGGGGCTGTGTCTCCTTGCGCTTTATTACACCGTGTTGGTTATAACCCGTAGCAGTGATGGATACAGCGCAGGAAGTTGTTTGTGGCGACTTGTTCTTGCTGCCACTTGTGCCTGCAGCGACTCCATGTGATTGCGAGTCGTGTTTGTCACGAATTGATGTGTGAACAGGGCGTTTTTCCGGCTAATTGCGTGTTCACGGGTCGTGTTTGCATCGACATGTTGTGATTATAGTCGTGTGTGCATACATTTGCGGTGTGCAAGGGTCGTGCTTGCAGCGATTCGAACCGGACACGGATCGTGGCTGCAACGACTTGACGTGGTCAAGAGTAGTGTTTGAGACGACTCGTGGTGCTCACGGGTTGTGTCGCATGCAACCTGCTGCGTTCACGGGTCGTGTCTGTATCGATCTGCCGTGTGCACAGCGCGCGTTTGCAGCGACTCGTAGTATTCACGAGTCGTAATTACGACGATCTATTGAATTTCTAGGAATGTGATTGCAGTTACTCGCTGTGATTACGAGTCGTCTTTGTGGCGACTCGCTGTCATTACAGCTCGTGCTTGTCACGACTATCTGCATTCCGGGGTCCTGCTTGCAGCGACTCGCTGTGTTCACGGATCGTGTTTACGGCGACTCGCTATGCTCATGAGTCGTGTTTGGGACGGCTTGCCGTATTGACGGTTCGTATTTGCAGGGACTCGTTGTGTTCATCGCTGTGCTTACAAGTTGTGTCTGCGGCGACTTGCTGCGCTAAGTGTTTAAGAAAGAAAGGGCCAGTCGTTGATACAGTGACTTGCTGTTGCAGCGTCTTGTGTCTTCCATTATACGTGACTGCCACGGGTTGCCACGCCACGGGGTCGTGTATGCAGCGACTCGGTGATACACGCTGCAATGTATGGCTTCTTGTATATCTTTGTATCTTACACTGAGAGATTTATTCTTAAAACAGATAAATGATGTATAGCGAGTATTTTGTCGTCTTTTATCATTAATATATTCTGTTGTATACATTGTTATCAACGACTGTCATATGCTTACATTTTGCTTTGATTGTAGATTCACTGCAAATCCCGGATTCTTGTACGAAGCATTGCTTGTTTGCGTCGGTGGGGGATTCAACTATGCATGTTGGATAATAGTTGCGAGTAGTGTGCGCATTTGTGCGATGCGATTTTTTCCTTTCTGCTACAACAGCAAAAGTCGGCTTGGGTCCGTGCTAGAGGTCGCAAACGTTCCACGAGTGATAAGTTGCATGCATCGATGTAAGCGCTTTCGTTAGATCGGATACGGATGCACATGATATCATGCCATCAGTGAAAGTTAATCCCAAGATTATTCCGTTGCAGCTTATGGATTCTGTGGTGTCATCACAACCTGTGTATATTGTACAGCAGGGTCAAGTGGGTGTGACATCACCTATGGGAACTTCTCTCGTGCTTTTCAGGGTCCTGTTCAATTGTTGTCGCACGTGCCCTTGCCCAATGATATCACGATGGAGATGAATGCAGTTGCACATGATGTATCGACGCAACAATTGCCTACCACACAGACTTGGATATAACGATTTCTACGGCTGTGAAACATGTGTTGTCGGGGTCTTCCCAGCGAAGGCAGGAACTATCGCCTTTAAAGAAGTTTGCTGTAAGCCTGAATTTACATCCGGACACTTTGTGTCACGTTTGGATGAGGAACTTAAGATGCTACGCGGCCTTGCTTCGAAGTCAGGATCTGTAGCGTCGGCAACATCACGGTTAAGCTCAGTTCCGTAGGCTACTGTTACGACTGAGCCATCGTTACCCATAAGGAGTTGCAGTCACCGCCGCTTCCTCTCATTGCTCCGATTCAGGCTTTGACGGAAGGTGCGCTTAGTGTGCAGCGTCAGGCAGTTTATGAGTCTTCCTCTTCCTCTTCGTGTGACAAGACCGGCGTTGGCTAACGACAATGAACAGACCCAGACGCGTGTCGCTCATACCACTGCAGTAACTGTGCCTTTGTCAATACTTCAGACTGTTATGTCACGTCCTACTTCCTTCCTTTTTACGCATTGGCTACATCATTGGACTTGCAATCTGTGTCTTATCACAACTCGCCACGGGAGGAATATAGGCCGTTTAGGTCGGTGCGTACTCCAACGCCCCCAGGGACTGAGCTTCCATCAGAGGAGTTGGAAGAGGCGTCAACTGTGGATCTTTCCGCAACGGATTTTCTATTAAGACATTTTGGAATTCTTTGCTGACAATTCTTCTGCTACGCACACTGATCTGCAGCCACAAGTAAGTAGACCAGCTCTATTTTTTGCGGCTCAATCCACACCGTATCAGCACGTTCTGATGCACGAGGCGTCTCGTCATTTTTTTCCTGCATTCACAGTAACGGACCACAGTTATTGGTTTCTCGCCCTACCATTCGGATTTTCGAAGGCCCCGTTTGTGTTTACTCGGGTTACGAAGGTAGTCAAGTCGGCAGATAGGATTACTGCTATTCCAATATCTCGACGATTGGTTGTTAGCAAGTGCGGACAGGCAGGTGCTTCTAACATAGTTGCGTCTTTTGTTGGGCCAGTGCGAGGCTTTGGAGTTGCTGGTCAATCGAAACAAGTTAGTTCCGGGTCAGAAAATAGAGTTTCTGGGAGAGTTGTAAGATTTTGTGCGCGCCAGAGCTTTCCACCCGCAAACCCGCGTTCGAAAGTAATGTCACTGATTAACAAGTTGGTGTCTACACCCAGGCTCCGGGTGGCGCAGCTAGAGTCTTTTCTAAGTTGCTAGTGGAGAAAGAAGGCAGCTGGGCAGGTGTCATTTTCGGGAGTTTCAGTGTGTGGTTTTGAAGGATGTGCGTCCTGGCAGTACTTTTTTCCCTCCCAGTTCCATCCAAGCAAGTGCAGACGGGCACTTCTTGTACAGGGTGGAGCGTAGTTTTCCAGTGTCGTATGTGGAAGGGTTGTTGGTCCAACCAGGAACAGCGGTTGCATATCAATGTCCTGGAAATAAAGGCGGTCTTGATAGTTTGTCAAACTCTGCAAACATTTCTCGACGGTCCACATGGTTCAGTTTCTGATAGACAATCAGATGGTGGTGTCGTATTTGTCCAAGCAGGGCGGCACATGCTCACCCATGCTGTCTGGTCTCACCAAACGGGTCTTGTTGTGTGTTTGAGATTGTCGTTTTTCATTCAGCCCTCTAACATTTGCAGTCTGAATGTTCTCGCGGACTTCTTCTCGGACCAGGTTGCTCACACCGAGTAGGCGTTAGCGGATTACAAGTTTCGCTGGATTGCGCTGCAATCACCGTGGGGTCCCCCTCAGGTCGATATATTTGCCAATCTGCTCAATCATCGTCTTCCGGCTTACATGTCTCCGTGCCCTGATGTGGCGACAATAGTGACTAATGCGTAGCTGTGTCAGCGGCCTCCACAGGTGTTGTTTGCATTTCCTCCGTCGCCTCTCACCCATGGTTCTTAGACGGGATAAAGTATTGCCACACTCGAACCTCAATACAGAGGATGCACAAAACAGTGTTTTGCTCGTATTGATGGACAATTAAACTTGTTTTCTCCGCAAATATTAAAGAACGTCATTGAGGCTGCGCGAACCATAGTACTTATACTACACGCCAGTAGGCCGAAGCAGCGACATTTGACGATTCTTTCGACAGTTACGCCGAAAAAGAGACCACGTTCAGTGTAGGTGTGGACGCAACCACTCAAGAAATACAGGATAGCCTCAAAAAAGTAGATTATCACTCCTAAGCAGAGGTAGCAACCAATCAAAGTATCCGGAAAGATGGCATGATGAGCTCTGCCGAGGCTCTAGGTCTCTGCGACGAACGGGTCGGTCTGTTTAGCAAACCGAATGTAAATGTGTCTGTAGGGGAAGGCTAAGGAAGTTTTGGCAACCTTGGCAACTACTAGGAGCTCCCAAAAACATAGTCCGGTGGTTGCTCTGGGGTGCCTCTTACCGTTTGCAAGAGACAGGTCTGGTTGTCAAATCCTTCTTTGGTCACGACGTACGTACAAAAACCAGAGAAGCAGTTTGTATGGCGAACATTGAGGCAAGGCCTCATAGACAAGAGAGCTATAGAAAAGATGCCTATATGCACTCAGGCGTTTTTTTTTCAGTCGAGTCTTCTTGTCTCAAAAAGGTTATGCAATTGACGTCTTGTCACAGACTTGTTGCAATTCAATCAATTATGTATCTCAGTGCTCGTATCGTGTCTACACCCAAGCCCCGGGTTTCCCAGTCAGAGTCATTTCTAGGGGTGTCAATGGCAATGGGAAAGACGGTGAACTAGGCAGGTGTCATTTTCGGGAGTTTCAACGCGCTATCTTAAAGGCATTGCGTCAAGGCAGGTTGCCAGGTCATCGAATACGGCTTTCTTTGCTGGCTCTCAGGGATCTAAACTGGTAGTCGTGTCGACCCAATCTTTTGATCGGTGTGCCTTTTATCTCTGCCAGCTCCACCCAGACAAGTGCAGACGGACGCTTCTTGTAACGGGTGGGGTTTCTTTTTCCAGGGTCGTATGTGTAGGAATCGTTGGCCTATGCACGAACGAAGGTTGCATATCAATGTGCTGGAAGCGAAGGAGGTTTTGATAGCTTGTCAAACTCTGGTAAAGCTTCTCGATGGTCAGGTGGTTGAGTTTCTCATAGACAATCAGAGCTGGTGTCTTGTTTGTCCAAGAAGGACGGCAAGCGCTCACCGAGGTTGTCTTATTTCACCAAGCAGGTCCTGCTGGTTGCTCGCGATTGTAGTCTTTTCATTCAGTCCTCTCACAGTGCAGGCAGTTTAAATGTTCTCGCGGACTTAGCTTCTCGGATGGGTAGGTTATTCACACCAAGTGGGCGTTAGCGGATGACAAGTTTCGCTGGATTGCTTCGCAGTCACCATGGGTCCACCTCAGGTCTAGCTATTTGCCAATCGTCTCAATCATTGTCTTCCGGTGTACATGTCTGCACGACCATGTCAGTGCAGGTGTTGTTTGCATTTCCACAGTCGTCTCTCATGATGAAGGTTCTTACAAAGGTTTGACACAAGAGGCCCCAGCGTCTCTTGCTGTTAGCTCCCGATTTTCCAGAACTGCCTTGGTTTTCTTTGTTGATGCAGTTACCGTGTGGCATGAGTCTTCCGATTCCTCTCGAGTATGGTAGTCTGCGTCAAAATAATTGTTTCGACTGAATTTTTGGTGCATAAGTTTTCCTTCTTGAAGTCTATGGGGTTCTCTCAGCCAGTAGTACAGAGAATGGACAGAATTTTTGTTCGAGTCATGGTGTCTTGGTAGGGGTATCGATCAAGTGGCTGCTACCGGGAGTTTCCGAAAAGAAGCCCACCCCTCATATAAAAGCCTGTTTCCCAATAGGAGCCCCGGGGCTTCTGCTTGGAGTTAAAATAAAGACCTGAAAAAATCGTTTCCTAATAAAAGCCCCCTCCTTCCCTGCAAGTCTTTTTAGAACTCGTGTTTACTCGCAATACAGACACGGTGCACTTAATTCTTTGATATGAGGTAGCCCCTAGACATGTTCTGCGTCGTTTGCTTAATCCTGTGCTTCGTACAAGGCGAACAGACACCCCCTCCCCACTGCCACCTTTACTCCGGAGTATTACTGGAAATATAACAGGCTGAGTACTGAAACGGTCGGCGTGATGTTGCCCCTCCTTCCTTGCAAGTCTTTTTAGAACTCATGTTTACTTGTAACGCAGACACGGTGCACTTAATATTTTGATGTGAGACAAACCCTTAGACACGTTCTGCGTCGTTGCTTAATCCTGTGCTTCGTGCTTTACACACGACACTTTACCAGAGTTTTTCAGTTACTGTTGTTTTTGTGTGTTTTGATATTTTTGTGCGGATATCCGCCGTATCAAGCGCTTTAATAAAAGATTGATGGTAAATTTTCTTTTTTCAATAAAAACTTATCAACACCCCTCCCCCATCTAAAACATAGAAGTCCCGGGGCTCTAATTAGGAAGCTGTTTTCTAATAGAAGCCCCGAGGCTTCTATTTGGTTTCTAAATGAGCGCCTGAAATTGGTCAGTTTCTAAATAGAAGCCCTGGGCTTTTTTCGGAAACCCCTGGTACGACTTCTTTCTGTATTTGTTCCAGTTCAGAAGGATCGATTCGAACTTACCATTCGGATTTCACATTTATTTTGAAGCAAGTATCCGGTTATGATCTTTCATCCTGTGAAGTATTGGCGGATTTGGTTAGGTCTTTTCAGTTGAAACGACCTATTGCGGATAGGACAGTGGTGCCTTGGGATTTGTCACTGGTTTTGAAGTGTCTCGCATCGCCATTTTTCCATCATTCTATTGTTTTGGACAAGTTGCTTACCCTAAAGTGCGTGTTTCTCGTGGCGTTAGCGTCGGTTAAACGCCGCGATGAAATAAACGCATTACAAAACTCTGTTAGTTAGGTCAACGGCTCGTGGGAGGCGGTGGTTCTGAAACCATTGCCATCCTTTATGGGTAAGACGCACATTGTAACTAAGGGCTTGGGTACGTTTAAGCAGATTGTGATACCAGCCTTGCCGGGGGTACGACCACGTGGCGGTCTGGACACAGCGTCGTTATGCCCAGTCTCCCTGCTACGCGCGTATGTTAACAGTCGGGTGCTTATTGTAGTATCTTGCAGAGTCGTCTGTTTATATCTTTAATGTGTAGTATAACAGTTAATTTGTCCAAAGCGTCTATTTCTAATTATATCAAGAAAACCACATTGTTAGCATATGATGATATAATTAAGGAGCCTGAAGATGTAATTCATAAGCAAACCATTGTCTCGAGCACGGAAGAAGACTTGCTTAGTGAATCGCGACAATATCAGTGAACGCGTGCCGTCCTGCTTGTTTACTTGAACAAACAAGAGACCGCTGTCTGATTGTCCACCAGAAACTGAACACGTGTCCCTTGAGAAACGTAGAGAATAGTCGACAAGCAACCAATACTACCTTCCTTTCCAACACATTGATATGCAATGCGCGGTCGTGAGCAGAACACTGCCCCTTCCAAGTGTTCTCTTAGAAAAAGAAACCCTAGCTGTTCCAAGACGCATTGTTCTGGATCTGTCGTAATAGGGATGGAAGAGGGAAAATGCACACCTTTCAGGAGATTGGCCTGGCACAACGGCCAGGCGAGATCCCTCAGTGCTAGGAAGGAGAGCCGTAGTCAATGATGTGGCGACCAGTAACGACACAGTGGCCCCAAAACCACACGCTGAAAGTGGCAAAAATGGCACCTGCCTAACTCGACCGTCTTCTCTGTGGCAACTAACAAACCGAGAAGTGACTCCAACAGAGCAACCCGAGACTTGAGAGTTGACTCGACGTTAGCAATCAGAGTTGACAATTATTCAATCTGATTTTGAGTACTAAACGCTCTGACCCTTTCAAAATCAAAGAGATCGCCCATAAACTCTATCCGGTGAACCGGAACCAACTGTTTGAGCAGCTCTATCCGGTGAACAGGAACCAACTCTGACTTCTTAGCATAGACCAGCAGACCGAGGTCGCCGTACTGTTTGAGCAAAAACTCGAACGGTAGAGCGAGAAACCAATACCTCACCTTCATTACCTGGAAGGATAGAAAACGGCGAGAGGCTTTGCACATTGGAATGCAAAGATGTGCACCGAAGAGATTCACTGAGATGGCCCACACGCCCGGACTTAGTAGATCTGATAAGATGTAGAGTGTCCCTCTTGCACGATTTGAGAACTGATTGAATTGTGACAAGTTTATGAATAGGCACCAACTGTCCAAGTTTTGGGTACAAGAAAGACTCGTTGAAAACCATTGAGTGCCCACATGCATCTCTTCTGTGGCTCTTTTGTCTAACATTTCGAGAATCGTCGTATCTAACACCAGTTGCTTATGTGGCGACATGACTAAAGAAAGATTATTAAGCTCGGCCAATGCAGGAAAGATCTAGTGACACGACCCGTCCCTTGCGAACGGAAAAGGGGTATCCCCAACGCAACCAATGGACTATGTGTGTGGGAACGCTGTGTGACTGCCAAGCTTACCAAATATTTCTGTAGCCTCGCTTTTACGAGTACCTTGGCACTCGATCCAATTGATGGAGAAACAAATTTTGCGTAAGAACTCAAAGTATCTGTGCGAGATCGATGCGCGATGCCGAACGGATATTTAGGGTAAATGTTACCTCTGCTTCGAAGGAGCAGCCAGTTTTCTAATGTCAACCTTAGCTTTTCGGAGTATATGCCGCTGGTATGGACGCAAAGGAAGACTGCCACTGCCTTGGCCTGTTGTTCTGCCGAATCAAAGATTACACGTAAGAGTGTCTTGTAAGTTCATTCTAGCTGCCTCGATTGTCTGGGAAAAAGTTATGATTGACTGTGTGTTGGTACTAATCGACGTCTACGAACGTCTTCTGCACTGATATTTGAATGTGGCAAGGTTTGGTCACGCCTGAGCACCACCAAAGAAGCTAGCAGGTAAGCATGCAGCCTAAATAGATCGGAAGACACTGCCACCATAGAATCGAAAACGCGATCAAACAGTAAATTGTCTCCGTTTCCACAAACGAAAGTGTGCTCAGACGGCTGCTCACTCTTAGAACGCTTGCTGCCCTTAGCCCGTACGCGAGCCCACGCCCTCAGCTCCAAGAAAGATTGAATTCTCCAGGTGCACCCATCGGTCGCGGCGATTCTCCAAAGTAAAAGGCTGTATGCCTGAGAGCCGTAGACATGCTGTGCCGGGATCGACTGTAGGTGTACAACAGAAAGAAAGTCACATAAGTCAGCAATAAAAACACAACTGTTGTTGCCATAAATAGCCAATAAAATATAACACGACCTAATCACTTTAAATTGCATAAAATACTCAAAAGTATGATATAAAGTCTATACGGCAACGATAACACGTAATGGAGATATTACGCGAGTGGCCCATGGCATACTTGATTCGACACTGCGTCGACACCCATCACTGCAGTGGTTGACACGTGGTCGAGTTGTTGCACATTGACGGCCCACCACAGTCACGTGTCGGGACAGTGACAACCTGTCACAAGGACAACCCTTGGCGGCCACGACCAGTTCTAGCGACGAGTCGCCACAGTCACGACACGCTAGGTGCATTGCGCGTGTAAGAAGCGGCCGGTCACAAGATCGACCAATCAACGTCACGGGTCGTGACAGTAAAAACCCGTTGCACGTACGAGCCGTGGCAGCAGCAACCCGTCGCATGATCTGTCTGTCACTGCCAAGAGTCATGCCAGTGATGACACGCTGCATGCACGATTCATGACCGTCACAACAAATCACACACACAACATGCCACAACCACGGGTCGTGACAATCACGTCACAGCAGATGCACAGCAGAGGCAAAGCTTCACATGGTCAATTTTTCATCGCCACAAGTCGTGGGAAACACGAAAACCAGGCGCATAGCTGCCAGCCACATAATCGTTGCATTTCTGAGTCAGCTCAGCGACAACGCAGCAGTCGACATCGCAACAACCGTAACAGCATCGTATGAATAGTTACACAAATTCAGTGTGACGGGCCGCTGCAGACAGGACATCGACACACACCTGATCACATACGTGATGATAATACAACCAGAATTCCAAATAATTTACATAGCAAACTAAAACACGAACCCCCTGTTGAAGTTATATGCTCTTGGCAAGGATAAGGGAAACCCCGTACAGTGATACAGTGACGATGCATGCGCACTATCAGTGATGCAACGACCCGACAGAGGGTCGAGATGATGTACCGCTACCAATAAGTTGCCGCTGCGACAACCAGATGGACAACTCAATAGCTGTACTACACGCAGCCAGCCAATCCACTAGTCGGCACCGTGTCAAGTCGCTACAACACGACCACGCTTGAAATATTGACACAGAAAGAGACAATAGTTGCAACCTTTGCAAAGAAAAGTCGCTGCAGTATCGACTACGTGTGTCAGCAGCAACGTTAACACAAGATCGCCTGCGGATGTACAACAGAAAGAATGCTATGTACGTATGCAATAACAACTGTTGTTGCTGTAAAAGTTTCTGAAATAAAATACAACATGATCAAAATCGCTGACTATTGCGTAAAAACATTAAAAACAGTGATAAAAAGCCGATACAGCTACGTTATTACGTGACTGAGACGCTGTGCAAGCAAACTGTGACATGAGCGATGCAGTACTCTGCCGATACCTGTCATTTCAACGAGTGATACGTGATCGAATTAACGCAGACACCACCAAGCACAGTGTCGTCCTTTCACAGTCACAGGTCGTAACAGATACGATCCGTCACGTGGACGGCCCTCCGCAGTGACCACCCGTCACAGTCAAGAGTGGCCACTATCACTTCTCGTCACATACACAACATGACACCAACGACTTGTCGAATAATCAACTCATCACGTGACTGGCTCATCATCCTTGTGGTTCGTGACAGTGCCAACTAGTTTCAGACACCATCCATGATAGCAGTGACCTATAAATTGATCGACCCGTCACTGCGACGGTACGTGGCAGTGACGACCGTTGCGTACAGGACTCAGGTGATAGCAGTGAGTCTTCACGAATGTGTAGGATGCAGATCAAAGTCGATATAGCGCTGTTACCACGCTATATCGTGGTAACAGACGCTTTTATAGCGATACGTGACATGCGCAAGTCGACACTGGGTCGACATCTTTCGCTGCAGTAAGTGACATGTGACGTTGACATGTGACGACCAGTCGCAGTCACGGGTTGGGTCAGGGATGACCCGTCATGTGTACAAGTCGTGATAGCACCGACCCTTAACAGCGAAGAGTGACCCTAATCATGACTCGTCACAAACACGATACGTGACAGTCACGACTCATGGTATTATCGATCGGTCACATAATAGACACTGTTATGGGTCGTGGCGATGATAACCCGTCCTATGCACCGTGGTGATAGCATTAGCTCATCACATAATTGAAGCATCATTGCTACAGATCGTGGCAATGACGACTCGTAGCATACGTAACTCGTGTGATAGGTGATCTATCCCACTGCATTTCTTTAGCTGAGGCACTTGGAGCGGACGTCATACCTGCTTACCCACCCGAGCTGGAACTGAACTCGGGACCTTGGGATTAGCAGCCCCACGCTCTACCCACTGAACTAACCATCACCCGTGAGACAATTGGAGCGAACATCATACCTGTTTACACACCCGAGCTGGAATCGATCTCGAGACCTTGGGATTAGCAGCCTCATGCTCTACCCAATGAGCTAACCGTCACTCCTGTTTGTCACCCACTTTGTCAGGGTCACTATCATAGAAATGAAGACTTAGACTAGAGTTATACGCCTCTGTAGACAAAGGCACATGATTGAGGCATGCTAAAATGGTGACAATTGCGCATAGCAGCAACTCGATCACGTCATTGTCGTAACTTATGCCTACACCATGTTTTTGACAAGTGGTGACAGTTGCGTCCAACCGCAACACTGCCGTGTGATAGATAGTTGCTGACCCGACATCAGTTCGTACTCAACCATTTGATCGTACCTGTGTCGACCGTAACACGTGATCGTGACACGTGACAACAGTTACCCATCAGCTGATAGAGCCGTCACTGCCAAGGGTCGTGGCAATGACGACTCGTTGCCTATACGACTCGTGATAGCAGCGATCTGGCACTGTAACAGGTCGTGACAGAGACGACTCGTATTGATATCACGACATCGGCTCTTATTCGATCACATTATCGTGCCGATTTGTGCCGATAACTCTCGTACGATGACACATGTTCGATGCCTACACTGTACTGGCGCTGCAGCAACCTGACACAGTGTCGAGGTGTTGTACCCGCTACAGGTACGACGCCGCTGCAACGACCACGTAAACGACTCAACCCCGTATCAGAAGATGGACTTGAGCGGCTACACTGCTCAATACCATGGTAAAGCGTCACAACACTAAATTTTGGCGTTTCTATCACAGAAAGAGATAATGTATGCAACTCCTCAAAGAGAGTTGCCGCAGTATCGAGCCTTCCTAAACCTGTGATAACTACGTGTCCGACGAAAATACAATGCCCTGTTGCTGGTAGAAGGGAAGAGGGACACTGAAAAGTTGAAACATTCCTGTTTGCATAGCCGACTCGATGCAAAATGTTTGCCAAGAATGAGGGAAACCCTCGAAATTGAAACTGAAAAAATTGCCCAGAATCCATCTCACTGTCTTTTACATATAACCTACACTAAGTTCTGATGGCAGCGGTGCATTTACTGAATGAAAGCCGGTCTCACAAAATCCAGAACTACCACGTGTAGGAATCAGCAAAGTCAACAAACTAGTGAAAACCTACACCAAACAAGATTATATTTACAGTATACGTATATATAATACCCAGGATAAATAATATCCAAAAAGTATGCATTTACCTTGATTTTTATCAGTCATTTTAACCAAATTTACACCGGAGAAAAATCTCCTGTTCATCGGATAAGTTGGGAATGGTTTGATCACATGATAGGAATTGCACCGACACTGATTGAATTTACTTCTTTTATTTCTGCCTTCTGTAAGACCTAATGTCTTGTAGACAGCGTCTCAACCAGTTCGTATGCATTGGGTATTCATTTCCCATCGCCAGTTTGAATCTCCCATAGTGATGACTTCGAAGTCTAAAAACCGATATTTTCGAAATTAAAACTGAAGTATTTAATTTCTTAATACTCATTTTTATTAGTAAAATATCTTGTAGACGTAGAAGTCATCACTCGAATTGTACCGATCCACCTCCCCATCAATTGGGATCATCTGGTACGATAGGTTGGGTATGGTTCGATCACATGACAAGAACTGCAACAACGCCGATTGGTCGGATGCTTGACAGGCATTGTAAACATAGCAACAGGGCACTTGTTAAGAGTATTCATTTGGTGCTTTGTTCCACAAAATTTTTTATTATTATGGATCGCGATAACCAAATGTTTATCCATAAGAAAACCCATAGTGATGGCTGCTACGTCTACAAAATATTTTACTCATAAAAATGAGCATTAAGAAATTAAAGTTCAGAGAATTAAAGTTCAGAGGAATCTTATTCATATAAATCAATGACTTTTTCACACATAAATCATCACCCTTGGGTATAGATAGTTTATTACATAGTTTTTCTTTTGTTAGCTGCTGTTCCAATTTATATTGACAGATGCAAATTTACGACCTTTGTACATGTAGCTTGGCCATTCATGCATAACTGTGGGGTGTAAAATTGTGAAGTCCGAATACACACAATTAAGAACTCAATAACCGTTATCCAGTGCACTTTCGAAGAATATTATTGGACGTTTTTGTTTTAGTTTTATTTTTGATTAAATTCTCTGATTTACACTTTGACTTCTTTGTACGACAGGATGTACAATTGTGTGAATCTGTAATATCACATAGCTGTTTCGCTTTTTATATTCGGAGTCAAAGAGAAACATGCATGTGACCGGCCGAGATCTAGATTGGCAAGTATCAAAAGGCTTGTGGGTTCGCAAAAAAAGTGTGGAAGCATGTTAAAGCCGGTTATTGAAAATTATTGCATAATCCAATATTTGGTCAATCTTTTGGCGACGCTTTAAATATTTTCTGGAGTGGTCCTACCCTGGGCCACTAATATAAAATTTCAAAGCACTTTCACAACTGCTAAATTCAGCAAATGAACAATTTTGATAATCTAAATCTCAAAACTTTATGCCATTTCTCGAAACTTTGATAGAATTTCATAAGAAGAAATTTTTTTTAATTTAGAAAAAGGACAGAAAATAGGTCAGAGCTGGCAGTAGGTAGAAAACAAGAGTTCTGGCTCACTTTTTGACGTCATAAAGACGTCAGACCCCTAGGAGACGTCCCTTCTACCATCTGTCTATCATACCTTCAGACCCCTCGAAGGCATAACCCTAATCCTAACGAGAGTTCCAAGCCACCTGTGACGTCATAATGACGTCAGAACCCCCCCCCCCCCGGAGACGTCCCTTCTACCATCTGTCTATCATACATTCAGACTCTCCCCCTAGTCCATAACGCATACATTCATCACGCACTCATTCATAACACACATTCGTCATACACATTCAGCACGTACTCATTCATAATGTAATCAATCATAATACTCATTCATAATACACATTCATAATGCACCCTATGGTTTAGGATTAGGCTGCCCATACCCGGGGCTCCAGCCATGGGTCAGACCAGGAGTCCCACGCTCTACCAACTGAGCTATTCCGGACTAAACCAGAATGTTTGTGAAAACATGCCATATAATGCACACATTCATGTCTGGTCCAAAACCCCCATGCTATAGTAGTGGGAAAATCAGGGTTCTAAACCAACTTTAACAAATTTAGTTTTTGAAAAACATATGATGTATAAAATAAGTTTTAGTATTTTACCATTCTACCAATTCGAATGCTTTGAAGTCATAGTAGGTGGAAAACGATGCTTCTAAAGCACATTTATCAAATTTAGTTTTTGAAAACATATGATGTATAAAATAGCTTTGGACATTTTACCATGCTACTTATTCAAATACTCTGAAGTCATAGTAGTGGGAAAATCAGGGTTCTACACCGACTTAAACAAATTTAAACATATGATGTATAAAACATATGATGTATAAAATAAGTTTGACATAAGACATAAGTTTTTTTTGGTGAGAATTCGAATGGCAAGCCCATACAAACATGTGTTCGAATGGCAAGCCCATTCAAACATGCGTTCGAATGGCAAGCCCATTCAAAGACGTGTTCGAATGGCAAGCCCATTCGAAACACGTGTTCGAATTATTTTTGGAACATATTACGTCATGGTATTGTTCAACAATTTTTTTAACAAGTTCAACAATTGTTCAACAAATTGTTCAACAAGTTATTCAGCATGTCAAACATGTTCAACATGTTCAACCTGTTGTTCAACATGTTCAACACGTTGTTGAACGTGTTGTTCAACATGTTCAACAAGTTGTTGTATATAAGGCTATGTTTAAAGACTTTCTCATCATTTGAATAGTGTAGGTTGAACAGAAAGGATGTATAAATGCAACATTTGTTCTAAATCTTACAATTGGCCACAAAGTCACATATGGTAAAATTATTTCTAAACATATTAGGACATAGTTTGTCCAACCTTTAGTGTGACAACTCCCTATAGAGCATAAAAGGCACCTGCCCTCAGACACAACACACATTCTGTATCAAGATACGGAAGAGTGAACATGTCCGCAGTGAGTGAACAACAACTATCATCTATGGCAATGCCTGCAGAAAATTTTATAACAAAGCCTGAGACAATACCTACAGCAAAGTCTAAGGCAAAGTCCATTTTAAAGTCTAAGGTGAAGTCACTACCAGTGCAGTAGCATCAAAAGCGACCACATTATAGAAAGATAAAAAGATATTAGTTAACAGCTAAGACGGTGCTGTGCAAAATGCGAAAAATTAAGACAGAGCCTGATATGAAGCGAGAACCGGAGCGTAAAGCTGATACCACCAAGTCCAGGACGAAGATGCGTGTAGACGATTCACCGGTTATGATATCCATTAATGGAGAAACATATATTAAATTAGTGAAATATCAACAGAAAGTGATGGATAACATTCATAAATATATTTCGAATCATCTGGGAGGTTATATCCTACCAAGAAGGGAATTTTGTTGTCATTGAAAGACTGGCAAATGCTGAAGAAGCAAATGGCGTCAGTGGATCTCATGCTTCAAAAAATGGATGTGTATAAATGTAGTGACTGTCAGAAGATGGTTGAGTAGTAAGTCATTGAGCGAGGCGACTGTATGCAGTTTTAACAGTATGACTATGAAATGAATTAGCATTATCTATGTTGATGTGAAGTCAGTTTTTATAACATTTGTAAACTTATCAATTTAACTTCTTATGTGTCGACCCATGTATTAGCATAATATGTATTTGAAATAGTTTTTTTAATCATAATTGTAAATATTTGTAATATTTAATAAAAAAGAAACACATAGGATGCTTTTCAACTTATTTATTTTTCTCATACAATACTTGAATATAATACATAATAATAAAATACTTGAATATAATACATAATGATACAATACTTGAATATAATACATAATGATACAATACTTGAATATAATATATAATAATACAAAATTAATTATATTACATAATATATGATATATGGTTTACGGGTGAATTCACACCATACCAGGGACCTTAGCCTCTCGGGACTTCATATGTTGTAAAGCAACACATATATTAATACACAACGCTTAAGTTAATAAAAAATGCAACATATGTTGATTTACAAAGTCTTTATTATAAAGTTTAGTCAAATAAGTCTATTTTTCTTCATCTGTTTCACTCTGTTGCACGCCACTTTCTTCAATACTGCTGTCATACTCCTCCATATGTACTAGCTCTTCAAAGAATGCATTGTTTTTCCTTATAGCCGCCTTTAGTGACTTTGAATACTTATAATGTTTTTCATCAACAAAGTAATTAAAGTCCTCTAAAATCTTTTGATAATGTTGGCTTTGTTCTAGACGTTGGGTATATTTGAATAGTCTCATAAACAGTTGTTTTAGTCCATGCTTATAAATGGGTCGAAGGTCATCACTTGCTATTTCACGCGCATCTTCAAGTCCTTGTTCTTCATATTCTAAAACCTTTTCTTGAAATTTGTCATCATAGTCATCGTAGACTTCTCGAACCATATCATGCCAAACATGAGTCTATTTCTGACTCACTTTCAGAGTCTGTTTCTGACTCACTTTCAGAACTCCTGTCATCAGCATCCTTACCACACTGCTCCATATGTTTGAGCAAAGCTTCTTCGCTGTTGTATAATGCACCACATTCTTTACAAGCATGTGCATTCTTTTCAGCCATGTTGACGCTTTGGCTTTCCATAGAAGACTCATCTAAAGTTTCCGTGAAAGGTAGTTTTACAGGGTTTTCCATATCCGATTCTTCATCCACTTCTGAAGTGTAAGCAAACTTTAAGTGTCTTTTAAGACTTTGTAGCCAATTATAAAATTTCGAACAAATGTTGCATTTATACATCCTTTCGGTTCAACCTACACTATTCAAATGATGAGAAAGTCTTTAAACATAGCCTTATATACAACAACTTGTTGAACATGTTGAACAACATGTTCAACAACGTGTTGAACATGTTGAACAACAGGTTGAACATGTTGAACATGTTTGACATGCTGAATAACTTGTTGAACAATTTGTTGAACAATTGTTGAACTTGTTAAAAAAATTGTTGAACAATACCATGACGTAATATGTTCCAAAAATAATTCGAACACGTGTTTCGAATAGGCTTGCCATTCGAACACGTCTTTGAATGGGCTTGCCATTCGAACACATGTTTGAATGGGCTTGCTATTCGAATTCTTACCAAAAAAAAACTTATGTCTTATGTCAAACTTATTTTATGCATCATATGTTTACAACAACTAAATTTGTTTAAGTTTGTTTAGAACCCTGATTTTCCCACTACTATGACTTCAGAGTATTTGAATAAGTAGCATGGTAAAATGTCCAAAGCTATTTTATACATCATATGTTTTCAAAAACTAAATTTGATAAATGTGCTTTAGAAGCATCGTTTTCCACCTACTATGACTTCAAAGCATTCGAATTGGTAGAATGGTAAAATACTAAAACTTATTTTATACATCATATGTTTTTCAAAAACTAAATTTGTTAAAGTTGGTTTAGAACCCTGATTTTCCCACTACTATAGCATGGGGGTTTTGGACCAGACATGAATGTGTGCATTATATGGCATGTTTTCACAAACATTCTGGTTTAGTCCGGAATAGCTCAGTTGGTAGAGCGTGGGACTCCTGGTCTGACCCATGGCTGGAGCCCCGGGTATGGGCAGCCTAATCCTAAACCATAGGGTGCATTATGAATGTGTATTATGAATGAGTATTATGATTGATTACATTATGAATGAGTACGTGCTGAATGTGTATGACGAATGTGTGTTATGAATGAGTGCGTGATGAATGTATGCGTTATGGCCTAGGGGGAGAGTCTGAATGTATGATAGACAGATGGTAGAAGGGACGTCTCCGGGGGGGGGGGATTCTGACGTCATTATGACGTCACAGGTGGCTTGGAACTCTCGTTAGGGTTAGGGTTATGCCTTCGAGGGGGTCTGAAGGTATGACAAACAGATGGTAGAAGGGACGTCTCCGGGGGATTCTGACGTCTTTATGACGTCACAGGGTAGCGTGGAAGTCTTGTTAGGGTTAGGATCTGACGTCATTATGACGTCACAGGTGGCTTGTAACTCTTGTTAGGGTTAGGGACTGACGTCCTTATGACATCAAAAAGTGCGCTGGAACTCTCGTTAGGGTTAGGGTTATGCCTTTGAGGGGGTCTGAAGGTATGATAGACAGATGGTAGAAGGGACGTCTCCCAGGGTTCTGACATAATTATGACGTCAAAAAGTGAGCCAGAACTCTTGTTTTCTAACTATTGCTGGCCTACAAAGTAAAAATGGCAAATTTCCAGAGTAATTCTGACACAATGTGTCTGTATAACTGGAATGAGATAATCAGTTATATTTTTCTGGAATGAATTGATTAAAGGTGATTGCCTGTAACAAATCCAATTATGGTAACATAGTTTTGGCACCCTTGCTCTTACTCTTGCTGCAATAACTTTTTTATGACAGTTTATTTGTAATTGCAGTTGTTTTATGCAGTACCAAATAGAAAGCATCCGTTTCAGTTGTTGTCTGTAACAAATCCAATTATGGTAACATATTTTTGGCATCCTTGCTCTTACTCTTTCTGCAATAACTTTTTATGACAGTTTATTTGTAATTGCAGTTGTTTTATGCAATACCAAATAGAAAGAATCCGTTTCAGTTGTTGCAAATATTGTCCCTCCGCTAAGGAAAGACTTTGCTTTTGTTTAAAAAGCTCAAGAGCGACTTTTATTACCTCTTTCATCAGCTTCCGATTGTAACATGTATCCTTGTAGTTGTAAAAAGTAGAAAGAATCCGTTCCAGTTGTTGCAAATATTGTCCCTCTGATAAAGAAAGACTTTGCATTTGTTTAAAAAGCTCAAGAAGGACTTTTATTACCTCTTTCATCAGCTTCTGATTGTAACATGTATCCTTGTAGTTGTAGTTGTAAAAAATATATATCATCTGTTTCATTTCGAAATCAGATTTTCTCTCTTAAAAATAATTAGTTTGGCATTTAAGTTGCTAGACGGGAACTTTGGCTGAAACGTCTTTCATTTGCTGCCGAGATCCTCCAAGAAATGAGATGCTCAAAAATGCCGAGATGGTGGGGCTCCAGTACTGAATTGTACCAGCCTGGTTTGTATATATCGCAATTCCACTTCTTGGTCCTTACTTTCCGAAGTACTACAGTTCCATCTGGTGGGAAAATACCCCATGGGAGCAGCCATCTTGTTTGTTTTCATGGATTGACAGTAGATTTGTGACGATTGGAGGCATGTTTCAGTTAAACATACATCAAAACCCATATCAATGAGTGTAACCCCTTTTATGTAGGGGTTAAGTTTGCAGACATTGGGCGGATCGCTAGTAAACACGCAAAAGTGACCGTGTCACACAAAAATTCAAGCAATTCTAAAGAAAGACCGGTCACTTCACCCAAGAATTCATCGGATGCGGTGATGCAGCAAACTCGAAATCAAACAGAAATGGATGAAGCACCAACAGACAGATCAATAGAGGAAATGGACACTTCTCCACAAGAAGGTAATTCCCAGAAACTACTCTTCCACAAATAGAGAGAGAGAGAGAGAGAGATGAAATATACGGGTTCGTTATCACAGTTTCGGCTAGCTCCAAGAAGCGGTGCGCTAAAAAGTTTCCAGGCACCGCTTCAAAGCCTCGCTATATAACGCTAAGCAAGTCAACCGCGCTCGCTTTGAGGCACCCCTGTGGCTACTTTGTGCGAGATTCAACGACCCATAAGTTTTTATTGCCATTTGCTTAAGGCCCTCAAAGTACAACGGTAATCATATACAACTTCTGTGTTACGCTTTCTTTAAAAGAAAATAATACGGAAATAACCCCAAATCTCCCGCAATAAATGACATTTGTTTGTATACAGGGAGCATACTTTATTACGTGAAATAGCAACAATATTTTTTTTGCAATTATCCACCAAAAAATTTTTAAATTGATATTTCAAAAAGAACGTAAACATAAAAAGTCAAATATTGTGGGTGTACCAAATAAATTTATACGTAATTCTGCATCTATCAACCGTTTAATATATATTATCCAAATAAACTATAACCCCCTTTATTTAAATTTTCGGTCCCTTGACTTTGGTCACGTGACATTTAAAGGCCAGAATGTAAACAAACATTTGACAGGTGGATGCGGAAGCTAACTTTTCTGCACTTTTATGAACAAATAAAAGATATACAGCTCACTAAAAACTGTGCCTGTTTTACAAAAACGGCATATTGGGCATGAACTTTCTGTAGATGTTTGAATAATAGGGGCTGGTATGCAGGATTCGTGCCTCAGAACATATGAAATTGACCACTATTAGTGGAGCAATGGAAGGCTTCGTAGCTCTGACAGAGAGATATACGATGTTATACAAGTCAGAGCTACTCGGAGCTAAGTTTCGGCGAACCATTGTGACGTTTCGACCGAATTATGTTGGGATAAAGGTATAAAAAAGTGATAGAATAAAGCCTGAAAAACACAAAAACTATTCCGTTTTACTACAAGACAGGGAGGAGAGAAAGACTTGGTTACAGTACGAGGGGGAGGTGAACGAATGGCTACAGTAGATCTAGCTCCGAGTCAGCTCTGACTTGTATATCTCTCTGTCAGGGCTACGAAGCCTTACAGTGTTACGCTAATAGGGATCAGCTTTGAATGTTCTGAGGCACGAATCCTACATACCAGTCCCAATAATTCGAACATTTACTGAAAGTTCATGCATAAAGTACCCTTTTTGCAAAACAGGTACAATTTTTAGTGAGCTGAAAATTTTTATTTGTCCATAAAAGTGCAGAAAAATTAGCTTCCGCACCCAACTGTCAAATGTTTGTTTACATTCTGGCTTTTAAATGTCACTTGACCAAAGTCAGATGACAAAAAATTTAAATAAAGGGGTCATAGTTTATTTGTAAAATATATACTAAAATAGTTGATAAATGCAGAGTTAGGTATAAATTTATTTTGTATACCCACAATATTTGACGTTTTATTTTTTACGTTCTTTTTGAAATATCAATTCAAAAGTTTTTTGGTGGATAATTGATAAAATTATTGTTTCTGTTTCACGTAATAAAGTATGCTCCCTGTATACAAACAAATGTCAATTATTGCGGGAGAATTGTAGTTATTTCCGTGTTATTTTCTTTTAAAGAATGCGTAACACAGAAGTTGTAGAGCATTACCGTTGTACTTTGAGGGTCTTTAGTAAATTCCAATAAAAACCTATGGGTCGTTGAATCGCGCATAAAGTAGCCACAGGGGTGCCTCAGAGCGAGCGCAGTTGACTTGCTTATCGTTATATAACAAGGCTTTGAAGCGGTGCCCGGAAACTTTGTAGAGTACCGCTTCTTGGAGCTACAGCAGTTCAAAATTTTTGGAATGAAAAAGAACCTCTGCCGTGGTTCAAAGCAAAATTCTTTTGTTAGGTATCGCAAAATAAGGTATATTTGAGTCGAAATGGTTGCCAAATTTACAGGTGGTTTATTTCGTTCAGTCGGAATTTAATTTTTTGTAGTCACCAATTATTATATACTGTAACCAATTCCATCTCTCATCCCTCGTAGATCGTAATTGGTGACAACAAAATGTGGCAATCCACTCCACTGCAGAAGCCAGCTGCAAATTTGGCAATCCTGTCGACTCAGATATACGTTATTTTTTTGTGCTTGACAAAAGAAACATGTTTTCAGCCAAGAACGATGTTCTTTTTTATTTCACCGATTTACGGGGGAGAGGAGAACGAATGGTTACAGTAGATCCAAATTGGTGTCACTTAAATATACATCATTTTGTTATGTTTGACAAAAAAAAATTGTTTCGAACCACAAAAGATGTTCTTTTTCATTTCACTAAATTAGTGAAATGAAAAAGAACATCTTTCGTGGTTCGAAACAAATTTATTTTGTCAAATATAACAAAATGATGTATATTTAAGTCGATAGGGTTGTAAAAGTTGCAGCTGGCTTATTTAGTGGAGCTGGAATTTAGCATTTTGTTGTCACCAATTACGATCTACTCTGGCCAATTCTTTCTCCTTTCTCTCTGCTGTAACCATTCGTTCTCCTGCTCCCTTAGAGAGAAAAATTCAGAAGTGGCCAGAAAAGGTTCAAGCATTTAAAATTTATTCAGAGACTTGAAACTGAAAATTGGCAGCTAGAAATGATAGTCAGGGATGGTAAAATTTCGATTTAAAAAATTATGAAACTTGAAAATTTTAAAACATTTCAGGTCTTTCTACAATAGAGGACATTACCTCTTGAAATCACGCAGTCCCTTTATTTGAGAAATTAAAGAAAGTGGGGTTGGGACATTTTGTACCTTTATCACTTTGTACCTCCGTCATTTTGTACCTTTTTGGACCCATTGTACCTCAAATTTTGGGACACTTTGTACCTCCGCGAAAGACGTTTTGTACCTTTTCTGCCACTTTGTACCTTACCATTTTATACCTTTTTTATACGTGCAATACTCAGTTAAAACAAAAAATTAAATACCTTTAGGATAGTTTGGAGGCCATTCCGTAAAGTGGCTTTACCGTGATTGCAATTATCCAGAGTAACTTTTCTTACCAGTGTTAATTGCATTACTTAAGTTTATGTTATAGAGTTACTCAGTGAATGGGAAAGAATTGATCAGCTCTGGGAGTATATTAAATGCAATCATTTCGAGCAAATTTTCTTCGGAGTTACTCAACTAGACTGAGTCAGCACAAGTCTTCTAAAACCTGACTACGTCTCGAGGAGTACGTCTATCCCCCGTGGGCGATACGGTGTGTGTAAGGCTATTGCGTGTTGACTACGCAAAATTTAAAAGTGGAAGGATAGGTAGACGGAGTGTCTAACATTTAAACGAATCAATCCATTAATCAGTAGGTGCGTGAGACTACCGTAGGTAGGCTGAAAAATCCGCCATTTTGTCAATTAAATCCCATCCGGAAAATTCTTGGTCAGTGCACTGCGGAAGGTCCCAAGGAACCCGTGTGTAGAATCTGAAATGAATCCATCTATCAATGCGGCCTGTAGGTGCGTGAGGCTGCCGTTTATACGCTAAATAAGCGTCAACAAATAGTTAAGTGCGTTGAATGTGAGTATTTCCAACACAGACGACGTGGACTGACTGACCATACATTTAGTGGTAGCTGCATCTAGACTGTTATCGCTGACAATCAGAAAATTCCGTTGTTACTTTGCTGGTTACACATTACGCGACGGCAAAAAAAAACAAACCAAAAATAAACTGTATTGCATTGTAAAGAAGCGTGCAAATTGACAATAAAATATGTAAAATTAATCTTGGTTGTATCTTTTTCTCATCTTAAGGAGGGTGCAAAATGACTTTAACAAGGTACAAAGTGGTAAGGTACAAAGTGGCAGAAAAGGTACAAAACGTCTTTCGCAAAGGTACAAAGTATCCCAAAAAAGGTACAAAATGGCAAGGTACAAAGTGGCAAAAGTACAAAATGTCCAAAAACCAAGAGAAAGTGACCACAAACGGTAAAGCTCATAAGTAAAGATCGCACAAGCGCTGATAATAGCCTCCAAGTCAGCCCCTCGTTGCTGTTGCTTGATATATTAGTCTGTCGGAGCGACAATGTGTTCTACCGTCTTATCTAAATATAGTTAAAATGAAATAATCAGGGAAAGATGTATTTTGCTCAGCGATTTTGGAACTGTTACTTTTTCCAGGTCGTGCCAAATATGTCTGCTCGTTCCTACGGCATCTGTGTTCTCGTTGACCGTGCGAATGTACTTCTTTAATTTCGATAATTCAATAACAATTGCCATCTTTTAATTTGGAGGGCTTATTATATCCCTCCCCCCCCCGTAGATGGGAAACCTTTTTTTGTACTTTATTAGGGTGTATGTAGTATGTGTGTCTGTTGTAGACAGTAAATTTTTTGTTAACACGATAACTCGAGAACGAAGTGTCGGATCAGCTTCAAACTTGGTTGGATTATGCTTTGGAGTTCGCCGATTGGGATTATATTTGGCTCATATTGGACTACATGTGACGTCATAGAGCGTCAAACTGCTACAGTGGCCTCATTACTGTAAAAGCAGAACGGAATGTCGGATTAGCTTCAAAATTGGTGGGATGGTGCCTTGGTTAGGTCCGACGGTTCGTAGTTTATTTGGTGTATACAGCGCATTACGTGTTTTGAATATTAACTTTGTTAACGGGATAACTCTTGAATACCAACTAGGGTCAGCTTCAAACTTGGTAGAATAATGACTTAGTTAGATCTGACGTTTCATGTTGTATTTCGTGTATATAACGCATAACGTCATGTGACGTCTAAACGTGTTGTGAATGCTTTACTTTGTCAGCAAGATAACCAGTGTTTCCGCTGTCATATAACTCTGGTTCGCTTTCAAGTGCGCTCAGACTGGGCAATTCATTTCAGGCTGTTTTTTTTCGTGTTTTGTAATATTGTAATTGCCATAGCATGCGCCTTGCTTTTTTCGTGGTAGATCTGTGCGACACTGCACCGTCTATCATTTGTTTTGTCTTAGTATTTCTTGCAGTATTCGCACCAAGTGTTGCTTGACGAATGCTTCGGCCAAGATCTTCCGGTTTGCCATTTTTGAAGAAAACTCCTCTCTTTTTTGCTGCAGTTTGATTGGTCGGCTCAGGTTTTGCACATTTTGCAGATTCCGTACCAGTACTCGACTCGGAAACACTAGCACTGGGTGCGGAAGCATAATCACTATTACCTATAGCATGTTTTGTTGACTTGTTTTTATGCCACTTCGAAGATTTTGATAACTTGTATTTTCTTTCGAATTTTCGAGGTTTTGTCGCGTAAAAAACGATCCATAATACATACGGCCTGTTTTTACAATAAAAAAAAAAGTTTAATATACCGCCAGACAAGCACCCATTTTGTTTGAAAGTACCGTTAGGGCCCCATAAGCACATACTTTTTTGTAAAATGCAGAATGCCGTGTGCAAAATGTTTCTTAATATCCATATACAAGAGAAAGTTATTAAATTGGTGAAACAATAACTTGACAGAAAATGTATGTAACTAGTCATTTTTTGTGAAAATTATTTGAGAATCCTGACTCGCCAGCGAAAAATTGACTCGCCACTGGCGAGTTGGCGAATGGGTAGCGAAAACACTGAGGATAACTCGAGAACACCAAGTCGGATCAGCTTCAATCTTGGTAGGATAATGCCTTGGTAGGATCCGGCGGATCATGTTGTCATATGGCGTCAAAATGTGTTGTAAACTAACTTTGTTAGCACGATAACTCAAGAACGAGAAGTTGGACCAACTTCAAACCATGGGATTATGACTTAGTTCGGACTGCCGGTTGCTTTGTAGCTGACGCATATGACAATGCGTGATGCCATACGACGTCAAAATTTGATTTCAAACCCAGTTGGATGAACGGTGGGGGAGGGGTGGGTAACAATGAAGAGCCGTAACGGGGTGAGTGGGTGAGCAGTCGGAACAGTAAAACCTGTCTGTTGTGACGCGGATACAACAGACTTACAGTAAAGCCTGTGTAGTGATGACTTTCTAGGCCCGCAAAAAAAGACGCAGGGTTTAAGCCCAGTTCTTAGTGAACAGATTCAACATGGTTAAACTTGTACCTAGACGCGTGTAGAAATTAAGGATCACCTTACTCCCACCACCACCCGATAAAATACGATAAATACGATAAAGGTGTTTCTTAACCCAATATTGGCCGCTTTAGTTAACCTTTATAATGTGTTCATTTTAAACCAGTTGCTGTGTGCTCAGCTGCAAACCCCCAAATTGTCGGCTGAGTGCCAGATACAAGCTACAGATTCAGGCGAATTATTTTTTTTCGCTTTGCACGTAAATATTTGTAGTCGAAGACGTACCTGCCTATCTCCTGTAATCTGGTCAGTATGAGGGTACTAATAATTAAAATCACGTTCGCTTATTTTCATTTAAACGGTCGCGAGCGTTTGCTATATGGCAAGTTCACTGCCCATGTCGGAGGGGAGCATAATTTTTTTTTTTCGTGGCTTGTGAGTGGCTGAAACAACTTCCTAAATTCTGCCCGTGGTTAACGAACTGTGTCAGCTAAAAGTTCTCGAGAGTTAAAGCACACGATGACTACCCCAGGTATCATGTCGAATTGCCGCTATATGCCACTCCTTTTGCTCATTGGCCAAGCACTTACCCACTCATTGGCCAAGCAGTCGACAACGTGACCCTAATGTCGCTGTCCTAAATGTCGTGTAGTGGATGTCACCGGTCTATTTGTCGTACCATTGGCATTCACATGTAGTGTGATACACACGCATGTCTGTTTCTGTCGGTCCCCAAGAAAATGACATAATCATGGATGGCTCTCCATTTGAATATCATTACAGATGCTGGAGACCCTGCCACGGCAGACACGGACGTAACCATGGCAGCAGTGAATGGGGACGTGGGCGCGGCCGATGGTGCCGCGGGGGACAATAAAGAGGAGGAGGAGGAAGAAGGTGAGAGTGTGAAAAAAATAATAATAATCATGATAAAAATAGACTTTCAGTTTGGATGTTTCGTAAATCCTTATGACAAAATAAAAAAAATAATAATAAAAACAATATCTCACAGCATTGTTTTTTTTTAACATTTTAGCTATGTACAAGAAAATCAACTTACAACTTCTGAAACAACTGTCCTAGAGGGGGTGGGGGATGAGACATGATGAAAGAAGAAAATGATTCAAGTATTTAAAGCGCTCTGTAGATTCCATGCCTGAATGCCGAAGAGTACTAAACTCCAAAATTTTCACGGTCCACTGCGAAATACTGCGAAATAATTCTAAAATTACTGAAAATGAATTTTGAGAAAAGTCGGAAAGAGCTATTCGTTCTTGAGGATTGTTGGTTGTTGCTGATGTATCACACTTAACTCTTACAGAGTTCAATAAAACCCAGTTCAACCGGTTTAATTCGACTGCAGAATCGGTTAAACGAGGTTCTACAGTATCTGCATATTTTACTGGTTTACCAGTAAATTAACGCATTGACTTTGTAGATGAGAGCCGGGCGACCTTGAATTTCCGTCACGTGGTACAGAACGTTAGCAAGCTCAAGGAACAGTCCCTCAGTCCTGCTCACTATGCCAGAAACTTGCCGTGGTAAGCAACGCGTAAGAAAGTACGACAGAAGAGAATACAAACTTTTGTCGAAAAGATGGCACAGTGTTCGAAATGCTAGGGTCGTAAGAAAAAGGAATCAGAAAGTCATATCGATTTTACCATCCGCCGGGCCAATAGTTGTTCTTACCGACAGACGTCAAAATACTTTTAAATAACAGTGAAAAATGAACACTGCCCTCAACCCCTATACACAATACAACCATGTGTTATAGCCCTTTCCTGCGTGTCTCGCCAATTCATCTACCTCATCTCCAAATCTCAGTCTCTTTCTCACTCAGAACATGTCAGCCTAATAGTTAACATACCTTGCAGCGAGCAGATTTTAGTTAGTCACCCAGTATTAAAAGAAAATGTTGGTGGATGTTTTTGGTGTTGGCTTGACTACTGCTTGTATTTCACCAAGCTCGATGTCGGTTCTAATGAATTCCGTTTTTCTTACTGCGAGAATTTCCTAATCGCGTCTCTTTCTGCACTAATGAGCTGTGATGTGACAGTTGAGCTATAAAGGGTAGAGAGGAATAGCCCAGGCTTTTATGTGTTGAGCGGCAGTCAAATTTGCACTTTTTTAGCTGCCGCAACAGTTGTTCATCATCTCATTCGTCGGATGCAACTACATTTTCAGGGCCTTTTGTTTCTTTAGTAAATTTAGTCCGATATTAGTCTGGATTCGAAAGCCGTGTTAATGCCAAACGACCAATGAGCTGGTCCCATTGTTCGATCAGAAGCGCCTTGTGATTTCCAGACGTGGCGTAATGGCTGTGTCTAAAAGAGACAAAATATGACAACCTGATCTTGCCTTGAAAGTACAAAGCTGTCTTGGCCATCAGAAACCAGACAGCGCGTAAATCATTCTGTGTTTTATGCAGAGTGAAGTGTAATCATAGATAAAACTTAGAGGGAAGTGGGTGGAGGGAGGATGGGGGGGGGGGGTGGGGGGTTGGGGTGGGTGGAAATATCATAAAGCTCTCCGTCCTCGCATCAGCGTTGTAGACGCGCTGTGAAAGGCGGCATGCTGTTTCTTGCCAGTATTGACGTTGTGGTCACCTAACTGCTCGTAATTTTCAAACAAAAAACATTGATTTGCTTTTATCATTTGGAGTCAGGGTTACTGTAAAAGAAAGCAAACGATTTTTGTCACAGATTGTCACCCACCACAATAAGATTGATCTTCCTCCCAGTATACATTTAATCCTGGCTGCCGCCCCCTCCCCTGCACAATGAACCATTACACTGACCTGCTTCTGAGCACCTCTGTCATTACTATTGACTCAGCACCAGTTGATTGATTTACGTATCAATTAAGCTATTCGTTGCTAGCGTCTCCCATGTGCAGCTGGCAAATATACTGGATGTTCTAACAACTGAGCAAGTGGAAAACCGCTCTCATTTTGAATAAACAGGCTTGCAAATTCAGTGCAAGGGTTGAAATTTTTTAGGTGATAGGCAATTCAACTGAAGCCTGTATATTTGACAAAAATATTCTGAATTTCCAGTGAACGAAACTGGCTGTGTTGCATATGCAGATTTATCCAGCGCGGTTCCTAATCAGTTGTGACCTTTTGGTTAGAGCACTGTGATGTTGTGCGGTGTTGGAAGATTTGTCTGAAGTCTGCTGTGTTTCTGCAGCGTACATTTAACCGCTGTCAGTCGTTAGGGTGCTAATATGTCGGGATCGTCGGGGAGAGTCAGCAGTTAAACATGTATTTAACAGTTAGAAAATGTTTTTTTTTTCTAGATATTGCGTCATTGAACCAAACCAGTCGGAATCTGATTACTTTGGCCTTTTGCAATAAGGATTTTTAGTTTGTCAGAATATATAATTGACGTTGAAGTGTCTTTGCTTGAGTAAAAAAAAGGCGTCATATTTTTTAAACAAAATGCACGTTTTGTTAAGGAAGATAGTCTACAATCTGGGCAACGTGGTTGTGATTGAACAAGGCTTTCATTTGTTATTTTTTCTTTTAATATTCGCTCAGCGAACTTGACCTGTGGCTGACCCTGCTGAGCGGATATGTGGCAATGACTTGGAACAAAAACCAACCATGTACGGCCGTTAGCCCAGGGAAAAAACTGATTAGCGTGCCCCAGGAAAAACACTTGATCAGCTCATTTTCACATTCGTGTGTCAGTTTATACCTGGATAAAAACGCCAGATGAGAGCTCGACCTGTTAACTTCGCGCCGGAATCTCCATTTTTCCGTTTCCCGGGAGTGCTGGGGTTGGGAGTGGCCGCTATATACTCATATGCTATTACTCAAGTGTGTAATATGGCACGCTTTGTGGCGGTTTTCTTTAACACTTTAATCGTTTGCCAGTGCAACCCTTCTCGAAAGACGATACCGACCGTTTTTGGGACACACACATTTTGCGAAAGACGCTTTTGACCTTCAGTGCCACTTCGGACGCGCCGAAAACCCAACAGGGCTATTGACACACTTTTTGAGCCCCTTAACAGGGTTCGCGTTGGCGGGGTTTTTGTCCACTTTTGGGGCATTTTTTACGAAATTACTTTTTCGGAACCCACCGAGTCTTTTTGGACCCAATTGAGTCCAAAAAGACTCAATTGGGTCCAAAACTTTCCTTTTTTGACTCACTTTCCCGAGAACCCAGCGCGAACCCTGCCTTAAAATAAAACCACGATTTTAATGGTATCTGTGTTGCAGCGATACTAGTGATGTGATGGTTTACCGTTTGGGACGGTTAACCGTGAAGGTGGCGGTTCGGTTAAACCGAACCGTGCTCTGTGGAAAACCCTCGGTTCATTTTCTGTTTTTATTTAACGTTATTTTTGATTTTTCTCAAGACTATTTTTAACTGCTATGAATGTTTCAGCTCACTATTTTAGTGCAGCATTATCTTACATTTCCAGATGAGTTCCTTTTGTAGTTAAGAAATGTGTTTACTTATCACGTTCTAGAATAAAAACAGAAAATTAACTGGGATATCTTTAATTTATACATATTTGCCTAGTCTGAAAAAAACCGAAACCGAACCGAAAAAAAACCGCGGATTTTTCTTTAAAAAACCGGAATCGAACCGAACCGGACCCATCAGTGACGGATCACATCATTAAGCGATACAAGCTACGATTTCAGTCGATTTTTTTTTAAGAATAGAAATTTGCGAAACAAAATGCGTGAATTTCTCAACGAATATCTAGACCCGGCCTTCCCATATTTAAACATAGTTTAAAATGACACAGCAAGTTGGAATTAAACAACGGGAAGCAGAAGGTTTTGCTATTTACGCGTAAATATGTTTCTCAGTTTAAATGCCTCTTGAGTCATTGCTGTCCTGTTCCCAATTTTTCTGTATTTATGCCGACACTATTAGGAACTTGTCTGTTTTCTTTTTTGATCGATTTCGGGGGTAAATTTCAATATCAAATCGATTGCAATAACTTGGAAGTCACGCCAGTTAAAATTGCAATTGGAGTGCTCATCGCACCAGCGTTAGCTTGCAACACAATTATGTTTCTCCTGTGAAGGGGAAATATTTTATTTTTTTTTTTTCACTTTCAAGAAATTTTTCACTTGCAAGCTGCTCCATATATGGGAGCGGTTATGTGACATTTGCTTGCAGTGCCTGGAATTTTTTCTGGTTTCTCCTATTATAACAAGTAGCTCAATATTTTGACATAAATATGCCACCCCCGCCCCCCATCAAAGTGAGTCATATATTGTACAGTTGTGAAGGATGCTTTTCTTGTGCTTTTTGACCGATGAGAATACACGAAAACAAGGTATATATAATGGCTGTCACTGCAGTATGGGGCACAGACATAGACTGTGAAAGCGGTAAAGGGGCAGGGTTGCGTTCAGAGACACACCCACAAACGCAGTTTTTGCTGGCCAGGTGTGAACACTGCATTGCAAGATTTGATTACGTGCTGAGCAAAAACATAGCTAGCCAAATGAAGACAGCAGAAAGGCAGCTATTAATTTTAACTAAAAGACGCAGGATCTGATCCCTAGCCCCGGCCCATTTTCTGGGTTGAGATGCTCAGCCTAAAATATGATGCAACAATCAATCGCAGGCGCTTTTGACGTCACTGGCAAGTTGCAGATTTATGTCGCGTATATTTATAACTCAAACCATTGCGTCAAAAACTGAAAACTTAGTGTAATATGTTGCAGGTGATGACTGAAACCAGGTTATCTATTATTAGCCTGAAATTAATACCAGGCTAGCTTCTCCCTGTGCGTTGAGGGAATCTTAAGAATAGACCCATTGTTGTCTGTTCCGTACATGTGTTTTACTATTTCTTCATTTCTGCCCTTTGTTCCTTTAGCACATGCGTCACCAATATGGCCATCATAGTCGCTGAATGTAACGTTAAACACCAAATAAACCAGGTTATATATAGATAGCCTATATCAATCAGGCACACAGTAGATAGCCTGAAAAAGGTCAGGCTATGTCCTGATAGCCAGGTTTTGTACTTGAAAATTAAAGAGCTAGCCTAAATGCTTCGACACACAATTTCAATATCATTTTTTTTTTTTCAATGCAGTATTGTGTAACCACATCACATGTTTCTTCAGTTTGCTTTGCGAGCAAAAAAAAAGTTGTAAATAACTTCAGAACGTGGTATTCTATTAAGTAGTTTCCCTATTGCGTACCAAACTGCAATTTTTTAAACATGGCCAAATTTGATTTTAGTGGTAATCAATGCTACGCAGTTGCTTTTCGTGTTCTAAATTGTTTAAGTGCAAATGTTACGTATTAGAATTTCGTTTTATATTTTAAACGCAACGAGTTCTATGGATCTTTCCATAAACTGCACTAAAGAAAACTTTCTCCGAACTGGTTACTTCGAAATTAGCCCCGTATATTCCTTTATTTTGTCCTGAGCCAGTTACCTTTGTCGCCCGTTTGGTTTAAATTGTATTGACCATCCAGGGTCGAGATTTATTGTGGAGGACTGCCTGGAGTCGTGGTAAAACCGAATCGAACCCTATTAGGCGTCCGGTAGTGATTAGGTCAGCGCCATACAAAAATGGTTTTAATGTAAATTTTATAATGCATAATTTCGGTGTGGTATGGATTAACAATATTCGAAAATGACAAATATAGAAATGTAAAGTTTTTAAATTGTTATGCAGTTTGACAAATTGGTTAATATGAGTGCTTAAAATGTGTAGTTATTATTTTAATCATAATTTTAAATTGAGATAATCAAATCAAATTTCAAAGGAAAATTGGAAATTGATATCATTAGATTGCTGGTCTGATAGAATTGGTTCGATCTCGCGTCGTAAACACCAATCAGACATTAAAATCCCCGAAAAGGATACTACATTAAGCTGTGGTGAAACGCGGGTCCAATCATTTGAGCCTAACTCGAAGCTTAAAATCCAGGCTATCAGTAGATGGCATGGCTCTCTTCAGGCCGTCTGTTGTGGGCCTGATTGATCTTTTCAGACTAACAATAAATATACTGGTAAGTCATGGCCTATAACACATATGTTATACCGATACCTTCGTCGGTAATCCCTGACTACTCGACCCCTGAAAACCTCTTCCACGGCACATTTTTTTTTTTTGGCTTTACATTTATAAGAAAAATGTTCTTTACAATTATTTGAAACATAACTAATATTGTACAGAACACTTGCGGAAATTGGATTGTAATTGTGACTAAAGTGCAACTCGCACATTGGGTGTGGCGGTGCAAATCTGCATATTTGTTTCCCAGTATGGTGCACATATGGCAAGAACTATGCGGTGTCGCAATTCTTGCATTGAAAAAAAGTATGTGTATGACTTTTGTTCTGTGTTTTTGCTTGCAGGAAAATTTTGTGCATGCCTCGATATAGTCAACATAGCGATAAACACCAACAGAAAAGTCTTGGCTTCTTTCTGCAGTGCAATGCCGACACAGAGTCGTCGTAAGTCACGCAGCTTTCTCCGTTTTACTACCCGTGCAGCTGTTGGATCTTAGTTGCCCCGCTAAGGCGTACACACCATTGAATGAACACCGTTTAATTTAGATTCCGAGCAAAAACACCGACATTGATGGTATTCTTTCTTGAGACTTCCGTGTTGTGATGTATATAGTTTTAGTTTGAGTAAGGAGAATGATGGGAACCAGACTAGTGTGAGACTCCCCGGGTCAGACGAACTCTGTGGGGAGTCGTGAGAAGCAGACATCTCGTGGTCTCTCCGCCACTTCAGCAAAACGAATGCTGAGTCGTTCTCGGCATTTTGACAAAGTGAATGCATAGTAGTAATACTAGCCACTTTGGCAAAAAAAAAATCTAATCATACTCACCACTTTAGCAAAGCGAATGAATGCGGAGTCGTACACTCTCCCCTTTGGCAAAGCGAATGCATAGTCATACTGACCACTTTGTCAAAGTGACTGCGGAGTCGTACACTCCCCTTTGGCAAAGCGAATGCATAGTCATACTGACCACTTTGTCAAAGTGACTGCGGAGTCGTACACTCTCCACTTTGACAAAGTATAAGTGGAGTCGTACTCGCCACTTTGACAAAAAAAAAAGTGAATGCGGAGTTGTACTCGCCACTGTGCCAAAGTGAATGCGGATTCATACTCGCTACTGTGCCAAAGTGAATGCGGAGTTGTACTCGCCACTTGTGTGAAGTCATACTCCCCATTTTGACAAAGTGAATAGGGAGTCATATTGACCACTTTGAGAAAGTTTACTTGTTGTTCTTGGTTTATAAAATTCTGACAGACCAAACGATTTGGCCATCTGCTCTCACGAAAGAGTTCAGTTTCTGCGGATCTGCTTTTGCAGAAGGTGTCTGGTTATCTCAGTTTCACACTATTGTGTTTACTGCATTAAGGTTAAGGTTAAAGATATTGTTAAGATATTTGTAAGGGCATTAAAAAACCGTGCTATAACGGAAGGTCGAAAGTTAGCAGTGATTTCAGTCATTATTTCAACGTCAGCCGCTTCGAAAACAAAAAAAAAAAATAAATAAATAAAATGTGACCTTTGTTTGGCTTATAGTTTACCAGACAAGGAGAACATTTGTTTTGGAATGGAATAAGATACCCTTCCTACGAAATAACAATTGTAGAGAAAAAGGGCATGTCACGTCCTCCTAGATATTGTTCACTGGCGCTCAGTTGTGAGTTGCCCGTTGTCACAGTATATTCAGCATATTGAACATGAATGTTTGATGACAGTTACTTACTGCTATTATTTATTCAGATCATGGTCCTGCAGTGCTGCTGCCGAGCTGCGAATACTCAATCAAAACCCAAATACTAAACCTTTCACTAGACGTAAGTGCTTAGACTACCTCTCTATCCTCTTAAATGGTGCGTTCAGTCAAGAACGTTTTTTTTATATGAGGCTGCTGTGCTTTCTTTATGTTTTGAAGAAAAAAGGAGAAAGAAGCAAGTATTTGGGCTCATGCCATTTTGGTACTGCTGTGAGGGAATAGGATCCCGTGCGCATGAGCAATCTTTAGCGCGGCTGCTCTTATTGTGTGGGGAACATCATGTGTTTTCGGCGCCTAGTTCTGAGATGATCTCCCCTCCATCCTACTCCTTTTCGATGTAAACAAATTACAAAAGGTTGCGCGTCTCAATCTTACCCTTTACGTCATTTGCTTATTGATTGTCCGTCTCTGTTAGGGTGGGAGGTGGGGGGGGGGGGGGGGGGAGGTTGGGGGCAAAAGGCCTTCTTGCCAGTGTTCAAAATAAACATGAAATGGACGTTGGCACGATGGGCAGACATCATAATCGTTGCTAGTCCGTGGGGGCATTTCATAGCCCGAAAGAAGTTAATTGTTTAAAAATCAAATAATGTTGAACGCTTAAACAACAGAGACACAACACTGAGTACATTCTTGCAATTTGCTATTTATTTCAACCCCGTATATATTTATATATTAACAAAAAGGAAAAAAAAGGGCTTTTAAAACTGCTGGTCCGACGCAAAAACCGAACAATGCTTTTGAAACCGGTGTTTATTACCAATAATCCTGACCTGGCGATCAAGGTCAAGCTCTTCCACCACCCCCCCCCCCCCCCCGCCCCCAACGTTACGACATTTCAGCAGCGAAACTGCCGTACCCTAGTTTATAGTGACAGTTGCTGTAGAACTTTTTACTGTGAATATTCATTGTAACAGCTGAATCACCCGAAACACTGATTCCCAAAGCTGAATCATCCCAAGCACTGATTTCTAAAGCTGAATCATCCCAAGCACTGATTTCTAAAGCTGAATCACCCCAAGCACTGATTTCTAAAGCTGAATCATCCCAAGCACTGATTTCTAAAGCTGAATCACCCCAAACACTGATTCCCAAAGCTGAATCACCCCAAGCATTGGTTCCCAAAGCGGAATCATCCTAAGCACTGATTTCCATAGCGGAATCACCCAAGCACTGATTTCTAAAGCGGTATGATCTCAAACACTGATTCCCAAAGCTGAATCACCCCCAAGCATTGGTTCCCAAAGCGGAATCCTCCTAAGCATTTACATAGCGGAATCACCCCAGGCACTGATAGGTCAGAAAAAATTCGCCTCGTGATGTTCGCCTTTTCGTGTTTCTGTATAAGCTTTTTGTCTTTGCAGTTGTAGAATTTTAGATGTTATTTATTCCCTATTTACAGCATTTAAGTAGCAATCTGTCGTAGCATGGTGTGGGGGGTAGGTGAGTGTTAGTTTTCCACTGTGTTATGCTAATCGATGGAGTTGCGCTGCTAATGGAATCTAAACACGCAGTCGATTTTGTTTAATCCGAGAATATACGGCTAAAATTGTGAAAGTCTTCCTCTTGTCCAGAGTTCCTTACATTTGGAGCTTAGATCTTTTTGTCGAAAGAGTGTTATATCGAGCGCCAACGTTGCTTTGCGTTTGACATTATCGGAACAATCCAATAATGAGCAAAAATTTCTGTTTCAGGAATCCATCATTTGTTCTTCTGTAAAGAGAACGATTGGGGCTTCAGTCATTTCATCTCGTGGGTCGTAAGTAGAGTACTTGCGGTCCCTTCCCAGCAACACCACAACACTCATGTTTAATCTTGCATCGAGTGGATAAAGAAAGGATAGTGTAACCGAAATCAGTGGCTACTACAGGCATTACTGAATATTTTGTAGGAGCAGTACTTCTTTGCTGTAAAGCTATGTTTCTAACTGAATACATAAAGTTGTTAACACGCTTGCTGTTGTTATAGATCGTGTCTTGTTAATGATGAGGCCGTCCTTTCAGCGACCATGTCGTGCAAACAATACAGCTATTCTTTGACAGGATTTAATGGACCCAGAAAAAGGCTACATCAAAGACGATTCCATTATTCTTGAAGTGAACGTCACAGCAGATGCCCCACACGGTGTGAGGTAAGCCGGACTCACCTACATATGGTATATATGCCCCGCATGGTGTGAGGTAAGACGGACTCACCTACATATGGTATATATGCCCCACACGGTGTGAGGTAAGCCGGACTCACCTACATATGGTATATATACCCGACACGGTGTGGAAAGGTGGACCCTCCTACATAGGGTCAGTATTCCCCTCAAGGTGTGAGGTCAGCCGGACTTTCGTACATATGGTAAGTATACCTCTATGATGTGAGGTAAGCCGGACTCTCTTGCATTTGGTACATGTACTCAGCACGGTGTAAGGTAAGTCAGGGCTCTGTTATGGTGAATGTTTAACCAGTGCCACGTTTGCCGTCCTTTCTGGCCTGGTTTGCCTCTTGAGCGTTGTAATTGCTAGTGAATTATTCCATGTCCTGTTTTTGAGGGTGAAAGGTAAATGTGAAGGTTTGGGATGAATTTCTAAACATGGATGACGGTTTGCTTCCCATAGCTTAACTCCCAGAAACGAGTTCTATACCGCGGTTGAGGAATTTACCACTAGCATTTCACTTTCAGGATGTAGTACACCGTGCACTGTTTAAAATGACACTGTGATCTGTTGGTGTAAACACATATAAAACATGGAGTGTTCATTTCAGCTGGGACTCCAAGAAGCATACAGGATATGTGGGGCTGAGGAACCAAGGCGCCACCTGTTATATGAATAGCCTACTCCAAACATTGTACTTCACCAATCAGCTGCGAAAGGTCTTAATCTTACCATTTATTATGTATTGTATTTTGCATTGTTTAAATTAAGACTGGTTTTTTGAGAAATCAGAACCAGTGAAGGGAATTGTGGAAAGGGAGGTATTAAAAAAGGGAAAAATTAGATAAAATGAGTGTTAGTCATGCACTAAGAATGCGCAGTCAAGCGATAAGGCTTTGTGCAGTGGAAATTGCTCGTCATAAGCTGTCCCAAAAGTGTTCTTTGTATGAGCAAACCGATGTTCAATATTCCATATGTGGTTGCAGGCTGTTTATCTCATGCCAACAGAAAGCGATGACACGGCCAAAAGCGTACCACTGGCGCTGCAGCGGGTCTTTTATGAACTACAATTCTCAGATAAACCTGTAGGAACTAAAAAATTAACCAAATCCTTTGGGTAAGGAATTCTTGCTTCAAAACTGTCTTTTGGCTGATCCGGGAAATGTCTGCAAAAAGGTTAGGGACGCCGAACGTAGAGTATTACCCCGCATTCATTAAGTTCTGCATTTAAGGGACAGATAAACATCGCAACCAAAATCTGGATTAAAAAATAAACTATGTTAATGTTCTCTAAAATCGCTTCAGTTCAACATGGACCATATCAATGGACCTTTCTGTGGGTCTGTGTGTAGCTTAAGCCTAAGTGCTTATCAACGTGAAATCAGCTAGCTCTAAACTTTTCTCCACCTCAAAAGAAAAATTTACTTGTAAAGCACGAGTTTGTAAGAAAAAACAAAACGCTTGCTTTCAGGTGGGAGACATTGGACAGTTTTATGCAGCATGATGTCCAGGAGCTCTGTCGTGTGGTAAGCTACCTCTGGCTCAGACATTCGAGGCACTTGTGATGTAATTAGCCATTTGCATATTGACGTCGCGGCTCGCAGAGCCCCCACCCCCCCCCCCCCCCACCCTCCAGGACCACTTTGCAGTCAAGGCTGTTCTTGACCCCGTTTTCTCTAAGTTCGGGGCGTCTGTCCTGGGTTACAGCATTAGTGTACGCACAACAGTACACCAACCCCACCCCCCCCCCTCTCCGTGGCTATGCATTAAGATTTAGAATTCACCACGAATTAACCTTTGACTGATTTATGTAAACAAAAAAAAGTCAGCTTAAAAAAAAGTTAACGTCATTAATTTATAAAAAGATAGCAAATGTTTACAGTAACTAATATTCATTCGTGTGTTTTAATTCGTAGCTATTGGACAACATGGAAAACAAAATGAAGGGTACTTGTGTCGAAGGGACAATACCCAAACTATTTGAAGGAAAAACATTGGTAAGTTGACAAGTCCAGTAGTTATATTTATGTCTATATTTTTGTGCAATCAACTAGAGTAGGTTAATTAACAATTTAGCATTTTTTTTTTGTGGGAAAGAGAAGCATTAGATGGTTATTGGGAGTGAGATGAAAATAGCAGTGGCCTGTGCGGTCTTGAAAGTGTTGTGTTTCATGACCTCCTATTGGCATTTTTTTGTGTATCAGGAATTGGCTGCAGTTGTCGAATATGCAGTTTGTCTGGAAAAAAATCTTTTTTTTTTAAGGTTATGGATGCAACCAATAACAAAGCCACATCACTGATTATAAATGAAAGAACTTCAAATTTTTATTAAGTTATTGTTGAAAAAAGGGAGAAAAATTATTTTTCGGGTCTTTTGTTTTGCAGTCATATATACAGTGTAAGAACGTCAATTACATGTCGTCACGGCAAGAGGCATTTTATGACGTCCAGCTGAACGTGAAGGGCAAGAAAGATGTTTACGACTCGTTCAAGGACTATATCGAGGTGGAATCTCTGGATGGTGATAATAAGTACGATGCCGGCGAGCATGGATTACAGGCAAAGTTTATAATCCTTAGTTCTTGTTCTGATAAATGGCATTTAAAGATATTTTTTCTCGAATTGAAATATTATGGGAGATCCAATACAAAAAGTGACAGTTTTGAAGAAGAGGAAGAAATCGCAATAGAAAAAGTTAATAGTGAATTGATAAATAAATACATTTACAAAAGAATATATACAGATTGATGGATGGGAGGAGATGGGAGTGGCGACAGTTGGTTATCACCCTGATCAGGTCTATGAAACTGTAGTAAGATACATTTTCATTCTGTGACGGTGGTTGTGGCATGTTTAGGAGGCAGAAAAAGGCGTGACCTTCCTCTCATTTCCGCCCGTCCTGCATCTACAATTGATGCGCTTCCAGTACGACCCCATACAAGACAGCAACATCAAAATCAACGACAGGTCAGTGCGCATTCTTACACAGTGCAACATTTTTGCAGAAGCAATAGTTTTGAACGATTCTTATAATCTCTTATTTTATGAAAGTGTTGTGTTTGAAGTGCTCCTTTCTGAGAAGATTTGATGTGGAAATAACTAAGCTGAATATATATTCAAAACAATGCGTCTGTATGTTTAGGTTTGAGTTTCCTGAAAAGCTAGAACTCGACCAATATCTGCGCACACCAGACAAGAATGACCCGGCCCGTTATATACTACACGCAGTATTAGTACACAGTGGCGACAACCATGGAGGTCACTATGTGGTGTACATCAACCCCAAGGGCGATGCAAAGGTAAACAGTAAAAAATGTGGCTGGATTTCGATTCCCAACGGCTTTCTCAAGCAGCGTTATTTTTACGCCAGTGTAAAATTGATGATTGGTTTCATAACTAGTGTTAATGTTTCACAGGGTGTAAGACTTAACCAGTGTTATTATTTCACAGTGGTGTGAGTGGGACGATAGATCGTTTAACCAGTGTTAGTGTTTTTCCGGGGTGTAAATCTGGCGATGGATGTCGTAACCAGTGTTACTGTTTCGCAGTGGTGTAAATTTGACGACGACGTCGTGTCGCGCTGTTCCAAAACGGAAGCGATAGAGCACAACATGGGTGGGCAGGACGACGAGTTCACGGTGAAGCACTGTACGAACGCCTATATGCTAGTCTACATCAGGGAGTCGCATCTAAGTAAGCAGCGTTAACATCACATATTCAACACATGCATCATTTTGTAAGAAGAAATATGTGGTTCGCGTCGTAATTAAAGAAAAAAAACAACTTAAATTATGACAAGATTTGTTCCGCTTTCTATAGAAATCTTGGTTTTTTTTATTGTTTTGAAAATGTATTATAGTCGAAATTGTACTCGTTACTAAGCATATTTTTGTTTTTAAACATATAAATCTGTTTACCTTATACAAATTTTAGAAATGTTACTTTTAAAAATTATCTTGGTAAAGTTAAAAAAATAAATGGGTAAACTGCCTGCGTGTTGCGTACTTTGATCACATGATCAGAACATTTTTGGAGTGTTTGCTTAAAATTCTAGAAAAAACGTAGCTATTTTTCTTGTAGGTAAAGTGTTATTGCCGGTAACAGAGGACGACATCCCTGAGTCACTGAAACAAAGATTACAAGATGAAAAGTTAGTACTCCAAGATTTATTTTTTTGAAATTTTGAGGTTCAGGAGCAATGGGTTTCGTATACTTCAATGAGAAAGCTGTAAAACAAGTGATGCTCGTTGTATTACAGGTATTTGTGCTGAAATGTAACTTGTCTTTCACACCTTAAAATTGACAAACAATGATAAATAACAATAAATAAATAAAGAAAGGTAGGAAAAGAAAAAGAGAGAGAGAGGAGAGAGAGGGGGGGTAACGGGAGAGGGGGAGAGAGAGAGGAAAGAGAGAAGGAGAGGGAGGGGAGGAGAGGGAGGGGAGAGAGAAAGAGAGAGACCACTATATATGTTACGGTGAATTTGTCAAATCAATGACTTCATAAAGTAACTGAAAATTTCTGTGAATCTGTCAAATTGGGACATTTTATGAGAAATTTAACAATTTAAGGTATAATTTTGAAAAAAAAAAGTACTTACTGTCTATAAACAAAAATAACAATCCCCAACGTGTGGGTGAGATGTGTCATTTAACCGTAAGTGCAGATCATACTGCGGTCTTATTAAGCTTATTAGCCCAGCTTACGTTACACGTAAGCTGGGGTATTCCTATCGGTTTGCGGGTGGCGTCCGTTAGTTAGTTAGTTAGTTAGTTAGTTCGCTGTAAACTTTGTTTCAAAATGCATCTCCTCCTACAATTTTAATCCGATGTCATTTATTTTTAGTGTGAGGCATCCCTAAGGGGTCGTGCATACGGCTTGTGCTTTTCTAGTTGATCGGGTGATTTTTGAATTTTTGGCGAATTTTTAAAGAAAAAAATTAAAAATGTATCTCCTCCTACATTTTTGACCCGATGTCATTTATTTTTGGTATGAGGCACCCCTAAAGGGTCGTGCATACGGCTTGTGCTTTTTTAGTCGATCGGACAAGTTTTGTATTTTTGGGGATTTTTTTTAGCAAAAAAAAAATACATCTACTCCTACAGTTTTGATTCGATGTCATTTATTTTTGGTGTGAGGATTTCCTAAGCGGTCGTGCATACGGCTTGTGCTTTTTTAGTCGATGGGGTGATTTTTGAATTTTTGGCGAATTTTTAAAGAAATTTTAAAATGTATCTCGTCTTACATTTTTGACCCGATGTCATTTATTTTTGGCAAGAGGCACCCCTAAAGGGTCGTGCATACGGCTTGTGCTTTTTTAGTTTGTATTTTTGAGGAATTTTTGAAGCAAAAATTTCGAAAATAATTCAAAATGCATCTACCCATACAATTTTGATTCGATGTCATTTATTTTTGGTGTGAGTGGATACGGCTTGTGCTTTTTAGTCGATCGGGCAATTTTTGTATTTTTAGGGAGTTTTTGAAGAAAAAAACTTTAAAATGCATTTCCCCTTACAGTTTTTTTTTTTTTTTGTTTTTTTTTTGTTTTTTTTGGTTGGAGGCATCCCTAAGGGGTTGAGAATACGACTTGCGCTTTTTAGTCGATCCGAAAATTTCTGTATTTTTTGGGAATTTTTGAAGAAAAACTTCAAAATGCATTTCCTCCTACAGTTTTTATCCGATTTCATTTATTTTTTTGCTATGAGGCATCCTTAGGTAGGTCTCGCATACCACGGATCAACACAGCCTAAAGAAACATGCGCACTGGTCCGAAATGCGAACCGCACATCAAGGAAAATAAGCACCTTGCATCAACGCAAGTTAAATAAACATGCGCACTATTTCGAAATGCGAACTGCCCATTAACGCAACTTAAATAACATGCGCACTATTCAAAATAAGAACTGGGCATCAACGCAACTTAAATAAACATGCGCACTGGTCCAGAGTAAGAACCGCGCATCCACTTAAATTTAAGAAATATGCGCATTGGCCTGAAATAAGAACCGCGCATCGACGCACATTAAATAAACATACGCAGTGGTTCGAAATGCGAACCACGCGCCAACGTAAGTTAAATAAACATTTGCAGGGGTCCAAAATAAGCACTGCGCATCGACGCAAGTTACATAAACATGCGCACTGGTCCGAAATTCGAACCGCGCATTAACGCAAGTTAAATAAACATGCGTAATGATCCGAAATTCGAACTGTTCACCAACGCAAGTGAAATAAACATAGGCACACGTCCAAAATAAGCACCGTGCATCAACGCAAGTTAAATAAACATGCAAACTGGTCCCGAAATGCGAACCGCGCATCAAGGCAACCTATGGAAACTTGTGCACTTGTCCAAAATAAGTACCGCTCATCGACGGAAGTACAATAAACATGCGTGTTGGTCTGGAATAAGAATCGCGCATCGACGCAAGGTAAATAAACATGCGCACTGATCCGAAATAAGAACCGCACATCAACACAAGGTAAATAAACATGCGCATTGATCCGAAATAAGAACCGCACATCAACACAAGGTAAATAAACATGCGCACTGATCCGAAATAAGAACCGCACATTCACATAAGGCAAAAAAAAAAACATGGGCGCTCGTCAGAAATGCGAACCGCACATCAACGCAAGTTAAATAAACATGTGCACTGTTCCAAAATGGGAGCCGCGCATCTACGCAAAATTAAATAAACATGCGCACTTGTCTGAATAAGAACCGCGCATCAAGGCAAGTTACATAAATATGCGCACTGGTCCGAAATGCGAGTGTTGTTTGAAGGTATCTATGGCAGACTATCCAGTCTACCAGAGATACAAAAAATCTGTTTCCCATTTTTCTGGGAAAGAAATCTTTGTATGCATTTATCGGTCTATGTTCTTGTCTGGTGCTAAATTAATTATTGGGCTAGCTCTTTGCCGTCTCATCTTTTGAAACCCAATTTTTCAGGAAAATTTCCTTACTCATGCACACTGGAATTGGGTCTTATTGCTTTTCGTAAGCTGGGACTTTGTCCTTGGACAAACTTGTTAAAATCTTATTACCGGTACCAGCAAAGAGCTAAAGTCGTAAAATTTGCAAAGGGTAAATGAAACAACAAAATCATAAGGTTATAACTACATCAAACCATTTTAATGGATTTTATGAACTGCAGACAACATGATTACTATGTCACACACAGATATAACAGGAAATATCAGTGACTTTCTAAAGTCTCCGATTTGACCAATTCATTGTAACACATAGACAACCATTATGGGAGTAGGCCGCGGGGGGGGGGGGGGGGGGGTGGGAAGAAGTGGAAATCAGTGGCTGGGGAAAAAAATAATAAACCAGTAACTAACAAAAAAAAACGCTTTTTGTTTCAGGAAATTAGAAGCTCAGCGACGCAAGGAGAAGTCAGAAGCACACTTATACATGATAGTACAGGTGGTCCTTGACGACCACTTTTGCTCACATATGGGACATGATCTCTTTGACCAGGACAAGTGCCAATTTAGGCAAGCTCTCTTTTCAATGTCATTTTTTAGTCAGTTGAAAGTAGAATTAGTATGCACAAGCGATAGAAACTAAATATTTAGAACGGCAAGCACATCTGTTGAAATAAAACTAATAAATAATAATAATAATAATAATAATAATAATAATAATAATAATAATAATAATAATAAAGTAAGAGAAACAAACAGCTAAAACAAGATTAACGTTGCGTTGATTTTGTTTTTGAGGCCGTTCATTATGTTTGTGTAATTTGTTGTTTTAAAATTTGGTGTTTGTATATTTACAGAAATTTCCGAGTTAGAAAAATGGCCACATTAAGCGAGTTTATGGACATGTTAGCCGAGCATTTAAGTTACCCGCGTAAGCAAATTCGTCCGTGGCCGCTAAACTATAGAACGAATAACACGCTGCGGCCGAGCGCCCTCGATCTGGATTCCGATCTGCATAAGACGGTGAGCATCCGGATTCGGACAGAGCATGGCAAAAGATTTGTGTGGTATTTGCCATGTATGTAAGTTTGTGGTATTTGCCATGTATGTATATGTATACAGAACGTTTTGCGGAACGAAATAAAAGATGAGAGCCGGGGTCATTTTTTTTTGCGTCGATCGACGGATATCCATCGATTTTGAGCCGAAATTTGTGGTCCTCGAGATCAACTGAATTCTTTAATAATTTTTTGTTTCACTTTGGGGGACGGGGGGTACACGATACTTGCAGATACTGTTGTGGAGATTTTAAGTTGTCGGGTGTAAGAAAATAAGAAAAATGAACAGTGCTTAATTTTCTTTATGCGTTTCTCAGTGGATTCCATAGCAAAGATTTTATCTCAAAATAAAAATGGAAAATTTTGTCTCTTTTAGGTACAAGATTTAGCAGAGAACGAGAATCCATGGATATTGTTTGTAGAAACGCTAGCGGCCGACAGCAATTTGCACCAACTCCCACCTTTTGATAAAGATTGTAAGCATAACATTAAAGCAGTGCTGGCTACGGAACTAGAATATACGGCGCCGCATTGTGATAATGAGATTTGTGCTAAATTAAATTACTACTTCACCAACTATGTGAAAAATTAACTTCTCAGTAAATATACACACTAAGCAAAATAGTATCAACTGTAAAGCTAACAGGCTAAATTAATTAGACAAGCTGTTTGATATCTAATGATTTGTTTTGTTTGTTTTTTTTTCTGTTAATTCAGCTGATGTGTTATTATTCTTCAAATTATATGAACCGAGGACGAAAACGATATCGTACTGTGGTCATCATTATATGCCCATCACGGACAAACTTTGTGAGTGCTTGGCTTCGAAACTGTGGATTTTCTTGTTGTGGGCCCTTAAGTATCCTAACGCGAAACCACTATGGCAGTTGTGTGGGTCCACCTAGGGACTGCTTATCCCTTTGGGTGTAGTACCTTTAAAAATGTCTGCTTTTGTATAAAAAAAAAAAAAAGAAGAAAAAAAATAAGTAAAAATCCTTGATTATGACTGATTATGTATATTAGTAGTTGAGAAAATGTGTTAGTTAAAAGTGTTTGTAAGTGAAAAAAGAAAAGAAAACAATTTTGCTATTGTAAAATTTTGAATACACAATATTTTGAACTTTATTTTCGACTTACGTTTTTCTGGTGTTGTTGCATTTGCAGCTAGTATTCTTCCAATGTTGTGCCGACGAGCTGGCTTGTCGGCCGACACCCCTTTGTTATTGTTTGAGGTACGTTGTCCAAGTCTTTTACCATCAACAATACTAGTAAATATAACAGAAACTGTAAATAAAATTGTGATGTCAGAGTTTCCAGATTCAGCATTGAAAGTGTCAAAAAAGAACCGTGAAAAATCTGCAAATAGTGCGATATGTAAATGATACTTTGTGCCATTTCTTTTTATGGTAGGAAGTGAAACCAAGTTTAGTAGAGCAAATAGAGGACTGTGAACAACCCATGGAGAAAGTTCTCGACGAATTAATGGACGGTGACATCATTATATTCCAAAAAGATGATCCCGACCTTGATCATTATGATCTGCCCACCGCTAAAGACTATTTTAGGTAAAAACCTGAGAATTTGACTTGCCTCAGTCCATATTGGTTTGGAAATGATTTCTGCGTAGGTGGAGTGTGTGTGTTTAAGAGGGAGGAGGGGGGGGGGGGGGCGTTGAGGATATTTTTGACTTAAAGTGTTTAAAGCAGCAAGGTGGAGGCTTTTGGAAGCTTTTGTCTGCTGAAATGTTGTTCAAAATTCATTGTGATAATCGCCAATCTTGCCAAGAGTTTGGCAGTGGAGTCAACATATTTAAACAGATTAGCAGGTGTCACAATGTAATTCTAAAATGCAAACCATGGATTTTTTCATTTTTATTGATTTATTTTGGCAGAGACTTGCAGTATAGAATAGAAGTGACTTTCTGTGATAAATCCATAGCCAGCGATCCGGGCTTCACGCTCGAGTTGTCGCAAAAGATGAACTACGACCAGGTGGCCAATGCCGTGGCCCAGTACCTGGGCACCGACCCCTATCTCCTACAGTTCTTCAGATCGCAAGGGTGAGCTTGTGTCTTTTGGCGGCTTTTTGTTCTGCGGTCTGTTTATTTTTTAAAAACAAACCGTTAGCATCGTAAATATTTTGTGTATTGAATTGTATGGGTATTTTTTTTTTTTTTTGTGGAAAATTTTAATTTTTTTTTAAATGTTGTGGTTGTCTCGATGAAAAATGCAAGTATTTCTGTGTGATAGGTTTTCGCAGGGCTTGGGCGGCTATTTTATTTTATTTTATTTATTTATTTTATTTTATTTATTTATTTATTTTATTTTATTGTATAGTACAATTGCCCAAAATTGGTCGTTTCGCCGCAATCAGAAAATATGATCGGTTTTAACCAAATCCTGCTCGAATCTACCATAAAGTGGTTTTAGACGATCTCATGAGTTCCTTAAAATTGGTAATACAGGAAAGAAAAAAAACAAAAACAAAAGATAATTTTGAATGTTAAATATTTAAGAAGTTTTCCATATTAATTTTATAAGAAAAACTCGATATTTGAGACGAGTCTCCGAGAAACATTTTATCGTTATATCCCAGTCCATGAAATTTGCCAGCATTATTCAAAAAGAGCTCGGTTCTCTTTGTTTCGTTATTTTCATATAAAACATTCATTTGCTGTAGGGAGGAAGATTGGTAACTAATAGACGGCATTTTGTTGAATGTTTACTTGGTAGAATTGTTCTGCTTGGTTTTAGCTTAGGAAAAATGGTTGAAATTTAATTTGATGTTTTCCTTGGGCCTTTCTAAATAAAATAATGATGAAAAAAAAAAAAAAGAAGAAAAAAAGCTCAAGTCTAATCTCGACTCCTCATAAATAAGTGTGGTAGTTAAGTAAACTTTCTTTTTCCTTTTGTGAAATTTTTCTTGTTGCAGTTTGAATGCGCGCTTAAACGTTTGGTCATATAAAGAGTAAGACCATGGCTCATAGGATTTCAAATTCATGGCCCAAAAATGTAGTCTGTTTTTAAGTTGACGATTGATATAAAAAAACATGTATAGCATTCGAAACACCGTAGTAGCAGTCGAAACAACTTGCCGCGCTCGAAACAACTTGTGGAGTTGAAAGAACTTGAGAGCTAATGTTCAGTGGTGTCACTGATTGCGATGTGGGCCTTGCAGGAACCGCGAAGGGCCAGGCAGCGCCATAAGGTGCACATTTGACGGTACTCTACGCGATGTCTTCACGTTTGTCAAATCGAAACAGCCTAGGAAGGTCTTCTACCAAACGGTAAGTCGATCCTTACCTCACCCCCCCCCCCCCACCCTACCTTCTTTATTCTTGTTGCACAAGTGCCGTATTAGTATTTTTATCCAAACAAGACCAATATAATAAGTACAAAAATAGAAACAACAATGCTCGGAAGGGTCTATATGTATAAATAAGGACAGTTGCTTTGGAATAAATATCATGGAGCAATTCAGGGCAGTAATGTAGATTTTGTTCGTTTCTGTTTGTAGTTGAGTATACGTATCAATGAGTTAGAACACAAGCGACAGTTCAAGTGTACGTGGATGAACTCCAGGCTGAAAGAAGAGGTGATGCCGTTGTTGTAATGTGTGTGACCTTAATATATGTGTGACCTTAATATGTGTGACCCAGCGGTGCAGTGTTCTCTGGCCGTTAAAATTGTCTCAGCTTTTTTTTTTTTTATTTAACGAGCACCCCCCCCCCCCCAACAATAGCAGCAATCGTAGTAGTAGTAGTGAATAAAATGCAGTGGGAGTAGCAGCAGGAACAGCAGCATCAATAACAATAATTGTAGATAAATAGATCAGTTAATAAAATGTGAGCTTATAAATATAATAAATCAAAAATGACAATAAATAAAAAATTCGTAGTAACTATATAAATATATATTGTTGTGGGTTAGTAATGTATAGCATTTACGCTTATTGTTTTATTGCTATTACTATTATTAATTTATTGCTCGGGTCTTCCAGAAAGAGTTAGTGCTGTATCCAAACAAAAATGGCTGCGTTGCTGATCTTCTGGAAGAAGCTAAAAACAAGTGACGCTTTGTCAAGAAGGAACAGGGTCTGGTCATCTCAGGTAAGCCATACTATATCCTGAGCAGTCCAAATAAAATCGGCTTGTTTTATGCATCTACATGTGTGAACAGAATAACTACTCCAAGCAATGTTACTGAATGAAATGAAAGTTATAAGCGAATATGCTGCCTGCCAATTACGCTATGCCACACTCCAAAATTTCCCCTTGCTTCGGCATACCCAGGTTCTGCAACCGTTCTTGTTTTTGAGTCACTGGTGATGTCAGTGCCCTTAAAAGACCGCCAGCTGGCGAGATGCCCCGGGTCTTCAGTGGAACGAATTTGAGGCTGAGCAGGTTCCATAAAAAAAAACTAATTTCATTATTTTGTTATGGCACATGCAAATGTGTTTTGTATTCTGTGTTACATCTTTGTGTGAGCTTGAATGATATTCATAAGAGCTGTGTTTCTTAATGTCATAGCTTTGTTGACAGAATGCTGGAAATCATCAACTCGAAGATCTTTACAGTTCAAAATGAAGACGTGCAATTAGAATGTATTAATTCAGCGGGCACGAAACTGTATAGAATAGAAGAAATCCCAGCGGAAGAAATGAAGCTAGGAGAAGGTGAAGCCCTCATCCCCGTGGCGCATTTTCACAAGGAGTTGTTCGCCACTTTTGGAGTACCCTTCCTATTGAAAATCACAGATGTGAGTCTGTTTTCATTCCGTTTATAATTATGCAAATGTATCATATGAATTTGGTAGCAGTCACAATAATAAATTGGATTCCATAAAAATTGTGTAATTTTCGAGTTATTTAAACCGTTTAGATTTCCGATTTGGTCAAAACACATGTTTAAGATATTTGGTGTTGGAAACATTGTTATAAATGTCTTGATAGTGTTGAAATGGACCATTTATATAGTCATACAGTTCTTGAAGGTCTCTGGTCGATTCGGCCCTTTACCGATTCGGCCCTACCGATTCGGCCCTTTGTGAAAGTCGATTCGGCACCAACTTGGACGATTTGGCCCTCGGCGTTTCGGCACCAAATTATCGACCACATGTAAACATTTTCTTCTTTAGGTTAGAATTCACCGGACTTGTGTTAGCGTGTAGAATGTCATAAAAAGTCATTGATATACAATAAATCCTTTTTTTCCTTTTTATTTATATGTTAAAATAAACTAAATTTTACACACCACAATTCCGCCCACTGCAAAGCTGATTTCGGTTAGCATCGAGTTACTTAAAATGTCCTAAAATCTAATACAACTGTTTGAATGACACGCTGAGTAGGGATTTAGTCTGATGTCGGGGCAGGGGATTAGCATTACGGGTTGATTCCAAATCGCAATTGTGATTAAGGCATGTTCTCTGGTATCTCAAATAGCGAATAAACGCAAGATTTCAGTGGAGTGAGTTAATTGCAATTTACTCCGTGATATACTCTGTTGTAAAGTTTAACAGACGTTTCTTATTGGTTATTCATGATTAGTTTTGCAATATTTTAACTATAAAAAGCTCCCCAAAGGCGCTCGAAAACCATTTCCAATTTATGAGTCTTGAGAGAATGCTTTGAAATTTTGTTTTTTCCGGACGCATCGAATGAACTTGTGTGCAATCGTTATTGTTTGGATAAATTTAATTAATCAAACCTTTGAAATGTCGGATAAATGCACTAAATGTAAACAGGACTTGAGGCCTCGACAGTTAATTGTAAAATGTGTGGATTGTTTTGCTTTGCAACATCGGATATGTGGATCGAGTATCTCACAAAGAGAGTACCAACGCGCAAAAAAGGTAAATTTGCACAATTTTGTGTAGAAACCAACGAATGTGTATGAACCAAATGTGTAGAAACCAACCGAAACTCAAACTGTGGTGAAAAAGATCCCTATGGAAAGGATGTTTTTTATGGTGTGTAAAATGTGGACTGCATCAAAGTAGTTTTGAAGCGGATCTAAAAATAGAATAATAATAACAAAACATGGTGCCGAATCAACCAAAAAGGGCTGAAACGGTAAAGGGCCGAATCGTCCAAGTTGGTGCCGAATCATCCGAAAAGGGCCGAATCGGTAAAGGGCCGAATCGGCAAAGGGCCGAATCGACCAGACCCCTTCTTGAACTATTTGTGTTCATTATATTCTCTTTAATGCAGAAATCTGAAGGAGTGCACATTTTTATTCTTAAATTTCAAATTTTAAGAGAGAAAACGTTTATGTTAGGGTGAGCCGTTTAGTCAAGTAAAAGAAAGGATGCGGAAAAGAATGGATGTGGCGGAAAAGGAGTGGGAGAAGTTCCGGTTTGCGCTTGTGATCATGGGCAGGCAAAATTACTTACCCGAAGATGACGATTATAAAGTCAACCTGCAGGAATTCGTACCACACAGTGTTCAAGGTAAAAAGGTGTATTGTTGCGTCGGGTGTGCGTTGTGACGAGTGTGTGTTGCTCGGGGTGTGTATTGTGCTGGGTATGTATTGTGTCGGGTGTGTATTGTGACGGGTGTGTATTTTGTCGGGTGTCTGTTGTGCTGGGTGTGTATTGTGCCAGGTGTGAGATGTATTGGGCTTGCGTTGTATCCGAAATAAAAGGCACAATGTATCAGTCCATTATTTTGGAATCTTGAGGCGTCAATGCACTGAAAAAATTACAAGGAGATTTTTTGGCTACTGTTAGCTATTCTTGCATTGATCTATTGTTTGTTATGATTTCGCAGGTGGAGGTTTTCAAGCTCGGCCGTGGCTTGGACTCGATCATGTGAATAAAACTCCAAAGCGCACACGCTACACGTATCTCGAGAAGGCCATTAAAATTCACAACTGAAAGGCCTTGTATTATCACCCACCCACGTGCGCAAGCCCTCACAAGTGACGCCACCGCTCAAGGTTCCGTTCCTAGAGCCGTTCACCTTCATGGTCTGCTGCATACGTTGGACAGCGGCGTATTTCAACAACGTGATTCTTGTTACAGTAACTGTTGCTCATGCATTTTCCTGGTTTTGTCCTTAAATTTACAACAGGATTCACTGCAAGATCAAAATAACGATTCTTTTTAGCAAATCCGAAGAATGGATATCGCTACTGTCAAAACACATTGCAAAACGTTTCAACCAAAAGTGAACCTTGTACATTCTATGGTTACAACTGTACGTGTCGAAAGTCATTAAGTAGGAAAAAAAAACGTCATGAGAGTGACTACACTTAAACAAAAGAAAAAGTGCGGTCATCACTTAATAGGGTCGTGTTCGAAGCTGTTCCCATGCAAGGAGAGTGACTGCTGACAACGAAATATGGCTAGAAAGCCAGGGAAATTTAGACAGATGCTTGGGGTGAGAACCAGAACTCATCCTGCAGTTCTTCCTCCGTGACTCCGTGTGTCTTTTAGGCTTAACGGCCTGGTTGTCAAGTAAGGGCTGTCGCAGAACTTATCTCAGGGTTTGGGACGTGGGTGATTTTACGCTGCGATGTCTTGTTATTATTGTCAGAATTTTAAAAGATTGGAAATAGGTTTTGGGGAGTATAATAATTGAAGTTTGCCGTCACCCCTATCCAGAAGGGAATCTGGAATGTAATTAAAACACATGTGTATGTTACAGCGAATCTATAAAACCAGCGAATCGATAGAACATTTTCAGCGAATCTACAGATTCCCTGGTTTTTCGCCTAAAACATTATACAGATTCGCTGAAATTGCCTGATCGGTTCAAAAGTAAAGTCGTCATCCCTACAGTCTCAGAATACGGTTTCTGGAGTAGTCCTGGCCAACTTAGGCAAGGCTGACTAGAATGGCACATTCTCTTCAGCAGATATCACTCAGATGTATCGTTTGAACCCATTCGTTCAAAAAGAAACACTTATTGCTTAGTTCGTATCACGCTAATCAGTCCGATTAAATGATCCTGTCGAGATACTGAAAGCGTGTTGAAAATATACAGAGCAGTCAGATGTTTTTGATCATATTTACAGGTTACTGTTTGATTATTTGAACTGTAGGACAGACACAATTAACAGGCACCGACTTATTTTGAGTCAGCATGAAGTATTGTAACAGGACTTGGGTAAATCCTACAATCTGATTGGTCGATTACCAAGTCAGTAATTTTTCACCGTTGGCCAGAGTTAAAAAGTCGATAGATATTGCAGTAATTTGTAATTGAAAAGCCAATTAAGTCCTGTAACAAAGCATGCATTGATTTGTTTCGAGTCAACATGAAGATATTATAGACCGGTTACGCAAAATGTTGACATAAATGTCAACATTTTCTTTCTGATCAGTGCTTTATGTTTACTAAAAAAATTGTCAGTAACTGGTTATCAGGAATGATATCTCGATGTGACTGGAAATAAGTCACTATATTAGCTTATAATTGTTACATGACTTAACTGGCGTCTTAATTACAACTACTTGCAGTATCCATCACCTTTTGGGTTCTGGTCAACATTGAAAAAATGTTGATTTGGAAAACTGTCAGTCAGATGGCAGCATTTACCAAAGTCATGTAAGAATTAGTGACCCGTCACTGATGGGTCCGGTTCGGTTCGGTTTCGGTTTTTAAAGAAAAATCCGCGTTTTTTTCGGTTCGGTTTCGGTTTTTTCCGACTATACAAATATATATAAAATAAAGATATCCCAATTTATTTTCTGTTTTTGTTCTAGAACGTGAGAAGTAAACACTTTGCTTAACTAAAAAGGAACTCATCTGGAAGTGTAAAATAATGCTGCGCTAAAATAGTGAGCTGAAACATTCATAGCAGTTAAAAATGGTCCTGAGAAAAACAAAAATAATGTTAATTAAAAACCGAAAATGAACCGCGGTTTTCCACAGAGCACGGTTCGGTTTAACCGAGCCGCCACCTTCACGGTTAACCGTCACATCCCTAGTAGGAATATGAGTAACTGACGCAACTGTATGTAGGTGTCCAGATATTTAATAAAAAAAAAAAAACACTAAAAATGTGTAACATTAACAGTAAATGAACAGTCCAGTATGTGGAAGTTTCGATCTTACAAAAAACAAAAAAACTATACATTTTCGAGTCATCGATTATAGCAGACAGTGTCATTCTCGAGGAGTATGCTGCCCAGACATGCGATAGTTTTGGAGTTAATAGACAAAGTGCATTGAGGGTGCTGTCCCCTGTGCTAGGGCATTGTGTGTCGGGAGGGGCTAGTGGTCGCAATGTTCTTAATAGAAGAAAACAACCCTTACGCCGAATCTCTGCGGTTGCAGACATCATAAACTGACATGAGTTGGCCGCTACAGAAATAAAGACACAAGATAACATTGCCGGTATGGTCAGAACAAGGCCAGACCTTTCGTGGTAACTACAGGTTGGTTTTGGGGACTTCTGTGGCAGTCTGTGACACAGTTCAGAATCCTTTGGTATAAGCATGTCTGTGCATTATTGAGAACACGATCCTTCCGTTGATACACGAGAAACAGGTGGACTGATTTTTTACGGCATTGCAAAGTTAATGTTTAGGCTTATGTTTACACATCTGTATTATCTATTACAGACTTTTTACAAAGTATTGTGTGTGTTTATACACACTGTGTAAAAAGCTGGCACATTGCGACTTAGTATGTTAAAAGACTGTGTATGTGTTTCTGGTTAAAGTGAACACAACAGTGTACAGTGTGAACATGTAAACAGTTGCGCTGTGTTACGGAAAAAAAACATCTTGTTATAACGTGCGTACGGCGTTAAGTCGGCGACAAGCAAATGTGTGGGTGAAGACAGTTTATAATCTCGTACAGGATGTGATTTTGCATTTATGCGTGGCGTGTTCCGTTTAGCGTGCTTTCACATGGCGTGTACGGGTTTTTAGCACTCTAGGCAAAGTTGTTGACAATCAGTTGTTTATTTATTTGTGAACAGTTGGGACATAATCCCCAGTTATGCTCTCCAGCTAAATCTCGTTATATTTTCAAATTTGTTTCCACGTGAACTTGTCATTTTTTTACATATTACCATTATGTTAATACACCCACAGGGGCCGTATTTGTAAATGGTACCTGCGCAGTCAGCCGAGTCGGTTAACTGCCCCTCTGGCACATTCATGGGAGGGTGCGGGAATGGAGCACTGCAGCAAGGGTTTCCTTGGGTACTGGGTCCCATTGCCCTTAACTAAGTTCACTCTCTTATTGGGTGGCTACGAATGATGGGGGGGGGGGGGGGGGGAGAGAGGGGCGCTGGAGCTAGGCCGTTTCATTGTCACACCGCCACATTTCTTTCTGTCCTGCCTTCAAACGGGAAGACCTCTTCTTGTGTTTATCGTCATTTTACTCGAGTTGACTAGATGGAGAAGCCAGGCCCCAACGTCTCCAACTTCCATGCCAGCGGGTTGACGTTTCTCTTGTGATAGCTTAATTATAACGATAAAAGCTGAGACGTATCTGTTTTAAAAAATCCTCACTGATTTGTGTTGTGAAACAGGCGGCAATTTCTTTACGAATGTTTATTTTGTATCAAATCATAGCGACTCTGATTTGTCTGTGAGCTCTTTTAGGTATTCCTGTAACTCATTTGTACAGAGCATATTCAAGATTTGTATGCTACTTACCTGTTCTCAGTTGTTGAATTTGTACATTTTCTATGCCGCATCGGAATGATTCTGATCAGTCTGTTCGTGATGGCTTTTGGCGCGTAATTTGTTGTGTGTTTCGTGTTTACTTGCATGCATTTGAGGTAATTGCTTTGGATTGTACCTTCACTTAAACCCTCCTCCCCAGTCAGTTTGTGGTGTGTAAAGTGTCGCTTTTCGCATGACAAATAGCGATTTAACACACCATGATAAAGTTATTGAATGGATTGAGGATATGGAAGTACTTTTAGTAGATGTTGTGAAGGAGATTGAAATGTAAACAAATTCCAAGGTGTACATCTGCGAAAGATAGGCTTTAAGTTTATATGTATGCAAGTTGAAATGAGAATATTGTGTATTTTAGTGTGTGTCTGAATTAATTTATGTATACTTTTATTATGTCAATTCATGTAATTAGCATCTACTTTAAAAAGTGAATAAAAGCATTGAAAACTTTTTGAAAAAGGACTTTGACGTTTCATTGAAATAATGAACTCATCGAACTGTTTGGAGCCGTAAAAGGATTAAACTAGATCTCTGTCCGGGGGGACACGAATAACCTGGGTGAATCTGGGGATGCGGTAAAAACAGGAGATGGAAAGGAGTAGATCAAAGTGCAGTCTAATTTAATAAACACAGAAAAAGACATAGCATTGCTTAATGGCTGTAGGCAAGTATTTTTAGGCGGAAGCTTTAAGAAGTCCGGTATTTTTACTTGCCAGAACCGCATAAAATCGAACATTTTGTATCAATTCTAGCACAAGCAATATGCAGTTGAAGAGAGGGGGAGGCGATCTGAATAACGAAGCTATGAAAGTTCGCAGTCCAAATGAACCAAGTTATCAGTGAAACCGATCAATGTCCCCCGTCGCGAACTATGGTCGAATCGAAAAATAACGCGACGTCGCACAACTTCAGTATATATATTTTCACTGAAGCAACAATCAAAAACCAGGATTGAATAGCTGCTGAGATATCGCGTGCACAAATTTGTGCTTCCAAGTGTCGCCAGACGGACGGAAGGACAGACCCGAATATTATAGTCCCTCGCTCCGCGCTACGCGGCGGCGGGGGACTTACAAAACCTGCATCACCTGATGTGAGAACAATGAAATCACTCCATGCAAGTAGAGCAATAGTGATGTAATATCTGCAGGACCAAAGCGCCTCAATCTTTGCCCCCCACCCTACCCTAACCCTACCCCCCCCCCCCCACCCCCGATCCTTCCGAACAAAACCACCCCTCGCGAACAAACCGGTCTTCGGTTACATGAAATCGAAAACAAGCTAACACTACAAATAATTGCTATCGCTAAAACGTGACTGAAGATATGTTTATGCCACAATATGACATAATACAATGCTCATATGGCACCCAGAGCTAGTGATTAAACAGACACGGGGTTCACAAAAAAAACCGTTCAAAGCACTTTACCGTCCGTCTGGTATTGCAGCATTTTGTGTGTGTAAACAATTTTTCAAAATGCTACTCCTCCTATGTTTCTGGTCCGATCGCTTTATGGTTTGACAGGAATGTTCCCCAAAAGATTCTCCATCAGGTTTGTTTTTATTTTTTTGCATATATTATGTCCAAATCCCAAAAATTTCAGATAAAACTAAATTGTACGAGTCAAGTTATCAAGTGTGGCATGTATTCTTGCTGTTTTTTTCCGCGTGGCATTTGACCCTACTTGGTGGAAATGTGTGATGTTTATTCCGGGTGGCATATGATCCGGCACTCGTGAACGTGAGAGGCCCTGTTAATCAATAGGACTTACGTCAAGCTGTCACATCGACGAGGGGAATGCATAACTAAACCCCATTCCTCCCCCAACCCCGAATTAGCGCGCGTGTGTGGAGGTGGGGGGGGGGGGGCACTCTCCCCTCTCATCACGCCTGATGCGGCGGAATAATTCTGTAACACTATAAAGTCAATTTCCCTATTATTAAGCGCGCATGATATTTAAGGAACCTGTCGAGTGTGAATTATATGGACACAACAGCATGTTAATTATCCGCACCTGTGCATTCTCAACACACTGCTGATAATTACAGGCTGGTCTCGTGCCACAAAAACTACATTCCAGCTGGCCCTGGGATTTCGCCTTTCATATTGACGTAGTGCCACGCATTTTTACATATAATTAACGATCAACAGTTGTCGCTAGGTATTCCCAGGTGCTATACACGTCCCGATTGTTGACAAAAATAAACAGAAAGCAGAGAGACAAAAACCGGCAGGTGAATGCTATGGAAACAATAACTAATTGCTCCTTGCTGGCATGGGCATATTAGTGAAATCAACACCTCCATTGTGCTAATTGCGAAAATATCACCTATAATTATTGTTATTACAGTGAAGCGCTGTGACATCCTGTGTGACGATTCTGCTTCTTTATAGCAATACACGAGGAACTCATTCCGCGCAACTAAAATTAATATCTAACAAAGGCCAATAACTGCTCGCGCAACTTCTATTCGAATTTCTTATATTGTTGTTGTCTTTAATTTTCACACATTTTCTCTCACATTTAATCATTTTAAGTAATGTTTCAGCGCTTGTATGACGCTACGTGTGGGCTAAGAGTGCATTTCTGGCTTGCCCGGCTACTAGTCTTTAAGCCACACGCGGATTTAAAAGTATGATAAGTTTTCTCTTCGCGATATTTTTAATATTTTTCCGAAAAATTTTTTTTTCTGCATCCAGGCCAAGAGCATAGTCTTTCTCGCCTCTGCCGGTGTTGAAGTAACCAGAATTGCCTGTAAAGGATATAAGACCAGCCACGACCTAATCTATATCTAACAACCAGAATCTCATTTCGCTAGCGAAATAATAAACACTTGACAAAAATTAAAACGCAAAAATGCTTCTTACAATGGGTTATTTCTTGAATAATATATTGCAAACAACACAGCATGAATACGTCTTATAAGCCGACTAGTGTTTGGTTTTTTTTACTAGTTTTATTGACTGATCAGGCATACGCCGTGTTATCTATTTACGCAGTGAGAGCTCGCACAAAGCTCTGCAACTGTGTTCTGTGGTTTGCGTGAAATGCTGCGCATTTACTTGCAAAAATACTCTCTTTTCACATGGCGTTTTAAACAAGAAAACGAAATAGAAGACGAAAATCAAAAGTGCCACGCACACGTTCATATCAAGTTCTACCCAAGTCCCAAGTTTCGTGGCCCTAGGGCCCGTAGTGCCAGTGGAGGAGATGACACAAGAAATCCGATCACTGCCAAAAAAAATAAAGATACCAACGGCTTCTCGCAAAAATTCAAACAGCCCTTGCAAGCCAAAGGCTTGTCAAATGTTAATGATACACCAGCAACCACATAAGAATCCCATCAAAGTAAAACTGACGTCGTTTTGGATACAGAAAAGGTTTGGCGAGGCATCACGCAGAGATCTTTTGTTCATAATATTAAAATAATTTGATCATATCCGAAACGCTACGCTTATCAAAAATTGGCCAAATTAACTAATTTCACAAATTAAAAATTCGTCAGTTTAAAAAATTCACATTTGTATTACAACGTGTACTATGGGAGAGTTCAAAATGAGGTTCAAATCGATGTCTCTATTACAGTTTCCGAAATAAATCAAGTCTTACAGATTCTAAGTTAACCAGTTTGGTTAACCGCCGTATCTCTTACAGAGTATGAGATCCCCCCTCCCGAGCATAAAAAATTAGCTAATTTTACGAAAATTTATAAAGGTAAAATTGCATACAGTTGTACCTTATATTAGTAATAATACTGCTAAAATTAGAATTCAAATTGCTCCACACTAACCGTTACCACGATAAGTAACTTTTCAAAACCAAATTAGCCAGTTTTACAAATAGGCCATTTTGAAAAATTTTACACTTGTATTCCCACGTGTAGGACGGAGAGTTTAAAAATAAGGTCCAAGCCGTAGTCTTTCTTACAGTTTCAAAATAGTAGCAGAATGGAACGGAGTCATACCCACTTTAAAACCGACAGAATGGTTGTCGAAAGCACAGTTATACGTGGATACTATGCAAATAATATACACAAACGATAAATATGTCCTCTTTCCAACGCACGTCAGACTAGCTGAACATAAAACGGCAAGTGGAGGCATTGAATTTCGGTTTCAATAATTGTCTAATTCCAATGCAAATCATCATCAAGCACAGCATCGGTTGGGAAATAGTGAGAATTTTCTCAAATCACTGTCCATCAGTTTCAAACATTACGTTCAATAAATTAATATCAACACCAGTTCGTCCATAATATTCACGCCTCGTCTTTCTCGGCCAAGGCTTTCAAGACATATTTCCAAAATCATTTTAGGTGATAATTTTTGAAACAGTCCAACATACTTCAGAGGCATTTCTTGAAGTTGCCAATTTATGAACATGATGATACTCCGTGTGTCTGAAAGTATTCGCAAAATCTGTTCAATACAAAACTTCGAAAGCTATCCAGTTTTTTATACCGTATAATAAATATGAAGCCTAATTTCGTTACTTTCCTTGATAACATATATCTTAGGGAATATTTTTTAAAAATTTTTCTAAGAAACAGAACAAAATAAATAAATCTAAACTGGAATTTTTGAAAAAAAAAAATGTCTATTCTATTTCTTAACAAAATTGATGTGATTGTTTGAATTACCACTGAATTTGCGTTTCCACCAGTTTGGTCGTAGTTTTAGAGAACTATTAAATGTATGCCTTAGGAACAGTTCTTAAACTGGCTAATTACGTTGTGGCAAATCGTGTTACACATTAAAGGGTGTTTTGTGTATCGGTCTTTATTCCCAAGAACCTTTATTTGCAATGAAAATCATTTAAACAGGTTTTACGGACACAGGATTATCCGTAATTATCCATTTTGCTTAAAGTATGCAAATGTTTTCTTGCCCACCGCGGGAGGGGAGGGGGGGGGGGGGGGAGCGTGTATATATCTCGGTTATTTCGCATACGAGTAAAACCGTTCAGAAAGAACTGACTGTCGTAGATAAAACTAACGTAAAGACACGAAAAGTTTAACTTATAAGAAAGACATTGTTTCTTTTATTTTTTTGTCACATTCATAGTTATTACAATACTATACTACTAGTCGTAACAGTTCTGCATCATATGCGCGCCAAAAGAAATGTACCAACAGCAGCCGACAAAATCAAATCCTACAACTGGATAGAATCACACAAATGCAATTTGTCACGAGACTGTCGAATGACCAGCATAAATACTCCTTTTACATCAGAGGCGACATCTTTCCCCAACAGTCAGCAAGTTTACGTAATAAATTACTACACATTCAACCGATTTCTGCAATTCGCCAATTTTGTGCCTTTGAAAAAAGTACAAGTGGGAACACAACTGCGTTTATTCCATGCGCGGCACCGCCGCTTCCGGTTTGTGGGTGAAGGGGGGGGTGGCTACGCAAAAAATACCCCAGCCACGAGACCGTAGAAGAAACCATATGCCCCTTTTATTAATTTAAAAATTCTATTTAGCATACCACATGTTCTAGACGGCGCCGACGCTATACTAATCTCCACCCGCCTCTATGTTGTTAATACCCGCTCTCCCAGTCAGCCGCGTTAACTCGGGCGCAAACAGCTTGATCAGACAGAACACCGCGTTTGCATATATTTCCATAAGATATCTTCGAATTCGTCCAGGGATTTTTTTTTCGCATTTCTTATCAGATTTATTAGACCTTCATCGGCATACTTATCATTTAACTTCCTCTGCATGTGTACTTCGCAATACCAGAAAAAACAAAAAAAAACAACAAAAAAAAAAAAAACAAAAAAAAAAAATAAAATAAAAAAATAAACAGAAACGCACATGAAATGGGTCATTACTACTTTGCAGTTTCCGCTCGTTTCAACTTGGAAATTTGCAAGTAAAACAAACCAACACATCAATAATAATGCCTGGTATTATTTTTTTAGTTGAGCTCTGTCCCTATATAGGGCTTCAAGTTGTTGATCTGGGGCCCTGCATCGCACCCATAAGTGCCCTCCACGCCTTCACACCGTGGTGGAGTGAATCTGGAATACTGTGGCGCATGTACAAGCCCCCCTCCCCCCACCCACCCACACACTTCCAGCTTAATTCATCAAAGCAATTAATCAGCATTCCCGCGCTTTCGCTAAAAAAAATCCCGGACTATACCGGATTTTTTGAGGTAACATTTCAGGATTTTCTCTGACAAATTTCCAGGACCCACGTTGATTTACACCAATGACGATCGAGCGAGTGTCGCGAGCCAGCTTTCGTACCCGGTTAGATATCGTAAAGTTTACTGCTCATTCCTTAATACGATAGTGCATTGTCAATTACATTTATTTTCAATTTCCAGGACTTTCCATGAACCTTTCACAAATTTCCAGGACTTCGCAGGATTCTTACAAAATTCCAGGACTTTCCAGGATCTTCCAGGACCGCGGGAACCCTGAATTAACAAGTGGGTCAGTGAAACTGACTATGTCCCCCGCCGGCGTACAATCCCCGTATTTGATTTTGTTAGGTTGGACTACAACCCTTAAGCAATTCGCATCATATTCGTGAATTTTAAAATTCCAGCTAGGCCACTGTCCTTGGGCCGACCTGGCTCATTTACAATACCAATTCTTGTTACCACCCATACTACCTATGTGTATAACATTTTGCCAATCGATCAAAAAATGTAGGCTGTGTTAACAAACCCATGTAAGGGTTGTGAAAATTTCTGAAGTTCAGCTAGGCCAATGTCCTTGGGCCGATAGGGCTCATTTACAATACCCACCTTTGTTGGTTCCAATATTTCCAATATGTAAAATATTTCAACCATCGATCCAGAAATGTAGGCTTGAGTGTGTGAACAAATTCATTCAACTGAGTAAGGATTGGGAAAATTTGTGAAGTTCAGCTGGGCCAATGCCCTTGGGCCGACATGGCTCATTTACAATACCGATCCTTGTTCGTTCCAGTACTACCCATATATGGAATATCTTAACAATCGGTCGAAAAATGTAGGCTTGAGTGTGTTAACAAAAAAAGGTGTCGACAGACGGACAGACAGACCCGAAAACTATAGTCCGCCGGCGGCGGACTAATTACCGTGCTCTTTGCCCAAGACATACTCAACAGACATTCACAAAATAAGATCTGAAAACTGCTATGCTTGATTTACACCTATGCCTGGAGTCCCCATACGAAAAAAAAAAAAAAAAAAAAAAAACACACATTAACCAATCTGTATGTGCGATTCGTGTGCTCATATCTTCTGCCAGCCACTAGAGGGCCATTCCATACAATCAACGATAAACCTTTTTATTAAAAAAAAAAAAATAAAAAAACATCCACTACCAATTATACAACAGCCATCCAGGGACACTCAGTCTACACAGATAAGACAGAAAAAGAAACCTACTAAACCGTGATGTCAGATGTCTAGGTAATTCTTACCACCACACAGGGCCAAACCAGCACTGGATTATAAATTACGCAAGTCATTTTAACGCTGGCTCCGTCTTTACATTTAATCCCAACTAGATTTTTGCTTATTACTGCTTTCTGTGGCTAAAACAATCACCACCCTCACCCACTCCTCCTCGCCCCCCCCCCCAAAAAAAACCCGGTACAAAGCTTTTTCTTTTAGAACTTGCAAATATCACTGTACGGCAAAAAAAGGACATGGAGGCGTATCCCCCGCCTCCGACAGGACCGCGGGGGATAAAAAAAATCGCGTCTATTTACGCTATGTCCAGTTCTATTTAGCCTGGCGCTCCGTGACAGCTATAGCTACTCAATTTTGAAATCCTGCCAATCTTATTAATAGTCAAGTCGGTGCTCAACGAGGAGGGAATACATAATAGAACGGAATGAGCATCTGGCTGCAACGCTCACAGGGCCTATTCTAGTTTGTTGATTTTAAACGTCCATGTCTGCTTCAGGGTACATTCATATGAAGCTCTTTGAAGAACTGGGGATACAAAAGAAGCTTCAAAAGCCGAACTACATTCAAGCTGAAAGGAGAACACGTAAAATCTTGACACAGCAAAATTTTTCATAAAAAAATAGCGGAAAAACAGTAGATCAACATGCCCTGGCCTTATAAGGGGAGCGGGTGTAGCATGCCAACCCTGTGCACTCCACAACGAAACAGTCCTAAACCTGGAGAACACCAGCATGCGGTTCTGACCCAGGTTTATGATTGTTTACACGTTATAACTAGGCTGCCAAACATGACCATCGCGTCAATATGGCATCTATTTTTCTCCAATTGGCACACACTTCATTTTAGTTATTTCTATTTTTCAAACCAATGCGAAATAAGTCGCCCCATTCCCATTTGTGTCTGATTAAGGACTTTGTATTTTTTTAAAGCACAAGATTAATGCTTTCCCCTCTGAAAAAAAATCCAACCTCCCACCATTCGATTACACATTTAAGTCCCTTCGAGGTTTCATATGGTTTAAGCGCCCACAATCGCCCGTGTCCCGTGTCGCTACAAATGGGTGGCACTGCTTTTAAATGTATTCATCGTGTCATCCATAACACAAGCTCGACCAGTTCCTGCTAATTTATACACACATACAAACAAAATACAATACATTTATTAGCCACGACTCCATACAAATTCTCGATCACACAAAATGACTAGCTTAAAAGCGATACAGCATTGTTGCAAAATAATACCTTGCTTAGGTCGACTCATTCGAACCTAACTTCTTCAAACATCGAAAGGTACATCACGAAAAAAATCAACATAAGAAAAAAAAACAGACAGAAATAATAGAAGACCCTTTTTTTTAATTTCAGGATAAACCTAGTCATGAGATTTTGACTGATTTACCGCGAAATTCCACGGTTGAGAAATTCGTAAAACAATGAAAGTGTTCGCACTCAGACCCGTCTCTTGCGACGCGCGAATGTCGCCACGTTTCTAAAGGACGCGCATAGGCGGAAGCTTCAAGGGCCGGTGTGATATGTAGATTTGACCCCCCCCCCCTAAATGTTGACCCCCTGGTCAGATCTACATATGTAGATGTGACCGGGGGGTCGCAATTTTGGGCATGTAATATTGACCCCCTCTATGGAATTTTGACCCCCCCTGTAATTTTTAAGTTTTTCAACTATTATCATTAATTGCACCTCTTCAATGTGAATCCTTTGAATCAAAGGGAACGGGAACAGTTTTTTTATCCATTGTACCTAAATAGCCAGAGTAGAACATGTCGCATTAAAATTGCAATTGCCATATTTTTAACAGGGCCCGTGTGAATCTTTTGAATCAAAGATACAGCTTTCATGCATTGTGCTTTATACCCAGAGTCGATCATGCCGAGCTGCAATTGCAATTTACGTAATGCTTCGGATTGCAATTACTTACTCAATACTCAAGGAAATTACTTTTAGTTGGTTTTCAAGTCTTGATTACATTTTTATTGGCCCGTGTATGTTAAGGAATTACTCGTTTTGCCCTAAATAAAGCAGTCCGATTGCTTTTTTTTTGGCATCTGAAAATCAAAGTCACTAATAATCGATCAAAAGGCACTAATCTGACAGTGGTGTGTTTGTGCTAAACGGATAAATCTGAGATAGAGGATATAGCCATTTTCATTGGTTCCAGTGACAGTAACAAGTGTGGACCGAATTCAGTTCTGTTACAAAAAGACATAAAAGGCGCTAAAGGAGATTTTAGAAGAAAATGTGCAAAATTTTGTGTAGGGAACGGCAGCAATAACAAGATAATGCACATATTCACAGAAAAAAATATAGGGGGGGGGGGGGTCATTATTACATAGAGGGGGTCAATATTACATGGCTGATAGCTAAGTAAATTTGACCGGGGGGTCAAATCTCCATGGGGGTCAATTCTACATCTCACACCGGCAAAGATTCAAAACGGGTATGTATCGTCAAAGCACCACATAAATATTGTGAAGTTTAAACTGAGGCGACTAATTTGGTAAATCACCACAAAGAAAAATTTCACAGGAATATAGATAACTGAAATCAGGTGGTCATTTAAAAGAATATTTTTTAAAACAAATTCAAAGCCAAAACAATTCCCTATAAAAACAACAACAAGGTGATCACAAAATATTGCAACAATTTTAGAATAATTTAAAAAGTTCTGCTCTGCCTGTAAGAAAATGAGGAGATTAGCAGATGCGAATTTTAGGATATGGTACACTGGGCCTACTTCACATGCTATCCCTCGTGCGACAGCGAAATAGCTGCTCCCAGTCCAAGTCTCAATGAAACCGCTCAAATCTCGTTTACAATTCATAAAGATAAAACATAATACATATTTCAATAATATCTTAACTTAACTAGTTATGTCATTCATCAGAAGCGCCGCACGAACTTATCTTTGGTAATACTTAAAAGTCATGGGGGAACATTAAATAAGAAACTGGTGATACCTCAACTCTAAAGTCAGTTACGAACTCTACAATAGTGCTCAGCACAAGAGGACATTAACGACCGACTTGCTTCCTCCACACCTCGAGCATTCCCCTGCATGCTCTTACAGAGTAGCAACTACATAAGTGTAAGAAAAAAATGTCACCTTTTTTTTAAAAAAAGCTTTACATAGATCTGTGCATGCGCTAATTAAGAGCCAGCGTGCGACACGACAAAGGACAGACACAGATTGGTGAGACAGTGGGAACACAGCCACACAGTGGCTACTACTTTCTACACAAATACTTCTACAAAGCGAAATGACACTCAGTGGTTAACGCGCCCCATTGGTTAGTTTGTAATAACCGATCAAACTAACAAACTAAAGATTTTCAACATTGACAAAGTAACAGCCAATGAACTGTCACCACCATCATCTCTCACTGCGACTGCATGTTCTGGTTTGTTTTGTTTAACTGGCAACACATTAGCTCACACTGACCCCTGTCTTTCTCATTCAGCAACTTGGCCAGTTGCCAAGGAAGCATCCAGAACGTACGACTGACAGACTCCTGCATGTCGGGATGGGAGGGGCGGGGCTTGTCAACTCAGGTTTCGTGTTAACGTCATCTAGAGCAACCACAAAGAACACCTTCCCCTTACATACCCCCCCCCCCCCCCCGCCCGCCTCCCTCCCCCCTCAACCCAGTTACTTCTACATCAACGGATACAGAAGGAATTCTAGCGAGCGAGCTTTTACACCAACTTACTCAACCCACAGCGCAACGCATCCTGGATGTCTTCTAAAGGTTTGTTCACGCGTAACTTCTACACATCACATAATTCTGCATTGCAGCACAACAGCACAACGAACGCAGGCGACATAAGTCAAATTACAACACCTGGAACAATGACTGAATGACGCAAAAAAAAAAACCGGGAGAAGTAACAGCCACAGCACTCACTCGTACTCTTAACAATTCCAAGAATCCTTTTGTTTTACGGCGCGAGTTTCGAGACAATACGTCTCACTGCCACTGGCAGCGAACTTGTTTCACAGACATTTTAAGTTTTTTATCGATACTTAACGGCTAAACACACACATACACAAACATTTGACTACCGATCACATATATTTTTTTTTAGATCTAAAATGACTAAATAAAAGACAAATATTAGAACTGATGTCTTGGACAGAATTTAAAAAAAAAAAAAAAAAAAAAAGCTACTGATGATACACAAACTACCCACGTTACCAAAAATTCAAGATTATCCGTGGGAACTCCGAGGACAAGTGAAGAATGAATATTCCGTCAGCTCAGCTGACCCATAAGACTTCTTTTTCTGACTAATTCCACATCGGTGGGTTGGTTGCGAACCTTCACCGTGGCTTAAACAACACCAATGTCCGTCATAGCGGATAAACTCACACACCCATTTTAAGCGACGGGACCGTCCCGTACCGACTTGGTTGGCCCTCAGCATGAATTTGCATCCTAGATGTTGTGACATCTACAGTTTGATTATTCATAATGACAACTCGAGAAAAGACCATCCTATCACACCCATACAATGGGGTCAAACTATTCTATAAATCTATATATCAACCTGTTTCCTTGGCAAAATCACATGATTTTGATCAATAACCAGTTTCATAGCAACATGTCTTCCTGGACCCGTTCGTACCAATACCGACATTAAGAAATACACATTGTTTCAATGCATTGTTTCCTATCTCATCAGTGTGCACACCATCATGGATTAGCAAACAAAAATCCTACACAGGAGCATTTTTTGTTTCCCAAAAAAATGTATGTGTACTAGAAAATCATTTAATTGCCACTCGTGGGGGGTAAAACGAGAAATGATAAAATCCTTCAACACCCATATTCAATAACGTGTTTTAAACCCAAACTTGAGCCAATTATGAGCTTCTCTTATTCAGTAAGCTAAATATAGACTCACTTTGAGCTAGCTTAAAATTAAGTCGAGTTAAATAACAAAACTAGCAGCGTTTCACTTCTCACCAAACACGTTTAAAGAATTTTATTTTATTCATTTTTAATTATACAAACATTTTTCCCAGCCGCCTATACAAATAATCTTGCATTCAGTGGCACTTTCGATGTTGAAAAGCTGATGTTGAGCAAATGTTCAAGTAAGCTTTAAACTTCAGTTTTAAACTAATTTTGACTATGAGTTTAATCCAAGTTATTGAATACGGACACAACAATAGGTGGTTGATCCAAGTCGAGGCATCACCAAAGCAATCTACAACAGACTGTAAACACAGCACTGTATATATCGAGATTTTAACAGCCAGAAAAAACATTTGCAAACGCGTAAACCATTTCTAACTTATCTGACTCCTTTGAGAACACTTGTGAATATTGGCGACTCCTAGGAAGTTCACGAAAATATGCCACTCCTGTTTAATCAAAAATCCCACAGCAGTTGCTGGGTGAAGGTGGATGAAAGAATAATTTAAAATCAATTTGTTTGGGGTGCGATGGGTCAGAGGTCTTACAAGAAAGGGTGATGCCATGCCCTTTAATTCGCCGTTAATATCTGACTTGCGATGTTTCTGAAATGAAACTTCGCGTGCCTGTGTGTTTTAAACCCCAAGCGAGGAGGCGAGGAATCGCCCCCTTTTTGTCCACCAATGTTTTGAATGTAACTGATATTATAAAAGGTCACATTTACCAGACACCTTGTGCGTTGAAAGTTTACTCTCTATTTCACTTAATGATCATGAAGGCTTTCAAAGACCACGAGACTTAACCTTTTCTCAATTCCATGCAGTCTGTGCCGAAACTCTAAATGCCCATTCTTGTATTCTAACACTACCACAGGCGTTTCAAACCCTTACGCCGATGCGGGCTGCCTTTGTTTGCCCATCATAATCTTTCATCACCAACATTTTTCTACGTTACAAACGTAACACATTTTCAGATTACACTGAAAATAATGACTTAGATATTACAATTTGAATTACAAATACCAAACGCTGTACTCACAAATCGACAGCTTATATTAAGCTAAAGAACAGATTTATATTGGCTGCAGTAGCTCAGACATACCACTGAAGCGCTCCAGGTAAGCTTTCGATTCGCGAATACAGATCTGCCAAAAAACCGACCACTTTTCCCTTCTAACAACACCAAAAGCTAGTTGATGCTCCAGCTAAAAAACAGGCCCTTGTACACCGGAGATTTACCAATACTCCTCCCGGAGTTTATCAGTGACATTTTGGTTCTGCCTGTCATTTTCGTACTCCACGAAATCGTCGAGTAAACTTGGCCATGCCTCTGTGTCATCGTAATTGCAAAGATCATCGCCAACGTGGTCCACAAAGTGCAGAAACATATCCCAGGTATCTTTAGGTATGCCTTTGATGTCCGGGTGGTCCTCTAAAAAAATCAACCATCGTTGTAAAATTGCTGGTTCTTTCTGAGTGAACACAAGTTTCCATAAACTTATCGCAATGTCCGTCGGTAATGTTCTTTGGCCCAGATCGCTATCCAAACCAAATCTGTACGTCCATTTGTAAAACTCTTTGAAAGTATCTGGCGTTTTCACCTCCTTGAGAATCTCACCGAATTTGGATTGGATGCCTTTAATGCTGTCGGCTTTGAGGTTCTTGCAGCCGTTAACGAATTCAGTTCGTGTGAACTTACACATTGTTTCAGCATCAAACTTCCAAGCCAGCACCAAAACACGGAACTCTTCCGGTTTAACATTAAGATCATTGCAAAACTGTTCCACGCCGTCGGCTAAAATGGCATCTTCGCAGTCCTTATACTGCTCGAACAGCGCATTGATTTTACTCTCAGAAGGTTCTTTAGAATTAAAAGAAATCCTACGTCCTTCGTTACCGTTCGTGCTTCTCCTTATCGGAGGCAGTTTTGAATAGGAACCAAACATTTTCTTATCTGGATTAGTCTGTGGCTTATTTGCGATATCGTCCGCTACTGGGGAAACCTGAGTGGCGTGTGAACTCGCGGTAGCAGTCTGCTCATTACACGTAGCTACCGTATGAATGGGAGTGAACGACGGTTTTGAAGAAGGCCCTTTTGGAGCTGGGGGACGTCCGTTTGCTTGAGCACATGATGATCCAAAACAACTTGAAAAACAATTCCCCATTGGATGACAATTCCTTTGCTACCTAAATGTACTAAGTAATGTTCTCTTATCGGCATCAAGTTCATTTCAGAACAACACACTAAAAACGAAGACTAGGCAGCACTTGAATTACGGACTTCTTTAAAATTCCAGAAGCCTGCAACACAAAAAATCCAAGCCATATTTTATTTCTATAAATTTATTAGATGGTATCTATTTTTGTAGCCACAAGAAGACACATATTTTTCGCTTAAACTTTCCTACTTCAAAGAAACTCCGTTCAGAATGCATGCAATTGCACAGCTATAAAATATAGGATATAACTTGGTTGCATTAAACAAGGCTCTAATTAATTTTTCAACATTTGCAAGAATAAACCAATTCGCACTTTAAGCTCTTAAAGGTGGATATATCATTTCGAGCATGAATTTGATGAGATAAAAAGAAAGATAAAGGTAAAAACCTCAAAATTATATGTTTTTCAACATATACACTTCAAAATCTAGCAAGCCACAACATTAACTTTTGGAAACTATTTCATTTTATTTTACATACGAGTATAAACCGTATCGCCCTTTGGGCTTTCCCAATAAAAATGCGCAAAAATTCTGCGTTTGGAATAAAAATAATCGGGTAAAAATGAAAGAAATGATAAAGATTTCGTCTAAATATAAAATTTCTCTTGCACCAAAGATCAGTCGGGTTTTTAACAACCTGTACGCTATTTTAAAAATGTATTAAATGTTTTAACAAATAGCTTCAAGTTTCAATTTCTTTCATGTTCCGAGTATAAGCTGTTTTTGCAATATTTCGTCTATAATTTTCTATCATTTTTTACCCGGTTCCCTCGCAGTCGAAATTCAACATTCTTGCGCATTTTAATCGAAACACCCAAAGTGTGATTTGGCTTATAGTGAAGTCCAATTAAAGCTCGCTGAATGTTCTCAGCACAACGGAATCTCGCGATTTCTTTTTTATGTTGTTATCACTTCTTTATGCGCTTATCCCGTCCTTCTACGATCTTAACGTGAAAACTTTTCGGCGAAATGCAAAGTACGATTCCGCTTCCAAGGAACTCGGAGAAATTACAGAAAAAAAAGAGAACGAGCAAGTTTCGTTTATACTATTGGTATCCAAAGAAAAAATGTTGTGTATTACTAAAACCATGTTTGGAATTCAGTTTCCGTTTACGAAACAATCATAAATGAGATGCAAACCGTTATATTCTTTGTTTTTCCACACACACTACAACTTTGACAGCTGATAACAAAGATGGAGATTACATGACGTCACATCCCGTGGATACACGTGCGTTTGTTGAAATTGTGAGCATAAGTCAGACATACAGATTACTCAAAGAACCTCGCAACTTGACATGTGAAAGCCTGGTTTTTCTCTGACTACAAGTGATAATGCCCAGTAAAATTCAGTGAAATTTTGAAGGCATTGATAATTTTGCGTTTGCTCCGCAAAGCTGCGATATAACAACACACTGGCATTGTAACCCCGTAACAATCTGCAGCTTCGTGGCATGGCATGCTCTTTCTCATGATCAGTTCAGCCGTCTCGCAAACAGAAGTAAATATTGGGAAGCAAAAAAAATGCATTTTGTCTTATATATTTCAACTGTATGGAACGGACCATTTGTGAAAATTCTAATAGCATGTCATTTCACAGCCACTTTTCAAATTTCTAGCTGATTTCATCAAAAGAATGATGTAGCTAGATGTAATGACAAACGGAAACATTGGAAATAGTTAGCTAAAATTCTTAACTGGTTCGCAATAAGGCAAGGACAAAAAGATATTTTATTTTAATGTCGAAAATAGCCACTTGTATACTTCGAAGCCATTACGATAGGTTTTTCAATGTGTTAACATTGGTTATCCCAAACGCAAATATAAATGTTGAGCAGGTTTTCTGTGTTTACAATACGTTGTCAACCAACCGGTCAATCAATGTCAATGTAGTGTCAGCCACCTGATGTAACCATACCCAATGTATCACGCTGTATGTAACCATAGCCAATGGATCCGATAAGCATTTTTTCTTCACCGTCCACATATTTTTATAATGACGGATCAACTTCAATCTGAATTGCATTCTTTTTGGATATTATGTATCCTTAGCAGTATCTGTATAAGTTTCATTTTGCTTTCCTGGCTTTGCTGATTCCTGCATATGGTAGTTCTGAGCTTTGCTAAATTGGCTTTCGTAAATGCCTCCCTGCCATCAAGAACTTTAGTGTAGGTTACAGATAATTTCCAGTGAGATGGTTTTGAGCGATTTTCTAAAAAATCCATCTCGAGGGCTTTCCTGTGATCAGCACAAAGTTTGCATCGAGTTGGTTCTGCAAACAGCAGAATTTCTCCTTTCCATCGCCCTCCTTCCCTTCTGCCAGCAACAGGGTATTGTATGGTCGTTGGACATGGAGTTGAATCCACCATACTGAGCTCGCGTCTTCCAAGTAATCGATACTGCAGCAACTTTTCTTTGGAAGGATTGCCACCGCTGTCTTTTTCTGTGTTAGTCTTACAAGCATGAACGTGTTGTGGCTGCTTGACACAGTGCCGAGTCGTGGATCCGTTTGCTGGTTCGGCTTTCAGCCATGTGATTGTCACAGCGGCGGCGTACCTGTAGTGGGTACGCCATCTCGACACTGTGTTAGGCAATTGCACGTGCGAAAGCGGGTAATTGCATCGTCATATGATCGAGCATGTGTTAATGTCATGGCAGCAATGACCCGTTACATAGGAGGGTATTAATATTGATACGCTGCTGCCACGACTGGACTCTGTCAATGTGAATTGTCGAGCCGAGGTGGCGTCGCTGTGTCGACTAGCATGGTTACCTGTTTTAGGTAGTCATGTGCTCAGCTGTCGTGCCTTCCAAGGCCTTTAGCGGTCGCAGGTCGACTATTTGGCGGGTTGTCTCTGTCACGGATTGTACGACTTAGGGCGTGACGTGACTGTCACGACCTGTGATTGTGACGTGTTTCACATGCCACAGGTCTTCAATGTCACGATTCATGACATTGACGAATCGATCACTTGAGGAGTCGCTGCTGACACCGGCCGTGCATGTAACGGGACGTTACGATGGCAATTGTTCCCTGTGACGGGTCTTCACGGGTACGGGTCGTCAATACAGCGCGTCGTCACTGTCACGACGCGTGACTGTGACGTGTCAACACTTGGGGTAGGGTTTCAAGCGATTCGATCACGTGCTACCGACTGTGGTGGCAGCTATCGCCGCAGTATCGGATAGTGCATGTCACAGATCGCGCAAACGTCTCGATCACGTGTTAACGTTACTCTCTCGACTTTATATGACTGTTTTTAATGTGTTGATGTAAACTTAAGGGATAAGGTGGTATTTTGTTTTATTTTAAAGACTTTGTACGGCTACAGCAGTTATAAGTGCATACCTATGTGACTTGTCTTTTGTTGTAGACTAGCAGTCTATCCGTAACCCCTGTGCTCACATCCAGCGGGCCGGTGATCCACACACGAGATGCACAGCATGCTTACGTCGCTGGGGCATACAGCCCTGTACTTTGGACAATCACTGCAATAAGTGTGAACACTAGGAGGATTTGCCCTTCTCCTGCCTACTACAGCAGAAAGAAAGAAAGAAAGAAAGAAAGAGAGAGAGAGAGAGAGAGAGAGAGAGAGAATCGGCTCGCATGCGGGCCAAGGGAAGCATACGATAAAAAATGAGAAGATATGCCACCAGCGGGCCTGGTTGTCATTGACAAATCAGACATAGATGCTACATTGATTCGAAGAAGCCTAGACTCAAGCATAAGCCATTTTCTTAGGCTGCAGTCACGTTGTCGTCGCCAGGGGGTTTACCTTGTTGTCGTCACAGGTGGACATCATATTGGATATGGGACGTGGGTTGCGAGATCAGCACCAGAGACGCATGGCCCAATTCAGTCTGTGCTGTCGACGCCCACGAAGGATGCATCATGGGTCCGATGCTTATCCTCAAGTATTTCGATGTCTTGCTTCTAAGTCTGTTAGATAAAAAAACACAGAAAAGACGCCTGTGGGCACTCTTGCACTAGAGAAGTCGAGCAGTTGGCGATTAGTCACAAATTTGTCGCAACTCAATCAGTTCTTACATCTCAAAGCGTTTGAAATGGGCTCTCCACATCTCAACAAATCCACATTATTTCAGGGTACGAGGGCCGCCTTGGTGGATCTTTCAGATGCTTACTGCCACATTCCTATTCACCAATTCGCTCAACACTATCCATGGTGGGTGTAATCGATTTGCTTCCTACCCTTCCTATCGGGTTACCGACTCCACTGTTTGTGTTCACCAAAGTTACCAAAGTAATAAAATAGGGTCAAAGGTCGTGTAGCGCAAATTTTATTGGCTGCTGGTAAGTGGTGATAGTGACATCCTGCTGGAGTTTCCGGGAGACCTTCTGGATTTTGTAAGGTGGAGGACTTTTCCAACTCAGCAGCTCATTCATTCATTCATCTCTGACTGTTGTCCACCCCAAGCCTCAGGTTTTATTACTTCAACCGTCCTGGGTTAGTTAGTTAACACACAGAAAACGGTCAATTTTGGCAGATTCCATTTTTGCGAGATCCAGTGTGTGTTTCTGTCAGAGGTGCGTCGTGACAGGTCGCCACATCGTCGTCTGATATGGAAGCAGCGACCGAAACATCTGTTGCTTCTGGCCTCGAATCTACCAGAACTGCCGTGGTTTCCTTTGACGATTAGCTTGTCAGGAGTCTCCGAATTTCATGGAGTATGGCAGTCTGAGGCAACATCATTGTGATCATCTAGTTTACAAGGATTCAATAAACAAGTCTTATATGTGACAATAGCGACTTTTCGATGCTTGGTGCAACGACAAAGGCATATTAGCCCTATAGAGCTGTAGTTGTTGACTGATTGTTAACCTCTTTGAGTTCAGAAAAGTTTAATTTAGGTCGGTTTATGACATATCGGCCGGTTTCATGTTCATCCTTAAGTGCTCGTCTGGCTATTGTATGTGTGCCTACTATGTTCGTTGGCTTAGACTATCCGACAGAGCAGTGGTTTTTGGGAATGGTTCCTGGTTTTGAATATCTCACTTCTCTACTCTTCCATCACTCTATCACTACCGAAAAATTACTGACACCGAAGTGTGTTTCCTTTCGGCGTCGGGGAAGCGAAGGGTAAATGAATGATTTGCAGGACTCTTTCGGTCAAGTTAATGGTTCATTGGAGACGGCGGTCTTAAAATCATTATCGTCTTTCTAGGTGAGGCGGATATTGCGGCCAAGGGCTTGTGTACATTTATGCAAATTGTGATGCCAACCTTGCCGGGTGTGAAATCATGTGGTGGTGTTTATATCATTCATGAGCAGTATTTCCGCAGCTCTTTCTGAAGCATCTATATCTAACAATGTAAAGAAGGCCCTTCTGCCAGCATATGACGACTTTTAAAATGTCTGATGATGTAATACAAAATAAGTTGTCACTTAAGGCCCTTCCGGTAAAATATAGTGCATTCCTTGAGCAGTTCTATCGATGTGTCATTGTGCCTAACACGTTTACTAAACACTATGTGGTTTTTGTGTTATATGTCGAACGTTTTGTGCAACAAAATGTGGGTCATGAGCTCGTATCACTTTGTTGGAACTTTTGTATTTAATGTTGTTATTAATGGGCAGTTCGTAAAGAAACCCAACTTAAGTATGTTGTTGCTATGGGCAGTCCGGGGTGAGTTGAAAGATTTTGTTGAATTCATTTCTTTTATTTCTGTATTTCCGATACAGTGTATTTTAGGTGGAGTGTGAAATATATCATATGCATTCGTTTTTCAATTCCCACCTCCGGTTCTAATCTCAGTCTACAAGCCTATGTTTTCGAAATTAAAATTCGAGCATTTAATTTGTTAATATCCATTTTTAAAAACAAGATCTCTGCCTAGATGCAGGTGCCATCACTCGAATGATACCCCCTACCTTCCCACCAATTGCGATCGTGGTATTCGAGGAGTTGGGCATGGTTTGACCAGGGCACTGACACTGCACCGATACTGATTGCTCGGATGGTTAACAACGCATTGTAAACACATCAACGTGTGGAAAACGCAGAACATTTATATTTCCGGTAATATCCCGCAACATTTTTATTATGTATCGCGATAACCAATGCTAACATATTAGAAATCCCATAATGATGGCCTCTAAAATGTCGGATTGTAGACTACAAAGCCATCACTATGGGTATTTTCATATGTTAACATTGGATCACGAACCACAATAAAATTTAGAATTACCGCAAATGAAGACGTTGAGCTGGTTTCACTCATTGCTGTGTTTACAATGCGTTGTTACTCAACTACCAATCAAAGCCGGTGCACTATCAGTACCGTGACCAAACTATTCAAAACTTATCGGAATCGGCGTAATAAATAAATGAGAAATTTTGATCCTGTGCAATTTTGTAATTGTAACGGATCAAAAATAAAGTGAACTGAATTCTTTTTGGATATTATTTATATCAAATTGCAAGTCTCTATTTTGCGCCACGCTCGTAGCACTGGAAATTAGAAAGCGTCAGCAGTATGACGACAATATCGCTTGGGGAGTCGATAATGGCGGGATTTAGTGTGTTACTGCCCAACTAGCAACGCGACCCTACATTTCTTCTTATTGAAGAGTGACAAAAGTGCCCTTTTCAGCTGGTGAAAAGTACGGCTCTTCCAGTCTTAAATCAAATATAGAAGCAAGAAAAAGATGCACATTTTGCCAAGTTGAAAAGCATGATCCTTCTGGGATGTTTCTTTTAGAAACAGTCTGTCTTTTAATCTGAATTAAAGCTTCATTTCAAAGACTGAATTTTATCTAAATGTCAAATTTGTTATTTATTCCAGTATTTTCTATGAAATAACTTGACATAATTTTCCACCTTGCTACTTGTTTTAATGTTTCTTCCTACGATTCGGTCAACGGCTGTGATCGGCAGTGGTCAGAAAAAATCTCAATATCTATCCTGTCTCTGTTTCGGGCAACCTTCTCCTGCCTCCCCAGAAGCTATATGCCCTACTAATACAGAGTAAGTATCCCACGGAGTCAAAGACGAAACGAAGTCACCCGTGGAGGGATGTGGACATTTCGTTGTTGCAACTGGTTATAAAGAACACAAAATAGTGGCAGTGCAAAACAGCATTACCTAAACTGGAACAGATTTCGGGTTGTTTGTAGCAAGAAAGTTAGGGATCCATTTTTCATGCCGTCAGGCGAATGGGACTGTGTTTTTTAAATGTTCTGTTCAAATACCTAATCTGCTGGGCTTGTATGTCTAAAAATAGGATATACCTTTCCATATATTTACAAATGAAAGAGGGTATCTACCATAGACCTATCGCGGTATACTGTAGATTTCGTCTTGTTTCGTTTACGGATTACGGTTTCCTGACTTTGCTGATTCCGGCACGGACTTGTTCTGGTTTTGCCAAACCGACTTTCGTTCTGTAAATGCTTCCCGGCTATGAAGAAGTTTAGTGTGAATTTCTTAGAAATCCCTCTTGAAGACCTTCTTCATTATCAGCTCATAGTTTGCATCAAGGCTGCACAGGCTTAACATACAGGAGAGTTTAACCCTCCACCGTACTCCTTCCCGTCTGCCAGTAACCGAGCATTGTAGGGTCTTCCGTTGACAAGCTGTTGAATCCATTTCACTGAGCTTGGGCCTTCCGTGTAGTCGACGCATCACTGTTGTTTCCCTTGTAGAAGGTTGTTTCATTTCTATATAAGTCATACAAAAATTTATGGTGTTGAGGAGTAGTGGATTCACTCGTTATCGCCTCTGGAGCGACCCTCATGTTTCAACGTGGTTGCCACTGTGGTTGCCACGTAGCTGTAGCTGGGGCATCATCTCGACCTGTGGCACGTCGCTGCATGTGCCACACCGCACATACATCGTCCCTGAATTATTGTACGAGGTGTTCCCCAGTGGTTTAACATGGGCACGTGGTGATCAGTTAACCAGGAATTTTTTCGCGAGGGTTTTTAAAATTCTGATTTTTTTGGACACATTCATGTTCACGTAATCGAACGCGCACAGCAATGTGGCTTTCACGATTTGATCATGCATCGACCTGCAAATCACTAGCCGAGCAAGCAACATTCCGTGACTATCACAGCTCGACCGGTTGTATTTCTCACGGACCAATCATGCAACAGGTCATGATTGTCACAGTTTATGGCTGTGACCGTTCGACCATGTGATGGGTTGTGGCGGTTCAATAATGCGCTTAGTCGTACATGTAAGGACTCTATCACGTGTCATCCGTCGGGTGTTGACACTTGTTTTGTGATCATGTTTTATTACTGTTGCATGGCCTTTTTATAACTGATATCAATGCTTTAACGCCACGAGTTATTGCTTTTAGTCGTTATATTATATGTGAATCTGTAACAACAGGTTATGAAGCAATAATCAGTCGGAAAACTTATTGTGCATACAAAGCCTTCCATCCATGCAATCGATTTCAGTTACTCCTGTGCCTTCCTATCTACTGCTGAGCGACTTGACTATGGAAACCAACGTGGTCGAAGGGGAAGGTGTGACTCCAGACGTCAGTCTTTCCTCGAGTACCGAATCTCAGATCGCATTAGTCGCTTGAAGGACATTTGCCGATGCACAGCCACGTCGTGCTTTTACCACTCAAAAAAATCTGTTTTAAGTTAAAAGTTATATATGGATACACTGATTCATGCTTCATATGAGGAACTAAAAGTGCTCGGCAGCCTTACTTTTAAGTGTGACGTGTCAGTCCAAGTCTCACGTGTCAGTGTCGTTCCGTCAGGGACTGTTACAACAGAAACTGAATCGCTGCAAGGTTCGCCCACTGCCCCATTATTTGTTTCTATACAACAGTTAACCACAGACAAACATCAGTCAGACGACGGATCGATTTAAATTTTGTTTTCTCCTCATCTGTCGACCGCTTCATCCCTAATGAAGAGGAGCAGGAGGAGTTAAGTGCCTCCGAAATCGTATCAGGCTACACCACAGATATTGGTGCAGCCGCCTAAACGCTACCTGTCAACAACCTCTACTCAAGTAGGGGTCACACATCAGGCTCCGTCGCATGTTATGGCATCTGATAATTTCAGACCGCGATAATTTCAAGCGCACACCTTCACCATGGGCAGATCAAGAGCTGAATGAACGGGAAGCTGCGTCGGCCTCCGATTTCCTTTCAGAGATATTATCAAGTTCACGACAAAGAACCTATCGGGGTCACTAACGGTATCAGACATTTAAGTTCTCAGACCTTCTTTAAGTCTTGCCGACCAGACACAGCCACAACTGAGGGAAGACTTTTTTGGTTTGTACATGGCTCTCTGTATTGTAAACGTAATTCATGATGCGCTTATACGGAAGGTGTTGCCACTGCAGCAGCGATGGTCTAGACAATGCCAGCAGAGCACACAGAAGACTTTGGAAAGGACCCAAAAATCTGCTTGTCAAGAAACTGAAATTAATCTAAAAAAAGACGGCTGCTTCTTCTCATCCAATATAGCAACCAATCGAAGTATCTGCTCGAGAGTGTACATCGATCTCGTCCTGATACTTCAAGTTCTTGTAGATCTGGTTGAGCAATTTGAAACCAAAATGTGTCCTTAATACAAACCTAGCAAATTTGACAAGCACTCGAGGCTCCAAAAAGGTAGTCAACTGGTTGCAATAGGTACATTAATTACCCTTTGCAACGGACCTCAGAGGTCAATGGGACTAAAGATGTTTTTCTGTCTCAATTGCACATGTTACTCAAACAGTGCTTCGCCGTCCGCCAGAATTAGTTCCTATTCAGCAGATAAATTTTTCGACGAAATTTTAAACTTCGCGTAGGGCAGGGCTTTGCAAACTCAACTGATATTTTAAAAGTTGCCATACCTGATTATTCGTGTAGTATCTGTACTCAGCGTCTGTAGTCTCTTGCCGAGTCCCTTGTGGATCTGCTGATTGCCACGGAAAAACTGTCGATTTGGGCAGGTGTCATTTTTGAAAGCCTTATCGAGTTGTCCTGGTAACTTTTTGTGGTAACAGGTTGCCACATTATCTACTCCAACGTTCTCTTTTAGCGCTGAGAGAGCCAGCTGGTGGTCCCGTCAAGCAAATCTCCTAAAAACTATGCCAATATTTCTTCCGTCCCTATAGAGACAGATCCAAACCGATGCGTCTTGCAACTATTGGAACTCCTTCTTCTAAGGTCCTACATGGAAGTGACAATGGTTTTGTTAGGATCAGACACTTCATATAACTGCTTTGGAGATGAAGGCTGTTCTAGTTAATTTTTCTTCACGTTTACCACACCTTGATCTCTTTTTTGTCGAAGAAGGGTGTCATGAATGTTGTGTCGCTTTCTGAGGTGCTCGCGACAATGGCTTTGTCATTCAAGCATCTTATTTCACAGACAGGCTAAATGTTGCTACCGATTTGACCTCTATAGTTGAAGAAATTGTTAATTGGACTATGGTGGAGTTGAGATTTCTTTGGATTTTGCGTCATTAGCATTGGGGTTCCCCTCAGTTTGACATTCTTGCTAGCCATTTCAACCAGTGTCTTGCAGCCTACATTTTTCTTGTCCGGACTCAGTGGCGTTAGTGTATCGGTGGCCTCGAGCGGTGTTTTCACTTCTCAATATCTGATATTGCTGAAGGTTCTCGTAAAGATCTGATAACACCGCAGAAACATCTTTTGCTTATTGCTCTAAACCTGTTAGAAATGGTTTACAAAGACACAACAAACAAGGTATATCTGGCGTCTGTTGAAGTCTGATGCATAGATAAAGTCTGATGCATAGATAAAGGTATCAGCTGATGCATAGATAAAGGTATCAGCTTTATGGCAGCCACTGTGGTGGTTGTTTGCAACTTCTTCGTTTATCTCATTGAGATCAGAAAGGAAGGTTACAATTATGTAGAACAAAACATCTTACAGAACTAACATTGATTCTTAAACCCTCTTCTGGCCATATGTGCATGAGATGTGTTGTCGGATTAGCTCAGATCTTTCGAACTGGGAAGTTTCTTGTCCGACCGAAGAGTGTGTTATTAAGATTTGTCTCCAGTGTTGAAATATCTCACTTGTCCACTCTTCTATCAGTTAATCATTACAAAAAATATTCATACGAAAGTGGCACTGTCGTGTGAAAGCGCTGTAGATAAATGCACTTCCAGTTCCACGATTCATGAGCAGTGGGTGTTTTAAAATCGGTACCGTCATTTCTGGGAAAGACGCACATTGCGAAGAAAGCTTATGTGCGTTTAAGCAATTTGATATATTAGTTTTACCAGTTGTCAAATCGTGTAGCAATTTTCCCAGCGCGTTGCTGAGCCTTTTTTGCATATATAGAGCGATTTTTGACACAGTAAACCATGCTATTAGCATATGGCGATACTTTGAAAGAACGTGATGGATGATGTACTGCAAATGAAATTGTCAGTTAAGGCCTATCAGGTTAGAAATGTAGCACATTATTTGCGAATTGCTCATGGTGTGTTAGTGTGATTTGTCAAGTATTGGCTTTTTGACATAATCAATATTTGCAAGTATACTAATGATACGTCAGCCAGTTTGCTTGGTCTGTTGTTGCTTCTGAATCAGCGATTCATAATGACCCTTCTTGTAGGCTTCACAGTAATTCGCCGGCAAGATAACCTTAAAAAGAGAAGGAACCGACAAAGACTGTGCTCCCGATTTTGAATGGTTCGTCACTATATCGACTTCGTGTAACTGTTTCCGTCATGTAAGCGATCGTCATTGTCTTGTCTTCTCATTGTACTATGATCGGATTCTGACGGGTCCGTGCAAACTAGCCCTCTATGGCTTAATGTGTTTGTATGTTATATCCTCTTTTAAGACAGGTGGGGCATAAAATGGTGCTGGTTATACTCTTTGTTGTGTTCAAGCATTAACACTTTGGTATTATTAATGGAGAACTCGTGGTTAGACCCCACTTTACTACGTTGTTATGGAATGGGCATTTTGCGGTGAAACCGCGATAAAATAAACGTGTGGCAAAATATATTTCTTTTATTTCCGCATTTCCAACACCATATCTTGTTGAACATTACCATACCGTTTACAGTTGCAGTACTGTATAGCTCATAATAACAAATGTCAACAACTTGGAAAACATAGAGTAATGACTGCTACATCTACAAGATATTTTACTTATTGAAATGAGTATGAAGAAACTAAATAGGTCGAATTAATCTGTAAACTCACTCCACACAATTGCGTCTCTCCAATTGAAAACTCCCATCCCAAGAAAACCCGAGATACGATATGGTCACCTGATATTCCACTTTTTACACATAAATGGAATTATTCACCCGATACTAGATGCAAAGGAGATAGAAGTATTTGATTTCTTAACACCAGTTTTCTCAGTAAATTATACAGAAGACGTGGAAGCATCACTGCTTGCCTTCAGTGTATTGCATTGAAAATCGCTTTCTGGGGATTGAGACTTGTGTAATTAGCTGTTATTTGTTCGTTTACACCAAATAACAACCAATCAAATATTGCGCAATCCTAATCAACAAAAAATAATAAACATTCTGGTCAAACAGCGGGGATAGTAAGTGCCACTCCGAGTAATTAGTCTTAAATCTACTAGATATTAGCACGGCATCCATCAGCGGCATCCATCAGCTCTGTTACTATAAAGCAATTGCAGCACTCTTGGACACAAAGTCTGCGATCCACGTAGCACCCGAGGCTCGCCTCACACTAGGGCCGCCAAAAACGCATTTAGCCATCAGCAGCTTGTCCGAGGTTGTTTCAGGAGAAAAACGCGACATTCTAAGAGTGTCAACAAATCCTTTTACAGTACACCGTGGACGAAGTGAGCCGATCGAATGTACGCATCAAGTCGAGCAGTGTCTGATATTCTAATGCTCGTTTGTGTAAGGGCAAGGGCAGCCCTATACGCCTTTATTGACCTCGCTAGCAAAAATCATTCCTCAAACAGGTAGATTTTTAACCCTCACTTATAGAAGTACTCTAAAAGAATCCCTCCTGCATCAGCATCCTGCATCAGCATTTCCAATGCGTATCCAATGCGGCTGGGCAAGATTGCCTTTGACCTCGGCGAATTCCTCCTACGACCTCGTTCTGATCCTCGTGTCTCCTTTTAGCCGGTGCCTGAAAGGACACTTAACGAGTAAGCTGGAGCTGGGTTGTCCATCACTGAAGCGCATGCAGACCCGCGAATAACCAGTGTGGCAGATGGGAAGGAGCGCCTCGTGATGCAGCAACTGCCTTACCAATTGCTGAAAGGAGCTGAAGTGAAAGCGACCAGAGGCACTTCTTTCTTTGAGGACACCAGCACGACCCACCAGTGATTAAAAAAAGAATACCTTATTCGCGAATTATCTTGAAGTCAACGGTTCAAAGACCAGCTTTGAGTGCATGTAAACAATGCGCATGGGGCAAAATTCTGACTTCTCAAACTTCACTAGTAGTCCTCGGCTCAGACAAAGTCCGGCCAGCTGCATTGTCTTGAGTATTTATATGCAACTAGCCATTCAGGTAGTAAAATCACCTGCCGGTTCCACCGCGACAAGAATTGTACCACTTCCGTGAAGGGTCAGTTAGAACTAGAAGGCCTGAAACCAGAATCTTCCATCAACGACCGGGAAACACAGGTGCATCGAAACGGGGGGTTAGGCATTAAATGCCCCTCGTCAAACCACATTTTATCACCTGGGCTGTGTCCATCTGAGAGAAATTAATATGCTGAAAGGTTTTTAATTGGAACGTATCTATGACCAACCGTTTCCGAATTTCTTGGGACTCAAACCTCAGATAGAATTGACGGAACCCAATCAATAGCATTGTTGTCAGGCAGTTTGTTTTCCACATCTAAAGACATTGACTGCTTGCAAGAAGCACCACGGGTAGTGTCGGCCCTATGTGCTAGAGAGGACATAAGGGGAAAACATCTTGAGTTTTTTAAAGGATAGGGTACTCCTGCCAGAGTCCGTTGACGACTGGGTCTATCGGAACTTCCTGGCATCCTCAACCACATAGTTCGAGTGGGGCAATAACTGATTTTATCGTAAAATGTAGCACAAAAACACAAAAAAGCATAGAGCTCAACGTTAATAAGAGCCGATCGAATGTACGCATCAAGTCGAGCAGTGTCTGATATTCTAATGCTCGTTTGTGTAAGGACAAGGGCAGCCCTATACGCCTTTATTGACCTCGCTAGCAAAAATCATTCCTCAAACAGGTAGATTTTTAACCCTCACTTATAGAAGTACTCTAAAAGAATCCCTCCTGCATCAGCATCCTGCATCAGCATTTTCAATGCGTATCCAATGCGGCTGGGCAAGATTGCCTTTGACCTCGGCGAATTCCTCCTACGACCTCGTTCTGATCCTCGTGTCTCCTTTTAGCCGGTGCCTGAAAGGACACTTAACGAGTAAGCTGGAGCTGGGTTGTCCATCACTGAAGCGCATGCAGACCCGCGAATAACCAGTGTGGCAGATGGGAAGGAGCGCCTCGTGATGCAGCAACTGCCTTACCAATTGCTGAAAGGAGCTGAAGTGAAAGCGACCAGTGGCACTTCTTTCTTTGAGGACACCAGCGCGACCCACCAGTGATTAAAAAAAGAATACCTTATTCGCGAATTATCTTGAAGTCAACGGTTCAAAGACCAGCTTTGAGTGCATGTAAACAATGCGCATGGGGCAAAATTCTGACTTCTCAAACTTCACTAGTAGTCCTCGGCTCAGACAAAGTCCGGCCAGCTGCATTGTCTTGGGTATTTATATGCAACTAGCCATTCAGGTAGTAAAATCACCTGCCGGTTCCACCGCGACAAGAATTGTACCACTTCCGTGAAGGGTCAGTTAGAACTAGAAGGCCTGAAACCAGAATCTTCCATCAACGACCGGGAAACACAGGTGCATCGAAACGGGGGGTTAGGCATTAAATGCCCCTCGTCAAACCACATTTTATCACCTGGGCTGTGTCCATCTGAGAGAAATTAATATGCTGAAAGGTTTTTAATTGGAACGTATCTATGACCAACCGTTTCCCAATTTCTTGGGACTCAAACCTCAGATAGAATTGACGGAACCCAATCAATAGCATTGTTGTCAGGCAGTTTGTTTTCCACATCTAAAGACATTGACTGCTTGCAAGAAGCACCACGGGTAGTGTCGGCCCTATGTGCTAGAGAGGACATAAGGGGAAAACATCTTGAGTTTTTTTAAAGGATAGGGTACTCCTGCCAGAGTCCGTTGACGACTGGGTCTATCGGAACTTCCTGGCATCCTCAACCCGAAGTTCGAGTGGGGCAATAACTGATTTTATCGTAAAATGTAGCACAAAAACACAAAAAAGCATAGACCTCAACGTTAATAAGACTAAAACTGAAACGCTGGAAAATGACACGGCTGCGGTGAAAAGTTCTGAAAATGCAATTTAATGCCCGAAGCACTACTATACAGCATAGAATTACACTCATAAAATACTTCTTTGGGCATAATTTGACAAGATGGCAATGTTTATTTCAGCATGTGTTTTATGATGTGCCTAAAGAAACGAAGAGTGTAGTTTTTCGTACATGTACTGCAACCCGTCCCTTTTAAAGCACATTTCCCAGACTTCAGTTATTCCTCTGCTTTTCCATAGAAGAAGGAAGCGAAAACATGGCTTCAGTCAGCCAACACGCACTGACCTCCGGCTTCAAGCAAAAACAAAAAACAAAAAAAACCTAGAGGCCCAGTGAGGTAGGATCCTCCGTGTAACACATAAATTCATCTGAAGGTAGTAAATTCAATGAAATTGAAAACCTTACATTGCCTAACAATTTGTGGTCGATTTAAAAAATAAGATGAAAAAGAAACAACTGTCTATAAAAATATGCATTTTTGACAAGTTGTACTTTTGACAATTTTCAACCGATTTCAAAAATAACACATAGTTGAACATGCACTATATATATATATATATAGTACATAAAATTTATATATAAAATAAAATTTCAGAGCACTGGATTGAATAGTTTTGCATAACTCGTCTGGACAAAACCGTGCTAACAAATTTCCTGAAAACAGCCATTTTTGACAATTCGTATTTTTGAGAATCTGTGGTCGATTTCAAACATAATACGACGTTGCACATCTAGAATATATGTATTTGCACTGCATAAAATTTCAGAACGCAGGATCGAATACTTTTGAAGAGCTTGTCTGGACAACAAATATCTCCGTGCTAACAAATTTCCTGAAAACAGCCATTTTTGACAAGTCGTATTTTTATCAATTTTTGGCCGATTTCAAAAATAATACGACGTTGCACACCTTCAATATACATTTGAACTGTATGCTAAAGGAAAGAGCTATAGGACAAATACTTTCGGAGATATACCCCGGACACGAGAGTGCACGTACAGACAGTGGACAGACAGACTGACAGACGGACAAGTTGAAACCTATATCGTTACACGGGGGATAATAACATACAATTTTGTGCTTTGAACATTCAGCGTTATATAACATGCTTCGTTAATACAATCCCTACAGCATTTAAGAAGTAACGATAGCTATTTTAACGGCGCAGTCGCATGCAAATTATGATCAGTAGTTACAAGAAATGTAATGTGTACATCAACTTTACTTTTATGCTTCCAATAGTTTCACTAGAAATTTAAAAATTACTCTTTCAAACACTTTTTAAGCTATTGATTGATACTTTTTACATCATTTTATCATCACAATTCCTGTTCAAAAATTGCAAACTTCTTTCCAGATGAAAAATAATGAAATTAATGGTTAAAGGAATTGCTGTGCAACATGGGAACAGGGCAAATGTACCCAGTGATTTGCGATTCTGGCCATTTCCCCCTGGGCAGTTACCAACTCATCTGGATCGCATCGTCCACGTTGTACATTCCTCCATGCGTCACATCATTGCACTGATGACACTGCCACGCTGTCCACACCACTGAGCCCATATAAACAACGATATACATCACAGTCTCGCAACGATCAGCTTGCTTTGCATCGCCTTCAACGATGCGTACAACGTCGTCATGGAGAAAGCAATCGTTATGAACTCAAGCCTTGAAGCAGCGGATGCAGCTCCAGAAATACCATTTAAAATTAGAAGACGTGTTCAGATTTTGTCACCGAATTTCCATTTTCTAAAGAATTATTCATTCATGTATGTAACGCTGTGTCGCAAAGCATAAGACTCTTTTGTAAACAACCAATAATAACTAACGAATCAAGTAATAGATAGCATTTAAAGATGCAAATATGAAAATGTGAAAAAAATATGCAGAATAACATGTCACTTATGTATCCTATATACTTGACCACAATATTATATATATTCACGGGGGAAAACAAAGAAACAAAGTAACTGTAGTATATTCATAATATAGTGATTGTACTGTTACGTAGGCCTTCGGTACTTCATAATAGAAAGGTGTGGTTTATGATCAATTGTCAAGAAAATGAAGTAAATTCTTCTTGGGTCACAATTATATCATGAATAAAGTGAATGTGTATATTTATCAATTACACCAGAATCCCTGAGCACAATAAATTGAGTCAAGTAATTTTTGTTCCATGAGTAAATCACCTAACTGTATTGTAGGATTATCTAGTTGATCTCAGGGCCCAATATGCAATTTAAATGCGGTTTTAAAGTGCTAATGCAATGTATTAAACCTTACATTCTGTGCGATTTTTCTGTTCAAACACACCCTTTATGTATATAATATGTTCTAATCCCAACCTCGGTTACGAACATCGAGCCTCAATACAGTGGAATTATAAAACCTCTAATTGGGAATCACTGACTCCCACCGCTCTTATTTGTGGTAAAAGTGGTCTTTTCCTTTACTCTGTCAAATGTGGTTCTTTGCTTTGATATGCGGGTTGGTCTAATTTGCGGGTTTCATTAATAATGGAAATGAATGAAGAAGGTATATTCAGGTAAAGAGTGATCTGATTTCCGGGGTGGTAAGATACCGGAGTTTTGCTGTAAAATTTCAATTAATCAATTTTGAATCAAAGACCAGTTTGACAAAAGGAGACGCGCAAAATGTCGAGGATTTGTACTATTAAATTAATTCAGGATTATAACGCAGTGTTTTCGTCTGTTAGCATATGCCTAAATTTAGCGCTCAAGACAAGAAATGGGTCTAAATGATAATTAAATATTAAGGAGCTGCAATCAAGCTGTCAATGGGAGAGGAGCACTGTCATGTAAAACTACCAGTTCTCGTTCTCAACGGACTATCAATCACAAGCCGAGGCTGAACTTCATTGTTTATTAAACCTAGGAAATAGTCCGTAGTTGGCTTTATGATCGTATTTTATATATATATATACGATTTGAACGTCAATAGCTGAGTAGATTATAATGTTGTGATAAGGCACATGCTATAACAGTTAATGGGCGTTTCAAGACCGGAATGTATGATTATTTACTCTGCCACTTAGCAATTATTGACTCACTCGTTTATGGCAAGGATCGTTTCCTTGACTGACGTAAACCTCTATCAATAAATAATATGGCGGTAATAAGAATGTTACTACAACTCTTTCTTTTATTGAGACGTTAAGTAGAGATTGTAATAGCAGGAATAAGATCATTGAAATAAGTTAAAATAAAACGCAACATGTAATGTCCTCTTTTCATTCCGAGGAAGTGGATACATCAACGGCTAATTCAGAAGGGCTCAGTGATTTAGGCAGTGATGATAATGAAAACAAAATCAGTGACCCTAGTTATCATAAGAATAACGGACAAAGGGAGAGGAGAACTAATTGTAGCGGCAATGGTGTGTATAGTCTTAATCCAACTACATAAATTCCTAAGATTAGTGTATGGCAGATTGTGAAATTATGTTTTTAAGTTATAAAGTTTATGTATAACCAGATTAAAATATATAATGTGATTTTTCTATTTATATGATTAAAAATCAGGGAACGGAAAGAAGGGTCGACTTCAAACTTAAATAGTTATTCCTTGGATAAGTCGCTGCAGTTTTTTTAATTAAGAAAGGTGTATGAAATTACAACTACCCGCTCAGCCTCGCCCCTACCTTCCCCGTTTTCTCGGCTGTTTTGTTAACTGAGCATAGTTGTTAACTTTGCTGGGGATTTCAGCGTTCTCCAGAAGATTCTTGGGTGTTCATGTATTCTTTGGAATGCTTAAAACAGTAACAACATTGATACCGGCCCATTCCTTAAATTGCCTGTAATTGACATTTATGTGCGTTACTCACCTATAGCTGTTACGTAACATGTCACTTTTGGGAAGATGGGAATATATGACGACAAGGTAATATGTCATGGCTATAACTATATTTGGGGTGCAGACCGTTACCGTAGTCTACAGGTGGGTGCCTCGGGCAGGTCAGTATCACCAAGGTATCATTTATGTAACGTTGTTTAAATCAAAAGCATCGAAACTGAGCTCGAAATCTCTAACCGTTTCGAGATAATGGTCAACTTTAGTGTTTGACCTTGGGAAGGTCAAGCAATCCGACATACTTGTTTTGGAAAGTCGTTTAGATCCAAAGGGTCGAACACAGCAAAAAGTCGCTTCATCTCTAACCGTTTTCGAGCTAATGATCAGCTTTCTATTTTTGAGATAACCCTTTTGTAAGATTGATTAAGCCCAAATGCTAAAAAATGATTTCGAAATCGCTCTATCTCTAACCATTTTCGAGATAATGCTAATGAGTTAACATAGACTGTGACACAGAAGGTTAAGGTTATCGAGATATCTTTTATGGAACGTTGTTTTAGATTCAAAGGGTTTAAAATGAGCTCAAAATCTTTAACCGTTTTCGTCAAATTGTAAATGATATACGAGGTCACGTGACTCCGGTGACCCCGATGTCGACCTAAAGATTTAGATTGCTCAAAACGTATAGTATTTAATCTGGAATTTGAGCCCTTTTTCCAGCCAGTTTGCGTGATAAATAGATGTTTTGAAAAAATATTTTGACCTAACTCTTACTAGTTGTTACGGATGTCATCCAGTGAATCCCTATAGTTAGAGTTTGTCATCGATGTCATCTAAACAATTCATTGATCAGCTTAAATATCAAGAATAAATAACTTGTGCGTTAATGAGCCAAACGGATATCTTTCTCATTTGTTCTAGAGCTCTTTGTGTTGATTACTTGTTGAGCAGAGATTAAGGACATCTATAAAATTATAATGATTTAAGTGGTGATGATTACAAAACAGATATCATTGAAAATAGTTACCGTGTGAAAAATGGGCGAAGGGAGACGACTACTGTTTTTAGCGACACTGGTATGCATAAGCTAGAGCCAAAAACTAAGTGGTATGCATAATCAAGAGTAGATAAGGCAGTCATGTTTTATTAGTTGCAAAGTTGAAGTATAACCATATTAATCTATATAATGCGATATACTTTTCATCAAAGTGCTCCAGAACATAACAGGTGCAATTCATTACTATTAAATGGTTTCAAATAGTTTCAAATACTCGCAAAAATGGAAGTGGAGGGACACGCTGGATAAACTTTTCAAAGTTTAATTTATTGTGGCATTCATATAAAAAATTGGAAATAGAGCAGCAGATCTTTTGGTGAGAAACTTAAGACGTTTGTTTCCATATTGCTTCGAGAGCATGAATTTTTTCGCTTTCTCTTCTGTAAAATGACTTTGGGAAACATTGTCTTTTCAATATCGAATAAACGAATGAAATATAAAACATTCTAATGTTTTATTAAATATTTAAGAGAAAACCTGGACATTAGAACCGCAAAGATGTATCTTATATATCAGTATAAATTTCAATTAAGTAAATGAATGTAAATGATTCAACGAGAGTTTTCCTATAAGGAGAATTAACATTTTTTCTATTTATGTGTCCGTGCCTGTGATATACAATAACAAGTTTTTGGTTGAAAAGTAGTATTTTAAGCTCTTTTGTAGCAGAAGCGATATATTTTACTTTTAATATGAACCCTTTTCAATTGCTTTATAGCAACTTTTTCTTTGATAATCTCAATTTGTCACGTGTTTGTATTCTAGATAAATATTCTTTAGGATCATTTCATGTTCATAGAGACTGTGTTGAAATAAACAGAACTTATAGGTTAGGGGTGCCCGTCTGACATCCCTGTGATGTCATTATGACGTCATTATTACGTCACTGTTTTTGGAAGCCCATGGGCGTCCGAAAACAGCCGTTACTTCATTATGACGTGACTGTTTTCGGACGCCCATTATATATTGTTTTCGGACGCCCACTTATCAACTACTGTCGCTTCATCTCTAACCGTTTTCGAGCTAATGATCAACTTTCTATTTTTGAGATAATGTTTTTGTAACGTTGATTAGGCTCAAAGGTTGAAAAATGATTTTGAAATCGCTCTCTCTAACTGTTTTCGAGATAATGCTCATGATTTAACCTAGACTGTGATACAGAAGGTTAAGGTCACCAAGATATCTTTTATGCAACGTTGTTTAGGATTTAAAGGGTTTAAAATGAGCTCAAAATCTTTAAATCTTTAAGAGCAGTCCAGTTGAATCTAAGAATACTTCATATTGCTTAGACTGTATACATTACAGATTAACCTAGAGCGCTGATCCTTTATTACATTACATTAGTAAATGACGTAATCAACATTGAGCGTAATGCAAAAGCCTAGAGATACTGCAGCTGTTTGCTATCAAAACGCATTTAATTGTATAACGCGATATATTTTATCTACCAAAGGCAGCTACCCCAACGCATAATAAACCCAATTCATCACCATTACATAATCTTAAATAGGAAGGACACAAGGGATGATAGGTTGGCAAGAATTCCCGCAACGTTTACAATGTTAAAATTAATAACATACAAGAAATCGGTGACTTAGTAGCAGATCTTTCGGTCAAAAAGTTAAAAACGTTTGTTTCAACATCATTTCTGTGGCATGTTTGTTAGAGAGGTCTCTTCTGTATGATCAAACAAAATGATTTTGTGATAAATTTCTCTTATAATTCGTGTGAATATGTGAAATGCAAAACATTCTGATGTTTTTAAATATTTAAGAAAAAATAACCTTCTGTCGAATTCAAACTTTTACATAAGAACCACAAAGGAACATCAGTATAAATTTTAGTTAAGAGAATGAATATGATCTGTGATGTATAATCCAGAGCTTATATAACACGCTTTGCAATAGGTTAACTTTAATGTTTTCTTTGTTATATAAATGTTGCAAAATGTCTACCTAGGATATATAAAACTCGTGGTGTCCTAGGCCGTGTTGGATCAATAATAACTTTTCTTGAAACTAGCATTTTATGCTCTCATTTAACAGACGCAATATATTTTATGTTAAATATAAACCCTTTTCAATTGCTTTATAACATTGTATCTTGTTTTGAGAATATCGATTTGTCACCTTGTTATATATTGATTAATTATTATTTAGAATCCCGGATTTTTGATTAAAATTTAATAGAATTTAAGAATATTTTACATACTGTATAGATTACAGATTAGAGCATGTGGCCTGGGTAACTGCCACAATCTGATTGATTGATTGCCAAGTCGATATTTTTCAATATTGAACTGAATGCAAAAGTCGATATATATGGCAACTACTTGTAATTAAAATGACAGCTAAGCCATGTACCAAGGCATATATTAACATATTATGAGTCAACATAAAGATTTTATTCACCTATTATGAAAACGTTTATCTAAATATAACGAGTACATAAATTGATAGAGGTTTGCTATAAACTGTTATCTTACCATGTAGCTTAATTCAAGGCGTTTAATGATGCATCTTTATTTAGCTAGTTAAGACAGCTGGTTTCATGAAGAAAGGGGTGGGGAGAGGAATTCTGCATCTGTGTAAGAAAGATTTCCTGAAATAAATAATCAGAATTGATCAATGCTTTCAAAAGCCAACAATATTAGGATTACCCACCAATAGATAGACAAATGAACGGACCAACATTCTGTTATATTAATATGTCCACGTAATGGTAATAGACATAAATATGCAAAAAGAGCTACATATATATTGTTATAACAAGGATCAATTCATTGATTAACGTAACCATCTATTAATAAATAACGGGTTAGGTAATAAGACAGAATGCATAACGTTTTTACATTAACTAGAACTCTTTTTGTTGGTCAGATGTAAAGCAGAGATTGAAAGAGCCAGAATAACATCGTTGAAAAAAAATTTTAAAGCGAAACGTGCACTATCCTCTTTTCACACAGGTGATGTGAAACCAGAATTATCAACAACAAGCGCAGAAGGGCTAAGTGATTTAAACGGTGATGTTAATGCAAACAATATCGGTGATTCTAGTAAAAAAGACGGGCGAAGGGAGACAGCCACTGTCTGTAGCGGCAACGGTATGCATAATCTTTATCCAACAACATTAATTCCTACTGTTATTGAACCCATGGCAGACTAATTAATTAAATTGAATTTATTATCACGTTGAATGAAAACGATATGAAACTAGATAATGTTATATATTTTAGCTACTTATATTATTTTGATTGAGGCAGATGTCTCCATAAATGGTTAGCACAATTCATTACCATTAAGTATATTCAGATTGTTCTAAACTTTAGCAAAGGTTAAAGTGGAGTTACACATGCGAGAATGGTTTGGCTTGAAGCAATGCGATTTTTAAAAATTTGTGGAATTTATAAAAGAAACGTCAACATCTCGTTTCTTTCGTTGGTTGACCTTAACGTTATGATAATCAAGATTATCAAAAGCCAGTCGCCGCATTTGGCATTTGTGTAAAACATATTTCCTGCAATAAAAATCAAACTCAATCAAGACTTAATTTAGGATATTTAATGAAGTTAAATTACGCAATATTTAAAATTTATTTAGATTTTATCTGCATTTTAAAGCAGTAAATGTTAGTAATTACGATGTAGTAATTTTAAGGTTTTAACTTGGGATAAGCTTGACCAGTTCTAGAATATCCTATATTTCATTAAAATTCATGAACATTTCAGCGAACAGATACCCTTTCTTCATTCCTGTATACTATCGATTAACCCATAGTGCTTGTTAATGATTGGTTTCATGTTTGAAACAAAAGCCAAAGGTAAAAGAAAGATCAAAATACTATAACTTAACGCATCTGGGCAATAAAAAGATGCACAATTTAGAGGATTCATACCTTTTAAGATTTCATGAAACACTGAGTTTTTTTTATAAAAAGTACCCTTTGCAGGATTTTCGAACGACGACAGTTCACGGATTCGTCATGACAATGAAGCCCAACTTTCACTAGATGACATCGACGACAAAGTGGTTAATCTCATTCCATGTAGTATTCAGCGTGCTCAAACAAATACTTCGGTCCTCCCTGGTGAGACAGCACAAACGTTTTTCAGAGACATTCTGCTACAGTCTCAAACGTGGAGCGCAAAATCAGACGGCGAAGAAATGTATAAAAGAGTAAATGACATCGAAGCTATACGTGAACGGAAAATTTGCACAAGTGCAAAGGATGTAATATTTTACCGATTAGTAAGGGCTCAAGTTGCAGCTTGGGCAGGTCAGACTGAAAATGCTTTAGAAATAACAAAAGCAGTAGTTAGAGACTGTAGGCAAAAATTGCCGAGTAAGTTCTTTCCTTTTGCAGTTCTAGCAGAATCGTTGCAAAGCCTCATATATACCCGAACGGGAAAATTCGATCTGGTTTATTCTATCCTTGCACACATGGAATACAAATATGAAACATCGAGCCATTTATGGGACCCAAGTTTGTTATTTCTCATGTATTATTGCCGCGGCTGTTACTTCACTGAGAAAATCCAACACGTAGAAACCTCAGAAGAATACAAAGAACTCCAAAAAGACGCTGAGTATTATTTTAAACTGTGTGGCAAATTGTTTGCAGAGTACAGCCAAAATGATCACATTTGTGTGAGGTATAGACCAAATCACGCTCATATTTTCCATCATGCTAAAGTGCTTTTAAAAATGCCAGAATCAGAACAAAGCAGAAGTTATAGCTTACTGCCCATTACAAATATTGTAGAAGCCCAAAAACTTATATTGAAATTATGTATAGATTTTCCACTTATATTTAAAAGGATCCGCGATGTGCTTCACTTTCTAATTCTCATTGGAGGCTTATATCACAGACGCGGCCAGCTAGAAATACACCGGAAGACATTTTCGTCTGCTCGATCCACATAATAATGCAAAGAAGCCAGCAACGTCTTCATCGATACAAAATGAAATGAAGCTATTGCAAGGAAGTGATTCAAAACTGGAATATCACCGGCCATTGTACCTTCGATCCATATGTAAGGACAAGACATTCAGACATTTATGCAGTTTGGATGACTTGTGTATAATGAGCAATACTGGTCTGAGATCGAAATATTCTCCCTACTTATCTTTAAAGCAAATTCCATACCATGTGCGAGAAACACTGTTGTATAAAACTGACTACAGTGCCAGTGATGTAAATCACGCATTTGAAGCAATGAACAGAGAAGATGCTTCAGATATTTGTCGGAAATCAGCATATATGCAAATTGCTACGGTAGCAAAGCTGCTGTTGCGCTCTCCAGACATCACTCGGGCTAGTTTCAACCCAGTGATAGACATTAAGGACCTTTGCTGGATACAGCAATCGATTGTTATTGTAAAAATGGCATTGCCTTTATCACATTATCCAGTGCTCAAGTGTGATGTTATGTTTTTATTTGCTTTATTTTATTACCGTGTTGCACAACTGGCAGCAACAGAAAAGTACAAACTGGTAAGTACATGCAAACTCTGCATAAATATGTCTGTTATACATGCTCACTTTGCACTTGCGTTGTGTAAGAGATTTACTCTTGTTCAGCAAGACAAATATATTACTGAGTTCATAAAATACATAGAAAACATTACAAAATGTGAACCGAATATTTCTGTTGCAGAGGATTTGGGAGATTCTGGAGTAATTTAATGGTTTGGGGATAATTCAATGAATAACAATATAATTCAGGAATGAATTTTGTGTGATATTAGACTGTTGCAATAGAATGAAATATTTTGATACTGTTGTAATTTCAGGGTAGTTTTTTTAGTTCTTGACAACAAATAGTACAGAATATTCAATGATCCATTTATTTTTAACAAAACAATTTTATTTCATAATCTTAATCTAATATAGCACTTTATTGAGGAGTATCAGTACCAAAATTCACCTGTTGATGTTCTCAGTTTGTGGTAATTACCTTAAATGCGTTTTTTAAAGCACTGCGGCAAATACTATTAGTCAGTTTATGAGAAATGGTCAGATACCTGTACATATATAAAAAGTTTTTGCCCGGATATATGTATATAAATATATATATATATATATATACATATATATATATATATATATATATATATATATATATATATATATATATATATATATATATATATATATATATATATATTACTGTGAATCTAGATCTCAGAATAAAAACATGCTATGTAGAATAATTTAAGTTCTTTATTCATGGCACTATATAGCAGGGTTGTTTTCTAAAGAAACTTAAACTTGTTTGTTATGGAAACTTTCTAGCAAAATCTAACTGCATATTTTTCTGTTAAGATTTCATAAGATATTCATATCTTCTACATTGATGTGAGTAAAATTTAGGAGAAAACCACGATGGATTTGATGATTAAATTTCAAAAATGTTATTTAAGTATTTCTATGTAATATTTATTGTAAAAGAAATAAGGAAAAACAATAAATTTTGATCTTTCCGAAGTGCAACATTTTTTGTGCATACATAAATTAATTCATTTTTAGGTCAACAACGAAATCATTTACCATGTTTAATGTTTAAAATCAATGTAATAATGAGTAACTTAATAATGAGTAATATATAATAAATCTATAATAATCTATAATAAATCTAGAATAAATCTAACTGCATTTTTTCTGTTAAGATTTCATATGTTGGCCATATTCATATCTTCTACATTGATGTGAGTAAAATTTAGGAGAAAACCACAATGGATTTGATGATTAAATTTCAAAAATGTTATTTAAGTATTTCTATGTAATATTTATTGTCAAAGAAATAAGGAAAAACAATAAATTTTGATCTTTTCGAAGTGCAACATTTTTTGTGCATACATAAATTAATTAATTTTTAACTCAACAACGAAATCATTTACCATGTTTAATGTTTAAAATCTATTTTATAATGAGTAACTTAATATATAGTTAGAAATACAATGTTTGCGAGGATGTGTGTAATATCTAAACAATTTATGTAAAAAGGGGTCAAAATGCTCCAATTTAGGGGTGCGCTCTGTCTGATGTTCTGAAAGAGTGCTCATTAGAATATGGATAAATGCGTATACTGGCCACTTGGCCTGTTAAACAGAAACAATATGGCCATTGTATAATTTTTGACAGTATTATTTGGTAGTACATGTGTTCATGGTGTATAAGGTTAATAATATTATACCAAAATACAAGCAAATTTCAAGCGTGTTGCCATCATTCGCTGCAAAATCAGAAGTATATGTAAACAAGGAAAAGATTTATTCAAATATTCTTAAATTTCTGGTCGAAATAAATTGGGTGTGTATTTAATTATTTCAATTAATATTAAATTACTGAAAGTTCTAAGTAAAAATAAATCCTGTATTTGCTTATTTTGCGTAACTATTCAGCTAAATTATGACGTGTAGTTCACACATGTGTGCGGGATATTTTTCACATTAGTTAAAGTTGGGATTCAGAAGCAGTTCCACAATGATTATTACATCACAAGTCACTACGGCACATTAGTAATATAATAATAACTGTGTGCGGGTTTTTTTCCCTTCAAATGAATAATTGGTTTATTAAATGACTTAATAATTCATATCTAGGATAAATTCATAATAAACCAGACAGAATTCCGATACATAGCGGAATGGTCCCACTTGCAGAAACCATTACAGAAAATATTTGTATTAAATTATGACAAAAAACCTCGAAGTCACGCAGTACTCCTTCTTTATCGGTTCATTAATCCAACGGGTTCAAAATGAACTCCAAATCCCTCTAACTGTGTTCAGCTTCCAGTTTTTGACCTTGATCCTGACTCAGAAGGTCAAGGTCAGCGAGGAACCGCTTATGTGAAATTGTTAAGGCCCAAAGGGTCGAAGATGAGCTCAAAATCCCTCTATCGCTAACCATTTTCAAGATAATAGTCAATTTGCGGTTCTTTACCTTGGTCGTGATCCAGAAGGTCAAGATCAGCGAGGTACCTCTTATATAAAATTGTTAAGGCCCAAAGGGTCGAAAATGAGCTCATAATCGCTCTATCTGTAACCGTTTTCGAGATAATAGTCAACTTCTGGTTTTTGACCTTAATCGTGCCCAGAAGGTCAAGGTGTCTGAGGTATCTCTAATGAAACGTCGTTTAGGCACAAAAGGTCGAAAGTGAGCACAAAATCTCTCTATCTCTAACCGTTTTCGACATAAGTCGGTCTGTCGTTAGCGGCACGTGAGGTCACCTGACCTTTGTCCTTGACCCTTGAGGTCAAGATTAGGAATGAAAGTTTACTACCTACTGAGTACGTTTTATGTGTTCGAACTGGGATCTAAGCACCTTTATGGCTACTTTTTGTGATTAATAGGAGTTACAAAAATACTTTGACCTTACTTTAAGCTTGACTTCTGGGGTTCGAGGTCAAAAAGTTCTTACAACTCATTACCATCTGTCAAATGCCATCGTACGACAAACTCTGTAAGAGGAGTTTTCTGGAAACCACTTTGATTTAAAATAAATTTGACCTCAATTTGACCCTGATTTTCAAGTTCAAGGTCAAAATTTTTGGCAAATTTCACGACATCTCATTATCCTCTATCTCTGCCAAATTTAATTGTCCTGCGTCAAAAAGCGTAGGAGCAGTTTTCTGGAAACCTCCGAGACGGAATAAAGAGAAGAAAAAAGGAAAAAAGGGCAGAAATTTCAAGAAAACTACAAACTTATACCAATTTGCAAACGAAGTTTGCAAGTAGGAATAACCACAGAACGACTAAAGAGTTTTCCTTTCTCTTCTGCAATTAATAAGATCTCAATGACTTATAAAATATGGCGCAATTAATTATTGAAAGATTTAAACCGTTTTCATGGGAATCCATGTGCAATCTCAAATTTAAGTTAAAGAAAAGAAAGAATCATTTTATCCCTTCTTTTGCGACATCATATTCAAATGCATAAGCTCTCGTCTATTTTTCTCATATATGTTGAATATTAATAGCTCTATTAATAGCGCCTTAAAATATGTAACCGTATTTGTAAGTGGAAATATGGTTGTTTCTAGGGGCAGTTGTTTTAAAATACGTGTTACTTAGTGATTTTGTTTTTTTTTAACTGAGGCATAAGCGCATAACATGAGCGCCATAAATTTACACGTATTTTTAAGGTACCTGTCGAAAAACTAACTTCAGTTTATGCGCTCTGTATTAAAAGGTTGTTAGGTATTTCCATATAAGATTTAAAAATACAAATATCTAATACCTACGGTATAATAAAAGTGTTACGAATGACGTTATACATAATTGGATTTTTTATAATCGCGTACAACACCAATACAGATGAAACCAAATTCATAGTATTAAAAATGTAAATTGTTTATGAAAGACGTTTTAAATTAATGTGCAGGGTGGTGAGAATTAAAATAATGTTCGACATGCAGTGATCAATATGTGGAAAGTATTAACAATGAAATAGACAAAACGATTTATTCGATATAATACTAGAACCGCATTTCGCAAGCAAAATCTTCAAACTTGACAAACATTAAAAGTTAAAATATTTCTTTTAACGGCTTATAAGATCACAACATATTATAAAGATTCCACGGCTATGCTACAGCTAGTGTTCATGTATTTAATCGTACAATTCACTGCTTTCAGCTGATTTTAAGCTTACATCTGCTTGGTTATGTTGGCTTAACGGCTTTATTGATTGAACGGACTAGCACTTTTTCTCTATGCAGGCACAGCTCGCGTAATACCCATAAGCTGTGCTGTGTTGCTTAGTCGTTACTTTGTTTTTAAATGCGCTGCATGTATTTGTTTTAAAATCAGCTGTGTTCGCATGGCCTTTTAAGCATGAAAATCGTAGACGAAAAAAGGTGGGATGCACACCCTCAGATCAAGTTCAACATAAGAACAAAGTTTTGTGAACCTAGGGCCTGTAGTGCCAGAGAAGCAGCTGAGACAAGAAAATGAATTTTACTGTCAAGAAAAAAATAGCCCAACGGCTTCCCCCACAGATGCATATAAGCTTTGACCAAGTCGAAGACTTGTCAAGTGTTAATAATATTTATTTTGAAAGCAGGCAGTACTTACAAATCACAGATAATCTAGCTGAACCACCTCAAGAGCAAGTCACGATACACAAAAATCGAATCTCAAATGTAAGCAAAATTGAATTGGAATAAAGCAATAGCACAGCACAATCCTTCGGAATCTATCAGACGTCCTTCCTATATTAAATTTAAAACTGTATTATCACAACATTTTACTATACGCTCTCTTACTTTCCACGTAAAATGCATAGAACAACGGTAAATTGCAAGAATTGATTATTTCTACAAGCCAACAAATGTTAAAAAATTATTAGTTTCTTCATTGAATTAAGAACAAAAACCTTCTTGAACCAACTGCACATCATCTTGAGAAATTTCTTTCTATGAAAATAAGTTTTCCACAAATATTTTATGCTTGGGATTTGACATTCTTGAAGTTCGTAAAGGAGCTGTTAAAAAATTCTTACAATGTATTTAGTTGTGAAAGACCAACCGTGCTTTTTTCACATAAAAAATAAAAAGAAAATGCCGTACTATTTGCTGAGAAATATTAACATAATGTAAACATACACTACAGACTTTATCTTGTTTGTCTTGTCACGAATGTTACCAACAGTTACATGGAAATTTGCATTTTGCAGAACAAATTACCACATACCAAAGTTTAGTTTTTCATGATGTTGTCTACAGAGCCAAGTGGGTTCATACCACTACCGTCATAAGCATATGCATTTCCCGCCTCAACAATAAATTGCCCCCCTGTGTTGTCAACATACACTTTAATGGTGGGTCCCCAACCCATTTTATGGCAAACAGCCACATTTCCTGGACCAGCACGTGGATAAGCTAATGGAACCAACATCACAAGATCTGAGTCATTATAACAATAAAAATCATGTGTTTTATCATCCATATTCAGTACCAAAGCGTTATTGCCGCTGAATGCATTAAGAGCGCTTCCGAGTTGGCTTGCTGCAGTATTCAAATCAACTTTAGCACAAATATTTGCGTTTGTCAGAGCAGCGAGTGCAGCAGCTTGTGCCATTCTAAAACATCAAAACACAATTTTCTGCATATCTTGTCCAAATTTTATTTAATCCTGACTTACAAACTGCTTTTTTAATTTAATTTTATATCCTCTCAAATAACCATTCTAGGTTATGCATTTCAGCGTTAAACGAATTAAGTTGTAGTTTTATTTGTTGATGTAAACCTAGATATTGCGTTGTTACAGTTTAACTAGACGTACTATGTAACGTTCCTACACGGCTTCCTGTTGGGGTGTGAAGAATAGATTCATTTCTGTTTTAAATCTTCTACTTAAAAATCAAACTTACCCAAATATAACAAGAATTCGTTATTTTTGTCAGAGATGCTTACCTGAAGAGAGTCTTCGTCTAGTCCCTTGCTCTAACAGGAGTCAGGTTTATATATCTGTAATCATTGAAAAAGAGTGCAAGTACCTAAATATAAATAGTACATTTTGAAAGGACATATATAACAATTTAGATAGAAAATGTATGTTATTATTAAATGTAAAGGACATAAAAATTGGTGTAGCTGCGATAGCTCTATTTGTCTATTTATTACGTGGTGCCTCTGCTTTCTTGGTGTACTCGTTGCTGTAAATAGCTAATCTCTAGAGACAACTTTATTTTATGTGCAAATACAAAGTGGATAGACTAAACATTATTTCGGTTCTCAACAAGAGTAATATTTTGTCAGAATCGGAATCTCAGAATGTCGGAACAAGCAAGGCCAAAACAACAGGCCAAAACGCCATCGAGGTGGTCTGTTAGATAACTACGTCATTGCATTTTGTTAATTGAGTTTCGTGTCGAAATGATCAAATACAAAGCTATTTTTAAAATTACTTTTACAATAACAAATTTCCATTTTGATTAAAACGGGTTTCAACCTATTTCTTTAAATTTCAAACTTTAGACTTTAGCAAATATAGGTTCTTTGGGGGTCTTCTTGGATTTCTGAAATAGCATACGTTTCTTTTGGAAAAAGTAATTTATACATACCTAGGTTTTGACTTAGCTTAGAAACATTTCTTTGGATTTTTTGTTAAACTGTATACTTAAATCTATTCGAGCAGACTAAATTTAGTTATCTTTTTTGTAAAAACCAATTTTGATTGTGTGTAAAATCTGTACTCAGAGGTATATTTGAGGGGAATCCAGTTTTATAGAGAGCTTGAAGTCAAGCAGGAATGCATTTTACTTTTTTAATAAATGGTGTGTGAAACATAGTGTGAGCAAAAAATGTTTCAATAATAACTCATCTCTTTAAAACTTTGCAAAAAACATGGATGGTGTATCTCAAATAGTGCCGAAACTTCAGAGCAAAAGAAAAATAATCAAAATAACGTATGGATATCTAGATTTTAAACCAGGTTTTAAAACCTTACTTAAGTAGGTCCTCTTATGGCAGTGGTTTTAAATATATCAGAAATATGTGTTGAATTAGAAATAAAAAATATGAAGCCTTTTGAGTTGTGTAATTGAAGAAAACATAAAAACAGAAACACGAAAACTATTAAAAAAGTGCTTCAATTTAAAATGCAAAATGCTTAAACTTGTCTTGAATCACTCATCATAACATGAACAAGAAAAAAAATAGCATTCATGCATTATTCTTTAAAAACTGTTGCTTAAACTCAGCAGTCCTGACATACTCTTAGTGAATGCGCATATACTAAAGCTTTTGTTCAGACTTTTTTGGCAATGCTGTAATGTATTAGTCAGCTTTATAAAGCATCACTGTGTTCGCTTCCCGATATTTATTTTATCATGAAATCATGAAATTGCTCATTTTGAACCGACGTTTGATCGGAAATATTAAATCTACCAATTCAACACTTTAAATGCTTGATGCTACCACTCTACCTGGTATTATACTTTATTTAGACAAATTATTGTAACCAGCGCATGCTATTTTTACTCATGTACAGTCCATATACTCATTTTACTCATATACTGTCCAGTTAGATCGATTTAATCAATCTATTGTTTCTTCCAATACTAAAATTAAACATTTACTTACAGTGATTTCTTTGTATAATTTAGTCACCTAGTTGATTACGTGCAGTGTTTTGGTTCCAATGCAGGATGGTACTCATTGGTTGTTTATTTATACGCGTACATGATGCTTAATTTAATACAGGTCGACCAGTTGTTTGGCTGTTTGGTGTTTGAATAAAAGTAATATACAGCGTAGGTGGTTTCCAGGTATACCACATTATGCTTTGGATCAAATTTAGTTATATAGCTCAAATGCATGAATCGTGCTTGTTTTATAACGCGATGTGATACATGAAAAGGTGTACTAATAAACTGTGTATTCGTAGCTATGTCACTTATGCACCAGATCTCATGAAAGGTTTTAAACTAGCTCAGTAATCTTATGATCTCAAACAAGGCCCGCTGTGATGGCAGGGTACTACATTTATTCTGTTATCACCCCATTAAACAAAATAAAAATGAAAGGTTACATCAGTAGGTAGGTCCCGGGTTCGAATTGTAAACAGGACATTGAGGGAACCCAATGGTTATCAAGGCATTCGATATTAACGCCCATATATCATCACTTTAAAAAGCTTTGGACATGAACACATCTAAAGTAATTAGCAAGGTGTGCCTTAAAATGCCAAATACGCCTCATGTAGGAGGAGAAATTCTTGAAACATTCTAATTTATTGCTCTTCTACCATTATTAAAACTTTAAGTTTTATTTATACAATATATATATATATATATATATATATATATATATATATATATATATATATATATATATATATATATATATATATATATATATATATATATATATATATATATATATATATAAATATATGATAGATAAATACGATGCTGCAAGAGAGTTGGGTGCTGCCAAGTTGTTTGTGCTCTTCATATAAATAACGCGTGGGTACAAACTTCCGAATTCCAATATCAAATTTGCTCCTGAAAGAGGTTTTAGCATATTGGAATGGAGCCATTGGCTTGCTTTTATTTAAAGGAATAATGCGTAGGCGCAAAGTTATGTTGTTTGGAATAAGACCTTGGCCTATTTTGCATCAAACAATTAATTCTAACAACTGCTGAGATAAGCTGTGCAAGCAATGGTTGATTTCAACCCCCGCACATTTTTTTACATTCTTACTGGATTTTGCAAATATATGTATATAGGAGGATAAGACTTTGCACACAAACCTCTGATTTGTGAAAAATTAGGAATGACGATATACATCGAAATACCTAAAAATCACAATACCACATTTTGCAATACGATTTCGATATACAATTTTTGAATAATATATATATATATATATATATATATATATATATATATATATATATATATATATATATATATATATATATATTTATATATATACACGGATTGGATTCCTCTTCAGTGACTAGGGTCTAAAGATAGCAATAATGTAATTGAGCCGAAGGCTGGTTCACCAAAATCTCCCCTGCTCAATGTCTTCTTTTGTAAATCATTTGAATAAAGTAAATGCCGCCCTGTGGGTGTGAGAAAACATTTCCTTTGCCAAAGGTGATACTGTAAATATATTCATAATACTTAGACACTCATCAGGTTTGTGACCAAACTCGTTTAATTGAAACTTGTATTGCACTCGAAGAATATAACCTTTTGATGTTTTTGACATCAGCCATGTGGTAATCTATTATTTAGAAAACCACAAGAACTATATACCGGTTGAAAAGTTATTTATATTTTTAGCTGACCATTGAAAGCCTATGGTGTGTTTATGTGACAATGTTTGAATATTCTCTTCTAATTAAACAGACAATTGAACAATATTGTCTAAGCCTAGGAACATTTTAGGGTCCATACTGGGTTACGTTAATTAACTGTAAAAATGCATACTCATTATCAGGGCTGATTTCTGTGATTTTTTGTGTGATACCACCACGTGATTAAACTGAGTATCTGTGGTCAACGGAATAGCTTTTGCATGTAAAATTCTGCAGAAGCTTATTCAAAAGGTTAAAATTACATGTACTGTTGTTTTCTTTCTTTCATCTACTCGTTTAAAAAATCCACAGCACATTAAACACAAAGATAAATAACTTTTGAACCGATGTATATTTAAACATCGCAGTGGCTTACGGTGTGGTTTTTCGGTCAAGAACATGTGTCTGGATTGATACAAAATTGGGTCTGTCACACAAACAGCTCTAAACAGCTCTGAATTATTGCATGGCAGATCCACATATGGAGTTGTCATAGAATATACTTGTACATGCCTCTTAAATAATAGTCTCAGACTAGGAACATTTAGCCATTCTACTGATGCGGATTCGAAGAAAGCGCTTGAACCTATAAATATCCTATAGCATCCAAATAAAATACTGTTTAAACCTTTTCGCCGTTGCATACTGCAAGTCCTTTCTATTTTTTGACGGTAAGCCTTTCCCTGGTTTTGTTTTTACTATATGTCCCTTCATTATTGACTTTCCTCTGGTCCACTCCGCCTGTAGGTTAGTTAGTTGATTTGTTTAACTAGAGAGCCTACCCTAGCAGGTCATATTCTGTCAGCCCACCTGTAGATAGTCAGCAAGGATGTACACTCTATGTAATTTTAAAGGATTTTGGTCCGGCACAATCCGTGAGACATTATTTTTCCTTGTGTAATATTTATTAAGTTTCATTGTTGCTGAAAAGCTTATAAATGTTCTGTAAAATAAGTTCAATGTTAAAGAGTTATTCCATGCTCTTTTTGACAGTGTTTTGTGATGATCTGACGAATTAGATTCTGTAATCTTTGGAATCTTTTTTACAGTAATTTGTGCTGGCATGCCCGTGTCAGTAATGGCATGCTCGTGTGAGATTCTTTAATAGTATGTCACTAGGAAACTTGTGTAAAATTGTAATTGTGCTTTTTTTACTCCAGTCTACGTGACATTGGCAGATCATGAAATAAAGTGATGGACAAAAATACAACCTTTTCACCGTCCCACAGTTCCACCCTCTTATGCGTCCTCGTTTGGGAGGGTTTTGACCAGCCTGCGTCGAAATATCTCGACAGAGCTTTTCAGTTTCGAAGTCCACATGCTCAGTCATTTTGGAAACAGATGTAGCGCACTACAAGTACGTAGTGCTTTTGCGCCTTAGTGCTTTGGAACGTTTCTGGAACTGATCCAGGTTGTAGGGTGAAAAAGGGTATGTGAATTCCAATATTCAGTTTGTGGACCTTGCCAACGACAGTCATGGTACACGTTTATATATATATTTATAGTTGAGTTTAAGTTTCAAATTGGTGGCATAGTTCGGATACAAGGGTCTAAATGAATGAGTACAGATTCAATTTTTGAAAAAATCTCCAAATATTACCAAGATTTGGAGAGTTCATTCATTTTTTGTAGTTGTAATTTATGCGTGTTTGTTTGCATCTGCCTTGTAAATATAGCTTGCTTCCCAACTTTCTTATCGAAATTGTGGTATGTTATAAAACTTTTAGGCCATTTACGTATTTTTTGGAAGCTCGTATTCGATTGCATAGACCTTGGTGTAAAAAAAAGTTCGTTGGGATTTCTTTGTTGGCGTGAGTTTCCCTGCCACCCTTGCTCTGTGCAAGGGACGATGTGTATCTGTTGCCATAGAATGTTCCATTCCTCCACCCTCATTCCGCCATATCATATGCAACAAGTTTAACATGTATCTGTAGACTTTTTCCCCTTTGCTGTGTGTAAAACCATGCCCCCTTGCCTTCAACCCCAACCCTACCCTTGTGTGCGCAAAAACATAGATTTGTTTGTTAAAGTGTTCAGTCTTACCACCAATACAGCCACCATCCATCGATTTTATTGCTAGTACATTTTTAATAATATAATGTGTGTTAATGTATGTTAAAGTGAAGCTCAGAATTTTTCCTTTGCCTCTGGTTTGAGCTCTGTACAACGTGTGCTAAGGGAAATATTTAGCATTCAAATTTGCTTTACATTTATATTGGCAAACCAGCTGCCTGTCACTTTTAATAATACTCTATCATCGCTCATAGCAAATTTTAACAAAATGTGTGTTGTTCGTTTTTTTCTCTTAATAGGCAAAATTATTGTTATAGAAAATGTACCACGGATTCGTGGAAATGTACCACGAATTCGTGAAAACGTACCGCCTAAGTGTGTAGAAATAACTCGCGAGCTTGTGAAAATAACACGCAAGTTCGTTTTTTAACAGTGCAATGCATTGTGGGTAATATATGAGGCAAGGTGTCTTCATTTATTTCTATACCAATGAAAACCAATCTTTCTCATTCAATTTAAGAACATTAACAACAGTTTTAAACGCTGCCGACTCCATTATTCTTGCTTCTATAGCTACCGAAAGCGTTTTGTGAGTTCTTTCTACGCAGTATTTCGTGTTTGATAATGATTTCTTTAATTATGAATGTATATAAACTTGTATATGTACAAATTGTTTCCTGTGTTGGTCTTAATGTTATGCCAGTTAACCAACACGCTCGTCCCTCCCCTCCACATACACACAGACACATGAAAGAAGTGTTATTACATTTTTTGTCTTTTAATATAAATCGAGTGATTGGTTTCATGCACAAGCATGGCGAAACTAGAGCGTTACCTTGTGTACTATTTGATGTAACTCCCCTTATTGCATCTTCTTTCTTCATAATTTAAAACAGTTAGGTGATGTTATGTGCAAGGATAGTGAAACTAGAGTGTTACTTTGTGTACAATGCAATGTAATTCCTCCACATATTTCGTTATTATCATCCCCCACACATTTCGATATTATCATCCTAAGTACTACTGAAGCTGAAAGAAAATCATCTTATAATGGTTTACTATGTATTGTTAGTTATCCTTTGGATATTTTAAATAACTGGCTGATGTTTAACGTGCAACTAGAATATTCAACGTGCATACGTTAATGTTCGCATTAATGTGAATCTGTAAATTATGTATTTTGTGAATTTTAAATGCATAAATATGTTTATGCATTTAAAATTCATTCATTCTTTGGTGCGAAATTGTTTCGAAATTCAAAAATTTACTTGAGTTAACAATTTATTTTCAAAGTTTACAATGTCTGCAGTATTGCTCCCAAAAACGAAAGGTCACATTACTTAACCAGGTACATTGTTGGTGAGGCAATGCATTAAATGCCATTTTCATGGACTCCAGAACAGCATTTGATGATGCTTTTTGCGACCCAGATCGCCGTTTCAGAAACGAAACGCTTTTATCATTGACGAAAAATGCGTTATAAAATAGATAGCTTTTCTGAAATCCAGAACACGGACGCTCTTGATTAAGGCATTTTGCTTATTGTTTGTATCAGTATCAATCATGCATGAATTCAATGGGCTGAAGGTTTTGGACAACCCAAGAGAAAATCGGTGCCTTTTGCAGAAATTGACTGAGTAGTTAGCCCACCGATAGCACAGGAAGGTGGCTGATTTAAACAAGAAAACTCAGGCTTCCCACCGTTTGTACTTTATGTGCAGTTTTAATTGAGAGAATCTTACATATTCAACGAGCTTTATAAGAACCTACATTTGAAAGATGTATTCCCTCTTCATCAAAGAAAGGTACTTTACATGCCACCAAAGCGGAACAGTGGAATTACTTGTGTTGTTCGACTGGTCATGCGTTGTTTTAATGCTTCAAATTTGCCAAGTTTTCTTTCGTGATGAACAACAAACTGTGTCGAGGTTGTCTCGTTTCGGGTCATATCTACAAGCGATGTAGAAATGAACTGCAGTGTTCAAATTGTAACAGGAGTCATCCTTCCTGTTTGCATGGCGTGTGGAAGTTGAGAAATCTGCTCTCAAAGTTGGCGCTCAAACTTGCGTGCCCAGGAGTAGTAATCATGTAGGTCCTGAAAGTGATGCACCTGCTCAGTCGCATTCCAGTGCTACTTCTGCTGTTAGCGATTCTTTTAAGCAATTCATTATATGAAGGTTTGCTTTAAGGCCCGAAATTGATCAACTCTCTTCTTGGTGTGTTATTACGATTTCGCAAAGATTTTTTTCACCTTTGGATGTGACATCACCACAATGCACTATCAGTTTCGTGTACCTGAAATACGGATGGATATTATGCATGGATATTATATATGGAAGGGTGTCACTACTTCCAGAGAGCCATATGTGTAGGCAATGAATGTCCATACCTTTGCTCTGTCTCCGACGTACAGCAACTTTGGTCTTATACAGGTTGCCAAAGATTCCAAACATACTCACGGATCTCATGCTGGTGATATCCTTTGGGAGATCTTTTACGTTGAATATATCTTCAAAAGTTCGGCAGAATCTGATCAGGCCATAGACTTGATTAATCGTACTGGGAGCATGTGTGAGAGGCGACACTGACTTTACACAAATTCGTTTCTAATTCAGAGAAGGTCTTAGCTTCTAATCAACCTGAGAAGAGGTTAAAATCGGAGAACATTTATCTGCAGTTTGAAGATTTGCCAGCTGACTGCACGCTGGGTGTCGAATGGCTGATTTTTTTATAATTAATAATTTATAATTTACTTAGTTTATTTCAAAGTATTCAGTTACTAAAACATTGATTTTGTTTCACTGATAGTGATATCAATGAAAAAGTCAGTGCTATTGACAGCTCTGAACTAAGAAAACTAATGAACTTCACTGAAGCCAAAAATAAATCTTATTTTATTAGTTTTATTAACTCGTAGTACTCTTCTTAAAATTTACAACAGTTTATACAAGATATAACTGGTAAATAGTTAGAAAAAATAGTTTTTGCCCTTTGGAATAATTTGTTGCCATGGGCCCTACCATGCTGTTTGTATTAACTATAAAACTGTCAGATTATCATGGTCGTGTATTTATACTACGTGTATTTAAACTGCGTTGTTATTATGGTCACGTATTTATACTGCGTTTTGACATATTCTGAGACTGTACGGCTCGTCAAGCGAGTGGCTGTTTAATTATGCTGGATCAAGAAAGCTTCCATTTACTGCATGACTGGTAATTCAAGGCGCAGCTGTTGTTACGCTCTTTCTACGCTGAATTTATCGTCGTTTCAGGCTGCTATTGGAATTGTGCAAATTCTGCACTGGATTTGGCTAGTCCAGGTCGTTCCTTCATATGCTAGCATGTCTTCAATTAAAGCTGCTATGATACAACTCTGCACGCGAGAACTGCTTAGTAAAGCAATAGTCAAGTTGTGTAATGGGTATTAACTGAATATTCATTTGAACTATTTTTATTTTTGCATATTGTTAGGCTATAAATGATCAAAGTTTGTGACAAATTTTTAGTTGTGAATCGAATTTATATCTCCATTTTCTTGCGAGGAAATTATTCACTTCTTTTCAAGAACTCACAGCAAATGAATTTAAATGGACAAGTGAAGTAACTAGATAGCTCAGGTTTCATTTCATGTTTAAGGTTACTTCAGCAGTGGGAGACCCTGAGTGTGCTGAGTTCAGGATCATAACGAAGTGTAACTATGACAATTATTCTAATGGTAAATCCAGACTTCAATCATCAGATTAAGCAGTATTAACGAAGACATATTAAAAAACTTTAAAATCTCGTTAAATTTACTTACTTACTCCCTGAATCTGATTAACTTACTTGTTTGATGAAATAATTGATATCTAGGGTTGTTTCACAGGTTATTTAAGCAATCGATAAATTTATCTGTAAGATATTCAGATATACCAAGGATTCCGTTCTGTTTTGTGGAATGATATATCAAATCGTTACCTTAGGGAAATGCTTCTGAAACAGTCCTAATTTAAAAATTTACCAGATGCCAAATTTTTGGCAGATGTCAAATTGTTTCATTGTGAGGACACTGCTCAGTATAATTATTTCCTATACTGGTGAACATGCAGTGTGATTATTAGCATGACTTATTAATGTGTAACGCGAGAGGTGCACAATAAATAATTATATTCTACATTATTCAATATTTTTAGTGAATCAGTAAAGATATCTGAAAGATAACTGCACCAATTTGAGTACATATTTACAATATTTTACTAAAAGGCTTGTTTTCATTATACAAATTTGAATAGGGGCATATTTCTTGCGTATAGTTTTCTAAATACGCATAAAATAACTGCAATTCAAACTGAGTACTGAATATGTAGGCTACAGTTTAACTCGCTTCACTGAAAGAAATAAAAAAGAAAGAAAGAAGGTCAAAATTTCGTTCCCTAATAAGACTTTTACTCATAGAAAAATAAATAAATTTACTCACAGAAAATCAATTTGATTTGGTATCACAATGACTAAATTATATTTACCGTGACATATAATAAAAAATAACTTACAGCAACACCACTGAACTTGCATTTTGAAATATTTGATGCTATTACATTTTGAACACCTGACATCATGTTGCTTGCTATGCGGAGCTTTTCAAAAATTCTACCGATTTTATACTATGGATTTCTATACCTTTTGCTGTTTAATTTGGTCATTATTGCTACATTGTTATCTATTAAAATCTTTTAAGTAAGACTTACAAAATTGTTTTGAAAATCTTTAAAGTTTTTATCGCATTTTTTATAATGCAGTAATGATTTAGACCATACTATTAATGCATTACAGGCATTCTGTCTCTTATATTTAACAGAAATATGTGTTCAATATGAAGTTAGTTATACATCCCATTAACTTAAAGATCTATATAAAGACCACCATAAATAATTTTTAGCATGGCACAAATCAGGGCCTTTTGAAAACTAAAGAGAAACCCATAAAGGACAGGTGTCTTGTACAATTTACGCATTTTTAGGGCAGTTGCTTTATCAGAAATAACTTTGTTTTAACTTCGTTGTTGCGCTTTGCAGATTTTAGCAGGGTTCTGATGACTGGATATCTTTTAAGAGACCGAAAAACCTTTTAACACAGCATTGTCCTCTTTGTTCGACCCTCTACGCACTAAATCACATTTTCACTTAATTGTTCCCCGGCGTTTCTTCTTTACTTAAATAAGTCATTATGCCATCGTTGTTGAAAAGTACCTGCGATTAACAACAAAATCTTAGTATCAAATCATATTTCAGTATTGATCACCACTGCCATTCCAACCACATGTGTGATGAAAGCTGCTGCTGCTGTCCCTGGCACGTGCTAATGCTTAACTCCCTGTAAGCCCGTTACAAAAACATCACAGTAACCACAGATATACACATTCACATGCATACATATCCAAGTAAGCATATGAACAGACATGACACCAACAGTAATAAACTTTATAATAAATCTGTAGTTGGGAAATAAAATTCGAAACGCAGACAATAGTAAACAGTATAGATGAATAGATTTTGTCAGTTGGAAATATAAATTGTGATTTTTTCCACACTGCTTTGTGAGCTGGACTAACATTAATGTTTTTTTTAACTTTTCTTAACTTTTAACATTTTTTTAACTTGAAGTCCGAAACTAGACGATTAAATTTTTTGCTTCAATTTGAAACTTGCGTTTGCATTGTAACCTTATATTGTCAATTCAGTAAAAAAATTATGTCTTTTGAGGAAATTCTACTTTCTTCGTATTCAAGTAGGAATACGAAGAAAATAGTAATTCTCTTGCCCATGTTTTGAAATTGTGATTTGGCATACTTTACAATTTGCTCTGTTCTTGCGGCACTTCCTTCATCTAGATACTAGAATATAATGTGATCTTTTTCAATTTGAAGTAGTAGGGAAACGTATGTTCAAAATAGCTGGTATAAATGATAGAAAAACTCCTACTATCGCTCTATGTTACGTTATCTTCTGCACCTATTATCGCTCACTTCGGTATAAATGACAGAAAAAACTCGCCCATGGGAAAAAAGAGGTAGAGAGGTAAAAAGTTTGGATGCTTGTTGGAAAAGCAGAGATGTTGAGATGTTTATGGCGATATAATAGAGCGGCGAAATGTCAAAAAATAACATTCTCGTTTTTGCTTCCATCTCTTACACGTTCAACACTTCATATGCACACTATACTGCCTTATATATCAGACAGGTACCCCGTAGGGCGTGAAAATGAGATTTTGCACATTTTTGCGTTTCAGATCATTTTCAGCATTGTTTATTTTTGACCCCCTCCATAGGGCTCGAAAAAAGGAATTTTACATATATCTGTGTTTCAGGAGATTTTGAACATTTTTCATTTCTTGACCACAACTCCCTCCTTTAAGCTGTATAGTATATATGCAGTTGGTGGGTGCTAATTGAACAAAAACATTCAATCATTTCCTAAAATATTCTATGCTGTGGGACAACCCTTGCACAAAGGAGTGACATTCCATCAAGGGATTCCAGAGGACATTGAAGAGCGTTTAATCCGAAACAGAATAACTTACTCAATGTTGATGATCTCATGGCCAAATATCATAGTGATGAACCATGATCAGAGTGTTTAGTGTTTGAAGCAGTCACAAAAATCTAAGCATTATTTTTATCGTACACAATCTATTTCACCATGGAAAGGAAATGGGTAATATTAGTTTAAATACACATTACATTATTCTCTTTGTGTCCTTAAAAATCCAAGCGATTGTCAACAGATCAGCACATTGGCTCGGAAATAATTGGCAAGGAAATCTCAGTTTATCACTGAGGTATATCAAGATGCTGCGAGCAAACCCCATGGTTATTTATTCATTGAGTTGAAACCACAGACAGAAGAGAGGTTACGTATTCGCAAAGGAATTCTACTAAGCGATGCACATTACGTCTATGCTAATAAAATAGTGTATGAAGAATTACAACAGTGTGGTATTGAACTTCAAGCTGTCTAAACGAATTCGAGCGAATCAAAAATTTCTTCATTATTAGCACGTAGCAGTGCTAAATGACGTAAATACTGAATGACTGAAGCAAGCAATAAACGAAGAATTGGCCAGTTTGTTTAAAATATGGTTGAATCTAATGCATGGTTACTTGCCGTTGAAGCCACATATGTACAAAAAATTAAAGGATGAACAATAAATCATTCGACAACTGGCTGATAAGAAAGTTGTAAAAGAGGTTAATAAACCAAAAATACATATTTGTTGGAGCCTTTGCTAGCATTGCGCTTCCATTATCAGCTCAATTATTACTAAAATAAAGCATGCCATGAAAATGGTACTGATTTCTAAATCAGAATAGAGAAAAATTATTATCAAGTCAACCTTCAAATGATAGTATTAAGCCAAAGTGAATTATCTTTTAAATAAACGCAATGGTGAAACTGCTACAGACATGTCACAATTCTTGGCCGCTACTTACAAATGTCACAACAGTCAAAATCAGAAAAGTGAATCTCATTCTGACAGAACTTGGTACAAGTTGGATAGAAAAGTATGAATTTGTTTTTAAAAACTGCAGATGTTATGGAACATTCCAACATCATTGATATATCGAAAGAATCAGTGGTTGCTACAAGAAGAAAAGAACTTTAAGTGCCACTGTTCTGGAAGCAGTTTAATCAAGAACTTGTTGACGCTTATATTCCCAAAACTACTTTTAGCAAAAAGGTAGCATGTGAAGGAATTACAAATGAAATAAAACCGTGTCAGTCAAGGCAGTTTTCAGAAGGATCGAAACATTTCTCAAGTGGCTTAAACAGTTGTGTTGCTGTAAAGGAAGTGAATTTGTTTCTGTTAAAATAAAGTTTATTAGTGCTTGTTATGAAGAAGATGTAGTACAAGTACATGTGCACCAAATCCGTCAAAGTTTCTACATAACTTTGCCTAGCAATGCTAGCATGGACCATTATCCCAACAACAAGGCCACTAGTTATAAATTCGTGTGCCACGTACATTATGTGAAAGGAAAGTATGAAGTGGCTTTAACTGGTTTTCAGTATCCACATACATGGAGTACTATGAGAAAATGATTGAATTAGTCCATTTACTATCGTCAACAATCACATACAGATGCTGTCTTTGGACTAGTCACCATTCCACATGGTTAATATAGAACAATGAGTGAATTGTGTGCTGTAGTGAATGAAGAAGCGAACATTGCTATTGCAGCTAAATATTAAACATCTGAACTTGAACAATCTATTCGGATAAACTATGATGGAATAAGACGACAAAATTTTCTTTTAGTGAAATATGGCTTTTAAGTTTCCTTTTCCACTGGATTAAGCTTGCCCTTAACACTTTCCATCTTTTACTCTTCAGGTATCAACTTCCTAGATTTTTCCATCTTAGGCTCTTCAGCCGGCCTTTCTGGTGTAACTTCAGATGCAACTTCGGACATATTCACTCTTTAGTCACCAGATGTGACATGATTGCAATATCTAGAAGGAGGCTACCTTCATACCCTGTAATGTCCATTAACTAACGTGGTATAATGGTCACTCAACATATGTTGCTTGTCAACGAATGATGTTGCCCTGGTAAAGCTCATTATTGTAACTTCGAATGATGTTGCCCGTGGTAAAGGTTAGCTCTTCCTTGAATGAACTGTCCTTGTGTTGAGACGCGTAATGGTTTGGCTGCACGTTTCTCTTTACCAACAGCATACTGCAAGCTATAATCGTCGGTCTAAGTCCACTTGAACCCCTGTCGTTTCGTCCTTCATTTTTCCAAACGCTTTCTTGTTTTCAGTGGAATGTAGGAACTGGTACTTTGAATAATCAATTGTATCAAAAAGATGAGCATCCTCTTGCATACCTTTGTAGATGTCGATGAGCCAATACAGACCATAAGATACACTTGTCGTGGTATTTGTTCTTAATGTTAATGACCCATTTTGTATGTTTTATTTTCTTTGACAACTCAGTGTAGACAGAAGCTTGCAAGGGGTCTAATGAAGCTGTAGGGACATCAGTCTGTAGAATTTTATCCAGCACCCATCCAGATCCTTGACGTTCGTGTTCATCAAACTTGCTGAACAGATCCTTGTATGCACTGTGTAAATCATTGTCAATGCCCATTTCACTGAACGCTGTAAATGTCTGAGTACCGATATAACTGACATCCACACGTTCAGTCAACTACCTTTCTTCATTCGTCACCATTTTCTTGAACTGAGCTTTAATGTTGATGTATCATTTCATGCCATGGTGTAATTTATCTGTCAAATTTTGCTTGATTCGAGTATCCTGCTGTCGCATTTCTCGTAGTAAGTCAGATACATTTTCTGGTACGAAAATTTCTTGTTGCGCAACAAGGCCTTTTTCTGCCTCTACCGACTTGTGCTGCATCAAACTTGCTTTATTTCTTTGCAGGAAAAGGTATTTCAGCAATTTTTCTTTCGCAGGTTTTTCATGGTGTCGCATGGTTTCACACATATGACTTGCATACTCATCAGCATTGGAAAAGACACGGCAGCAAACACGGCAAGTCATAAATCCATTTCGTGTAAGATAAACAATCTTTGGCTCACAAAAGTATTTCCGCAGCTCAAAGCTAGGAAACACTGCATTGAAAAATGTTCAGATAATTTTATCACATTTATTCTCCATGCGCTTCATTGTTTTGTTACCAGTTGATGCAAATAGTGTAATGTTTCATCCCTTTAAAGTTAAAATCGTAGTATGATGTTAATGGTGATGATGATAATCGTCACATCGCGTCGCAGACTTTGTTGTTCTTTCAAGTCTTTATCTCAAACAAGACAGACAAATTATAAGTCTTATTAAAGTCTTCTTTTTTTAAATTTTTTATCACATGTAAGCTGTTATCTTCTCTTTAAAGAAGTCTTATCATAGACTTTTTTCTTAAATTTCTATCAGATACCACCTATTACCTCTGTCATCAGAAAATTTCTTCTGCTCTTCTTGGTGTTTCAGATGTGCCTTTAAGTATGCCCTTGGTGTTCCTGTTTATGATAGTGCTAAATTCCTTTTTCGCTTCTTCGTCAATTCAGTCGTAACAGTGGTTGTTGTATGTATCGTAGCAGTAGTTGTCGTATTTGCAGATGTCGACTCTTTATATAGCTGTTCAGCCAGCCATATAGGGCATTCACTGCTTTCTGAATCAGGTGCATCTATATTTGTAATGGATGCTGCCAACTCGCAGCCTAATTGTAAGTCTTGACCGTAGTTTTAGTCGAAAGACAAAGTCATACTGAGTAACATGCTAAAACGATGATGGCTGAAACTAACCCAGTAGTTTTGAAGTTACGCTCTTCTGAAGTTGCCATGTCTGAACCCAGCAACTGCCTTATATACCATATAGCCTAAGGCGGAGGTCAAGAAATGAAAAATGCTCAGAGTTTTCTGAAACGCAAAAATATGCAAGAATAGAAATTTGCCCGCCCTAGGGTGCGAATGGAGGGGGGCATAAAAAGAGGAGAAATGCAAAAATATGCATAATAGAAATTTCTGCCGAAGGAATGCCTTTCTGATATGTAAATCCGTATGTTGTTCAGATGAAGTCTTGAACGTGTTAGAGGTCGAAACAAAACCGGAAATGTTCTTCTTTAACGTTTCGCCGCTCTAGACGTTTTTGTGATTGCGATCACATTATGACACAACAAACACGAGCATTATGACTTCAGAAACGACTCAACATCTGTGCTTTTTCAACAAGCTTCCGAAGTTTTTTCCAGTCTTCCTACCTTGGGCGGTAATAACTGCTTTTTTCTGTCATTTCTACAAAAGATAGCGATAATAGGCGCACGTGGTGACGTAACAATGAGCGACAATAGGAGTATTTTTTATCATTTATACTAACATATTTTGAACATACATTTTCTCTCTACTATTTCATGTTATATATATCTATTGTTGAGTATTATTTCTATTTGATGCGAATGTTTATATTATGTTATTAAACAAATCAGCTGATTTTACGGAATATAATAGATATATCCCATATTAAATACCAGAACTAAGAGCTTTAAGGATTCAGTGTTGCCTTATACTGTACTTAATTTTCAGGAACATTGCCTTATAAAATGTAAAATATGACACACGAAAATACCTAAATTTTATTTATGTTTTTTCTTTCACTGAATTAAACAATTTGTTTGTTTTTATATTATTTACTTTATCTGTAATTCAACTATAACGGCTGTATTGTCGAAATTTAAATAAAATATTTTCATTTCTGAATCATTCAATTTTATTGGTTCGATTCACGAATCGTTAAAAATAAATGGCAAAGCCTTACATTGCTTGTGCTTGTAGCATGTAAAACCAGGAAGTAACTAACGCGTTGTTATTAAATAGCTAACCTCTGAAAGGTTCTTTATGTATAAACACGGAGCAGATGGATAGTTGTTATAGTAATTCATCCCTTGATGAGTACTGCTTTACGGAGTCTTTAATGGGACTGTATAGTAAAAAGGTGTTAGCACAACATATCGAACTCTTATAGAGGTTAGATGTTGGACAATAACGAGTAAACAAAGGTATGTAAAATCCTGTAATATCGCCATATCTTCGTTCTTGCTTTTTTGACTGAATAAGCGGATTCGTAATTAGAATTTTCTCTGAAAAGATTTGGCGTTTCGACCGTATTGAGGTGGGATAAAGGCATTGAGAAATGACAGGAAAAACTGGCAAAAAGCCATTCTGCCACTAGCTCCGAGTAGCTCTGGAGTGGAATTCTGCTCTGGAGTGGTATTCTGCTCTGTCCTTATATTTAAGGACGTCCTTATTCTTGAGATTATATGGTTCATCCTTAATTTTTATCCTTGTAAGGTTATGACGTGAACTCGTCGTCCTCAAGAATCAGATCTCACATGGGGACGGTTTGGGGCTGTGCGAAAACTCATCCAGGTGCATCTTAAGAAGCATTCATGTCTTAAGAAGGCTCTTAGAATAATTGATAATTCTCAATTCAGGGCGCACACAAATGAAATATTTAAAAAATTCAAACTTTTCAAATTTACCGATAATGTTAAATTAACCTCAGGTCTCATTGTGTATGAGGCAAAGTGTAATTTATTACCAGTTAGACTAAAAACGTTGTTTGAATTAAATGAAGGAATTATAAAGGAATCCGGTAAATATTGTGTTTGGTATAAAAGAACAACCACTAAAGTTATGTGTATATCGTCGATAAGAGTCAATGTTTGGAACGGTTTAAGCGATTTTGCAAAAAAGACTCTACAAAGGCGCATAACGTGTATTGAGCATTAGAGATATGTCTGATAAAACCATCATTGCTATACGACTCGGGTTTTTCTGACAACAGAACACATGTTTTTTTTATCTTTTAACCGTGACACAATTGCATCACGAGTATAAACGACAAGGATAGCAAGCACTGTATAATGAACCATGTTGGCAATACCAAAAGTTCGAGGCCCAGGGTTTGGGGTAGTTTTAGGACACGGGGCCTAGGGGTCAAACATCTGGCTCGTTCCACCGCTGGTTTTTACGTTTTGTGTGTGTGCGTGTGTGTGTTAGTCTGTTGTTAACAAAATGTTGTGTGCAAGATATCTCGAAAACGATACGTCGGATCAACTTCCAACTTGGTTTGTTTTTTCGTTGGGTAGGCCGGACGGTTCTGTCAACTTCTGACGCGTGTTGCTTTATGATGTCTTCCCGAAAATCGGAGACATATAGTGTTTGTATGTTCCGTGTGTGTGTACGTGTGTGTGTCAGTCCGTTGTGAGCAAAAGACTGTGTGCAAGATGTCTCGAGAACGAGAAGTCGGATAGACTTCAAACTTAGTATGTTTCATCCTTGGTTAGATCGAACGGTTCTATCAACTTTTGACACATTATAGCGTCAGTACGACAGTATTATAACGAATGCTGCATATGAATATCTCGATAATTGAAAGTCGTATTGACTTCAAATTTTATATGGGTATTTCGTGGGTCAGTTGGATGGTTCTATCAACTTTTGGCAGGGGTAATGAAATCAAGAAAGGCGTAAGACGTCATTATGTTAAAATCTTGCGTGTAATATTTCTCAGCTGCTAAATATCGGGAATAGTTGAAACTTGGTGCGATTGTTGCTTGGTAGATCCGAAAGACTGTCAAATTTTTTGCTCAGTAGAATGAGAGAGTGCGGCATGAGAGAGTCTGACATAATCACGTAAAATATGTGTATATTTTGAACAAGATCGTAAATATGTTTATTTTTATCCGAGTCTTATGTGCAAAATATCTCGATAACGGGGTTTATCGACTTCAGCCTGTGTTTGGATATTCTTTGGGCCAATTGGACGACTCTGTCAATTTTTGATGCGTATTACGGACGGCGTAAGACGTCGTTACGTCAAAATCTTATATATAAAGTTTTTCGACCGCTGAACGTCAGAGATCCAACAGAAGGCTGCAAGTGAATTTCTCTTGAGATTAAATAAAGTAAAATGAAATACCGGGACCGATAAATGCAGTTATAATTAACGAAAACTTCGAATTATCCGAATGTTTTAAAGCATGGATGAATGGAAATCAATTTGGAACCAAAAATACTTCAAATTATCCGAACTTCAAACAAACAGGTTCAAATTAACTGCACCGTGTGCAGGTATTTTCTAAAATTAATTTGGACAGTTTAAAATGTTATTGCTCATAGTACTATGTTTTATTTCTGTTTATTTTTGCTTACAATTTGATGTCAGACAGAATGCCGTCGGCGGGGCGTGGCACAATGGAGGCTGTGTCAAGCAGAAGACCCGGTCGGTCTTATGCGAGGTACGTTCTTTCTAGCTATAAACACTGTGCTGTTTGGTCTACAGTCTTCTTTGAATGTCGGTATCATACCGATGGTATTCTTGGGCGAATTTGTATAATTTCTCCCATCCTATAGACGCTTTGGGTGCCTTTCTCACCCCAGGCATACACATGTTGCCCCTTAATTAAGTTCAGAGAAACTAGGTTTCGTCTTAGGTGGAGAAGTTCACCGTATCGCTTTGTGTATGGCGTATGTTCTGAGGGCTGAAAAAATACGTAGTGAAATTTCAAGTTTTGTTCTTCAGTACAACGAATTACCGAACACGTGGTCGGAATGCGGCTGCAGTAATATTTCTGTATTTTTCCTCTTCAAGGTATTTTATCATGTTCCGCATGTCATGTGTCTAGACGCGGGAGGTTTCGGTGGATTTGTTGGTGGTACTAAATAAATTATAGAGCAAGATCTCGAGGGGTTGCCTACACGGTTGGGTTTACAACCAGAAGAGAACATGCAAAGTTTTCTTATTGAAAGGTTGATAGGATGGGTAGCAGATATTTATAATTTCGTGCGGCTATTTTGGACAGGCGGTGGATTCAGTTCGTGATTTAATACCGATTCTGTCGCAAGTGAATGGAGATACGGTGTGCGGTTTAATTCAGCACGGAGTTGATTTTCCAAAAAAAAAAAAAATTAAGTTGGGCGAATAAGCGCACTTATAAGATGTATATATATGAATTTTCCCAGGAATCTGGCGTTGTGGTCTCTGTTGTAATATATGAATATCGTTGTAATGTGTATTAATTTAATGGCATATTGACTTGTGTGAAAATGGAACGTAGCAACTAAAATGTAACATTTTCTTATCTTTAGCAAATCGTCTTTGACGAGGACGTTTTATTTAAATAGTGAAAAGGTTCAATGTAAGATTTGTTTGTTTTACTTGTGTATCTTTCATTTTCAAAGCAGGCAAAACGCAGAAAGAGCTACGACTGAAGACTGGGGTAAAATTGACTACCCTGGAGGGCGGGCGTTATGGTGCCGCCTGGTGATAGGCTTCACCATTGTCACACTGGTCGGCTCGTTATTTGTCATAGTTGGCGCCGTATTCTTGCAAGAAGCTGTGGCGATTCATGAGGAGAATGGCATTTCGCTTGCTGTTATTTGGTGCATAATTGGTATAGGTAAATATGCTGCTATTAACAAGATTGTGGTGTGTAACATATCGCTTCTTTTATATGGAAAACTGTATATACAGATGGAACCGTATAATCGCATAGCAGTTAGTTGCGCAAGTCGGTTAACTGCACAATCCTCGAAAATCCACAGAAGAAATTAGACCCCTGGCTGGAAAGTGTATGCCTAATTTTACTTACTGAGACTCTGATAGACAACGAAACCCACACTTTTCTCACTTCTGCGTGGTGATTGGCTAAAAAGCCGGAAGTGAACATTTTTATAAAGTCTATCTGTTGCCTGACTTTGCCGCTTAAAACAACAAACAAAAGCATTAAAGGACTGTCGTGACGATAACAGGCACACAACATTATTTTGTTTCAGGCAAATCTAACGTTATAATTATAATAATAACGCCTGAGTTTTTGCTTAATCTCCTTATCATCAGACAGATTATCGAGTGTGGTTGACCGTTTGTGTCTTCAGTTTGCGGTTCCTTGCTGATGATTAGCGGCATCGTGATTGGCCGAATGATCATCTCAGACAAGTGGCGTAAAAACCAGCAGCCACATTACGGCAGAGCGGGTAGAAACAGAGCCAGAGGTGTGATCTGATGTGCAAAAGAAAAAAAATGCGAATCTCAGGCTACCTTCAAATGTACTAAGTTGATGTTTTGTTAATACGAAGTGAGAAAAGCGGCAACACTGTTCTTGCTAACACTGGACTGTTTAATAATTTAAAAGTTAAAAAAATAACTACATTTAAAATTTAATTTCTCTACAGAATAGATCTGGAGCCGAACCAATCTCCTGTGTTAATTCGAATCTTTTTGTTTTCAAAAAGAGTATTAATAGAAAGTTATAATTAACACAGAGTTTGGCAATCATAAAATTAGTGTGGTAATGAAACAAAGCTTCGATGTGATGGTGAATTTGAGTATTGCTTCCTGTAAAGTGGCAAAAAAAAAAAAAAAAAAAAAGAAATGAAAAAAATGATACTGCTGATTTACGCGTTTTACACAAGAAAGTGCGTTGATTCTATGGCCCGGACGGCATATCTGGTGGAAAATATTAAGTCTTCCCTGTAACCTGGTTTGTATCGTTGTTGACGGTAGTTTCATTCAGGAACTCCCCCCCCCCCCCCCCCACCCCTCCACAGCCACGCCTTTTCCCTTTATTTTGGTGGGCGAAATACTAACAGAGGATTTTTTGGGACGTAATTGCAGTTGAGTCTGAGACCAGTATGCGGTTAAGGTCAAGTACGGACGGTTCAGCAGGCCGCCCGCCCCCCTACAGCGGCTCGGATCAACCGTCCCCGCCCACAGCCGTGTTTATCATCAGCGGCGGGGATGTCAGTCTGGCTCTGCCAGTGATCGGTACGTGTGTCAATTCAGTGTCAGTCGTTGACAGGAATGTCAGCTTCTCTCTGTCAGTCAGTGGCACGTGTGTCAATTCTGTGTGTCAGTCATTCATGCAGAGGTCAGCTTCTCTCTGCCAGTCATTGCTGCACTTGTTAATTTGCCCCTGGCAGTCAGTGGTCAGTTTATGACTGGCTCTGCCAGTCAGTAGGACATGTCACTCTAACCCTGCCACGCAGCAAGTCAGTGGTACATGTCACCTTGGCCGTGCCATTCACTGGTACATGTCACTGTGGCCCTGCCAGTCAGCGGTGCGTGTCACTGTGGCCCTGCCAGTAGTGGTACATGCCACTCTGGCTCTGGTAATTTTGGGAAGGTTGTCTCTCCGGTTTACCGGGCAAAAAGGGAGTACTGTGTGTCCATGTCATTGGCAATTTTTGTAAAAAAATTGTGTGTTTGAAAATATGTGTTTTAAAACTAGACTGAATTACTGTACTATAGATTCCTTGCTAGAGATTTTCAATTTTACGTGCAAAATCCGGAGATTACATGAAGTTGTATATCAATTAATGCACCTTCTGATGCTCAAATAGACAACCTGGCATAAGCAAAAAAAAAAAAAAAAGGGAAAAAGAATCGCTTGAAAACTACTCATTGTGCCCACGGTTTCTGTTTTCAGCGCGAGAGGCCTTTCAACCGCCATCCTATGACGATATCACGCCAGCAGCGCCACCTGGATACGCCATTGACGATCCGTGTAAACCGCCACTCTATGGCGAGCTGATGTTACATCAAAACAACGGAAATGCAGATACTTCACACGCTACCATCGGTCCAGCTGAAGGTTTTAATTCAAATGTGACAGATGCTCCAGAAAGCTGTGTGGATACTTTGGCCAACCACTGAGATACACCGGTGCCGAATAACACACCTCGTGGGTGAAAAATTATATAAAACAACTGCGGTTTCGTGCAAATATTTTGCGTTTCGTTGTTGCTCCAGGACTGATTTTTTTTGTTTACTTTTTTTCTACAGAAAGGATTATTGAGATTCTCCCTCATTTCTACAGAAAGGATTATTCCTTAAATAGTGGGTAATATTCTCCCCAACTGTGGCGGCCTCTTTTAACTTTGAAAAACGAGACGACATGTGTTAAGTCCTGTGTCTGTTTTGAGTATCGTTATATATATTTTTCAAAAGCTTATACTGTAATTGCGGAGAGGCAAACTAAATATATTTTTTATTGTGGGTGAGGGGGGAGGGGAGGGGGAGGGGTGGGATTGTTTCGGGGTTGGCAAATTGGATGACAAAATGAGTTTATTGTCGTCGGTTGGGGGAGAGAAATTGGAAAATCTTCTAAATCCTATTGCAAAATTTGTATTTTCTGTATGGGGTAATGAGATGGATGAAAATGTTATATTAGAAAAATAAATCAAGGTTAGTCAAAGCAGAATGTACAGTTTGCAAAACCGTTCTCGTTGTGGGAATGCCCCAGATCTGTGATAATCAGATGCAGTTGATAATTAGTTGACATGTATCTGAGCAATTAACTACATTTGAATCACCAATATGCGATGTGAGTGTTCTGGTGTTAAGCACTGCAGCACGCAACTTTGTTGAGGGAAGGGGTGGGGGGGGGGGGGGTGTGGGGGTGGTTTCCATTCTCCAGCGTTCGGATATGTCAGCATTTACTTGGGGTTCATCGGGATCTGTTGAATGTGTGTGTATTGATTTAGCACATGCTGAAATGAAAGCAGAACTGATCCAGATTTGACTGAGAGCGAGGGTGGAGGAGGAGGAGGAGGAGGGGATGTGGTCATTGTTCTGAGTGATGTTTTCATTCTTGTTTTTGTGATTAGCGACAATCGGGCTATGGCTGTGTTTTACAATGTCATTGACAGAAGGTTAAATGATGAAAACAGAAAGATCTCGCAATTGCTCTTCGTGGTCGACGCTCACCTGCTGCTTGTGCAGCCCACAGTAAAATAAATTCCTCTGATATATAGTATAGATTATTGCAGTGCAACATGTGCTAAGGTCATGCCGTTCCTCAGTTTTTATTTTCATGCGCGTTTTGAAGTGCTATTTATTGAGATTACATTTGTTTGTGAAATAGATCATGCTGATTGAAAACCCGAACTTATGTGTTAAATAACTATTGTGTAACTGAAACTAATTTCGTGGTTATTCTCGCTTATTCGTATATTTCATATTTCGTATATTTCATCACACCCTGCCTCGGCAATTTCCGGAAATGTATTATATTTTACTGCTTTACCAGTGATTACAAAAACACGGAAAAATCATGGCAGATTTCATACAGTTTCCGGCAATTTCCGAGACGTCTTCAAGCAACCCCAACGTCATTATGGTGTGTTTCCATCCAATATCTGTCGCCGATGAAAACTAACGACACCGGCGTTCTGAGGACGCTTAAGGAAGTGTAATAATAGTGCCTGAACAATGTAGCATCCGACTTTAATTTGAAAATGGAAAATATAAAACAAGAGCAAGAACTGGCTTAACACAGTTGATTATGTTTATCTCCAACTCAAGTATTTAAAACTTCGAGTTTGGCAGGAACTTTTGCGGCTGTGCGTTTTTACGTCGTGCACATTCAGTCGATATTGTTAAGGAATTGTTGCTTTGCGCATACTTTTTGTAGCTTTTTACTTTGTTGATTTTTTCCTCTATTTGTTAAAATCTCTTACGGAAAAGTCTTTGTTTAAAAAGGCTGCTGTGTTTTTCTTATATGTTTGTTGTTACTTTTTTTTAAAGAAAGCTTTGTATTTTATCTACAATCACGTGGAAGCGTGACATCACGAGAACTTACATATGGCGAGGAACAGTGAATATGTTACAGGCAAACTGTCAAACCAGAGAGTTTACACAGTGTGTGAAAAGTTCAGGCAATTTGTAAACTGCCTGGTTTTCAGGCTCAAAATTTGACAGTTTGCCTGAAATGGTATTTACTGCATAGCGTTAACAGAAACGACTACTTTTCTTCCAATAAGCGATTTTTTATGTAGACCTCTATAAAAATAATCTTTTTATTCATTTCTTAAAAATCGACATTCAGGAAATTTTGAAAGTAGTACTTGCTTTAGTTAAAACCGTGAAAACTGCAAGCTGTTTTTTTTTTTTTTGCAATATTTTCGAGGACCATATGATACACACTTGAATTCCCGACAAACTTGTTATTAAAACTTGTTCATATTCCTATATCCCAAAAATTTAAGGGGCGATTTTAAGCCAATTGGATATAAAAAAAAATCACAGACTATTTACAAGCAAAACTCAGTGTTTGATCGTAATGCACTGTAACAGTAAACAGGCCGTTTGAATTCGAATGAAATTTGTTATGAAACAGAAATTTTTAATTGCAGTCCAGAACAATTGCATTTTTGTTATTATTGTAAGTCTAAACAATGATATCTTAATGATTTCCGATTGCAGTCTCGAGTCCAAGAAATTTAATCGTAATCTACATTTTATACATAACACTCATATCTAAGTTGTGAAGGCCCTTTCCTCAAAGAGCAAACAATGTCATTGTTATGAATACTAAAAAGACACGGAGTACATTATTAACTACTATGATGAACAATTAGAAGCAAATTAGCCCTTTCTGACAACGCCATGAAGTGAATAGCACTCTGGCAAACTGTCAAATTTTAAATCCTTAAAATCAGGCAGTTTACAAAATGGCTGAAAATTTTAGAAAGTTTATACAGTGGCTGATCTGACAATTTCCAAGAAAGGAAAAGTACTGTTTGCAATTCATTTAGTGTCTGTCTGAATTAAAAATTCAAAATAGATACAGTCCATAAAGGAAATCATAGAGAACAAGCAAGTTGACGGTTTAACATCAAAATGAAGCAGAATTTTATGACTTGTTTCACAATTTTCAGTTTGAGACAGTGAGCATAGGGATGTTTAGCAGTGTTTTATAAAGGTCCCAGTAAGCAGTCAGTGCCACTGTTGCCACAAGGACAAAGCAATAATAATAATAATAATGAATGAAAATAAAGGCAAAGAAGGATACAAAAAGGATGAAAATTTCGAATTGATTTTAAAAGATTTTCGAATGATAAAATTGTTTGCATAGTATTATCTGTATAACAAGGCCTGATTCTCAGGTTAGGCAGGAAAAAAACCGGGAAATTTGTTAACTGGAAAGTACAAGGTTGGGAGAGGAGCACTTTCCCGCAGAAGTACTTTTTCATTTTTAGGTAAAAATAGCCCTTTTAATAACATTCGCAGCTTAAGCTTCAGTTTTTCGCCTTTTGCAAATAAACAGTTTTGTTAAAGAGTCTGCATATAAAATTTGAAAGCACCTCCTAAAAAAATCAAAATGGCTCAGTTTGAAATTTCTTAGCAGATGGCCAAAAATAAGAGAAACACCTGAAGAGTATATAGAACTTATTTAAGAGCAGTCCGACCATTTTGAGTAAGTTGACATACATGCGTACGAACAGATGTCCCCACGCTAAGGAAAAAAATCCCATACAGAGAAGCTTGTATAAAATTAAACAAAAAACAAAATAATAAAATAAATAAAATTAAATAAAAACGTATAGGACTAAGTCTGTGATCCAAGTAACTGTATGCATGGATATATGGAAGAATATAAAATGACTGAACATAGTGAACCATGTAGAAAATTCTGTGGTGATTTCAAAGAAATGAATATGAAAGGGAAAAAATGATAATTAAAAAAAAAAAAAGATTTCAGCAGGGAGTGACAGAGAGCATAGTTGGTGGTTGAATAGTCCGTGACGCCATATTATTTAAAATAAGAATTATGAAGCAAATAAGAAGCCAGATTTTTTTTGTAGGTTATTCCGGAATAGATAACGGATAATTCAGATGTCACATAACATCTATAATGCTTCATTTGTCTTATGCCAAAGGGTGAAAATAACTTGTACAACGCAAATTCTTGTCTTCTGGCAAAAGGAAAATAAAAATATTGAAAAACTGAATTTACATTTAGCTGTTTATTAAAATATCGGTAGTTGAGTATTGAATAACTTACGGAAATTTAAAATTTTAAAAAATTTCTTCAATGTTTTCATTTTTTTTCATATTTTTCTATTTATAACGCAAGAACACAAGTTGTTTATATAGTCTGCAACATGAAATAATGAAATAATGAAAATAATTCGATTTCTGTGACATTCGATTTATCGGTAGTCTATTCCGGAATAGCGTACCTGAAAATGTCTGGTTTCTTATTTAATTTAGAATTCTTGTTTTAAATAATACGGTGTTCCGTATTTTTTGAAATTGCATAAGGCTTCGTGTAAAAGACTACCAATACCGCGTGCATACTGAAAAAAGCTTCGTATCTGGAGTATTGATTCTTGTAAAAAAACAAGCAAAAAAAATATCAAACAAAAATAAAACAAAAAAAATAAATAAAATAAAATAAAAATAATAACAAAAGAATATAAGATGGTTGACATATGACGAGATTAGCATTGTTGGATACATGAAAATGTGATATTTTGATACCATCATTTTCAATATGTGCTTTCCTGCAGAATTGTATAAAGTGCCACTGTTGAAAATGTTATTTAGGTTAGGCTTCAATTTCGACGCAGTTTGTTTTTACGACTTAAATATTTAAGTGATTTGTTTGGAAATTCTTACTCACAACGTGTTTGTGCATTGAGAACAGAAATAGGAACCAATAAACAAGTCTTTCTGTACCTGTTATGTTTTTGTTATTATTATGTGTTTCTTATTATTATGTGTTTGTTATTATTGCAGGTTCTGTGTTATCCCGTTGGTTTTCCACCTCGTGACACTAACATATGCGAGGGACTACTGCAGAGATACTCCGAGGCAGGGATAGCGGGAACATTGTAGCAAAACGTTCCGTTGAATTGTCCGTGTTGATTGCAGTAGGATTATGTTCAAGGGTGGCAGGGTAGTTCACTTGCTTTATTTATTATATGTCTCCCCCTAAGGGGGACATATATAGCATTTGGTGTGTCTGTCCGTCCGTCCGTCCGTCCGCAGTGAGTTCTTATGAAATTAATGAGTCGATTTTTCTCAAAACATACATACATATTGGGGTACATGTCTAGATGATGCCCGTGGTATTTATTTTTCGTTTCCTCAAAAATTCTATTTTTGGCAAATTTTTGAACATGGGGGGTTTTCGTGCATTTTTTTCACTTTGACAGGCTATATCTCCAAAGCGGTTTGTTGGATTACGCTGAAACGTGGCAAGAACAACACACATATAGTGTAAATGTTTACTGTGAAGTTTTACTTCATTTCCGCTGAAAATGTATTTTTGGCGATTTTTTTAATTTTTCAATTTTAACTTTTTTGGCCATATTGTTGCGATATCTCCGAAACGGTTTGTTGGATTAGGCTGAAACTTGGCAGAAAGAACTCACAAAACGTGTAAATGTTTACTGCGAAGTTTTTCTCCATTTCCGTGGAAAATGTATTTTTGGCGAATTTTTTCAATTTGTGATTTTAAACTTTTTTGGCCTAATTGTTGCGATATCTCCGAAACAGTTTGTTGGATTAGGCTGAAACATGGCAAGAAGAACCCATATGTAGTGGAAATGTTTACTGCGATGTTTTTCCACGTGACTGATTGGGGGCGGGGGAGACATATCCGTTTTTGTTTTAACAAAAACACTGGCCAATCTAGTATTGATAAGTAATTGCCAAGTGTGTCATGATTTAAAGGCGTGTGTGAGGGGGAGGAGGGGGTCAGGCGATTATCTGGATTTAATCCAGGGGTATACTAGAAATGGTTACATAGGAACACGGCAGCAAATCCATGAAATCTCACATGGAAAACCTTCAGTGACCGCTAAATGCTATCAAAATATAATCACTCCGAGAGGTCATTCATGTAAAGTTTTACCAAAAATCTTTCTCAGGCTTTGGCAAAATCGTGTTGCCCAATGCTAAAGGTGGAACTTTGGAAGTCCAGCTGCAACCTTGGCAGGTCACAAAAAAACTAAGTAATCATCAACATGAACACGCATTTTCATCAAAATCCGTTTACATTCTCTGACAGTCGCGTTCACAGCACGCACAAAACAACTCTTAAGCAGCGTAAAAAGTCAGACACACTCACCCTTGTTTTCATAAGAACCCGTGCACAGGATTTGGCGGATTTGTGTTCATGAAAAAAAAAACCGAACGGACGGACGAATAAAAAATATGCCTCTCCTGACCTAGTCAGGTCGGGGCATAAACTGCAATGGATTTTATCAAATTTGTGGAGGTTGTATATTAGCTCAAATTAAATGCGCCTGGTCGAAAATTTTACCTTTTTCCGGTCTATAACACGCCCTATAAATCTGTCATGTTTTCTCCATGTAAATCCGCGCCTGTCCAATCACTGCTGTATTTCACTGCAATGTCCTCTGATATACATGTGCTTTATTACACTTGGGGATTTGCCAAAATCAGGCGGCAAGAAGCTGAGAGCAGTAGTTTAAACTGGCATGATTTCAGCCTCGGTGTATTGATCGCCCAACTCTCAATGAAAGCCATCACAGCATGCGTGTGCAAGTTCAAGTTGGCTGCAGCGTTTGGGTTTTTTTCAATTGCTAAAGGGTGATGCCATGCTCACTGATAGAGCGTGATTAGACGCCGTGAAATCCGCATTTTTTTAATCACGACCTTAGAGAACGATTGAAATCCTCGACAATGGTCAATGTCAAAAACCGGAAGTGGGGCATTATCGGTTAGAGACAGGGCGATTTTGAGCTTATTTTCGACCTTTTTGGCCTAAAGGACGATATGTAAGAGGTACCTCGGTGACCTTGACCTACTCGGCCATGGTCAAAGTAAAAAAAAAAAAAACCGGAAGTGGGCCATTATCTCGAAAACGATTAGAGATAGAGCGATTATGAGCTTATTTTCGACCCTTTGGGCCTAAAAGACGATTTATAAGAGTTACCTCGGTGACCTTGACCTCCTCGGTCGTGGTCAAAGTAAAAATCCAAAATTGACCAGTATCTCGAAAATGGTTAGAGATAGAGCGATTTTGAGCTTATTTTCGACCAGTTGGGCTAAAAGACCATACGTAAGAGGTACCTCAGTGACTCTGACCTCCTTGGCCATTGTCAAAGTTAAAAACACGGATGTGGGCCATTATTTCGAAAATGGTTAGATAGAGAGGGATTTTGAGCTTGTTTTCGACCCTTCAGGCCTAAAAGACCATATGTAAGAGGTACCTCAGTGACCTTGACCTCCTCGGCAATGGTCAAAGCCAAAAACCGGAAGTGGGCCATTATCTCGAAAACGGTTCGAGATAGAGCGATTTTGAGCTTATTTTCGACCCTTTGGGCCTGACGTCCATACGTCAGAGGTACCTCGGTGACCTTGACCTCCTCGGACATGGTCCAAATCAAAAACCGAAAGTTGACAATTATCTCGAAAACGGTTAGAGACAGAGCGATTTTGAGCTTATTTTCGACCCTTTGGGCCTAAAAACGATATGTAAAAGGTTAAGAGTTCAGAATCCTATTTTTTTGTGACCCCCAAGTGTAATTTTCGCTACTCAGTAGCGAAAACGGTCTAGTTCTGGGTTTACATGTAAAGTCCATGGTATATGAAGTTCCTCGGGTATTTTACAAGTACACAAAGTTTTCTCCGCTGCGCTCTCACAGTGAATTCAAACCCGAAAACTAGGATCCGGGAGTTGTGGTTAAGTTAACTCTATCCAGCCCGAAATCGGTTAATCAAATTTTGACGGACAAATATTTTCAAAACTTTGGAGCTAGTTCTCTTACCAAATTTTATCAAATGCAGATAAACTCCATCTATAATCGTAAAGCTGGCCAAATTTGAGCGATATTTTCAAAAGTTTCGAGCTAATTCAGTTATAAAGTTTTATGAAATGCAGAAGACTACTTCGTCAAACTTTTTATTCTACAGACGCCCTTGGCCTTCAAACTGCGGCACATACAGCCTACGCATGGTTAACTCATACATACAAAAGTATTGCAGATACCTTTAGGTCCTTTGCTCATCCCCCAACTTACTTCAAGTTTTTTGTATGTCTGTTGCACGAGACATCGCGACGTTATTGCCAGTCTCCTCTTAACTACTGTAAGACAAGATTTTATGGACCACTTCATGGTCAAGCTGAACAAAAGACGGAAATAATTCACAGTATTTAACGATATTTTTTATTTGGTACTAGCATAAAAGAGTATTATTTTCAAACTTTTTATGTTACATATCCTATAATTAAACTGCTTATTTGTTCTGCATCTATAAATTTTATTGTGCTTTCATATCTACACAACCTTCTGCTATGAAAATCCAACCGTGAAACATGTTTTCAACACAGCCAGCAGATGTAGGCTTGGAAAAAGGAGCAATACATGTTTGGTGACACCTAGGTGCTATCCAAAAATATATCACAACAGGTACCAAATATGCACAGTTCGCGCGCGGTCACCTGGGATTATTCAACAAGCAAACAGTCTGTTGTATTATCACGCGCTGAAATAAGTGCAACATTCTGTAGCTAGACAAACGCAATATTATATTGAAAACATGTTTCTCAAATTACACAAAGCTCAGGCTGCCATCAAAATATGCTACAAATTAAACACATCTACAATTTCATTTTGCTGTTATGCGCTGGGGTTTGACATAGCCATATGTTATACGCCCGAGTATCAATGTCATCGTTCATCATTGCTTTATAATTTCATAGATTTCCTGGAAAACTGGTCATCTATGTAAATCAGTGCAGATGTCTTTCACCTTTTTCACCTTACAGAAATAACTTACTCCTTCACACTAAGTACACAGTAAATCTTTGACAATATTTCGTAGTTATCACGAATAACACATACTCTAGAAATTTAAGAAATTCGTACACAAACAAACTTCACACGACTGTTTGAAAATACACACAAATCTTTTTTTTTTTTCAATAACAAGAATAAAAATTTAAATGGTAAGTTCTGGGGTTTAGAAATTGCGCTACATTAATAACATAGCCAGCAAGTTGTCTGCGGCCTAGTCGTTGCCCTCTTTGAAATCAGCCGGCAATCTCCCAAAATCTACTCCAAAACACTCTTTCGTGTTCAAACGATAATATATTTTCAAAAATATAATTTCAAGGGGTATTCCAGAATTGAGAAAGGCGATCGGCCTATTTGTTTCGTCCCTTCCTCCACAACCTAAATTTTTATGCGGATTCCAATCAACCAACCAATCGGCATTGACCCCAAGTAGCAAGAGATTTAGTTTTGGACCCAACAGACAAGCAGGAGCAAAAATTTGGCCTTGCTGCAAAATCCAACAGATCAACCTTGGGCATGCATGGTTATACGTGATTTAGTACAAGTCAAACGATGAAACATTGAGCAATGTTTAAGTGGTAATGTTTGTATGTTTTTCTAAAAGAAAACAGGACCTACCGTGATCATTTAGCAATTTCGGCATGTTCCATTTATATTCATCACTCCAAACTTTCACCAAAAGTTTTTAAAAGGGTAAAACTTTAAAGAAACTAGAGCGACCAGCGAACACAAGACATAAGAGTTCACGCTTAGATAAAACTTTCAAAAGACACCTATGAATGTTTTTTTTTTTGTTTCTCTAAACAAAAACAAATGTCTCCCCGACTAAACTCATAATTCACCAATACCCATTTTTCTTTTTCAAAGACAGCCCTTTCACAAAGTTTTATTTGAACAGGTATGAACTATTGTCACACTAATAAGACCTTTTATTACCTTTATCCAATGTTTTAAAAGGAGGGGATTGAGGTACGTTACTTGACTTGTGGGTATTTCAATCTTCTTTTTAATACAAGTTTAGGCTTAGACGTTTTATTTGGGTCTAGAAGCTGGTCACTACAAATGTTTTACTGTACGTCTTTTTCGCCCGATTTCAGATTGTGATCGCTAAAAAAGTTTCACTGTGCGTCCTCCCCCCCCCCCCCCCCCCCCCGTTTTGAAGTTGGTCATTACAGCAGTTTTACTGTACGTAAGTACGGCAGCCAAATGAAAACACGTTAATAGCTGTATGTGAGTAACGCATAATAAAGCCAATTATACGAAATGCAAGAAATATTTCTGACACTAATGTTTTCAAGTATGGCTAAAGAATACAGGAACAATGGAAAACCTTCTGGAAAATGTTGAAATCCAAAACGTAGTTAATAACTATCCTTAGCCAACAAAGAGCAGAAAATGTGGGAGGGGGGGGGGGGGGGGGAAGTGGGGATGAAGGGGAAATTTTAGATTTAAGCGACTGCAAAATATATCACATAATTCTTTTCACGTGACTGGAGCCTTTCTTAATTTTCTGAGTTCAATGTTTAACAAAAACCGTGCGACTTACCTAAGGATTACCTACACCAAGTTGAAGTCGATCCCATTTTCCGCTATCGACACATTTTTACACAATGACATCATATACCGTTTGCGTTCGTTCTACTCCGGGCATATTTGACAGAATCTTTCGGACCTGCCAAGCAACATTCGCACCAAGCTTCAACCTTCTCCTCTGTTCAGTGGCTTAGAAATGTACCCATAAAAGATCTCGACCTAATGACGTCATAAGTCTTTCTTAATTTCGCTACATCAGTCAAGAATCGACAAAAACAGTCCGACTGACCCCAGGAATATCCACATTAAATTTGAAGTTGATATGACTTTCCATTCCCCAAGATATTTTGGACACAAGATCTTGTTCAAAATATATAGATATCTTACGTGATGACGTCATACGCCGCACTAGTTCGTTGTACTGGCGAAAAAAATTTAAAAAAAAAATTTTCGTACCTACCAAGCAACAATCCTCCCCAAGTTGGAACTTTCTCCGATGTTTAGCAGCTGAGAAATTTCGCACATAAGACTTTTATGTAATGACATCACAAGCCTTCTCTAATAACGTAACGTGCGTCAAAAGTTGACAGAACCGTCCGACCTACCCAAGGAATGAACAAATCAAGTTTGAAGTCGATCCGACTTTTCGTTCTTGAGATATCTTGCACACATTTTGTTCACCACAGACTGACACACAGACACACCTACATAATACATACACACACAGAGCGTACAAACACTACATTCTCTCCTTGGTCGGGGAGACAATACTACTACCTTTAAGTTAATAGCCTCATAATAACACTAGTTACTGGGTTACGGAAAAAGCTGAAGCATTTATTGTCCGAAAGCTTTTTATATGCCTTGAAAAGAATATCAAACAATCGACAATTATACACAGAAGACCAACAAATTTACAAGACATATAACCACGAACGTCGAATAAAATCTGAGAAATACCAATGCACGAAATAACATCAGTTTAAGATATACTTTATACAATGTTTGCGCAATAATAAAATAACGTATTTCAAACATCACGTGAATTTGAGCTATCGAGTTTTGTTTTCGTGTGCCATAATGCACGAAAAAATCTAAATTCTATAATAAATATACACTGTACAAGAAATTCTCAATGTCCTGAAATTACATTGCCAACATAAAAGAGAAAAGCTTCATGTTTTTTTCATGTCTTTTGCCCTTTACGGCAATAACCACACTTTGCTGTGAGTAATACCAGTCTCCGCAAGTGTGGTATAACCAGTATGAGGACATTAGAATCAAGCACACCGCAATATGTACGCAAGACTAACCCGGCTATAACCACACGAGGAATACACGGGATGGGAATATAACCACGCTGCAAAGTACACCTATGTCCTGATCCCACTACAACCGCAGTTGGGACTTTTCATTTTTACAATTTCGGTTATAAATTTCCGTAGTAATTTACGTATTCAAAGAACTGGTTCTCCTTGCCCTTACCGGGTGTTAAAGTAACATAATTTTCGTGGCATTGAGAATCAATGAAAACTCTCCAATAATAGTAACATGATGATCAAATGTAATGTTGATCTAGTCAAATATATGCAAATATATGTCAGCTCTACAAAACTCCGCTAATCTAGAACTACGAATAAGTCCAGCTCGACTATAGAATAATAAATTCTCACTGTCGAATTTTTATAACTATATCACGAAAAATCTACTGATCACAATCCCCCTACTCTTACAACTGTAAAATAATCTTTACAGATCCCATAATCCTGTAAATTTGAAACATACTGGAACGTGCCGAACGTTTTTCTTCATATTCCTATCAGTCCGATATTTGAGTAATTGCTTTCATTACTTAATCCACGTATAAAATAACCGTACTGTCACCGTTGGAAACCTCTCAACAATAACTGCAGCAGCTTTTTTGTCAATGTGCGATTCACGAGTATTCAATCATCTACAAATTAAACACTATTCAAATCAATGTATGTTATCTCAATGCTTCCTGTTGTGTCATAATGCATTTTACACGTTATTTCTTACACATTTTAAAATACACAAAATGAAATGAAAGAGGGCAATAGAAGGGAATCACACAAGCAATACATGAGAAGAAAATAGCAGAAATACGCCAAGAACAACGGCTAGAGAATTACAAACACGCATTACAAAAGCAAGTAAGTTGTGTAAGTTTGCGTCACCCCAACTGTAAGCCCTTAAACTCAGTCATAATGTGTAAAATCGTATATAGCGTGCATACACTGCATTACGTACACATTTGGATACTGATTACTAACATGTCTAACCCATGTCACCTTTGCTCAGAATTCTCATGGGATTACACCCAAACAAACGATGTATGCGGTACAAAGGGGCAACTATTCGTTCGGGAAACCACTGACCCAGAAAACCGGTTACAAAACAGAATCTAGAACCGGCGACCACATATCACCAAAAGGAACCCATATACAGTCCACTCTGCTACATAATCTTAAATGTTTTAAATACCTTTAAATATGTTTTAAATTCAGCCTATTCCCAACAATTAATTGAGTTCACGCCCTCGCACAGGTTAACAAGTTTCTCCAAATTATAATGTATAAAAAGAAACAAGTTTTGACGTAAGGAAGCATTGAAGAAATTTTAAAGCAATTTTAGGAACGCCAATTATTTTGCATTTTCCTCTTCTATGTTAATTTCAGAAATATGACTTGAACTGAGTTATTTAACTTCGATGGGGCAACAGCTCATGAATATTTTATGATCTTAGCCATTGAGGGAACCAAAATTTCGACAAATTGGAGCAGCAGTATTTATTGATACTGCCTGAAGATACAAGTTTATAACAAAAACATAACAGGACTTTACGCTACTAAGCCTTTTAAAATCCAGCTGAAGTGGTGGGTAGATACTAGATCTATTGTGTCAAAAAGAGACGTTGATTTTGTTAAAATACAAATTCGATATTCCGTTTAACACCTCAGGTATAAATTAGACTGAAAGCTGCCCCTTTAACGGATAAACTACAAGCTAGCTTCCCCGAATTCCAACATCAGTCCTTCCATTGATCATTTGGCCGTACAAATAACACTGCGACTGTCAAAGCCTCCCTCTCTAAAAGGCAAGTATGAGCAACTTGCGGCAAACTTTCGAGCTAAAATTCTCTGGACTGATGTGAGGTGACTAGTCTTGGAAAGATGTGTGCATGCGCGGCTTGAGCATCACAGGGGTACTACTTTGTGGGCGCGGAAGGTTCCCCTGAACGATGGAAGTGAATATTTTGCCATTTCCCGTCTTTACGATGCCATACTCTTGTTTCTTCCGACTGCATTGTGTGCGGAGAACCATGCCTGAAAATGGACTGAAAACACTTACCACGATTGACTAATAAAACTTAAGCAATATCTCTGCTAGCAGCATTAAGTTTCAACAAGAATGTCTGTGGACACCGTGCACAACCAAAAGAAGCGATGATATTACAAAGGAGAAAGCGATCAATGTTGACATAAGTTAGATTTAGTAGAACGCCTAATGCGAACATTGCTATCAAATGCAATCAGACTAGGCCTGTGGGACGAGCAGCATTTTTTGTGTGTCATCTGTTTATTTGCCTAGTTTCTGCTGAACCGATAACAAAAATGCCACAACTCCACTGAAGATGTACAACAGGGAAGGAAGGAAAGAAAAAGAAAGGAAAAGTTCTTATGTTCTGGTGCTGTCACATATTTTGCTTAAGGCAGTTTACTCACACACACACACTCTCTCTCTCCCTCTCTCTCTCTCTCTCTATATATATATATACACACACATATATATATATATAATTATATAAACAAAAAACAAACTGTAAGGAGTATTATTTTGGGAACATTCATGCCAAATTTTAAAAAAATCGGACCAGAAATGTAGGAAGAGTACCATTTTTAAAAATTATTTGTACACATAATACACACACAAAACGAACAATGGATGCCCCACAAGTGATGAGTATAGTCAAGTATAGCTACAAAGGAGTATAGTTGGGTTAAAAACTGATTGATTTTTAACAACTAACCCTTGTTCTAGAGGATAAAGAGTATTTTCACTTCCTCCAACACCAGCAAACTTTTAACAAATATCACCTCATGCTAAAAGATAAAACGGCATAAAAGCGTCACCGGTCACAGTGTGACAAACAAATACCTACTTATCAATGAACTGTGTGAGTCTGACATAAGCTACGCACGCAGAATCCTCTCCCATCAGGTGCACATGTGGATTCAAAATGCTTGTGTTTATAGCTTTGTTATTCTTAGACAGCACTGAAAAAAATGTGCAAGGTTTTGCTCTTTAAGCAGTCGCGGCTTTGTAAATATGTTAATAATATCTCAAATATCCAACTCGAAACTTTACATCTATCTTTATCCATTTCAATCGAAATATTGAAGTATTCTCCGTGATATTATATAATTTTCCATGCCAGCCAACATTAATCTGTGGCAATCACAAATTTTTTATGAGAACTTAAAATTGCACAAAAAATCTTTACCATTACCATTGTCAAAATAGAATTTGTGGAAATCCATTCCTTCTATTAGGTTACCCCGCGCTTCAGGTTCAAAACACGTCAACTGTGGATCCACGTATTTCCTGAATCATTGAAGGACCTTTTTTCACTCAGTACAACCAAACGAAACGGCCGCAGATTACATTAGCAAATATTTAAGCTGTGTCCACAAAATCTTCAAGGGGATGGAAACAGAAATTATTGCATATGAAACGTCTTAGCTTCAAGCTCAGTCAGTAAGTATGTCATTAGGTATATACAGTGATAACTAGAGGTGAGATTACGAAGTTTGTTTCCATACCAAATAAAGGCACGAGTAACTTACGTATAAGCCTCATAGTCACCGCTGGTTATTGCAGCAATTAAATGTTCGGTGAGCTTTACGATTTCCTGCTTACGACCTAAAATATAAAAGTCAACAGACGATTAAGTAACTGTAATATTTAGGATTCTGTCAAACTAAATGACAGCAATACATGAAAGAGGCCCTTTACCCTTAAACTATTTAGAAATACACGACTTGCTCTAATTAAATGCTGACGCTGTCCAATCAGGTCGAATTCTGATTAAATAAAAAAAACTGATTAAATAATAAAAAAGATGATGTCTCAAAACTTTTCCAAATGGTTGAACACTGAAATAAAATAAGCAGTATTAACATAAATATTTATATAAAGGTATACAGAAAAACTGATCACACTTGACGTGCGCAAACATTTCATCAGTTTGGACAATCTACAAGACAATTAAATTGCACTAAACTAACATGTCAGCAAAATGTCGCAAGACAATTAAAACAAGCTCTGTTGCTAAGCAAACAGAAACAAAGCCAGACTGGATTACTAAACATTTGTTTGAAAAAAAATCTTAACATGGTGTAAAAAAATACTCAGGCCGGGCAAATTGCGCTTAGTTGTTGGCATTCGTTTTGGTTGACCTTTGATAACAGTCTCATATTTTGGAATGAACAAAATTGGCCCGCATTTTACAACATTGCACTTGTATAAAAACCAGTGAGATACATATATTTGTATACTTATTATAATCATTACTCAAAATTACAGCTGAAACTTCACTCTTTTGCAGAAAAACAAACATCTATGATTTGAAATTAACTGAACTATTTTCTCATGCTAATCGAACATTTGTTATTTGTATCTGAAAATTGCGTAATATTTTTTTTGGAAGAGATATAATCAAGTTATAATTATTCAAAACATAATCAAGCCAAAACATAGAACAAGGTGTTTCATGCACGGTTGGCTTATTCTTGTGCTGGTAAAATCTACATAAAACACATCCTACCCTCACACGCATTAAAAAACCTGTATCTGTTTCGCTTTGTCTGTGTATTGCCCGAACTTCAGATATACAAGCAATACAAGAGTTCCAACAAACCAGACTTCGAGTGGATTTTATGCAAGTTTATTGCATTATGTTTGCTTAACTAAAAAAACTAAAAGCAGTTAAATAAGTCGATCCTAAGTCATGAAATCGGATCTTGTAGATTTGTTTCCCATTTATAACAGGAATAGTATTCTCACTTGTGCAAAATATAACTTTTTATACATCACTTTGTTTTACCTTGATTTTCACTCTCAAATAAGATTCGTTAACTACAATGACTTATCTGGAGTTCCGAAATTTGAATAAGAAAAAAAAAATTAAAATGAATACAAAAATTAGATGTGCCTCCAGCCTTCTACCATTATCTCATTCAAAACTATACCACTGACCACTTTTCCTTAGCAACTGATCTTGCTATGATGAAACTATATAGAACTCCAAGATGATCTTCTGAACTAATCGGGCTAAAATATCAACATAAAGCAAAATTCTTCGATGGTCCAATGTCCAAAGAGTACGATTGCATCTTTCAACCTTAAAAATGATTCCGGAAGGTCTCTCGATGGGCAATGAGTATATATATATATATATATATATATATATATATATATATATATATATATATATATATATATATATATATGACGATTGCTTTATTCTATTCCCGAGAAAGTAAGTAACATACGAATTGGCTTGGCAAAAACAATCTGATGTGAACACAAACAAACCTATTCTTTTCTATCAAGACCAAATTTACTCCAATGCATCAGGTTTTTTTACGAACTGGGGAAAAAGCTATGCCACCTCAGAACAAGCAAACGTGACATCAAAACAATTGCGCCAAATTCCATCAGGATTTGCAATTCGCCATTTAGTAAATTTTTGACATATCATCCAAGAGGAATAACAGTTTAATGCTAATCCACCAAGGTAAGCCATGAAATCAGACATACACACAAAATTTATGACATACGTAGAGATTTAAGTCATAGAACAAGTTACACCGAGTTAAACAAGTTTAACAGCCTATACATTTTGCAGTATAAAACCTTGACACTTCACAATGGTTCTAATTTGGGAACAAAAATGATAGAGAAAAGGTAAGAGAGTGCCAAAATGTTAATTTCTTGATTTTATATTTTATACGTCATTTTATACGTCACATGGTTACAAGGTGGTCAGCTGAGCTATTAAGCACTCCACGATCATGGGTTTTGCAATAAATATACTAAACAAGAAGGGGGAAACTACATATATGGCAATGTTAGCAATATAGCAAACAACTGCCTTAACAACTTTAAATTGCATTATGTTAGTACATATATGTACACTTAATTGTTATAAACTCAACTAAGTGATTGAGAGGAAAACATGTATGCCGGGTTGAACTCCTGTTTGGGATTGAAAACAAATGTCACTTATTTTGTGGAATACTAACTGAAGCTTACGTAAAACAAACAAAAAAAGACGAGTACGGACACAGTATTCAACAATTGTTTTATTTGGTACAAGCAAAAGGAGTAACAGTCTTAGCGGAGTAATGATTTATAACTAGCAATATTTGCGGAAATATAATAAACCAATTCCGGAAATGCATTTTCGACAAGTATAAGAATTTCGGCGGTTTAGCACAGATCCGACCAATAAATAGAACTCCTGGAGAATACACTGGTTTGACCTCGTTTTACTTTAAGTTACAAAATTCTTTTGCATATCATCAATGAAATTTTAGAAAATACATCTCCCTTGAAGTTTGTTTGGTATTGGTCTGGAAGTGAAAATGATATTTTTAGCTGGAAGATGAAACAATTGAAAAGACGTTTCTCGAATACATGGCCTCTTGGAGTGCTCCGTATAAATTATTATAGCAATTTAACAATTTGTTTCCCTTCGTGTGTCAAATTCTTAGTTTCAAGCATTTGGAAAATCACAACGCTAGATCGAAACTTTTGGCAAATGTTTCAGTGACCTACTCTTTCATACAAAGTATACAATTGCTATCTTGAACATTTTTAGAGACACTGAAGAACAAAGAACAATTTTAAAAAATCCACAATTAAACAGCAAATGACCGTACATGACAGTTAAATGGCAAAAAAAGGAAATTCAGATAATGCACATGTCTATTTCTAAAAGTCAACCTTTCGGAAAATATTTACAAAACCTTCTGGCCAACTGCCCGTTCACAAACAAAAAAACATACCTGAAATGTTTATAGAGTGCGAGGTAAAGATTACTTCAGGTGATGAGAAATTCATTCAACGAGAAGGCTTTGGAACATTTATTCGTGTGTTTTGAAGGGGATGGGGTTGATATACTGAATAGTTGATTTCTGTTTCTACACGCACTGTTCCTATTACTTCTCACTTAATCGGCTTTGATCTATATCTTTAGACATTCTGGCATAAGGTTAACTTAAAATACAAGGATTAAATTTATGTGACTTATTTAGGGATCTCAAAAAATTTACATACCTCTCTTCGATCAATGAATTACATTTCTGCTCAAATGGTTTTGCATAATATTCAGATTGCACTAAAATGATAACATTATTTCCTGTTAGGTATTGAAATGAAAATTAAAACTGAGCAAAGGTTAAATGGTAATGTTTAATAAATGTGCATTTCGAAGAATACAAGTGGACCTTTGTGATTATTTGCATCTTTTCTGAAGAATATTTTAAAACAAATTAAAGGCAAACCACATTTCAAAATGACTAATCTCTGCAATATCTTTTTAAAACTGCAGTACATCGAGTTTTTGCGAAAATGACGACAAAGCTATCTAAGAAATATTCGAAGCACACAAGGAAATACTTGACAACTATTAAAAAGGAGTGATTACCAAACATACAATGTCTAGATTACGGAAAATTCAATAATCAACAAAAGACGACACACGATCAACAGATACGCCGACGCTGAGAACGATCAATGTACTTTATAACACCTCACTATGTTACTATATACAAAGGCTTACACAATAATAAAATAATTCAGCATCACGTGATTTTGAGCTATTCTTTTACATGTGACCTCGCACAATGTAACTATTCTGACTTCTCTATACCTTTAAGTTATATCAATTTTACAGCATAGCAGTCTCCAAAACAAATTTATAAATTTACGACGAACTGCGTTAAAATGCTGTAAGGTCTGATTGATGCAAGCACACTTTGCAAAATATGTGCACACAAAAAAAATTACTAGAAACAAATTTGAAACAATTTTCTGAGAATATTTTGTTTGTCATATAAAAATTACACCCAAAGGCTCCGCTTTTCTTCCCCAGGCAACCAATTTGAAATTAACACAACTTTTGCGATATAGAGAATGCATCCACAATGTACCAGCATCAGATATATGCAAATTAAGTAGATTGCATCTACTTAATCAGATATATTTAAATATAAGTGTATTCAACTCCACTAAACTCCGCTGGTAACTCTCTTATCTGTTTTAAAGAAGTCCGATCTACAGCTACCTTTATTTTAATTTCAGATTTTCCAATTATACCGCCAGTCGGACATATTTTAATTTTATTTCGTGTAGCGAGTCCTTTCTTGATTGTTCAAACTGCTCTCATTACAACCATCATCTCATACCTAGTTACAGTTAACTGCAGTTCGCATACTTAAATGCTTGCACACAGTAAGACCGTGAGTTCAACTATTTCCCGTTCTTTTTTGCATGATTAATATTATTAAGGCTCTATACTTTATATTGTACAAAACCATTAATCAGTCTGCATACTTTAAAGAGTTAAAACAAGTTTCATTTTGGCAAGATTCAGTTTTTATCAACCTCATTTACGTATGTAACTTTCAAATTTTCGAAAGTACGACTCAAACATTCATTAGAAGTTGCTACGTGTTTTATAGATTCGCAAGATAATACATACTATACCCATATTATAGTACAAAACTTAAGTACACTGCTCAAATATAATACGAATAGCAGAAATAAGCCAACACATGGCTGGAGATTCATAAAGTCAAATCCTCTGACCAGAAACGACGCAGAAAATTTCCAAAAACAAAGAACTTGAAGAAATTCTTCAAGAAATTCAATGAGAAAAAGCTAAAATACATTTCATGGGAGCAGATGTCAATCTTGTTACTTCACGAGTTATTGGCAAAACAGGTTTCCAGAACCTAATTCGATACTTTTAGGCTAACAAAAACTAGTGCCTACAGGCAACATATTTTGTACTGGATGGACTTCCGGGGGGGGGGGGGGGGGGCACCCTTCAAGCCAATTGCTTGCTCTGTTAATACAACTGCAGAAAAGATCCTTTTAACCTTTAATTTAGCAAAACTGAAATGTCCAACTTTCTCCGTTTCAAATCACCAAAAAGTTCACATTCATGCATCCAATCGCTGTCATTTGAATGTAAGTAAGTTCACATGTTCACAGAAGCTGTTGCGGATAAATTCTGTAGGATATTGTGAGGTGACTAGTCACGTGCGCATGGTCGGCTTGAGCATGGGAAAGGACTACTTGGAGGACGCAGCAGGATCGCCTGACTGGTGCAAGTGGATATTTTGCCACTTTCCGTCCTTACGATGCCAAATCCGTGTTTCTTCCGTTTGCTGGGTTTGCGGGGAACCATGCCTGAAAAAAGTGAGAGGAGAACTCAATAATGACTGTTGTTCTACTCACTTTTTGTGGTTATAACTGCAAATTTTTAAGCATTCGACTTGAAAAAGCATGTCTAGATCTGATTAGAATATATATCTGCACGGAAAAGAAAGCAGTGGGTCAGTTTCTTCAGATTCCCTAAGCCTACAGGGGGATCTTAACCCATACACACAGCAAATACATCAACCTGTTATTAAAATGATGATGAACCGCAATAACAAACTACGGCAGCCAGTGTACACAAAACGAGTACAGGCTTATATTACACATTGAATCGACACCTATTTAGTGTTTTAGTAAACTAAAAACAAATGTCTTCCCGATTAAATCCATAATTCCTCAACAACCAGTTTCCTATTTTTTGTTACTGAAATAAAAGAGTTATTTCTTCAAACCAAGCATAATTCACTGTCAAAAATTCCAAACTAAATGGTGGTGACTAAAACAGATTTTACTCTACGTGTGTTTCATCGAGTCTGGAAGGTGATCGTTAAATGAATTTTACCATGCGTCCTTTTTATCCGGGTTCGGAAGTTGGTCATTACAGCAGTTCACTCTACTTTACAGTTTTATCCTGGTCTTGAAGTTGGTGACGACGAGCACGTTTTACCGTACGTCTTTTTATCCAAACTTGAGAGGGGTACGACAAATAGGTGTTATTTTACATCGTTTCATCCTAGTCTGGAAGGTGGTCTGGAATTTTTTGTTTTTGCTAACAGAACGTATGTCTCTGCTTGGTCTGAGAATAACGAAAAAAATTAGTTCGAACTGACCAAGAAACAGACAATGACGATTCGTCTAACTTACTTATCAATGTACTGAGTGAGTCGGACGTAGCCTATGCACGCGGCATCCTCCCCCATCAGATGCACGTGTGGGTTCAAAATGCTTGTATTCACAGGTTTATTATTCTTGGCAAATACTGAAAACATATACTATTGTTCTTGGCAAATACTGAAAAGAAATACAAACTCTTAGCGCACTCATTTAATATCGAAGATTACAACAAATTTTTGATGACATGTCCAATTCCATATGCTTTCCAATTTTTTTTCCAATAATTATTTGTGATCCAAGAAAAGTTGTCTTAAAAAATTTTCGAAACTGGCTAGTTCACAAAACTTATCTGTTCATGACGGCACGCTATAAAAAAATTGATATCTAGTTTTTTTCGTACATCTAGTTTTTTTCGTACAGAATCAGTAATACAACTAAAATATTTACCATAATCAAAATAGAATTTGTGGAAATCCATTCCCTCAACTAAATTGCCGCGTGTGGCAGGTTCAAAACAAGTCATCTGTGGATCCGCATATTTTCTGAAACCGCCGCGATACCAGTTATTTCACTTAAACTCATCTCTTATGTCTTTGCTTACTCTTAAGATACTTAAAATAATCTAGTTAGTTTACTGCTGAGGGAGTTCTTCAAATAAATTCGTAAATAATCATGCTCAATTCGATTGCTTTTTCAGTAACACCGCCAATGTAAAGTCAGTGGCGAGAAATCATCCGGATAGAAAGAACTAAATTTATAAATATTTTACATTTCCTGTATTATCATAACATTTCAAGACAGTTGATGATGCTTTACCCAAGAGCTCAGTGTGCAATTGGAGAAAACTTTATAAAATTAAAAAAAATTCGTGAAAAATAAAAAAAATTAGTTTGCGATGATAAATTGGGTGTAGTTGTTCCCGGGTTGCGAAATATTTACTTTTTATCTTTACTCAATTTTCGGATAAAATTCTCGACATGCAGCAAGGAATTGTCATTTCTCGCTAAGTTTAAGACTGACTTGATGGACTAAGGCAATTGATTTCTGGACGACATGTTTGTTTGTTTGGTGTTTAACGGTCCGTTCACCCCCATGATGGGTATATTGTGACGCCCTTGCTAAAGGAACAAGTGGGGGAAAAGAAAGGAAGAATGAAGAAATAGTAAAAGAACAGTTAGAAAGAAAGAGATTCCGATTAGTAGCCTCCTACGCCATGCACGGAACAGAAAGCAGTGGGCATATTCTTAAGATCCCCCCCCCCCACCAACCAACTGAGAAATTCTGGGTGACGCTTCAATACACGGGAATTACTATTTGGATCATGTCAAACTAGAGCGGCCAGTGCACACAAAACACAAGAGTGCAGGCTTATATTACATACTTTCAATCGATACCTACTTAGTTTCTTGTTTTTGTGAACAAAAACAAATGTCTCCCCGACTAAACCCATGACCCCCCCCCCCCCCCCCCCACCCTAAACTGAAAAAAAAAATATTCATTTCTGCAAACATAACCTTCATTCATTGTAAAAAAAAACTCAAAATAAACCCCAGAGACGGTGGTCACTGAAACAAATATAAATGAGCATCTTTTTTCATCGGAATCTGGAAGGTGGTCGCTAAAACGGGTTTTACTGTAGGCCCCTCTTTTCCCGATCTGAGGTTGGTCACTAAAGCAGTTTTACTGTACGTTACATTTTTATCCGGGTCTGAAAGGTGGTCAAGACAGGCAGGTTTTACCGTACGTCTTTTTACCTGAATGTGGAAGGGGTCACAACAAACGGTTCTTACTTTACATCTTTTTATCCAGGTCTTGAAGGCGGTCGGGATTTTTTTGCTAACCAACAACCTCCACACGCCCCCCCCCCCCCAGCTATTTACTGTACGTCCGACTATAAACACAACTCTAACCCTTTTACCCAAGGCAACGGTAACAGTCTGTACCCAAAGTGTAGCTATAGCCATGATAGACTACCTTGTCTTCGCACATTCCCATCGGCCAAATAGCACTAGGAAGGCATTCTTCATAACTGCGCATCAGATGACGCACCTCGGTGGGAGAAGGGGGAGGCATTTCGTTGGCAAAATGGTGAGCTGCTCCTCATAACACAAGATATCGGACGACCCAATTTAATAGCGAAAAATGCTTCAGCAAACAATGCTAATCGATACAACATGGCTCCTATATATAGCACATCTTGGCAACCTAATCAAGTATGCGGCGAAAAAAAATCAATAGCTAGAGCTGCTTAGAGCTATAATACGACAATAGCATTCCATGACCTCGTAGATAACGACTCCATCATGCACCGCAACTGACACTGACCCCTGACTGAGTGGCACGTTACGTAACAGCCATAGATGAGAAATGCACAAAAAGCTCAATTTCAGGCAATAACAAATAGCAATGGACCGACAATAATGCTGTTACTGTTTTGAAGCTTTCTAAAGAATGCAGGAACACTAGATTGATTGATTGATTGGTTTAACGACACTAGCAACCCGTTAGGGTCATATTGTGTCAGGTATATGTTATTGAGAAGGTATATATTAGGTATATATTATAGGAAAGGTGGTGGAGGGGCGAGATGGTGAAAGGAAAGGTAATTACTGAAGTGTTTATTATAGATAAACGTTATTGCCGAGGTATATATTATAGGTAAGGTGAGGGGGACGGGGCGAGATACCAGTAGAACTGAGAAAAACCCAGTAAGACTGGTACCCCGAGGGGGGTCGGAATATCGACTCCGGCCCCCCTTTGGGTCAAGGGGCTCCTTTAAAAATAAAGGGTCGGACCCAAGAGAGGCAGTTTAACGTCATGCCCGGGACGAGGAACACTAGAGAATCTTCCGGAAAATCTTCCGAAATCCCCAGCGCAGTTAACACCCATGCATAGATAACATAGCAGCCAAAAATGGGGAGGCTAGGGTGGGGGGGGGGGGTGTTGACGTTATGCACCTTTCTTGATTTTCTATACGAGTTTAATAATCTTGAACAAAACCGTTTGATTTATCCGAGGAATAACTACACCAAATTTAAAGTCGATCCGACTTTCCGATGTCGAGATATTTTTTTAAGAATAGATAACTTTTTACCCGTCAAAAGTTGAAACAGTCGTCTGACTGAACCAAGGAATATCCATATAAAATTTTAAGTCGATAGGACTTTCCGTTATCGAGATATTACGCATAAAAGATCTGGTTCAAAATATACATGTTTTACGCGATGACGTCATACGCCGCTTTCGTTCGTTCTACTTGCGAAAAATATTTAAAGTTTCTTTCGGAACTACCAAGCAATAATCCCATCAATTTCAGCTTTCTCCGGCGTCCAGCAGCTGAGAAATTTCGCACACAAGATTTTTACGCAATGACGTCATACACCTGCCCTAATCACGTGACACGCCAAAAATTGATAGAACAATCCGGCTGACCAAAGGAATAATTATATAAAATTTGAAGTCGATAGGACTTTCCGTTTTCGAGATATTTTGCACACAAGACCTTGTTTATAATATATACATATTTTACGTGATGACGTCATACGCCGTACTCGTTCGTTCTACTCGCGAAAAAAATACACAGGGTCTTTCGGACCAACCAAGCAACAATCCGACCAAGTTTCAACATTCTCTGATGTTCAGCGGCTGAGAAATTTCGCACACAAGATTTTTACGTAATGACGTCATACGCCTCCCTTAATCACCTGACATGCGCCAAAAATTGATAGAACCCGCCGACTGACCCAAGGAATACTGGTATAAAATTTGAAGTCGATAGAACTTTATGTTATCGAGATATTTTGCACACAAGATCTTGTTCAAAATATATACATATTTTACGTGATGACGTCATACGCCGTATTCGTTCGTTCTACTCGCGAAAAAATTCTACAGCGTCTTTCGGACCAATCAAGCAACAATCCCACCAAGTTTGAACTTTCTCCGATGTTCAGCGGCTGAGAAATTTCGCACACAATATTTTTACGTAATGACGTCATACGCTTGCCCTAATCATGTGACATGCGTCAAAAGTTGATAGAACCGTCAGACCTTACCAAGGAATAATTCGATCAAGTTTGAAGTTGATCCGACGTTTCGTTCTCGAGATATCTTGCACACAACACTTTGTTCACAACAGACTGACACACACACACACACACACACACACAGACACACACACACACGTACACACATACACACACACAGAACGTACAAACACTATATGTCTCCCCTTGGTCGGGGAGACATAATAACCGTACACTGCCAGTTCGATACTTTAAGTACTTTAAGAGCTGTACGAAATAAGATAAAATAGTTACTTACGTGTAAACCTCATAATCGCCGCTAGTTATAGAAGCGATTAAATGTTCAGTGAGCTTTATGATTTCCTGTTTACGAACTGCAACAATAAATTTCAACATAAAAAGTATTCGGTCGACGAAATCCGAAAAACTCACAGAGCATTATTAACTCTTGTGAATGACGGGTCTGTCCACATTCTCCTTGAGACAATCGTTTGGGAGTCAACCCATTTTTTTTAAAAGATGGTCCAACAATGAAAAACAAACACACTGTCTCGAGTTTCAGCTATATAAGATTAAGCACTAAACCCGGATCAATAGCAGTAACCATGGCGACTCCTAGGAAGTGAAATGCTAATGTAGAGTCATTCAATTTTCACTGAAATAAACAAATGTAATGACGTAGTTTCGCCAAGAAATTAGCAGCCAAAATTCAATTAACAAATAGCAAACTACCTGAAAACTAAAAATTAAAATGCACAAGACAAACCATCAGCAAAGTCAAAACAGTCATAAATATTTAGGTTTTTTTGTTACGATATTACGCCGAAGTAGAACGCAGGTATTTTTTTTTTGCGAAAATGGCGGAACAAAATACAAGCAGCCGGAAACATGGTTATATATAAAAACAAAGTTCAGCATCAATGACATATACAGCAATGGTTCTTTCTGCCAACTAAAAACTTCAAGTTTATATAAAAATAAACGACTTTTTTCTTGAAAATAAAATTAAATTAAAAAACCATAATCCAACATCTCTAACAAAATCGTATTTTTAATCACGTATTCATAGCTTCCATCTGCTGCATCATGTTACCGACTCTGAGACGTTCCACACCATCATTAAAAAATTGATGCATAAAACATCCACTAGGAAATAAACAGCTTTACGTTTCCACCAACGATCAGTCTTTTACTTGAGATTTTGTAAAAAGTAACAAATATATTCGACTTTTTTAGAATCAAATATAATCTACTGACTTTATGTCTGTCTGTCATTTAATAATTGATGTAATATAATAACAATTTGCAGGCTGCAGGTTATTCTTATTTTGGTCAGATCAGAAAATGTTACTACTCTAAAGAGCAAAGGAAAGCATGCTAGAAACGAATAACACACAAGAGTAAAAATAAACAAATTCGCCACTTGGAGGGAAGCAAAATATCGATGCGATATCATTGGTGCATTGGTACATTCACATTCAAAAAACTTATTTTTATCTACAGCATAACGCTTGGGGATTGGATTGGAGTATTAGAAAGTTCTCCTACCCCTCGGAAGGCAAGGTCTATAGGTCTACAGAAACTTTGCCCAGGAAGAAATTTTTAATCAGAAATAGTACTTCAATATTCTAAACACACATTAGTCCACTCTAATCGACTAAACATATCCTTTATGCTTCTATTTATGTTCATACATTTATCCTTCTATAGAGTAATGGAAAGCAGAATCTTCTGGAATATTCCTACTTTTAAATGGGTTTGTTCTGCAAATTAATAAACAACCAATACAATACATTTTTACTTTAAACATCGTATTTAATTTCAGCAAACCCTCGGCACGTTTCCATTTAAGCAAGTGCTTCAAACAGTTTCATTTCAATGAAAAACTATTACAGTCAAGACAGAGAACAAGATATAACTGTCTCCGCACCACATTAAGCTGAGTAATTAACGACTTCATTAGTAGTATCCAGCTCGCTGCGTAAAATTCTCCAGTTGTTACTCTGTATTTCCTATAACCAAGATCCTAGTCAAATGAAAGTTGAAAAGGTTTACTTCAAATTAGAAAAGGTTTAATCCATCAAACCATCAAATAATCATGCCTAACTGTTCAATTTTGTTCATTTTAATTTATTTTTGTTTTCTTTTTTTCCTTTTTTTTCTTTGCAATACATACTTTCGATACTCGATCACTGTATTGACTATTTGTAAAATTATTGACAAAGCTTGAAAATACATCTAACCTCAATTTTTTTAAATCATTAATAATGTAATTAATGATCCAAAAATCAAGACTCTTTCAAATTTCAATATTTTTTCCAGAGTATTAGCTTCATAAATCGGTATCGAATTAATCGAAATCCTTCTCCACTTCAAAACAATTTGGACAACAAAATTACAGAAGAAGAATCGCAAAAGATATCTCAACTATGCCCAGTGTACACATAATTAACAATGATGCTGCCCTTCATGAGCTCAAGACCTTTTCTCAGAAACGATGAAAACGTTACTACTCTGTCTTTTGAAACAAAATATCAGCAACATGTAACAATATCAATTTTTAAATACATTTTACGACCCAACTTTTTGTTGCAAGCTTTAACGCGGCTCGTACTGCCCTATTTCACTGGATGCATGCGTTTTAGTGAACCAATTGGGAATGACGAGACCTAGGGGTCCACACAATGTTTCTCCGTCTTCAAATAACAGATCTTTACGGTAAAGCTTTCAAACTGATTTTAAATTCATGGTAAAAGAGCATTTTCCTCTTCAGTTTAGTAACTGCTGCATCTATTTTAACCCTATTAACGCATGCATGACGTTCGTATTTGAATATTTTATTGACAGGTATTTTAGGGAATTTTAAAGGATAACTTATTACAACAAGGTCCGTTTTTCGCCAAGCTTAAAAAGTCGGAAATCATGTGGTTTGATAACCCTAAACTGTGTAAAAAATCATGCAGATATGGAAAACTACTCCCTCGCCCACATATACGCACAATATATATTTTCCCCAGGGAGTGAGAATGAAGACTACGTTTTTGCATAGATCTTGGCACAGCACATATGTTGAATCTTTGACACTGGCTCCGTATGCAGTGTTGCTAACGCCAACTCAGACACATGAATGGTCGCCACATATCTTGATTAAGTTCGCTGACGACTGTTCTGTTTTCCAACTGCCCGTTACGATTTATACTCAGTAAGTTCTCTAATTATCACCACACTTTATGCATGGCTTCTTCTGAAAATTTTAATCACCCAATGGGAGAAACATTTCTTGCATTTAATTTTGTTTAAATCATTGGATTTTATATCAAAACTGTTGCATTTGAAATGCCTCGATCAAAATTAGGTCCTCTCTGTGTGAATTATATATTAGTCAAGTTCAACACACCTGTTTTTATTAGCAGTGCTAGTGAGCACTGCAAAAACACTCTCTAAAAACAATCCCTAGTATGTAGTGCGATGTACATATCTTTTAAATCAAACTGCGAGCATGCAGAAAACATTAAGTTTAACACTTCTGGTTTCTAAATTAACTACCTGAATACTCCAAATACAAACGTTCCACACCACAGATCTTCAAACATTTCAATTTCATAAAGCATGTTTTATTTACAGACAAATCTAGGGCCTCTGAGAGACACACTCCCTCGTGTACAGCGGATGACCTATTAAATCGTTGGTAAAGTTGGTGTGCAAGATGCCATACTGCTGCCACTTTAACCACGATGTTTACAATTCCAAACTTTTACCTTGTTAAATTTCGACAAAAGTTTTATATGAAAAAAAAAACACATTTTTGGCAAATTAAATGTTTTATACGTGTGTAAATTTTTATAGAAATAAAAAAAATAGTCTTGGAGACACAGCTTGGAAGACACGTTCAATTTCTCAGACCAAACTACCAAAACGTGGGAGATTTACCAAATTTCAAAATACTGTTATTTTGACATTTTCACGAATCCCAACGATGTAGCATACCTGCAAGATGTGCTCTATCTGTGTGTGAGACTTTTCAATAATCGTAAAAATAATTTAGTCATTTTGTCACTATTTCATGAATCGGAATAAAAACAGGTTGCACACATTCCACGCCCGTTTGTAAAATTTCAAAACAATCCAACCCACAGCTTAGGAGATATAATCTGGACACGACGTTTCATTATACTGACAAAATTCATAAACCGATGAAAGTTTTACCAAATTTATATAACGGTCATTTTGCCAAATCATGAATCGTAATTAAAATACGACACTGCTCACCTTGAATATGTGCACTTTTCGTATGTGAAATTTCAAAACAATAAGGCCTACAGATTCGCAGATATAACCCAGATAAGACGTTTCCCACTAGGCGAACAAAACTGTAATAAAGCTAACTTTTTTAATCTTTAAAAATACTGTTATTTCAACAATTTTTCATACAACGGAATAAAAATACGACGATGCACACTTTCAATAAGTGCTCTATCTGTGAGTAAAATTTCAAAACAATCCGACCTATAGTTCACATATACAGCCCAAACACGCATGCGGAGAGACGGACAAGCTCATAACTATATCCATCCGTTACAGGGGGGCACTTACAAATTTGCCAAGGTGAATAAAACAGTTCAACAGACACATATAAATAAAAGACATGAAAACTATTCTTTATCAGGGACACCACTACAATGTTTTCATTTATATATGCACCCAGAAAAAGGATTTGCCTAGTTTATGTTTAACAATATACAAATGAAAACATAATATTGAAAACGAAATAAAAACTAAAAGCAAAGGTACAGCAGTAAAGAAAGCCTATTTCGCTTTGTTTTGTTTGATAATTTCTATAAGACAATACCAAATCTTTTGAAACTAAACAGTATGTTAGTAATTTTGAAACAGATGTTGGTGTGTGTTAGTTGGTTAGGGGAATCAATGCAAATCGAATGAACCATGTGAAACAATGAATTGTGTCAATACTCTACCTCCATTTTCGCCTTTTCCTACAGATGTCGACAAAGTACATGAAAATTAAATTATAAATCCCATACATTGACGAAACATAAACGCTGACAGAATTGCAGCCTACTTAAAACTATGCACCGTATTTATATTACTTCAAAAACTCATTTTAAATAAGACAACTGATGTTAATAAATTGCAGCAATAGACTAATTGTGAGACAACATAAAGAAACGTTGATCGGACGAAATTTTTCTATCAGTCTTGTCCAGAAGTCTCTTTGTGATGACTCAAATTAGGTCCAAATATTCTTTGTTATATGGTCCTCACAGCGAATTGCGTGCAATAAAGGTGCTAAAAGCGGCCATTTTTCTCATTTTCTTCAATTTTGAATAATACGAAATTCGAATCTGCCGTCCATTAACATGACGCTGATTTTCACTTCGTTACATAAGAAGAAACGCTTAGCAACGCGTCTTAGAAGACCGATAATGGTTAATCACTTATTTATTGCTTAAGACCCTTCAATCAAATTCACTGCTGTATGAATATAACGCTGCCCTTTTTTTTTTTTTTTTGCTCAAAAGGGAAATATTTTTTTCTTATGACTTGTATGAAAGTATGCGAATATTTCAGAACACAGGACAAAATGTGCAGCACTTTGCTCAAAGAAAACACAAGCAAGTTTGACTAATCCAGGACAAATTAAATTCTAACTACTGGCTGAAGTGTATCAAACAAAGATAAAAATAAAATAAACTGAAATTTCAATAAAAAGATACATTTCATTAAGGCAATACCTACGGAAAGTAAAGATATTACATTCACATTATATGCACATGAATTGTTGAAAAAATAAGAAAACGCACTTAATTTGTAACTTCCAAACTTTTCTAAAAACAACACTTGCTGAAAATTGAACTGAAATTAGTAACAATACAACAAATAAACAAAATACACACAAAGAAGCCGTAAACGACAGCAAAAGTGGCCAAATTTTAAAACAATACGACCACAGAATATTTTCATTAGAATTATGGTCAGGCTGCCGCTATGCAATGGTATGACGAAAGGTAAAAATGTTTGCCAACGATATCATTTCAAACCCTTTTTCAACGGAAATGCCCGTGGCCATGTCAACGTATAAATTTTAACGCAATGGATGTGCAGTATGCATTAGATTAAAAATCTATTATTGAAGGCTCCCAACAACACTAAAAATTTGGCAACCACAATTTAATTGTATACAATACTTGTACGTGATGAATTTCTTTGTACTACATTTCAACTATACGACTATTCGGACATACTCATGTAAATTCCTATCTACCCACAACATACTAGTTCGCACATGTAATGTACACAATTATTAAACGTCTACGGTAAACTCGGCATGCTGGGAAAGGAATACCACTGAAAAAGCGGAGTATCGAATCTTTGCGCCAATTAATTCACTAAAACTGTCCACACGGTTTCAAGATAAGACAGGTTAAATGTATCTCTTGTGTTGTGTCGTTGATAAAAGAGCGATTTTTTCCAAAAGAATGCAAAATGTTATTATTCAATAATCTCATAGGTCTATAAAACAAGTGCCACTGTATTGGCACAAGATGTTGAAGTGCCTACCTTCAACCGTAAACTTAAAACCAGTGCTAAGTCATGCGTGAACTTTAAACACGGTAAAGTATTTCTTAACGAATTTGAACCGTGGGAGCCCAGAGATGCTTTCTTGATCGGCCACCATGCGGTAGAAAATCTATTAGTCTACGCTTCGTATTCATAGATTACTCGTTAAAAACGATGAAAAGAATACCAGCAGCTATTCCTTATTGCTTCAAAACGTTGCTATGTACGTTTTTTCTATATTATAGCTTTTTGTACAAATTACAGTTTTATGTTACACTCAAAGTCATAAAGATGATCCTGTTGAAATCAGGTATATCTTTCGTGAAAAATCCAAGAAAATTTTCTTTTTTCTTTTTGACAGTTCCAACAAATTGGAAATGCACTGGGATTTACACAGAAGTTTCCAAAACACCAGGACATACTACCAGGACTGGACTGCTTGTACGATTTAACTCTAGGCGAAAAATTGGACATAAATATTTCAATGTCACCATCAAATTTGCGGGGTACAGAATCTGGGTCGTCGAAGATTATATCTGTTGCAATGATCAGAAACAAGAGATACAAGTACGCTTCTTGTTAGTATCTTAAACCATGCAACAGATGCAAAAACATTCTATATTACCATCTTTACATCATTTTTAAGTTCGATTGAAAATGTGGGTTAGTACTGTATGAAGATGAGGGAGACGACCCGTTAGAAATTAACATCAAAAATTCCACATTTGGTCTTTTTTTGTTTGGTAAATGTAACAAAATTTCCTAAACAATCAAACTTCTACAAAGCCAAGCAGCGCTTCTCTTTGTAGTGCATCCTAAACATCGATGAGGCTGGGTAACAACCATTTATGTCGGCAAGGAAACACCCGCGGCGTCATGCAAAAAAAAGCTCTTACTGAGATCACGTGATGATGACGACACAGCAGTTGATGCTTCTTGTTTTTTCATTTGGTCGGCAAGAGCAGCGAAATTAACCGGCAACCCAGCCATTGTTTTAACCCCAGGGCCAGAGGCGGAACTGTTTTTAGCCTTCTGTGTCGGGGTAGGCGACATACGGGGAGGACTGTGGGGAGGAGTGGAGAAAGTTTCTATGCCGGGAGACTTCTCCTTAACATTCCTATCTACATCTTGGGCCTTGTCTGCTTTAAGCTTATCTGGAAATTAACAGTTAAAATTGTTCACATTTGCTATCAGTCCTTTAAAGTGTATTAAATTGTGGGAGATGGGATCGAATCTTTCAAGTATGGGGAAATCTTTCATTAAACGGTAAAAGTTTTGTTTGTTGATTTAAACAAAACAAAACATTCTAAGTTCATAAATCACAAAAAACTGTACTACAACTGAATAGAATTTAAAACAAAAGGGGTGACATAAAACGAAAATTAAGTGTTACCCACTTAAACAACTTTAAGCTACATGTTGTGTTGAACAAAAACTTAGTCCTAAACAATATTTGTACTCAACAACAATAAAGAAGAAATAAATCAAGAATTTTTATCAACTTATTCCTTCAACTGATGTTTCAAAATTGTGCTTTAAAGATCTAACTCCTATTAATACTACTGTTAACAAATTACTCGAAGAACTGGAATCATGCAGCGAAACACCGAATGGAAAACAAGTAAAAAAAACAAAGAAATTATTTGTCGCTATAGCCAAAATCAATATTGTTTCAGAGGAAAAGCCATGGATTTTAGATTTCTATTATATCCTTGTTTTAAATCTCTCGTTAATTATATTTAAATAAAAGGAAATGACAGTCGCATGGTTAAGTGATCACAAGCCGTCTGCCGGATGTTCCGATTGTGGACAATGCTTACTTTTTTTTATCAAAAATTGAATATAAAACTTTGGTAGAATAATAAATATTTGAATGGATGTACTTTCTGGTCTGCACGATTCCAATCATTCCAGTAATTGCTACAGTAGTGATTTGAAGAATGAGTGCAAAAATTGCTACAGGCACAAACGAGAAATCGGACTGGAATTGTATGTTGTGGGTAGATGGCGCTAGATTACATACTTGTCGCTTCTTGCACGGTAGGTGCCCGTACACTAAACATGTTCTTCACCACGGAGTTACAGAAACCTAATTATGAAATGCATAAAAAGCTGAATTGCTAAATTAACAATAGCATAAAACGTGTATAAATCAATAAAACATCATAATAGTTATGCACTTTTGTTACTTTTTTTTAAACGACCGCAAGCTGAACGTTCTAAACAGCCCAAGTTTCACCTTGTGATAGCGTGCTTTTCAAAATCTTACTTCGAAATAAAGTGTTAACAATTAAATCAAAGCGTGACATTTCATTCATAATTGTCCTTCAAATATAGCCATGTAAAATAAAACATACCCAGCAAACAAATTTGTAGTCACAAAAAATATTTTAAAGACTTTCTAAACTCCTACTAAATTGCGATGTCATTTATTTCACTGAAATAAACTGTTCTTTTCTGACAACAGTTGTAACTAAGGAATGAAACATACATATAGAAACCCGAAGTGTACTTGCATGGAAGGAGCATGGAAACCCGAACGGGTTAGACCATCGTTTTCGTTGTTAGTATGTCTTCTAAATACCCCTGCACCGGTTATTTTTTATGTGTATTAAGACATTAAGTTTCCACCATTAGGCTTGTCTAACTGCCATCTAGACTGCTGATACTCCAGCATATGTCTGGCATACCAAATCACAAAAGCTAAATCCAAAAGATTTCTATAGTGAGTGCATTTTCAAATGCTCCTCTTCCGTTCTCGTGTAGAAATCATATTACAGGTATATAAGTGTGACAATTCCCGTCTTGTCCCGTATCTGGCTTGAAGATCAGCGAACAGAATAGAAAGTTTGACACATGCATGTAGAACGACAATGATTTTTTTAAATATTTCTTCATGAGTGAGTGACCACAAATTTGTTGTGTTTGGATCTGAAAAAAATGTCGATGTTGTTCCGTTAAAAAAAAACTCACAGCTGAACACAAGCGAATAAAATACAAATCTGTGAATGTACATTAGTAAGTCAAAATAACGCTTCTACAACACGTCTGACCTGTCAACAAAGGTACAGAAAACAGCAACTGCAAAGGTTTATTTTACTGCAAATACCGTATTAAATAAAGTAAGAATGAATTATGTAACTAAGAATATTTTGAAATTTCCCTGTGTATTTTTTTTGAAACCTACAGTGACTGACAGCTTTTAACCGCGCAATGTTGGCTTCTCACACAGTAGCGTCATAACTTTCCGTTGTTGTATTTTCGTGAAGTAAACTGCAGGACAAAGTGCGCAACATACTAAAAAAAAATAGAAAAGGGTTTGCTAGAAAAGGGATGCCCCGACCGAACTGCCATATGGTTTCGATACTAATAATTCTTTGAAAACTAGTTGTCCAGATATATTTCTCAACTGCAAAAATGATAGTTAACGTATTAAGCCTCCCACAACTTAATCAGCTCCAGTACATTTCATTTAGAAGCTAATTTATCCAGGTTTGGTTGAAATCCGATCGGTAACATTTAAGATATGGTGTTCGTAATCACAACGTGACGCACAGAACGACGGACGGACAGACGGACCAGTCACAAACAGAATGCCTCCTGTTCTTGGCCAGGTCGGGCCATAATAAGACGTTTCTCTTAACTATAAATAGCTGTATTTTTTAAAACAAAAGAAACACAGTTGTTTAAATCCGGCGAATTAAACGAGGCACGTAAATCAAAATGAAGTTTCTTCTGCATTTTTTTTTGGGGGGGGGGGGGCGCGGGTCGGTATTTTTTATTAAGAGGGCGGAAAGCAGTAGTAGTGTCGCAGGTGACCTTCTCAATTACACTTTCTACATTTCTTTCTGCAACACTACAATAAAAGAAATAACAGTCCCAAATTTTGTTGTTCTTTGTTATGTTCCTCCCGAGACGAAAATGGAACCAAGATGCTTCCGAAGCACCGTATGGAGTAGTTAGTTACTTATTGAGCAACTTAGTTTAATGGAGGCACTTAACAAGTGAACAGACCACTAATCTACTCTGAAAGCGCATTTCTTGGACTAAGATATTTTTCAAGTAAGTAAAAACCTTAAAAAGTTACACACGCAAACTTCAACATATTCTCAGTCACATAATTTTTCTCACTCTATTTAATGTATGCATTCAGTGCCAATAGAAATTAGAGAAAGCGTTGCTGGTCTCACGTGCTCCATTTGGGAACTGAAGTTTTAATATATTGATTATACGAACACTTGTTATTACTTGGAGGAAATTTCTGTTTGTTTTTTAGAAGTTGTGGTAAATAGCTTTAAGAATCTAAGTCTGAATTTTGGTGTTTTTCAGTTCGGGTGCTCACTTATTGTAAGGCTACGGGTAAACGCAAGCGAATATCATATGGTAAACGGTTCACACATGAAAAAAATGCTTCTACTGTCGAGATTCTTTGGTGCTTCTGTGCACTCTGACAAATTACTTTAAATTAAAATGAAAGATGTAACATGCCCAAAGAAGCTTCTGAACATCAGATATACGTATATATCATGCAATATACAACATGTAAAAGATTTTTTGTTAAAAAAAGGATTACTAATTCCTGTTGATATACAGTCGCTAGGCTATACCTCGTAAAGACTATTAACAAGCTAAAATATAAAATTTGCCAGCTGCAAATAATATAACAGGGGAAAGTTTTAAGTGAAAAGTGCAACAGCGCTTGTCATCTCATAGGCACACTACTGGTGCGTGACAGGCCCTTGAAATAGTGCTTTTTTATAGAACTAAAACTTTTCGAACTGAAACACTTCTACGCAATACGATCTAATTACAGACAATAATTACCTACATTCATGCAAATGGCGCATCTGTATAATATTTTTATCGGAGTGAAATTTTTGTTTGCTTGTTTTGTTTTAATCACAAAATATATATATAGCACATCGGTACCTTCACAACCTTGACCTAGCTTCCGTTCAATATCACAACACTGGCTGTAAGTTGTCAATAATTACCGATGGCCTTCATGTAAAAAAATATTCGTTCGATTATCAGATTTACGCCATGAGCATGATACACGTGTAACCTATTCCCCAGAAAAAGGAGAGACGTTGTCGTAAAAAGCTATACCTCTACTATCTTCGTCTTCAATTGTTGTGCTGCTGTCTGACGATTCCTTGATGCCATCGTTCTTCTTCACCATCAGACTGCGGCCTGCAATTGTTCCATAAAAATACTGGTCATTATAACAAATATTACGGCAAAGTGAGTGTGACAAGCGGAACAGCTGTGTGTGGCTCTCTATCGCCGCACACTCGTCATCGCGTGAGAATCAGGTTAGTCATGACGAACTGAATTCGTTCATTTTGCAAAATCCCGTAAATTTTGCGCTAAAAATAACAAGCTTGAGACGAAAAAAAAAAAAAATCAGTTCCTGCTGAAGAATTTTATGAAAACAAACTACTTCTGCTCAGTCAAAGGACAGGTCACGCGAAATGAGAACATCAAGACAGACAAAGTAGATTTATCGGAAGTACACTGTTTACCAATTAACAGACAAGAGTACTGCAAAGTAGCGCACCATACACATAAACTTGTCAAGACATTGGTGGTACAAGGCAGCGCACCATACATACTAACATGTCAGACATCAGTAGTGCAAGGTAGCGCACCATATACATAAACATGTCAGACATCGGTAGTGCAAGGTAGCGCACCATAGAGATTAACATGTCAGCTTATCAATAAGAAACCGGTGATCCACAAAAAAAAAGAACAAATTTCTTCATTAAAAGTACAATGCATTTAATATAAACAATGCCACTAAACAAGGTATGCTTCTTTATTCAAACAACTTGCTCCGTATGGAATATTAATGGAATCTCGTCTGATACATATGCAGGTCTAACAGGGTAGAAAAAAGAGTGAAATATGCGAGCACACTATGGTGTAAGGCAAGTCAAAAAGAACAAACACACACTCAGAAATCCCACAGAATGGCAAGCATGAACGGCAGATCGATATCGCGACGCCCAAACACTGAGCCTTCACACACTTTCAGCACCAAAATTGTGCCAGGGCTTCAAATACCTATACTGTCACTTTTTGTGTTGTGGTCGTTGCTTACGTATAGCCGTCGTTGTGTGTGTGTTGTTGTTGTTGTTATATCCACCTGCTTACGCGCGGCCATGTTTTTTGTGTGTGTATTTGTTGATGGCAGTTGTTTACATTACACTCAGGGCTTAACATGTTAGCAAGTTTCCCCATCATTTCACGGATTCTGCACCCCCCCCCCCCCAAACCGGATAGATCATTATACCTCAATTATAGTTCATTATATCTCAACTACAGGACAAGGAGAAGATGAACTCAGACTTCATGAAAGACCAGTCAGAATTTAGAGATAAACCATAAATCAGAATTGCTTCTTCCACTTTTTGCCAGGGCGGGGAAGAGGGGTGGTGGTGGGGAAGGTGGGGGGGGGGGTAAAATAGGAGGATAGTCCCTCACTCGAATCTACCATAGGCTGTACAGCAAGAATCAAATTGCTTGAAATTAGCAAATGTATGTTGCTTCTGTGTGTATCACAACACAACCAAGCGCATTCCCATCGTTTTTTAGACCAATGTTCAAGCCCTTCACTTCACTAATGTTTCACGACTCAACTAAAATAGACATAGAAAACCACAGAAATAACAAGCTGGATTCAAAAACTGAAAATCAAACCAACCAACAAACCAAAAACTCACTGAGAAACATAAATATATATAATGGTCATTATTGTTATCAATATACAGATGCCTGTTATCTCACTCTTTCCGATGAATCATCAAGGAAAATACCAGTCGCCTTTGACTAACATAACGTGGCGGTAACACGATTTTAAAATATTCTGATTAAAGCAGTAAGGGAACTAAATAAGCTTGCTTCTTTCCTACTTTTTTAAATCCATTTTGGTCTCAACATTTCCACCACTTTTTGGCTAATCACCAAAACCGTAACAGCCATGTAGAAAGTGTAGCATTGAAACACCCCAGCATTGAAACATCACATCATTGTATGGGCCCATCCAATGGCTGGGCTAAATCAATACAGAGGCTATTGAAACAGCACATACAGTTTCTCCCCATGAAACACGATTATATTGCTGATTTAATTTAATACAGCAGATGTATTGGGATGGTGTAATGGGACGGGCCGTTATATTTCTTTGCAAAAATGTAGAAAATAATGTAAATAAAAATTCGAGAAGAACATTTGTAACATTTAATTATCCACTTACAATTTTGCTTTTAACACCCACACTTAACATTATTTCGAAAAGTCAGCTATAATTTCAGCACAGCTTCTCTCTCTCTCCCCTCTCCCTACTGTATTATGGCACTTAGTATGTGGTTCGGTCCCAGGGGGTTGGGGCATTTCCATATAAAATGACTACCATGCGCGTAAATCGAATTTAAAAAGAGCCCCTAAACACGGAATTTCCGTCTCTAAATTTCCCCCTATTTTAGGAAAAGCGCGGAAAAGTCGACAATTTTACCCACTCCCTATTTTTTGTTTTAAGCTTTTCCGCGTTGTTTTGATTGCGCATTGTTGCCATATTTCATACATGTGTCCCCCAACCCTCTCGCGGGCGAGGGGGGGGGGGGGGGGGGGGTCAGCGTGATATATATTACAGTAAGGGTTGTCGTCTGCTCGGGACCTCAATACACTGTAGTGGTACTGAGGTCCGGAAGTTGCACTGAGGACCCGACAAATTTTTCATATGAACTCCCCACCCCCGCCCCGCCCCCATCTTTAATTGTGTCTTAAAATCACTGCTTCTTCCGCCCCCCCCCCCTCCCTGCGATCCCGTTAGGCGACGCCGTCAGAGGTGGCATGGGATCTTTTATCTTCTTGTATTCCCACCGCCCCCCGCCACCACCCAATATGTTTATCTCAATAGCTTACAGTTTTTTTCCATAAAATATATATAAATACACATGTCTATTCACAAAATGTTCAAAAAAAAAAAGATGCGAAATTTCTCTTTTTGGCATATTCTTGATCAGATGTGTTGTTTCTATGGATGGGGTATTCCTATGCATCTGTCTGTAGATTTGGCACATACTGATTCAATAAGTGCTATTTCTGTGGCTTACCGCTATAGGATGGGCCCATTCTACACCCATCAACCATTAAAACAGCCCATCTTGTTCACAACACAAGACAGTTTGTTCCCATTTTTAAGGGGAGAAGAAAATATGTGCTATTCCTATAGCCAAATATGGGCTGAAACAATAGAAGCGCAAAACAACGAAGATGGGGTAAATCAATACCTCGCTGTTATTGGATGGGCCCATCCTACGGATGGGCTGTTTCAATACAACAGAGATCAATATTTAACGATTTCATGACAGACCAAAACCCAGGGAGTAGAAACGATTTAAAGAAGTTAACAGCGTTCATATGCACACGCCGGGTACAAAACATGCACACACTCACATTTTGTCAATTTCAAAACAACAGACCAGATAGAACATTTCGTTGCAGATTATGCTGGAAACAATGTTTGTGAAAAACCAACTTCAAAAAACGAATCGCTGAAGAAAACGTATACCAAGAAAACTGACAGCTGTTTCTCAACCAATGAGTATTCAAAGTAAAAACGAATTTCTAAATCTTCTTAAATTATATTTCTGAACGAAAAAGATCTGAACTTCAGAGATAAATGTTTCAAAACTAAAACATAAGAAAGCCGGACAAATGAAAGGAATTCTTGTATCCAGAACGAAGGGGGATGCGGGAATGTGACATGTACCTGAATATCATCAAACAGTCACATCACTAACAAGAATACGCTCATTGTTGAGACGCACAGAAGAAGTTGTAAATATTTTAATTTAACAATTCGTCATGTAATTCAGCAGATGATTGTTGTTGGTGTATGAAGACCATGCACAACTCGAGGGGGGTGGGGGAGGAGGAGGGGGGGGGGGGTTGGGAAACAAGCACACAGCCCACAAACACACGGGGAAGTCACACGGCAGACGTGGCTAGCATTCACTATACCTTGCCCAGCAGCTGCTGCGTTTGCCGCTTGTGCATGACCTGTCACATGACACAATATACTTAATACATCTCTGGGGTCTTGGGCTGTTTTTTTTTTTTTTTTGATAGGGATATAGGAAAAGAACAACAAACGGCACACAAGGACAAAACACGACGAAAGACAGACTTTCATCTGATTCGACTTTCATTCGTCAAACATCAGACTGAAATCAACAAATACATCAACATTTAATCTGCAATCTAAAGATTTCAGCCAAATGCCATATAAAATAAACTTCTCAACGCGCGAGTTCTTCTGCTCTACCAGTTTCGTCTATACTGCGCCACGCCCAAACATTACGATGGTTTGTGCCCGTCCCATAAATTTATAGACGTGCCATGGAGATGCATGTTGTGTACGTGTTTGCTGTGCAGATAATTTGTGCAAGAGACATCTGGGCCAGCGACATCCACCCAGGAGAATTTTGTGGAGACATTTTTCCATATCTTCTTGTATAGTTTATACGTGTAGATTATATAATCCATGTCCACAAATGAAAGCTTAATCCGTATTTACAAAAGTTAAGGCACAGTTAATAAATTCCACTAGCTACGCAAGTACTTTCGGAAAATTTATTTATACATTTCAACTTTTTACGAGAACAAAATCCACTTCAAGTTGATCGCAAGAGTTAGCCAGCCAGATCAGCTGATTCTAGTCCCTCGTAGTATAGCTACCATTTGTGAACATTGGTGAATCGGTCCCATGTTCTACTATAAGTTATTTAACAATGTTGGTATAAATATGTCCATCAGCAAGACAAAATATATTAAAATAGTTAGATTAAACTGCTATAGTAAAAAATCCGGATCAGAATAATTAAACCACAGGTAAAATAACGTCTCAAAATGACTGGAGTTAAAACTGAGTAGATCATTTTCCGCGTTTACAACCGATTATTGTAGAAACGAAGCAAGTAAAAGGGGCGTTTGTATAGGGTGGATTTTGAAGGGAAAAAACCTTTAAAGGAAAACCAAATAATTATCAACAGGAAGCTTTTCGCAATTTAATTAGGAAAATATGGCCAGGTAAAACACGAACCGAATATTAAGAAAACATTTGTGAGAAACATCAACGGAATGTTATTCTTCTGGTTTTTATTTATTAGTTTACACACAAAAAAGTAAATAAACAAATAAATAAATAAAAAAAAAGAAAAAAAAAAAAAACGAAGATGATTCAAGATGTACCATCCAGACAGAAAACAGTCGTATTCAAAGAATAACCAAGCTTTCGGGAAGAGGTGTGGCAGTGGTAACCGATGGCAACCGATAGCCTGATACTATAAAGTTAGTCAATTCTGGCAATCTTTTAGCCAGTAAGAAAATTCAACTGACATTACTCATAGGCTTACATAAATCGTTTCAGAAAAGTAGGCGTTGAATTTGCCTCGAATTGAATCAGGAACTTTCAGTAATTTTGATTTTCGGCACAGCCATTTTTAATTGAAGTTCAGGTCGCACCCGGTTCCTTATGACCTTATGGTTAATTTTAATTTACATCTTAATCTTATACTGAAACTGGTTGAAAATTGAAGACGTTTCGATTTTCAGTGATTTTTTTTGTGTACGTGCAACCGAATGGCAAGGGTTAAAACAGAGTTCAGTAGAACTTGTGATTTCGTGACGGCGAGTCGACCTTTGCAACTTTGCTGACGCGACCTTAAATCCTGCCGGCCCTTTTTCTATATATTTTCGCTCATGTTCATCAAAAAGCCCTACAAAATTATGCCGGCTCGAGTCGTTTTCTGTCGGCCTTGACCGGCTGGCCTACGCTATAGCTCATCTTATATTAAAACCAAAGTGCAAGGGTTACAGGTCACTTGCAGCCGTGTTGTTATTAGCACCAACTGAAACAACTAATAATTATAAACTTGGAATTGCCGCGGTCCGTAATTTCTATAGAGAGAAAGGTTTCAGTGGGAAAAGAGTTGAGCCGATCTCGGTTTTCGCCCTCTGATCAATCTCACTTCTTTTTTATTAGAAATCTACTGAGTTACACAGGGAAGATATGCACTGAACAGTACAACAATTAGCCAAGGAATAAACACCTAACAGGGCTCAGCTTTGTGTTTTCCCTAAACACTTGTTGTGCTCAATAACCAAAATTTGGTCTTACCTTGTCCATTTTATGTATAATATAGGAATTATAGGAATATAGGTAAAAAATCAACGTAAAAAACCACACCTGTGGGTTGGAAGGGTCGTAACATCGTTACCGCAAAATGTGCAGAGACAAAGAGAGCTAGTCTCAAAAGCAAAAACTAAATTTAATTTTTTTTTTTTAAATCGAAAAAATACAGGAAAAAAACTATATCCCTCCGTTTCACGGGGGATAATAGAACAATCTTTTGAGAAATCGCATTTCAATTCTTTTTTAATGCCAAATTATGAACTCAATTTACTGCTCGCCCCTTTGGTTTGCGTTTGTAAACTCTTCCTGAACGGATCCACTTTTCACTCGGCGCTTTCACGCATTTAAATCGAACAGATTCTGCCGTCACCCCTTATACAATACAAACAAAGAGATGGAACAAAGCTACTGTTTGAAAAAAATCACTGATAAGACCGCCTGTAAAGAGAGAACCGCCACTGTATAAAGTAGGAAAATCAACTAAGCTAAAAGAAAAAAAAAAAAACAGTCAAGTGAACTGCTCAGGAGAAAAGTCCACCTGAACTGGAATTTTGTAACATGCAAAATGGAACACAACCAATCGGCAGCGCATCTTTCAGTCTCGTGCAATGAAAGCATGCAGATCGCGTCAATAACACTTCAGCCAGACGCGCGCGCGGCACTCGGGACGCAAATTAGCCAAACTCGACTATGTTTTGAGATATTTTCGTAACGTATTATAGCGCGTCAAATATGCCTTTTTCTGGCGATGACAGAGTTTTAGAATATCATCTTCAAGCTGATCTACGATTACGTTTGTTTTCCATGCACCAATACAGCAGCGCAGCGGTACCACGTGACGCAAGCACAAGCACACCAATGGGCAGCCGAGGCTGTGGCAATAAACATATACATTCACGCCGCTGCCAGGACAGTGACGTCATTTTCGCGACTTTTCTTCAGCGTCGACCAAAGTATACGCTACTTATTACACAACACCACTTTCTAAAGAACCGAAGACAAGGCATCCAAAGCATAACAAAACTTACTTTTGTCCTTATCGGATTTGGAAACTTTGCAAGAAAAATAAACACCAGATAAAACACTGAATGTAATATATGTAAAACACTGCGGCAAAAAAAAAAAAAAAAAAGAACTAACAAAACAGTTATCACTGAAGCATGCATGCAATACTGACAATAACAATGATCGATTTTTGTTTAAAACTTACTGCTGTGATAGGGAGAATCATTTAACAACAGTTTGCGTCTCGATCACTGAGCACTAAGACTGTATGACGTCACAATGTGCTCAAAAATCAGAGCGCTCTAAGTTAATATTACTATTATTATATTATTTAATATTATATTATAACTATTATTATTGTTGTGGCTCTGCACAATAAACTACTCGTTTTGCTGCTTTCTAATCAGTCAGCAAAAAATTGATATAGATCTCGGACTCGAGACGAAAAAAAAGGCGCAAAAGCGTCGGGACCCGTGTGAAAAGTCTCCCACTGCCTACCACAGCAGCAAGACACTCTACAGTTCAGACAGCAAAGCATCTTAAAGCTTGGCCCACGTCTTCAAAAGCGGTAAAATGAATCTGACGATTTATAACTACACTGAAGGCGCGCCAAAATGTGGAGTCCTTCAAATTTGTTACTTTTTTTTTACACATATTGCCAAATTCTTAACATTTGCAAATTCTTTCCGGATGTCTAACAAAAGGCTGTACGCTGTCTAAAGCAGCCAAAAAGTGCTATGCCGGCCCACAGTGCTGACGAGTGTTCAATTATCGCCACCCGCAAAAACTGTTTACAGAAAGAGGAAAAACCCTGTGCCGGTCGATGGGGCGAATATAAATGGCCGACATCACAAGATGGCGGGTCCCATCCCTCTAGAGTGCTGTAGCCCGAAAAAAAGGACGCGGGGGGGCGGGGGGGGGGGCGGTATGAGCAATTACAGAACACGTACGCCAGCTGTACACTACATCAAAGTTCAACACTTTCAATCACTATGTTTACAAAGCCTTATTTGAAGAACAGACAACAGCATCGACCACCGAACACGACTTCCACTAGCACCAATTACAGCGAAGCTGAATTTTCAGATAACCCCATTCCGAATACATCCCCGACACTGGCTACGGAATTCCAGCCTATCTCTTTCCAAACAGAAACCCTTTTCACGTCAGGAGAAGTTTCGATGCAACATGTTTTTTTTTTTAAAAAAGTAGCAAAAATCTCGCCACAAAACAAATATTTTTCTTGAAAACTTACACCTTTATCTGAATGACTGACGTGACGTCACACCTCCCAACCTTAACGTGCCACTAAATGTTCGTGGTCTGTACACGTACAGCCAGGACTCGCCTTAGCCACTCGGGGAAAAAGGTGGTCGGACGGTGCGGAGGGACGGGGGGGGGGGGGGGGGGGGGTTGTTCGCCTGTTTGGACAAATTTATTCTGAGATGCTTGACTATATCAGGCGATACCCTTTAGCCTTTGTGATATGATATTAATACTATTCGGTATAAACTTTGATCAAAACCAGAAAAGGACGCATCATCCCCGCACCCGGAGTGGGGTAGCAGCAATATAAAATCCCCCCCCCCGCCTCCCAACCTCCCCCGGCCTTCCAGAGAGGTGTCCAGACTCCCATCTACAAACAGATGTACAACTGATAAGGCATACATCAGCGCGGACAAACGCACAGAGGAACTGGCGCACGTACAGAAAGCACGAACAAACGCAGAGATGCACAGACGAACGAACAAACAACCGCGCCACCTGTAGTAGTGCATCAACACAATTTTTTTATTACACGTAGCCAACAACAAATTAAGTCTAGCGAAAAGTACAAGAGAAAAAAAACTCACTCGAGAAGTTTCTGGTGGCTAGCATGGTTGTCAGAATCGCGCCCTGTTCGGACAAGACAGTCAAAATGAAGACACGTATGAACAACATTATTTTGAGATAAAACACACAAAACAGTTCCTCAAAATGAGCCTTGTTCAAACCTGTACACATTTTCTCTTCAAGCCCTTACGCATACAACGCAATTCAGATGTAGACTTCTTACATTAATCGTTCACAGCATTCGACGAGCAGTTTCCGCTAAGTCAAACTTTCTGGCCCATAACGAGCGGCTTTTTTTTCTTAGCTTTTTTACTCATTATTCACATTTTACTTAAAAGTTACAATTCTGCGTGTTTACGCGCCGTTATTTTGGCCGGGTTTTCTCACCATCATCTATGCCTACCTTAAGCTTTCGTCTGGCGTTGAATTTCTTGAGGCAGTCCACAGTCTCCTGGCGGTGCACCGCGGACGCCACCCGTTCTCTCTGCTGTAACAGAGACAAAGTCACTCAACGTCACTCAACGACACACGCCACTCAATTTACCTTGAACACATCGTAGTTACATAAAAAAATGTAGAGCTCATTTTATGTTTTACAGTAGCCGTTACAATAATTATTATAAATTACAACAGTCTTCACGTAAATTACTTATTTTTATTCCATTATGTGGTGAAATCTTTTCTGAGATTATGTTTCCGCCCAGGAATATCTCCCATACATTCTTATTTTAAAACACGTTAATATTTCATCTTACACTACAATTATGAAACTTTTAACAGATTCCTTTCTTTACCTTTTTTCTAATTTTTTTTTCATTTATTATTATTTTTTTTTTGGGGGGGGGGGGGCGGGGAGAGAGCTGGAGTTTAGAGATTTACTCATTTGATCACGCGGAAATCAATTCAAGAAATGGCCATGGCATCATCATTTCACATTTGAATTACACATGTCAAAAACAGCTATCACGACTTGGTGACGGGACTTACCTCTCAAATGCTCCACCTTCATGCACCGAATTCATACATTGATACAAACTGACAAGCAAGATTCGCTTCTTACTCAACGGGCCCCACGTTTCGCCCCCGCCCTCAAAATTCGCACGTGCACAGACCACGTCTCCACCGACGTGTTGGAGATAACAAACACTTGTCACTTTATCTTTAATCCTCTTTTTTTTTATAAGTTAAAAAAAATACGAAATAAAAGGCTTTCATAATTTAATTTTGGTTTCTTATGAAGTCTTATGAAGAATATAGACTCTGACATAGATTAATCACACCTTCATTACAATCGTGTTAAGTACGCAAGGCCTAGTGTATCGCATACCCAGGGGTTTCTGTCTGTACGGAGGGGAGAAGGCCGAGTGCGCGCAATTGAAACTCCTCACCTTTCACTGAGCTGCCCTTATCCACATTTACTCGACAGTTCTATCTAAACATCGTATTCTGAAGCAAATATGAAACTACATATTTTTGGTAGGCTATTCCGGAACAGACTGCCTATAAATCGAACGTTGCCGAAATCGATAATGTTTACCTTTCTTATATCAAAGAGTGAAAAAAAAAATTGACAACGTAAATTTTTATCTTTTTACAAGGGGGAAAGTAAAAAAATGTCCATCTCATTGATATTGGGTTGTTTTCTTACTGACGTGAGTTCAGTGTTCAATAGCCTACTAATATCTGAATTTTTGAAAAGTGATTTAAATCTTTTTTCAATTTTTATTAGTTTTATTTCTGAGGTAAGAAAATGAATTGTTGATATATTAATTATTTACAACTTAAAGTAATACAGAATTGTGAAAAGGCTTCGATTTCTACGACATCTGATTTATCGGTAGTCTGTTCCGGAATAGCCCATCCAAAAATATCTTATTTTTTTTCTTTGCATCAGAATTCTTATGTAAAATAACACAGTATTTGTCAACTTCACAGCCTACTCGCTTATATTACAGATACCAGAAGGTGTACCGTCAATCAATGAAGTTCAATTCTTCTGTTTTTTTTTCAAATACATTTACGTTAAAAGAAATATAAAGAGTACAGAAATGTGCGGCAAATTCTGCTTTTAAAGTCAATAAATTTAAGAACACGGAATATTGATTGTACAGAACTGTGAGCGGCTGGCGTCTAGAGCTCAGTCATAGCATACTTATGAGTCATTTTAAAATATCCGAGAATTGCCGCGAGATCTCGCCCCAGACACTCATCTGCATACGACCTTGAACGGTCACGCAGCAAAAACAGCCTTGGTCATAAGTGGTTAAAAGACTAGATTTATCCATCTCAACAGACAGCTGTCATACGTGTATTAAGACTGCAATGGTCCCAGTCACAAGAGCTTAGGGGGAGAATTTCGGCATGTTTCCGACATTTTTATACCGTTAACTGCATCAGATACAACAAGGAAAGCTCTTTACGATCGAAAACAATTGAGCGCGCATGTATTGAATGACAGAACTAGAAACGATTCTATTTACAAAGCACCGGCGCTCTGTGGCAGGAACACGAAAATCCAAGGATGCATTATGCACCCTGAAAGGTAATGGAGTCTGGAAAAACATATTCCAGGGTCTACAATTTCAGAAAATACCTCATCTTCTTGAAATGAAACAGACTGTTCCATAAGCTCTTGTAGATTGTGTTATATTACGGCCACTTAATTTCCCATCCTTTGTTACAATTTCGCGTAATTGCTGACACATTAACGTGATTTACGTCACGAATAAAACAAGAGTTGTTGGCAATTCTGTGATTTCTTCTTTACTCGTTTTGTACCTATCATCCATTCTGGTACAGAATTCACGATTTAATTTTATTTTTACTCACACGACAAGCACTGACTAAAAATCGCTATAAAGGAATGTGCTCAAAAGAAGTGTATACTTAACTTCCAGACACTACAAGCCTATAGCCTGGTTATAGGTTTATGAATCCTACTTGGCTTAAATATACCGGCGTTTTCTTTCGCTGTTTAACGAGCTTTCCTTACCAGCAACAGTCACATGGTGTACGCTTCGCACTGGGCAGACATTCTTGAGATGCCGACTCGAAGAGTTACGGGACATTCCGACTGCTTCACACTGGCCAGTATCTCTTCGGCCAGAGCTTCCGATTCGGTGACTTACGCGACTTTCCGACTGCTTCAGATTGCTTCGCATCTCTCAGGCCAGAGCTTCCGATACGGTGACTTACGCGACTTTCCGACTGCTTCAGATTGCTTCGCATCTCTCAGGCCAGAACTACCGACTCGGTGACTTACGTGAATTTCCGACTGCTTCAGATTGCTTCGCATATCCCAGGCCAGAACTACCGACTCGGTGACTTACGTGACTTTCCGACTGCTTCAGATTGCTTCGCATATCCCAGGCCAGAACTACCGACTCGGTGACTTACGTGACTTTCCCACTGCTTCAGATTGCTTCGCATCTCCCAGGCCAGAACTACCGACTCGGTGACTTACGTGACTTTCCGACTGCTTCAGACTGTTCCGTATCTCCTCGGCCGGAGCAGTCGGCTCCGTGATCGATATCATAATGTTTGACTCCATGTTCCAGGACGGCGTTTGGAAGAAGTCAAACGACACACCCATGGCCGAGTCCTTCAGATAGCTCCAGTCCTTCCGCGCTGTCTTTCGTTTTGTACCCTTGGGCCTACAGACCTCGTCAGTGCGCTGTGTTTTCGGCACCAGAGGCATGACAACGTCACACTTCTCAGATGCAATGCCTTCGTTTTCCTTAGTCAGTGTGCGCTTGCTGTTCCGTCTCGTGATGACAGGCGAAGGCGACTTTTTTGAAAGAGCTTTCATTTTGTCCGTCCGATCACGACTTGAATCCCCAATGCACATTTGAAAACAACCTTTGTACATATTTTGTACTTGTTAAGCAGTTTATTAATAAGGTAAAAATTTGTTCTTTTTGTTTTACTCAGATAATATCCCGTCAAAATGTTCACTTGAACTGTTGTCAAGAAATACACAGTTGAATGTACTGTTTTACCTTGTTGCCAACTAGGTAGTTTTACCAAGCTTGGAATATATCAAGCGGTTGCCAAGCAACTCCGTTGCCTTGGTTCTCAACACTGTGTGACGACGTATCGTGAACAATTAGAAAAATAATTACAAAAGAAAAAATAATGATGAACAAGTGGAAGTGAGCAGTGGAAACTCACAGAATATCGATCAAAATATCGACCCCGTTTTGACGCTATTCGGGTTTTTCCTGCGAACTACTCGAACCAATGCAAAAAGTAATTTTCATTTCACGAAATTCCATAAGGATTCGGGACTTCATTGGAGCAATTTGTCGTCCCATTCTCGAACGTTAAACTGAATCACCCCATTTACATTTTTTAAAAAATTATTTTGATTTAGCCTGAGTAATTATTATTATCCCAAAAACTTTCTGCCAGCGTAATAACCATGTTACTTCAGTATTACAGGGGTTGTTTCAAATATTCGAGCACCATTATGAGTACGTCTCCCACATGTTTATTACACAACACTTTCCTGATAGCAAGTTGCAGAATGCGAATGCTCCCTCCTACCGGCGTTATGTTAGTTTTTTATTTGAAGACTTCAGCGTCATACAGACCATGAACCATGCTTCTTTTCCACGTTTCTAATTTACTTTGCTTTTCAATCCAAGTATCCAGTTACACCCACTTCAAATTGTTTCCATTTGAGAGTGAAGACTTTAAAACATGGTTGTATTTTTGTCTAGTTGTCAAGTTTGTCTTTCAAATTACCCATTGTTATTTTAAGGTGCATTCCAAGCAAAGCATTTTAAACTCTTTTTGTTAGGTTAAGGTATTTTGTTGTTCTTGTGGTGTTTGTTTCGTAATTCCACTTGCCTAATGCAATTAGCTCTCGTTTATCAGACGCACCCAGCATAAAAGCAGCCGTATCTGGTTACAGGGGGACCGGCTTCAAATTAAAACTGGTATTATACATCTAGTGGCTAATGTGGAACCTGGCGGGTCCCGGGGGTGAGGCTGGGGGTGGCTCAATACAGGGAATCTCCTGGATGTAGTATGGAAAGAAAAGAGAGTTGAGGAAGAGTCCGGGCGATGGACTGTGGGTGGGGGTGGGGGAGGGAGGCGTGGGGGCAGAGGCAAATGAAAGGAGAGTGGAAGGATGAGGAGGGGGGATCCCCTGCCTGAATTCACTGCTCATTGGTAGGTGGCAAAAATAGCCTCGGCTGATAAAATATGGAAAATATTTGAAAACATCGCCGTTCCAACCCCACATGGAAAACTACAGGGGGTTTTTCATTTTCCCCAGAAGAATAAACCACTTTTCACGCTGGCTGAATAACAATTCTCGCAAAATGATTTATCTCATTCTTCAGATGACATTAAAATAATGGGAAGCATGGGAACAGCCTAAGTGAACCTCATCCTTGTGGCTGAGCAGTCATTCAACATTAAAGAACAATTTCGACGTCGGAGTAATTTGTTAAGAATGACTTGCAATAACCCTAATTTGCACTGCTACTAACGTGTAGTAATCAGTGAATGCATGAATAAATTACAGGGATAGTCACTACTGTACATGGTTTTAGTGACTGGAGTACAGTACTTAGTTAACGGCCGCCTCGTTATTAATTAACGCGCTCAAAGGAAGCCTGAAACTGCCGTTTTCACACAGGCCGCCATGGGTTGTAAAAGGCGCCCACGCGTTATGACTACCGGGAGTAATCTCGTTCAGCCTGGTGTCAAATTCCACACCCCGCCGGAAACCATACGTATTTACACTACGTTTCGTCTCCTGACCACTACGTTTTGTAACCGAATTAGGGGCCTTATTTCCATCATAAAGCCAAAAAATGTCACCGTCACCGGGTCAATACACAGTTAACCCGACATCTTTTAAGTACCCTTTCAAATCAAGAGTTCTTTCAAATCAATACCGGGTAAACATCGAGATGTTTTACGTGGTGTCTTCGGTTTACCGAGATTTTACTTTACCGCACATTGCATCTAAAACCACACTCCGTCGCAACTAAATTTCTAAAGGTTCAAAAGCACAGGTTTCAAAATGCTTTCAGGCATACACCAACCGTTAGAAGAACATTATTCACCACTCAACTTATCCAGCTTTTAAAAATTTCCAGCTGGCTTGATGCATTTCCTTCTGGTGCTTCACCAACGTTTTTATTGATTTATACGTAGACATGTGCATTTCACTTATTCGACTCGATTCGTCTGGAAAAAAACCTATGTTTCAGTGGCTCCCATTTGCGGAACGTGTCTAATAGCAGTTGCCATGGCAACACGGCACACGTATTCAGACTTACTTAAGAATGAAATAACATGTATTTAATAGTCAGTCTGAGAAAACAAGTAATCAAACTTGCTGCTAATGAGCAGTGGATTCATTACCCTCGGCATAAGTACATACCAGATACCCTTTGTCAATTACGACGCTTAATTATGACGTTAATTAGAGCCCCTCCTGCCTCGCTTTGTGTGGTCTTGTTATAACTTACAGGTGCAACAATAATTATTCTGAACATAATCAAATATAATACCCCTGCCCCCCCCCCCCCCCCATCCGTCCCATCCCACCGTGCAAAAGCCTACGCTTGGCTCTCCATGTCCCTTCCCGGGATGATTAACATCAATCTCGCCGGACTAAATCAACTGACAGTAACTTTGCAAAGTTACTGGTTCACTCAATGACACTGTCAACTGCTTCTGTCAATGGAGTGTTGCAAATATGGTTTCATGGCCAAAGTCATGCAAATTTACAAGAAAATCAAAGAACTGCCCTCCAAATTAGCAATGTCATAATAAAGATTTGTAATAAAATTTTAAAAATCTTACCCAAAGCAGACGATTACACTGGTGACCTTAAAACACCACGCAAGGTCATCCTAATCGCGTTCTGTTATATCCGTGAATTTGTTGTGCTCTACTCACCTTTCACAGACACCAGTGGCTTGTGCATAGCCGTCGGTGGGCTTCTATTACCGTTGTCTAAGGCCACACAGTGACCGGCTCAATCGAAACGAAAGGACTTACGCATATCCATGGGTGTTTGAGCGCCTCGGCCGCGGTGATTCGCTTCGCCGGGTTGACTGTCAGCATGCTGTTGATTAGGTTCTTCGCCTCCGGGGTGACCGTGTCCCATTCTGGCGATGGATACTGCAAACACGCGAAGGTATCAACACAAGTATACAACAAAATGCCTTCATTTTTCACTGCAACTCCTGCCCTCTTGTCATTACCAAGATCTCAAAGGCAGCTAAGAACTGCCATGAACATAAAGACGTTGCGCAAAAGGCGACAGAAGGCCAGACTGACGGCATAAACACATGACCGAGTATTTCTGGCGCGAACTATTCAAATGCAACACATCCATAACCATCACCTACACTACTCACTTACTTGCGTTAGGTTTAAAGCAATTTTTCATTATAGCTCACACTTTAAGCATGTAGCCTGATCTCAAGCACTACAGTAACAACGCTGAGGCGCTTACTCCCGTGTAGCCGCTTATTTTTTCGAGCGACATACAATGGGGTCGCTCTTTTATGCAGGTCTGTACTTACGTCATATGCACCAGCCTTGATCTGGGCGTACAGCCTGTGCTGATCTTCGTCCCAAAATGGCGGATAGCCGACCAACAGTATATACAATATCACACCTGCGACAATGAGACGTCATCAAAACTCACTGTTCTTCAGTGACGTAAAATCTTATCCACAGCACGAAAGAAAATGCGCTTTTTATCAAAACAACTTTCTGATTAAAAGCTAATTTCGTCACAAACTGATCATTACATACTTTTTCAGAGTAAAAACCTGTTACTTACCTCGTATTACCTTAATTTGTGTACCTCAAAATTTTTAACAGATATTGTTATCAAAGCAAAGATATGTTCATACAGTGACTGTACAAGGGCACGCTTACCGCAGGCCCATATGTCCACTGGCTTTCCATACGGGTCTTTTCTTAACACTTCTGGTGATAAATATCCTGGTGTACCAGCAAAACCTACAACACAGCACAGGCAGCTACAGTTTGGTATTACTGCACAGCCGGAGCAGACGAGTAAAGGGGTGGGGGGGGGGGGTGGGGGGGGGTATGGATTTTTTGGTAATCTGTTTTTCAGTCTTTGAAGAGAACGGCACATGACATCACCGTCTGACACACTTTGACAATACGGTATACCATTATGAATGGCTCCCAATTTCCTTCCTACCCAGTTGGATCACAAACCAAACAGTTCCGAGTTTCTTAACTATCCTCTTTTTTTCTTCACCAAAATTTGTTCTTAATGGTAACGTCCATTCCATTTAGAAATCCGCCTTTGTGAACCGTTACAGCAAAGTGAGATGCGTTGCACGTACCATACCAGGCTTGCTGTTCCCCTTGCACTTCTATTGCCAGTCCAAAGTCTGCAAGTTTGACAGCAGCACCCTTTGCTTTACTCGCCAGCAATAGGTTCTCTGGCTGTTAAACATTTAATCGAGAACAAGCTATTTATGCTAAAAATACCCTTCCGTTCTATCAATCACACAGAGAGACGGACATAAGGACAGTATAATCATCGACATCCGTGTGTTTGCTCAGGGCCAATGTGGCAATTATTCTCTCACAGTTGTCCAGGTGTTAAAACACCAAAGCCTGCTTGCTGGTTGTGTCTCAGTGCCACGACCTGCTTATCGATGGCACTGAAATACCACGACATCCTTATCGATGGCACTGCAATCCTAACAAATGCTTAACGATGGCACTGTAACACAATGACATGCTTATCGATCGCACTACAATCCAAAGACATGCTTATCGGATGGCACTACAATCCCAAGACATGGTTAGCGATGGCACTGCAATCCCAGGACATGCTTGTCGATGGCACTACAACCTCAAGACATGCTGATCGATGGCACAGCAATCCCAGGACATGGTAAGCGATGGCACTACAATCCCAGGACATGGTTAGCGATGGCACTACAATTCCAAGACATGGTTAGCGATGGCACTGCAATCCCAAGACATG